>JAWLTJ010000007.1:0-597801 GCA_037044235.1 Meruliopsis variegata
GGCAAATCCTGGAGGAATTAAAAGAGAAATAACATCGGGCAACAGTGATGTTTTGTGATCATCAGGAAGTCATTACATATTCAAGAGTCCTATCTCACAGTCAAGGGTGAAGCACATGTTGAAGCTAGTAGTTATGAGTAGAAGTTTCTTCTCCTTCCTTCATATGTTTGGCAGAATCCCGCGTTTGGGATTCCCTCTGATCTGCAAATTAGTTTTCTCTTCATATCACACCTCACGTATATATATACGATGTTACTTTCCCATCCTCTTGTAAAGAACAACGACCTTATTAAGTTCTTCTACTTCTTTTCTTTACAATTCATCTACATCATTTAATCTCTATCGATACCGACTGAATCTGATAATGTAGTTCACGAGAGTGCTCTTGCAGTTTGAGTAAGACTGTTAAGAGCTGTGGTGTTGAAAGTGTTACCTTTAATAAGGGTATACACATCTTCTTTTCCCATCGCTACCGCAATATGAGATTACTGGGGATTACTGGTGCCCCATGGGGTTCTTTCCGTTGCATCAGTGGCCTCCTCCGAAGGATTTGTGGTACCTGTCTTTGACATTCTAGAACTGGCGTTTGTGCTCAGAGTTGACCACTCTCATAATCTTCTATGGCGTCTTCGTTGCTTTCAGAAAGGAGAAAGTTGTGCTTTCGATTATATTGTCACCTACCCACTCTAGTATCACCTTTTCCTCTTCATCCTAAAATAAAAAAATCCACTGTTATTGGTAGTACATTTGTCGTATAACAACTGCATTCAATTTCCACAACTCATACCGTATATTTAAGCCAAATTGTTATAAAAAAGCAATGTTGAACTCGCAATTCTAATTAATGTACGGTAAATCTGAGACAGGTAATGTTTAATTAATATCAACTTTCTAAAATTTCAAGCAAACGTTTTTTGCGCATGATCGAACGCGAAAAATGAAGAATAATTTTTATAAAATGCAAAAAAAAGCATTATCGAGCAACAATTATTGTCTTTTTTTGACGCGTAAATTGTTGCAAGAAATGGGAGACCTGTTGAAATTAGTATTTATGAGTTAAGGTTTGGTTTTCTTTATCTATTTGGCAGACTCTCGCGTTTGCAGATACCTCTTCTGATCTACAAATTAGTTTTCATACCACGTCACCTTTCCATTTCTTTGAGAAGTGTGATCATATTAGCCTCTACTTCTCTTCAGTTCATCTATAACATTTCATATTTAACCATAGTGCTCTGTTGGGGTTGCGATATAAAATCATTTGCCTGTTCATTCATACAAGGTACAATTAGCAGTATCATGGCTTTTCACACTTTGAATAAGACTGTGAGGGCCAACTCGTGGACTAGACTATCAAGATTTAGTCGATTTGGATGAGATAAGAATGATAGAGATAAGTTGAAAATGAAAAGAAGGCAAAAAAGTTCTCATTGATCACAAGAAGATGAGGAAGTGACGTAATATATACTCGTAAGGTATGATATGAAGAGGAATACATATGTGAAATCGATAGGTAGTATTCTACAAATGCTGTGTAGTATGCACCGCAAAAGCCAGTGCGGATGGCAGTGCACCCTGAGTCCCAGCCACGCATACGAAGACGCTGCGAATGAGTGGATGTCTTCTTAATTTTTCTTAGTATAAATTACATGAATGTGGGCAGCACAATTTTGCTCGACTTAAGTTCCATCTCATTGAGTACAGATATCGCTTTTAAAATAATTGCTGAATTCAAAAAATTTTTTCTGAGGTACTTTGCATGCCATGCTTTCTCCTCACATCACACCTCAGTTGGATATAACAGTCACTACTTAAATTACACGTGGCTGTATGCCATATGCCCTTATGCAACAGAAGGCACAGTACTGCGTATCTCATTGTTCACCTCCCTTTGTCCTGCATCCCGACCACCATTGTTAAACAATTCTGTGTGGGGTCATCTCACGGGTATGCATACTATTTCACTTTCCCATCTCTTTGTGAAATGAGAATCTTATTAACTTCTTCTACTTCTTTTCTTTCCAATTCATCTCTATCATTCTTATCTCATCCAAATCAACTGGATCTGATAGTCTAGTCTAGTTCACGAGAGTGCCCTCACAGTCTGATTGAGACTGTGAAGAGCCGTAGTATTACAAGTATTACCTACATTTAGATTAAATGGGTTACATGATCCTGTTAACAGGGCTAGAATATTTTATACGCTACGGGAATGCTGGATGGAAAACATTCCAAATTTGGCTCTTGTGGTGGAAATACAAATTTTTCCGAATATAAATGTCTATTCGTCTTTCAAAGGGACAGTCCATTTTGTTTCTGTTAGTCAACATGGCACACATAAAGCAACAAAGGTTCTCGAGATCATAAGATTGCAAACTTGTATGTCAAATTTTCTCGTATGAAGGGCATGACTTCTTATCGACATCAATTGCTCTTTCAATAATAAGGAGGTCCGGGAGGAGGTCCATATGGGTTGTACTGACCGTTGTTTTGCGGCCCACCAGGATACTGGGATTGTCCTGGAGGATATTGCAACTGTCCTCCTTGGTACTGAGGTTGTCCTCCGGGATACTGGGATTGTCCTCCGGGGTAAGGTGATTGACCAAAGTACTGTGAGTTGCCAGGTGGAGCACCTGGGTATTGAGAAGAATTCGCATACTGTGAGTTACTAGGAGGACCCCCTGGATAAGATCCTCCAGATGGATAAGGGTTGCCGTGAGGAGGTGGACCAGATGGAGGTTGGAAGTGTGGGGTGTGTGAATCTGATGCGAATCCTGATTCGTTGTTATGTGAGGGCATAGCCATACTACCTTGACTCTCGTATGGAGTATTACTGCTAGGATAAGAGGAGGGAGTGTGTCGAGCATCATGTTGATAGGTGCCTTGATCCTGCCGAGAACTTTGATCAGGTCCTTCACGGAACAAGCCGCCACCGGATCCTGCACCCATGCTCTGAGAAATCTTGCCACCCACATAAGACTGGACATGGTGAGCCATTCCTGTACCCATTGACAACCCCTGCTGCCCTTCAACTTGCACTCCGTATTGTGAGTTGCCATGATTGTGTGGTTCTGCTTTCCCCGACCGGGTATTCGTGTGCGTGCGAACATGTTCACGGTCTAGCTTTGAAACTTCGCGAGGGTTGTTACGAGCCCACTCACTAACAAAGCCAAGCATCTGGCTCTGGACAGGATGACAACGGTTGCCATCCACCCAGAATGGATGGAAGAGCGGAGCAAGACATTCATCTGCTGTGGAGCGTGGGTCTTGTTTGGGGTCATCCCATGCTTTGACGATGAGTGTAACACAGTGCTTGACGATAATGCAAGCCAAATTTCCCGCGACCTCGTTCAAGACTAACCCAAAATGGTCCTTGGACAGAATTGAGTGAGTAGGGTCGGAGGCTTGAGCGTTGTTAAAGACTTCGAACTGGTCCTCCTGATTGATAACTTGGGAACTGGAGAGCTGAAGACCACTCAGAGCACTTTTGATAACAGGCTGGATGTATGGTTCGAGCAGTGTGAATACAAATACAGAGACTGAATTCGACACCTTCTCTACCAACGAACTTAATCCGGGGATTTTTTCGATGGTACGCTCAATAGACATCATGACACTGTCGCGAAAGCTGAGAATTCTGTACAAATTACGATAAAGCTCTTGAGGATCCATGGTAGCGGGGTCTTGGCCTGGTCCGCGACTGAGTTCCTCAGCATCTCGCGAAAGATTACTCGAAGCTCCAGGGACATTACCAAGTAGCCCGATCAGGTCCCGCATTGGACTTGATCCCTGAGAAGATGCATTTCGCACAGCTTTCTGTACATCAGAGATAGACGCAGATGAAAGATGGTCCTGTGCTTCTCCAAGGAGACTGTGAATGAAGTCCGCTCCACCAAACGTTCCCGTGACAAGCGGCGGGACCATCTTCCCATCGGGAGCGCGAACCTTTACAGCGTCACCAACGTGGCTAAAAACGTTGTTGTGTCCATGCTTCAGAAGAGCAAGCTCACAAAAGTTTGAATGGGCAGGAAAGTCTTCAAGTGTGTGTAGACAGCGTCCCAGTAAGCGATAGGCTTCAAACAGAGTTTTCTCGTCTCCATTTGACCGAGCCCGGCGACCCAGTTCGATACATTCTACAAGGCGACGGCGAACGAGTGCGCTACTTGTGTCCCAAGAGCCAGACTCGTTGGCAATGTAGTTCTTCATACCGGTACGTGGGTCTACTTCCAGTTCTTGGGGATTGATGGGTCCACGCAAACGGGGGTCCACCTGACGGGGGTCTTTGCCTTCCCCATAACCCTTGGGGTTGTCGATGTGCTCGACAGGCAAATATGCACCAAGGCGATCGAGAGTGATTTCAAACTCCTGTGTTGCATAGCCAAATGCCATGAAGCCCATCACCATGATAATGTTTAAGATGTTTTGCTTGGAAAGCTTCTCAAGGGCTCCAATATCCATAGCTTGGCTCATGTCTGCTAGCCACGAGCCCATATAGATCCGCTTGATATCGAGACCTCCGAACTTGGCCCCTCTCCCCAACATGCCACCAGTTTTTTTGGCAAGCTGCGCAATGGTGTCATCGATGTCACCATGACGAAAAGCTTTGCCTTCAAGGTACGAATAACCAGGGATATTTCCGGCACCAAAAGCGTTTGCGCTCGAAACCAAACATAGCGCAATGAATAACAATGCCAGTATCCCCCAGCTGCCTCTCTGCATGGGCATCAAAGACATAGTGATGGTATAAAGCGGAGTATAGAATAATAATGTCGTGGCAGTGCCAAGACCTGTCGTGTGTCCCGTCCCGCGCACGCGAAGTTCCTTTTCACACGGGCCACCTCAGTTCTTTCTATGCATGATGATTACTAAATTGTACAAGAAGCTACGACGCAGATCTAGATGAGCCAACCTGTTTAACCCTCCGACGACCACGCCTATGATGTTTGAACAGAGGAGGCCCATGGGGCTGGAGAAGTGCTTGCTCGCGGGCTTGTCGAGTACTGGCTGGTCTCATGTTCGAAAAGCGAATCTATCTCGTCGAGAAGTGATCGAGGACCTTGTGGTCGAGCGATAGAGGTGTAGCCTGTACGGTCACTTTGCTGACTCCTGCTGCCTGTCGTACCAGATAGCATGGGTTTGCTGATCTCCACAGCATCATGAGATGGTTTTCCCTCTGGAATGAGGTTTTCCAGATTTAAATCTGTCCAGACATTTCGATATGGTCTCCAAGGACGCGAGAGTTCTGCTCGAACGAGACAGTTGGATCCGCTCGGGCCAGGGCCATACCTTCGAAAAGGCCAGTGCGGTGGGTTTGCCCCTGTAGAATGACGAGCACGATGTAGAACACTTTGCATGGAGTGGTTGTCTTCCTGTTTAATGGGCTCAGTAGCCGTCGTATGTTGATGTCTTCCATTAGGTACTTTGAGCTTAGAAGAGAAGCCATACATTGGCTGGTGAAGGTCTCCGTATGGGTGTGAGGGGTGAAATTCAAAGGGTAGCGTCTCGCCATCCTCAGCCACGGCTATAGGAAAAAGCTCCTCTTCCAAAGGGATGTGGATATCAGGCCGTAAAGTTTCCAAAGTGGGCTTGTCCCAGTCTTCGAAACGCTCTAAATCCAGCCAATGTGCCATATCGTTGGGATCTGCTGGACCATCTTGCTGTGTATCATAAGAGTCGGGGTCGAAGGAAAGCCCAGCAGTGGACGGATTGGTGGACGATGAAAGCACAGAGACCAGCTGTTGGCGCTGGAGTGCTCTGCGCGGCCAAATTCTTTGTGAGGACGAACTCAAGTCCGGAGGATTGCGCAGTCGTATGGAGGGAACATGGGTATCTGACGACATGTCTGCCGCAACATTGATGTGCACCGGAGTATCCTGTGTTTATCATCCATACACACACGTCTACATCTTTGCAGTTGAACACGGTGGCTCGTGCGTCATGCTTCTTATCGGAGCGTCCGCGGGTGTCAGACGTGAACGACAATACATTCACTGGGCTACGAAAATGCTATTGAACTAAGACTTTTAATCGATACGAAGTCGTTGCTATCTTTCTTCGGGGTGCAGCCGGTGGAGGTTTATAGACGATATACGAAGGGTCAGAGTTTTAAGGAACCCTGCCGAATGCTTCTGGGAGTACGGCGGTGTTCTGCACAAGTATGAACACATAAAACGTAGGGTAGAAAGATAGCCGATTCAGGCTGGGAGCCTGAGGGGGGCTCATCATCAGCATCTCACAGATGTCTCATTGTTACATTTCCCACGAGCAATGCTCTGTCATTGTTTCTTGACATTGCTCTCAAGACAGGTGGTCAGGGCGCGCGCACGCGTTGTACTCTGACGCCCTCACCTATAAAGTGACGTTGGCCACAGCAACAACCCCCTATCGCCGACCCCTACTTGTTATTTTCGTAAATATGGGGATGCAACACTATCAATACCTCTCAGGAGGACGTATATTTGGCTGCAAAACGTGCAAAACACATTTGTCGTCCAGCGAATCGTTGATAAGCAAAGTAAGTACATACCTCCGCTTCCTCTCCGCGAGCTCAAGCCTTTCTAGAATTTTAATGGCCAGACAGGACGAGCTTTTCTGTTTGATGCTGTTGTGAACATTTCCTTGGGCGATTCAGAAGATCGACACATGACCACTGGGCTCCATACAGTCCGGGACATCCGGTGCGCTAAATGCAACAGTATTCTTGGGTGGAAATATGTATGTGATTCTCTTGGAACAATCGACAAGCTTTTCTTACTATCTTCCAACTGCAGGATAAATCCTACGTTTCGTCAGAGAAATACAAGGAGGGCAAGTTCATCCTCGAGGTAAGTATACGACGTATGTCAAAACAAATCGTCCTGACTCCAATTCAGCGTAACCTCATGGACGACGTGCAGTAGATGTTTGTTTGTGTTCTTTTATCATTGTATTTGTACAGATCAATCTATCATACTTCCCTATCGTTTGCGGTCTGCTCGTGCTTTTCGCATAGCTTCGAAGCGGTTACGTAGGGCCCTGACTCGCTCATCCGCTTCTTCTTGGATGCGCTGCTCTTCCTCCATTCTCGAGAATATGTCCTGCCGCTCTTCGAGGTCCAAGCGGGCCTGCTTTTCTTCAGGTGTCTCCTCTTTCGCTTGCGGTAGCTCATCTTCCTCTTCCTCGGTCTCCTCTGCGGGTTGTCGCAACTCTGGCTTGGCTTCTATGGTTGCGTCAGACGAGTAGTATTGATGTGCATTGGATGTACTTGCGATTTCTTGTTGGAATCGCGCCCATTCCGAGTCAAGATATGTGCCATGGTTCTCTGATGTCCCAGTATCTTGCTTTGCTCTTTTTCCGACCTCCTGCTCTTCACCTGGAGAAGGTGATTTTCGCTTTCCAGACACAACTTCATCCTTCTGAGAGGGGCTTTCAGCATGAGCGACAGGAGACACACTCGTTTGCTCAGCAATTTCCTTCTGCTTTGCCAGAGTATCCTCTTCTTCCTTTTCTTGGATGGCTTGGGTATTTTTCCGATGCGTCTTGCTTGCGACATGACTGGACCAGAGACTGTCGTGCTTGATCACCTGAAAATCACATGCCGAGCAGCGCAAGGCTCGTGTCTTTGGATGGTAAGAAGCAAATCGATCCGCAATGGCTCCTGCAGACGTACTTGCCGAAGCACGAAGCAGGGAGCGAGCGTCCACTGGCATGAAGTCAAAGAACCACTGATGGCTGTCGTAAAGGCTAGGTAGAAGAGCGATGGGAATTCCCAACGTCTTCTTTAACGCGTGCGCACTGACACTCAAAAATGCCTTCCCATTCTTCTTTGACTTCGATCCTCGAAGCCAAGTAAGCGGTCGGAATGACTAGTGGAACAACAGCGTCCAGCGCTCCGCATTTGCCTCCGACAACCTTTGCTCCGCGGCTCCCTGCGTCCGAGCCAGTACAGGGCCGGATCGATCTGACTGCTTTGACACCCAACAATGTGGGCCAACTACGGAAACTGAACGCGGCCCTGTTCCCTGTCCGCTTCACTGAGAAATGGTATAAGGACGTCCTCGAAAAGGAGGTGCAAGATATTTGCAAATTTGGTGAGTAGATTGAATGCCATTCAGGCGATACATTCATATCCACCAAACAATTCAGGGTTGTACAACGATATCCCCGTTGCCAATATTTGCTGCCGATACGAATCGGATGGCAACGACGCTGTCAAGGTACACATAATGACTCTGGGAACTTTGCCTGCATACAGAAGTCTCGGAATAGCATCTAAGGTATGATTTCGTAATCTGGCTAAAGTAGTGCCTCATGTGTCTTTTTTTCAGCTTCTTGATCATGTCCTCTCCGTCGCAGGTCCAGGACAAACAGTGTCGTTAAATGACCCCGATGTGCCTTTGCCAAAGCCCAAGAAGGACAAAGATGGGAAAGAAATTAAGCAAGAGCCGAAGAAGAGACAATACAAGGTGTCTTCAGTATTTCTACATGTGCAAACAAACAACGAAGAGGCCAAACGCTTCTACGGCAAGCATGGTTTTCAGGAAAAGGACTTGATTGCCGAGTATCATCGGCTGGGAATCGAGCCACGGAGCGCATGGCTTTTAGAGAAGACACACTGATAGAGAATATATGAATTTGTACATTGCTTGTAAAATGTCCGTTTCGGAGCAACAAAGAACCTTGGCAGAGCGTCCATCATGGAGCTACAAAGAGCCTATGCAAACATCCATCACGGACCTGTGAAGAACCTCCAGAAAGGTTTGACAATTATCACTGTGATACACAGGAAGATCAGCAACACCAGGAATAGGATGCACTGCCCGCGAGATGTTCTTTTTTGGTATCTGCAAGAGGCAAAATCAGGAAGATGTCGTGAGAAGAATCCTATTCCACTAACCGTGTTGCATCTGTGAGTTCGCGAGCGGCGGCATGCATGTCCTGTCCCATGTGCTCGATGTTGAAATCTATCCGGTCCAACATCGTTCCTTGGTCAATCACTAGGGCGCTCAAATCTTGAAATAGCTCGGCAAGTTCAGCGATGCTCTTGGCGATCTGATCAATCTCGCGTCCACGTTGTGCGATTGTAGCTTCATCGTGCGACGGGGCCATTTCCTCGTCAAGTAAAAGCTGACTCTGTTGCTGCTGAGAACGTGCCTGCCGAGTCTGTGAACGAAGTATCAGATCACCATTGGAACGCATCAAGCAATCCACTCACAATCTCCATGTCTTCTTGTAGAGCCGTCTCACTGTCTCGGGAGATGCCTTGGCTCCTCTCTTCGTGTCCTCGAAGTCGCTGCATGTAGTTTGTCTGTTTGCGTCGAAAACCACCGCTTGCATCTTGTACTTTCGTCGCCAGAGCTGTCTGCACATTTGTCGCCATGGCGATTTCCCGCGCCGATGCTCTACCAGATCGAGCAAGCATCTTGGTGTGATCAGCCAGTGTTGCAATGAGTTTGGAGCATTTGCGGAACTGCAAAGTAATATCTCTTGTCTCTTTTTCAATCTCTCTTTCTTCGCTCGTGCGGTCTGAGAAGCCAGGAAGTACATGCTTAGCATGTAACCGATCGAGATTCGCAATCTTCGGTTGGAGTCCCGACAGGATCCCGTCAACTTCATCAGACACATCTACCCACTGAGGGGGCAAAGATCCCATGTCGATACTTTGATGCTGTCGAGGAGGATAAGCCATTTGCGACGCTTCTGTCGCATCGGAGTCTTCGTGCAGCTCTCCCGAAGCATCAAAGTAGGTGCCGGCCTTCCTCTTCCCTTTCGTGTCAGGTGGCAGTACGAGCGAGCTTGTTGGGTCCGATTCGTTCGAGTATCTCGGAGACCATGTTTTGGAAGTTCTCGGTACCGAGTCGCGGTATGATTGGAAGAGAAGTGTGCGAGAGCGGACAACACCGAAATGCGCGGACAAGTCGTTACTAGAGAAGCTCATCGATGCCAACGAGGGCGACGACGGGTTGAATGCACTCATCGTATCACTATATTGTGTTTTTCAGTAAGAGTCGCATGGGTGTGGACGGCAGTACTGTACGGTGAGAAGAAAGATGGGCAATGAGGCTCTTGATGTTCTGTCCGAGGCCCACAATATGCAAAAGCATCCGTGCGTGGCTGGCGCCGCGCTTATTTAATCGATGCAGCAAATGGTACGTACTACTACTTTCTATTTACTGCTTGGAAGCCGCGTACCTCTCTGTAGCACGACACACACTTGCTGACACTTAATATCTTTGTCCGCCACCTAGTTATCCAAGGAGTACAATTTTCATCTACCATCACACAGATCTCATCATGTCAGAGAGACAACAGAGTAAGTAGAAATCACAGTGATACAATTGTCCCCCAATAGTCATTTCTGTCAGGGACTATGTGTGGAGGAACCGAGGCTGACTTCGTTTGCAGTGATCGAGATGGGTTTTGAGGAACGTCGTGTAGACTGGGCTCTGCACGCGACCAATAATAAGGGGCTTCAAGCTGCCATGGATCACCTTGTAGAGAATTCTGAGAGACCGATTCCCGAATTCGACGCTTCGGCTCCAGCTTCGTCGACACTAGACAATGAAGATCAGGCAGCTCTAGACGAAATGTATGCGAAACAAGGTCAAGAGGGTCAGGATAACATGCTCTCCGGAATTGGTGAAGCCAAGTCTATCAAGTGTACAGACTGTGGCAAGATCCTCAAATCAGCTGCATTTGCATCGTTCCACGCTGAGAAGAGCGGCCACACGAATTTCGAAGAGAGTACAGAAGAGATCAAACCGCTTCCCGAAGAGGAAAAGAAACAAAGGCTTGAAGAGAGTATGTATAAAAGGCAAAAGACACTGTGCAAAAAGGCTAATAATTCGCATAGTGAGAGCGAAACTGGCGGAGAAGCGAGCAAAACAGAGCAAAGAAGACGCACAAGCCAACCGGGAAAACGAGAAGATTCGACGAAAGGCAGGACAGGAAATGGGAGAAGTCCGTGAAGACATGAAAAGAAAAGGTATGTGGATCCCTGGGCCCTTTGAACAATTCTCATACCCGGTCAGAGGCACTTCGAGAAGCAGAAAAGCGGAAAAAGGAAGCAAAAGCTGATGTAAGTATGCCATCTTTTCGCTTAATTTACACTAATGGTGGTGCAGGCGGAAGCCAAGAAACGTGTCCGAGAGCAGATTGAGGCAGACAAGCGGGAGCGAGCAGAAAAGGCGGCTCGAGAAAAGGCTATTCGAGAAGGCCGTGTGCAAGAGGCTACACCAGACACTAGACCTTCCGCGGCTGCTCTTGCTGCTGCCACTGCCGCACCCAAATCGAGCAGCAACGAGTCTAGGCTCCGTGTGCGGGCTCCAGGAGGTACTTGGTCTGGAACATTATCCGCTGAAAGCACCCTGAACGATGTCGAGAAAAGTATCCTTGCGGATGGAAAGGCCCAGAGTCCTCTTAACTTTAGTACGACTTTCCCTCGCAAAGTACTCTCAGGCGAAGAGAAAGCCAAGACTCTGAGAGAGCTGGGATTTGTTCCCAATGCTGCTTTGGAAGCCAATCATTCCTGAACGGACCCATATGTATTCGTTACCTTAGACCGTGCCATATAAAGATTCAAAGAATTCCTTATCATTCAGCTGCCTGGTATAGAATGTGTTCATTGTACACACTACACCTCTTACAGTCTCTCCATCCATCGGCACAGATGACAAAAGATTGAGGATTTGGAACTTATACAACAATGTATCAAATATGATAACTTGAATTCATTCGATAAACATGGTCTTGGAATTTGTGGAACATCGACTCGAGATTTCTGCAATATTGGATTGAAGAATAAGACGGCTTGGGATTCAAACAATACATCGAACATCGATATGGCCTCGTACAATATTGCAAAGGATTTCTCGCAGTGTGTAGCCGTCGCCCTTACTAAAAAAGGTCACGCCAACCCACAACTACGCGTCGAACGAAGGTAGTCTTCAGAAGTTGGCTTATTCTTCGTCTTCTTTCCCATCCGTACTTGCCTTCCCTATTATCGTCTTCCCGTCCACTAGAGCTCCTGCATCCTTCTTCAAGGATTATGGAGGACCTTAATGGGGATTTTGATCACCCTCATGTATCCACTCGGATACAGCAAGGGAACAGCAGCGAGGAAGAGGGCGAGATTGCAGGCGACAATCTCTCTTCAACACATTCATCCTATCCCAAACGAACAACGTCTCCTACATTGTTATGCGAAAACGAAGACACGGAGAACAAAGGAGACAGCTCTTTAAACATCCCTTCTACTGGCAGTGCTGGGCAAGATGATAATACTGCAAGAGACGTTCTTTTAAAGAATGAAGAAGGTGGCCAGAAACACTCTGAGCAGTTTGACTCGCCAGGAGAGAACGTTGTTGGGCCGTCATTACTTTCCTCCGCTGACAACATTTCTGAATCTCGCAATCTTCAAGATGGTTCTTCGAGTATACCAACCAACCTTCGCCAGTTTGATCAAGTTCCGACAGATCCATCCAGAGA
Source organism: Meruliopsis variegata (assembly GCA_037044235.1). Classification (NCBI taxonomy): domain Eukaryota; kingdom Fungi; phylum Basidiomycota; class Agaricomycetes; order Polyporales; family Irpicaceae; genus Meruliopsis; species Meruliopsis variegata. The sequence continues at coordinate 12,463 of JAWLTJ010000007.1, forward strand.
CTCACAACAATGTACGCAGCAAGAGAACGACTTGCCTTTGCAAGAAGAGCGAAGCTCACCAGCAAAGTCGAGTCCAAGTACAAAGCAGGAATCGTTTCGTGAACAACTTCCAGAGACTTTATTCTCAGATCAGGTTTCGCCAACCTTTAGAACAGCAGATAGATTTGTTGAGGCTGAGAGTATGCCATCCACTGCTGATGTGGGGATGGCCCACGAAGAGACTGGCAAAGAAGATGCATCCACGACAAGAAAAGAATCTCTATCCGCTAGCTACCATCCAGCTGATGAATTGCGTGATTTGAAAGAAGAGACGGCGATAGAATCAGAAGAGCTCCCCTCACACAAGGAAGGTGAAGCATCAGAGAGACTTGGGCCAGCGAATAATTTGCCACTGGGCAGCCATGAGGATGACAGCACACCACAAGACAATTCTTCAGAGCCTTTTCACGACAATCGTACAGAGCCTTTACACGTGCCTTCCGATGCCACTCTGATGCTCCAACCCAAAGAATCGCAGGAAGTTGCAGAGGGAAGAAACGTTTTTGTAGAGACTCAAGGGACCCTTGTGGGTAGAGAAGTTCCATCCTATCAAAGCACAACGACGCGAGTAGTGCTTGATCAAGTGAACGATGATAGAGATGCAATCGACGACACCATTTTCAAAGTAAAAGATGAGGATGCCTCGAACGAGGATGTCAAGATGGAAGTGGCGCATGTTGAATCAATACCCTCGCCCGTTGATTCTGCAAAGACAGATGCATCGTCAAGATCGAAATTTGGCTTGGCTCTTCTGAAGGTAATTGATGTGCACAAACGTGACGACTTGCAGTTTGCGAAAATTACCAAAAGCAACCAGGTGGCTGCAAACCTTGCCACACTGCCCGAGCGAGCGCCTGCTTTTATGGACTTCTCCGTGGAAAATAAGAGCCATGAAAAATATGGCAACAACCATAAAGCAGAACGTGTCCGCTCCGTGTTGACCAAAACCCTTCAGCAGCAGCGCCTACGCAAGTCTGCCAAGTTGCGTCTTCTTTGCAACCGCTATCGCCAGTTCAATAAAGAATGGAAAGCTCACTGTGAACGAATGGACCGCTTACATGATTTGCGCGAGTCTCAGCAACGACCTTCGTTGACAGCTAGTGTGAGCACGCCCGGCTTGTCAAACAGCATTAGTGGACATCCAGGAATGTTAAACGGGGATGACGGCATCTTGGCAGCGCAGGTCACGTCCTCGGCTCGCACGAATCGGCGTAATCCACAAAGTGCTGGCTTCGGCGGCTTCGGGGATGCAGTTCGCTCCGAAGCAGAATTCTTGGAGATCCTTGCTTCGCTGGAGAACGCAGACATGCAAGATCCCAGTGCACGCGCTGCTCGCACTACTGCTACTGAGCCGGAAATGATGATTAATCCCGACAGCGACAGTCTGTTACAAGATCCATACGATGACGACAATGGTTATGTGGCCGATCCCGAAACTTTCTACAATTCAGAGTTTGATCCTGATGTTTGGACAGAAGAGGAAAAAGCTATCTTTGATCGTCGTTATGCATTATACCCCAAACAGTTTGGCAAGATCGCCGCATCTCTACCAAACAAGTCGGCCAAGCAATGTGTCTCTTACTACTACATGACGAAGAAGCTGCCTGATCATGACTACAAAGCACTCTCTGCTCTTCGCAATCGTGATCGAAAACGAAAGTCGCGCGTCAAACCAAAGAAAGGTCGTGGTAGTGCTCTGATGGCCGACTTGAAAGGAGGGGATGTAGAGGAAGTCGATGGTGGATCTCCATTGGAAGAGTCATCCCACAAGAAGCAAATTTCAAGGTCTCGAGTTTTGACAGGTCAGGGTGTGATGGAACTGGAAAGCGTGACAGAAGAAGCCGAGCCGACTGAAGTTTCAGCAAGTCGCAAGAGACAACTGGAAGACGGGAATGAGGACGGGAAAAGAGCAAGAATTAAAGCTCCTAAACGTGGCAAGTCTGAAAAGAAGAGCAAAGCCATGTCAGGCGAATCTAGTACCACCACACCGGCAGAACCTTTATTGACCCCAGATGAAGAGAATTTTGCGGCAGCCGAAGCTCTCGGCGCACTTGCAGGTCTCGCAACGTCATCTATGGGTAAAAAGCGCAAGCCTACGCAGCGTGCCACACCAGCGACTGCTGTCGAAGGAGGACATGAGGAAGCGCATAAGAAGAGCAGACAGTCAACATCTTCTTATTGGTCTGTTTCTGACCGCAACCAGTTCCTTCGCTCATTGGCCATATTCGGTAAAGAATGGGATGCTATAGCTGAAAATCTGACCTCCAAATCTGCTGCACAAGCTCGAAACTACTTTGTTCGCAATGCCGAAGAAGCTGACTTTGTTGAAGCGGTCGTTTTGGCAAAGAAGAATAGCGAATTGAGTGTGGAGCAGAGAAGTGCTTATGCCGACGAATTTCTTCAAGACCGAATGATCACTGCACAGACAAACATCGAACGTACAAGCGAGTATGTGTCAGAGATACCTGTCCAGTCAGATACCAATGGAGCCCACAAGAGCGGACTGAATATTAGCAGCTTATTGAATACCAATTCTACGGATCATGCTCCAGACGAACGCCATTGGTTCAGCAAAGATGCTCAAAGCGACGATGACACCGAAGAGGAGGATGGTCCTCCTCGCATCTCATCATTCTCTGAGACAAAGATGTCCAACCGACCCTACTTTCACAGCCAAAGTCCTGAAGTGGAAGTTGCAGCAGAGCACGGCCGCCCTTCCTCTGCACCATACAACATGTATGATTCGAGGATTTCTTCTGGAAGCATGCCTCCTCCATCATCATTTGTACATGGTGACTATCGTCCACGCCAAATGTCAGCTCATCCACAACCAGTAAGGTATGCATCCAGTGAATTCGCTCAACGGCCAATGACGGTATCGGGGCCGTCTCACTATCACCAGTCTGGCTATCCATCGTATCCAAATGCAAGAGAGTCCTATCAGCCACACAGTCGATCTGTGCATTCTCCTCTCTACAGCCGTGCATCTCCAGTGCCGCCCATCTCGATCAATGACGGTACAAATGCAATGTGGAAACGGGAGTCATCACCAGGGGCCCATAGACACTCCTCCTGGCCTGCAGGCTACTCTGGTATGCATTTGGCCCCCCGTCAGCCCACATCAGATTATCGCACGTCTGACACTTCTTTCTCGAATCGTGGCCGCCTTTCGTCTTCGCCTATTGCTATGAGATCAACTCTGCCTTCTCTTGCCTTTGAGCGGTCGTCATCTCGCGAAAGACCATCGACTTCTTCCATGCGGTCAGAATCTCCCCATCCCCCACCTTCTATCCCTACTGCGGGAAGTTTCTTTCAACGCAGAGATGAATCTTCCAATGAGCCCGCCTCTCGTTGAAGCAATGTACTGGATATTTGTACTAGATAGCTGTCATTTACTGTACAATATGGAAATAATTATCCTTGCCAACGAATCCCCGATGAGATTGTATGAAGGAGTAGACCAAGTCAGAGAAGCAGAAGAATCTCATTTAGGATGGTCATTCGTCCAGCTCACCTTTGATGCCACACATATCCGTCAATCACAGGAAATATTGCAGTGATATCAAAGGCGTCATAACACTGCAAGGTCGCGATGAAACAGAGTCAAATACCCATTGTGAATTGTCTATGGAGACATGCATGATCTAATGTACAACCTTTAAGGTAACTATTTGTTCAATTGGCTGCGTCGCCATGGCACCGGCCACACCCAGTGCGGGCTGCGCCATTGTTCTCCATATCTTGCGACAAACAGCAGACCGACCTGCCCAACAGCTAGAATGATAGCCCAACCTGTGTATAAAGCCCCGTCCCCAACGGCATCTTGAATCGGACCTGCCACTTCACTAGCAACAAAAGCCAACAGGCCACGAATCGCGGAGTTGCATGCGACAGCACCGGAAGAGCGACCGGTATTGCTATCCACAATGTAACTCAAAGTAGCAGCGTATATCCAAAACAACGAGAAGCCTAAGATAATAAGGCATACTATTGGCGCAGCGATTGGGGCCTTGTAGTCTGCGGCCCAAGCATATCCAACAAAAGATGGAGGACACAACAGCATTGGGAGGTAGATGCTCCGGAGTCGGTGCTCAGCTGCAGCCTTTTTTGTCTCTGTCCCTGCTTTGTGTAATGCTTTATCTGAAAGATGGCCACCTAAAATGGAACCGGTCATCCCTCCGCCACCCAAAGCAAGCAAAAGGAGACCGATTGAGATTGGCTTGAAATTGTACGGAGCCACAGTAAATGTTCGAGTAGCTGTATATGTCAGAGAGTATTGACTTGCAAACGCAAACTGTGTTTACAGAAATGAAGAGTATGTAAGTAATTCATAGGTCAATGAAAAGTAAAAAGAGCTTACCCCGGAATAGAGCAATGAAACAATATTATGCGGCTGTTTTACTACCGCGAAAGCTGAGCGTAAAGGCGAAACGTCTGACATCCGTGGACGAAACTTCGAAAGACAAATAAGGCAAATCATTCCAATAAACCCAAGAACCTACCTTGATCTCTCTACCGTTGTACGTAGCTGCTTTACTTATACTCCTTCTTGTGGTCGTCCTCTTTGCCAATGAATTCCACTCATTAGCGGATGTCATATTGGCACTAGGTGTTCCAGGTGGTGCCACGTAAGTTGGAAGGGTGGGATGAGCTGTATCGTCTGGCTGCTTTCTAGCCTTTGAGAAATGGAAGGTCGCAAGCAGCTTTTTCTTGAATTTCCCCGGAGATTTATGATATATCTCTTTATTTTGAGACATCTTAATTGCTTCTTGCTTTGCTTTCTGCCAAGCTAAACTGCGCTCAGTTCGGAATGTCTCTTTGAAAAAACAGTACGAGACAAAGCTTGCAGCACCGCACGCTGCTAGAAATATAAAGGAAAGTCGCCATCCCGCTATCCCTGATGCACGGTGTGGTGACTCCTCAGAGGCACCGGCTTCTGCAAGCGCACCGCCAACGATAGGTGCAAGTGCGGGACCTAAAAGGGCATCAGAAAGCGTCGGTATATGGCAGTCTATGTCAGCTCACCAATCAGAGGACTACAATAGTAAATGCCAAGCTTTAGAGAGAAGCGTCAGATTGACCAGCAATACCTTTTGACGCTCACCTTCACCCCACGTTCAGCAGGTTCATACAGATCGGCTAGTGTTCCAGCTGATATAGCTAGAAGTGCAGAGCTCCCACCAGCACCGATTACACGGAAGACTATAAGCATCGCCACGGAATGAGTCGCGCCTCCAAGGATCGCCATAGAGACGGTGAAAATTCCCATAGCCACCAAAAAGCATGACTTTCGCCCCACGATTTCTGAGATGGGTGACCAGACAAGGGGAAGCGTCCCTTGTGCCAAGATGAAAAGGGAGACACTCAATGCAATGGCATTGTCGCTTGCGTGAAGATCGCGCTTTACATCGTCGATGGTGGGAAAGACTGCTCGGTGAGCACCAGATGAGCATTGTGGCAATTCATTCCCGTGATTTTATACTCACATATATTTGCACCCATTGTGGGGATCAATGCTCCAACGCATATGATGGAAACCAAGAACCTAACGTGGACTAAGACACATTTCAGTCAGATAGACAAAAACGTACCATTTAAATGACGAGCTCCAAGCCCGCGGGTCGTCTGTAACAGGTTCATGCTCAATATCTACGGCCGGAGTCTTCACAGGTGAATCATTTGTACCGAGTGCTTTTTCTTTGTCAATGTTCGAAGCTTCTTGGCTCTCTAGGCCTGCATCGTTGCGCTGCGACGGAGATGGCTCATCCATACCATGAGATTGGCGGCTACTCATGCTCAGATTACCGCACTTGAGTCTTGTAAGACGTCATCAAAGCTGAATAAGAAAGAAGTATACAATGCTATGATGAGTTGTTCCTGTATCTCGACGAAACTTTCCGCTGACTCACTCCAAGAACGAATGGTGGGGATATTTTCTCAAACGCGGCATTAAAAAAGGCACTAGCATGCTCCTCGGGTGTTTTCGCCCGGTATGGCCGTCAGAAGTCGTTGATCGACATTCCCTTGCAAACGACGATCCTGCGAAAGAAGCCAGGCGACAAGTAGACTAATCATAACGAAGATGTTGACATTTACTCTCCTTGAGCCGTTTGTGAAGCGCCAAGCACAAGAATAAGCTTGGGATGTGTCTGGCCCGTGCATGATGTGGAGAACGGTGTCTGAAAGGCGGAACCGGCCCGGCTACTTTCTTTACACCATCTCTGAAATAGCTTTGAATTTGGACAGGAAAGCATCTCTCAGAGTGATATTTAACACGTTATGAACTCTGAAAAAAAATTAGCTGACACACTGGCATACAATGTGTACAAGGAGGAGTACTCACGCTTTCCCCATTCTTATTACGTGACACCACTCGCAAGCCCACCGTCGTTTCCATCACTTCCACCCAGCCAACGGCGGTATTTCTACATTGATGTATCTCCACCCACTTCTGTTCCAGTCAAGGCTACCTTATTGCTCTTACATGGCTTTCCAGATTCCAGCTATGGTTGGAGAAAAGTGATCAGTCCTCTATCGTTGTCTGGCTACCGGCTCATTGTTCCAGACTTGCTGGGTTACGGGCAGACGAGCAAGCCAAAGCGCTTAGAAGACTATGGAGCAAGCTCTATGGCAAGTGACCTTTCTGGACTTATGACACATGTGCTTGGAAGTCATGAGGCGAAGTTTGCAGTTGTAGGACATGATTGGGGGAGCTGGTTGGCCTGGAAATTAGCGCGCTGGATCCCGGAGCGGCTTCTTGGTGTGCATGGTGAGAAGATGACATGGTCCAGATACTTCTTATAAATTATCACGGCAGGAATTTGCGTACCATACGTACCTCCAACCGAGACATTCGTTCCTATCGAGAAAGTTGTGGAGCGCTATCCTCAATTCGGATATCAACAGTGAGTTTATCATCTGATTTTGTGCATTCTTGGTAACCACAAGCCCAGATTTTTTGAAGAAAAGCGCTCTACTAAAATCATGGAAGATAACGTAAGTGTTATGGGTGCTCATACCTAAGCAAGGCTGAGGTAATGTGTATAGCTCGATACCTTCCTTCGAATCCTCTTCGTCTCTACAGCACAGGTGATGGAGAACGACGACGGATCTGCCATGACAAAAATATTTGGAGGCAGTGCAGATGACACAATAGCCGGCCTGAGGATGGACATGTCACAAAATAAGGCATATGCAGATGCCAATTTGCTCACTGCAAGAGAGCGAGAAGTTTTCAATTTTCTCTTTGACCCCAAGAGAGGAGGGAGCTTCGACGGTCCTTTGAATTGGTATCGGACACGAAAAGTGGTCTATGATGAGGAAAGAGGTATGTGACCTTGGTGAATCATGTTTTGTGGATGTTCATAGTCTTCTATCAGCTTTGAAAGGAAAGAAGATGCCAGCACTTCCAGCTAAGATTCTATGTCCCACTCTAGATCCGGTGGGACAAAGTAGCTTGGCGGAGGCTGCTCGCAAGCACTTTACTGATAACTCCCTTTATCGTATTGAGGAGATCGAACAATGTGGCCATTGGGCTCTTCTCGAACGACCAGAAGTGGTGGCTGCCAGTATCGATCAATGGGTCCAAGGAGACGTTTTACCTGCGCACAGGACGCTATTGCAAAAGTTCACGTCCAAGCTTTGACAGAATTTCAGAAAGAGTAAATTGAAGGATGTTAATGTTACATTTATGAAAATCTAGAGTACAGCATATGAAATGTGCTACGCTTGTTGTGTTTCGTTCTTCATCCGAGCTTCCTTGGCTTGTCTTCGAAGCTGCCTTCTCATATTACGCTCCCTTTCCTGGACCATCTTCTGTCGTTTGAGCTCTTCTTCGTGAGCCAGTGCTTTGGCAACACGACTTCTCTTACGTATCTTTCCCCCCAGGAAAAGTAAGATGAACGGACATACACCGAGAGCCGCCGAGATAGCTCCCAGGACTGAGGACGCTACAGGGGGCGTCAAATTGTTATACATGGGTGTAGCGAAGAGAGGAAATGTTCCTGCGAATACGTTACGTCTAAAAGAATGTGAGCTTCTTAGACCACATCACACAAAGCTATACATACAACCAGGATTGTGCGGCAAGGCCTGAGCTTGCGTAGTACTCGTATACCTCAGCGATGTACGTGAAAACCGCAAGGTAGATCCAGAAAGTGCCAACAGTAAATACGACAAGACCGACAATGGGCGCCTAGGCTGAATGTAAGAGACAGCTATTCGACGCAAACGTTACTTACAACAGGGGAGATATCTGCGCGACCCGTCCAAGCAAAGACAAAAAAGCCAATTGGAACAACCACTCCCCCTAGACAAGCAACTGAAAGGACATGAGCATAAGCATCAGTACTGCACTGTGACACCTACAGTATAGACGAGCCTCCGGTGATGGCTTGTGCGGAGCGGCCTTCTGTACAGCTCGAGCGTAAAGCTTCTCCTGATAGAAGTTGAAAAGCCCTGACGAAGATAGACCGTCAGGCAATGTTCGCTCGGCATCTCGGTAACTCACAACCAATCAAACCACCCAGGGCCAATGTGAGAAGCACGAGAGATTTCTGGGTATCCGTCCACAAATACACATCGAACACAATCGGTATACTTTCCAAAAGCAGAAAGACACAACCCCAAAGAAAACTAGAGGGAAGGTCGGGTCAGGTCAAGTCGTGTATGGCACCTTTCGCAAGATACATACCCTATCCATAAGGAAAAACTCGTCACAATAGGCTCGCTCAACAACCACCATGCGGGCCTCGACAAGGAGATTTTGACAGCCTGCCAGAAGCTGACTCGATCATCATCAGCACTGCATCGATAACGCCTTCCTTCCGGATCGGTCTGCGTGAGCTGACGGGCCCGTCGACTGAGCAGAACAGGCCCTCGCGTTTCACGGAGAAAAGCGGCCATCAGCACAAAGACAACTGCTCCCAGGATGCCTTGCCATTTGAACACCCATCTCCAACCCAGAGAAGGGTTGGATACAGTATAGCTTGCGGCCACGGGGCCTAAAGCTTGACCCGTGTAGATGAACAGGGCAAAGAGACCCATCGGTGTACCACGGTCTTTGGAGGCAAAGATGTCCGACACCGTACCACCCACCATGCTATTACCAACAGAGGCAACACATCCCTGGAAAAGCCTCGACAGCAGAAACCCCGTGATGTTGGGAGTGAGCGCAGCGGGAATATACAGAATTGCAAACAGAAAAGCGGCACTGAGAAAGATAGGAAGCCTGCCAAAAATCTCCGAAAGTGGGGCCAGTAGTAGAGGGGTAAAGGCAATACCGATAGAAAGATACATGGTGTTGCCGAGTAGAAAGACGGTCCGTGATATGTGGAAGTCGGACATGACTGAAGATTGCATCGAGTTGGTCCCTGTGGCAGTAATGGCAGTCGTGCCAGCGAAAAGGAAGGTGCAGAAGAGTGTTAGGACCTTACGAAGGAGGGTCCAGTTCATGGGGTCAGCAGGATCACCCTCCGGAAATTCAATATATATGTAGCCGCCTTCCGACTTGGTGATTGTGAGAGACAGTCCTCCAGCTAAGCCTTCCGAGACATTCTGAACATCGTCCTGAGTCTCTGAATCGCGATCCCAGTTCTCATGAGCCGTTGAGGCAGATTGTGAGGATTGCTGCGGTGAAATGGCATCTTGACCCTTCTCTGGGTCGTGTGCCGGCAGCATGCTCATGGTTTCTTGGTCAACGATGATCAAGGAGAAGGTGTGAATGGACACTTCTGACCATGACTCATGAAAGGGTTATAATTTTATCCACCCCCACGTCTCGAATCTTCCCACTATGCAGGCAGTATTTCGTTGTGTTTGCGAAGCGCCGAAAAAATCCGTCACTAGTTTGGACCAAAAAGTCTTCCCGCGTGACAAGATCTTCCACAAGAACGGCAACAAACAAGTGGATTACAAATATAGATGCGGCGTGGATTCGCAGCACGGATTCATGAATGAGGACTTGGAACAAATGATCATGAATGGAGACTTGGAACAGGTGTTCATGAATGAGAAAAACAAGTATAGCACACACCTCTAGCGATGAGCATGTCATTGAGTAGCAACAAATGTAGGACTAGTCGTTAAGTACACTGTGAAAAGGAGTGCGTCCAATGAACCAGTGCGAAGGTTCGACGTCACTGTCGTCCAAAATCCTGCTGAGATCCAGAGTCTACATGGCGTATCTGTATATCTGTTCGTCATTGTCGCTTATACAACAAGATCATAGCACTCACTTGCGACACCATTCACGTGCTGTGCTCTCGTAACGAGGTCTATCAGTCTTGTACACTGCGAGAAAATGTGTGAGTATCTACCGCAGAGGGGAGGGTTCAGGACATACAGTTTGCTATCTCGGGAACAAGGGGGTCGTCTGGGTTGGGATCTGCAGAGATATGAGACTCCGACGGGAGGTGAGTAGTAGTGCGTACGCACCTGTCAACATGGAGCAAATCGATAGCAACACTGGAAAATAGAGTGTGTTAGATGAGATCAACTGTGCATCTTTCACACAAACCTTTCGAGATCGTTAGAGCTGGACTCCATTGGTCACGTAGGATGTCAAGACAGATGCTTCCGTTCGAGTTGATATTGGGGTGGTAAATCTTGGTCGAGAAAGAAACCTTGGGGGGTTTGAAGGGGTAGTCGGTGGGCTGAAAAGCGATGCGTCAATGGAAATATCGGTGGATCCAGAAGGATACATACGAAGGTAATACTCAGAAAGAAAACGCCACCAGAGTATGGAGAGTCACTCTACAACAGGGCGATTAGTACACAACTCCGATCTCGACACAAATCCACGTACGGGTCCCATGATTGTTGCTTGCCACTGAGAATCGCAGATATTAGCTACAGGCAGCGTGTATATCCTTCTCTGTACATACCTGAAACAGATTGTCTGCAGTGGGTCCAGCACTACATGATGTAGGAGGGTCGCGGCCGAGGTCGGCAAGTTCCTGAGGCAGGATGTGAGAAAATGCGCAGAAAGGAGCGATAGGGAAGGGTACATACTTTATTAATCCGCTTCAGCGCCATATCTTGCTACTGGAGAAGTATTAGCCAGTCATCTATGAGCATAACACGATTGCCACACCACTATAACATCCCGCAGTGTCTTCAGCCACGGTGGACCAATCACTCTCACTGAGACAGGAACAAAAAGCTCATCAAGAGCCCGTCACACGAGCAAACCTTTCTTGTAAACCCATACCCCGTCTATGACTTTGCAGCCCACGGAATATAGAGTGCGACAAACACACACCGCTCGGCGGGAGATAGGTGCGAATGGGATACAGGCAATCTCCTAGTTACATACCTTGTATTGTATATAAAATCACGAGATCTGTGATCAATTGCAGAAGATTTGTTTATGGTAAGAAGTGGAAAAGTATGCTGGGTCGTTCGCTATAGGTTGTAGGTGATGACGGTGAAGCTCTTCGGTTGTCAGTGTTGTACGCGCTGTGTTCTGTAACACATGCCTTAATGCGCGCGCACATGATCTGTCCCGTCACTGGAGAGAGGTTCTCGCATTTTCGTTTCGAGGTGGAGTTTGCGCACGTGATGCAACGGAAAGTGAGTAAGAAGGGGTATAGGGGGCACACGGGAGAAAGCGAGGAGGGAGGAAGAGGAAATGGTCTGTACAGAAACAGAAAATGGACTGTACAGACAGAGAAGCATAATTGCTTGCGCAAATGAGGGAAGCGTTCGTTGTCGATTCTCAATGCTCTCGCTGAAAAGATCCGATTCTTCCGTGCACTTCAGATGACGAGCTTCAAGCAAATAAATGGCCTGTGATGGCAATCTGGGGATACACCTGGTGAATGTCATTGTATGGCTTTGCAGGGAAACTTATTTGTTTCGTTCTGGGGAAATCTTATTCTTCTTCCCACAATGATAATCCCGTATGAAACTTCCGGTCCCGCACCTCGTGTGTGGGGACGGGATTACGAGGCCCGCACCTCGTGTGTATACCCATATATTCTACAATACAAATGAAATACATAGGCTCCCCTCTTTATGGTGTGCAGACGACGGCTTCCTTCCTCCGATACCAATACATTAACTTTCAACACGTCTAGGCGGGACAGGCCACTGCACCGGTGCAGCACACGGGGGAGAGGGCTGAGGAAATAGCGTCATTGCCGACTCCCGTTTCCCGTAAATGAAAGAATTACGAATCCCTCTGGAACAAGCAAGCCATGACACGGGTAAGTTCCTCTATAAAAGGCAACTTTCTATAGCATAGACTATAGATCCTGTTCCATTGCTACATTGTACCCACTGCATCGTCATGTCCATCGCTAGTAAACAGACTATGGCAGCACAAACCCTTGGCGAACCGCTCAAGCTGCCGTGCGGGAAAGTGGCTCCGAATCGGATTGCAAAGGTAAGCACATGCTCCCAAGAAGAACCAGATGCCCCTCATCTCATAAAACAAATTAGGCTCCACTTGAAGAGATGTTGGCGAATTCCGGTGTGAATCTGCCCAACGAGGGAATCTTTCATACGTATCGTACCTGGTCGGAAGGCGGATGGGGAATCATTATCACGGGAAACATTTGTTTGGATCGCACACATCTGGGAACACCGAACGACGTAGCGATGCCGAACCCAGGAAGTCTGAGCAAAGAGGCCAAAAAGGCGTTCCGAGAATACGCAGCATCCATCAAAGGTAAGAACGACTCCTCGTCACCTTTGGCCATCGCACAACTTGTGCACGCCGGAAGACAGTCCATGCGAGGAAGTGGAAGGGCGCCATGGAAACCGGCACTGGCACCGTCCGCTGTGCCCGTACGAGCATCCGGAATGGGACCTATTGGTCGAGTGCTGGATTGGGCGTTGTTCGGCACGTGTGTGGAAATGACGAAAGAGCAGATTGCCGACCTCGTGGAGCGCTTTGCAGCCGCCTCCGAGGTGCTTCATGAAGCCGGCTTCGACGGCATCGAAATCCACGCCAGTCACGGGTACCAAATTGCCGCTTTCCTCAGTCCACGCACGAATTTACGCACCGACGAGTACGGTAGAGATGCCCGAGGCCGTGTGCGACTGCTGCTGGAAATTGTCGATGCAGTGCGCAAGCGGGTCCCTTCCACATTTGCCGTGGGCGTAAAGTTGAACTCGAGCGACTACATCCAAGGGGGTCTGACTGAAGAAGATGCGCTCACAAATGTACAATGGCTCGCGGAACACGGCGGCGTGGACTTTGTGGAAATTAGCGGAGGCAACTATGAGAATCCATGTGAGTATGGATGAGGTAGCGAACGAAAATAGGCATATCTGACGGCTTTTTCAGCATTTGTAAGCTCAAGCTTTAACGCGGAAACGGAGCTTGCTCGTGTGACCGGGAAGCCTTTGCCTTCCAAGCGTACTGTGGCTAGAGAAGCCTTCTTCCAAGGCTTTGCACAGCGTGCCCGCGAGTCGGTGCAGAAATCCGATTCGAAGATGGCACTCATTCTCACTGGTGGTCTTCGCACCCGAGGCGGGATGGCAGCGCCCGTACAGGATGGCATCGTCGACGGCGTAGCACTCGGTCGGTATGCGTGTGTGTATCCACACGTCCCGCGTACCATCCTCGATACAAATATTGCGGACAACGACGCTCTGAGCAGCCCTCCCAAATACGAGGTCCGTGGCGACAAAGTAGCTAGCTACATTCCTCTAAAGCTCATTGGTGCCGGATGGATGACGTGAGTACGTGTCGTTCTGTAGGGTTGATGCTCAATCGTCCACAGTCTTTGGCATGTTGCCATGATTGCGCAGATCTCTCGCAACGAGAAGCCCAACCCACAACTATCTCCCGTGCGGATCGTGCTGAGTGTATTTGCTCCTTCCCTAGCTCGGAGCGGCCGCACACTTGTGGCGCTTTTCCTTGCTGTGTTGGTTGGCTTGGTCTCGCTGGTGCGTGTAACAGCGTGAACGGTGATCATGGTCTCGTTCGCATTGCGACGCATTGAAAGTTCATCATGATCTCGTTGGATCAGATTGAGAAGTGATCATGGCCGCGTTGGGTGCAATGTATTAAAAGTTCATGTCAATATCTTTCGATCACTGTCATGGATGCAATGTATTAAAAGTTCATGTCAATATCTTTCGATCACTGTCATGGATGCAATGTATTGAAATTTTATCATGACACCTTTGGATACGCAACGTATTGAAAATTCATCATGGCACCTTTGGATACGCAACGTATTGATAAGTCATAGTGGTATCATTGGAATTGCAATGTATAGGTACATGGAATGAAGTCGCACACCGTACACGTGCAGCACGGACATCGTCGCCAACCATGCAGTGCATGCCGTGACAAAGAATGCACCATCATCGTAGCTTGGAATAAAGGCTGCGTGGACCGGTTTGTGTGCCACTCCGCCCAAGTGACAAGATTCCCTTGCCCGGCGTGTTGAGATCCCAGAAACGCAGCGTCTCGTCGCCTGCGCCGCTCACAACGCTCTCCCCGTCCGGACTCATGGCGAGATAGAGAACACGCATGGTATGCCCCATGAGTGTGGCCACCTGGCTCATATCAGGGTACTTCCATACTTGAACCTGGTTCTGGACCTTCGCGCCGCTGTATCCATGTGTGCTGATGATCTCGTTGTTGACTGGAGACCACGCCAAATTACAGATCTGGGAGCCCGTGTCGATGTCGGAAAGGAGTTGGCCTGTCATTGTGTTGAAGAAACGGATGTGCATGTCGGCCGTACCAGCACCGGAAGCCAGCAGACCGTTCTGGTGCGGACTCCAGGCAATCGCCTTGACGGCGGCCCTGTGCTGGTTGAATCGATAGAGCGGCGAATCATTCAGACCATCCCAGACAAGCAGATTGTTGTCGTTGCCGCCACTGGCAAGCTGGTTGGTCACCGTATTCCACTTCAGCCCACAGATCTCCTGACTATGTCCGCGCAGTTCTCGGACAGAGTGTTCACGAACACGTACGTCTCGGTGGTATATGGAACGATCGCGCGAGCCGGTACTGAGGACGTGCTCATTCCATGCCAGACAGCCAACACGAGCAGAATGTCCGTGCATGGTGCGCACCAGCCGATTGGCTTCGGCGTCCCAAATCTGTACGAGACCTTTCTGCAGGCCCACAGCAAGATAATTGCCATGACCGGACCAACACACCGATGTGATTCGGTCGTGGTCTCTGTCGACCTCGCACAGCTTCGTCACATTGGATGTCTTGGCCGACCAGAGGTACACACAGTTCGCCAGCCCCACACCCAGCACATTTTTGGACGACCAGTCCACCAGATTCAAGTAGAAGTCGTCCGCTAGGTCGGGTGCGTCCAGCACCTTGTAAGGTACTTTGGGAATCGAGCGATGAGTCTTGCGGGGACTCAGCAGCACACGCTGGCTGTCGAGTGAGACGGCACTGGAGTTGTACAACGTATGGTTGGGCGAGTCCAGCGCATCGTACGCCCGACTGGACGGACTGGAGCCTCCAAAGAGGCTTGCGGACGAGCGTCCGGGCGAGAACGACTGTCCACGCACTGTTGACTGGCTCTTGCGGCCCGATGTGGGGCTCTTGCTGCTGTAGTGAAAAATATTGCGCTTCGTCGGTGTGGTTGGGTGAGAATGTGTCGCAAGCGATGGTCGGGCTATCCGGTTGGCGTGCGGCGTGGAGGATGAACTGCTGCTTCTGGCCGTGTTCTGCGAGCCAACGACTGCAGCAAACGCATTGGAATCAGCACCAAACAGCTCCGACGATAAGAGTGTGGTGAACGTCTCGTTGGCCTCTTCTCTCTGTGCATCCATCTCCGCCGCTGACATCTTTCGCTTGTGTCGATTAGGAGTCCGAGGCTCATTCGAAGTCAGCTGGAAGGCAGACTGGACGTCGCTTCCATCGCGATGGGGAATAAATCGGTCGCCAAAGATGCCACTCTTCGATTTCCGGACTCGGTCCCGTCCGTCCGGCGTAGCGGGTCGACTGCCGTACGAGCCATCGGCATCCGAGGACAGTGCTGTAGATTTTGGCGACTCCGACAGAAAGGGGTTCTCCAAGTCATCGTCGTCCAATTCGGTCGAAGACGACTTGCCGGGACGCTGTCGCGAAATATTAGGTGCGGAGACATTGGCATGGTGCCCTAATGCCTTTTCTTTCTTGGACGGCGAGGACTGGAGCCTGTCGAGAAACAAAGAGGACGAGGACGGCGAGGACGCTCCAGACGACTGACTTCGTAGCCGTCTGCCAAATTCGCTGTGATACATTGTGGATGCTGTCACACGTTACAGCCAATTGCACATAAGGTATGAGTGTGCTGAGTGCAAGGAGTTGGAGAAGGAGGATGAGAACAAAGCAGAAAGACGTCGTTGAGGCACATGCAATAGGTATATGCCCCGGGTATTCAGACGCAGACGTGAATAGGAGTGGAGCAGCAGCGCAGCGCAAGGACGGTGTTGATGTTGATGTTGGTACGTGTGGTTAGAAAATGCGCGCACGGAAATGAGGCTCGTGACTTGTATTGGGCACTGCTACACTACAAACGCGCGTTATTGCGCATTATTGTTATTGGTTTGATTATGAAAACAAAGGAACAATGGGTATAATAATACGTCTAGTGCCAAAGAGAAGATCAACACGGGCAACACAAGTTTCAGGCAAGCGGGCGTCTGTCCTTTCGAGTGCGCCTCTCGAAGGAGCCTCTCGAGGGAGCACTGGAGTGCCATGTATCTTTCAGCTTTCAGCACAATGGGTCTCACAAGGGTACACAGAGATCAAGACATTGACCCCAATTTTGTCAGCACACACACGCCGGCCAAATTAGCCGGCGCTAACAACCCAACCAAGATCGACGTGTAATTCGAGTCGGCCCAAGTTTGTGGCGGAAAAAAAGGGATCGGATAGAAGAACGCGCAAGTGGCATGCAGATTGCAAACTCGAAATAACAAAATTGAGATCAAATTGGAACGGTGCGTAAAATAAACTTTCTGATTCGTGGCAGTGGCCGATTGTTAGATCTATTGTGTCAGTGGAACGCAGCAAGCCGTGGCGCAATCGCTCGTCAGCGCCTTCCCCTCGTCCATCTGACTCACTCTGCCGCACACCGCCGCCCTCTCACACACTTTGACTCGGCCATGACCTTCTAATACCGTTACTGCTCCCACTCATCGTCATGTCTTCGACATCCACATCTCCTTCTGCTTCTCCTGTCCTACGACCACGTCAAGGTATGGAGCGAAAAGGCACACATCTATTCAGCCTACCTTCCTCGCCACGCCATCAGTCTCGCCCATCCGCCACCTCTCTTACGGATGGCAGCAGCATTACTCTGCTGGACCGTCACAGCAGTCGCAGCAGTAGTATCAGCAGCCTCGACACAGGCACAAGTACTTTAGAAACTCCTGCAGCACGACTGTCTTTGTCTAGCAGCAGTCAACCTCCCGATGCACACCGCCTTGGATACGACCCTGCGACGTGGGCGCTTCTCTCGATTGAGCGTCTATCGTACCCAGCTGGTATGGTCCTTGTATCTCTCTATCACATTCCCAGCCAGACGTTGTATTCGTGGCCAATGCAGACCGTTCCTTCCGCCGCGCAACCAAAGCAGGGAACTGTGTTCGTCAATCGGATGCCAGGCCATGCTGACATCCATACGGACAAAACTAGCGAAAGTCTCAAGGTCCTCGCCGCCGTGCTCATGAAATGGATGACGTGGCAAAAGTCTACTCGTCCCGGAGCGATGCGCTCGAAACTCGGGGAAAATGTGCAGGATACCTTCCGTTTGGCTCTAGCTCTGTCACTGCAGCAAATGGCCACGGACGAGGCACAAAGAATATTACACATCCGAACAGTCCGTCCGCCAGCAGAGTGGAGTAGAGTTGCGAACGATGCTACTCTGTCGCCTGTCCAGTCTCCGAGAAGCGAAGACGGTTCTCCTTCCAAGAGTGTGCCCGTTTCTCCTCCCATGAGTGGAGCTGCCATGAATGGAGAAATGCCCCGTCAGCCCAGCGCAAATGGCTACAAAGGAGCCTCTCCAGAGAGCGTCAGTGCAGATGCAAAGCACGAACCCTCTCATCCCTCATCATCCCCTCCCACAACGCCTAACTTGGACTCTGGGCATTCCAACATTACGTCTCCGTCGATTCGCTCGCGGCGAAGTAAACCGATGCTGCGCATGCTGCAGACGCTATCCAACAATGGTGTTATTAACCGCGACGGAGACTCGCGATACTCTGGTGCGCCGAAAACTGCATCAGTATCTCCACCTGCATCGATCTTGAAGACTTCCAGTCGCTCGAGCACAGAAAGTGTGCCAAATATTGAGATATCCAGTCCTAACACGACAGAACGTCTTAGTTGGGGGAACAGTGGCCCTTCTTTGATGGGCACAGCTCTTGCACACAAGTAGAGATTTTCACACATCAATTGTATATCATCACATTCTCAGAAAGGTTTTTCGTCATCGTCATAAATAGAACTCGGGTATATAGATACACATTTGGAACGCTTTTGTAAATGTATTCCCCGCTATTTTTGCAATCACATAGAGCCCTCGTGATCAAGCGTTCAAATCGTCTTTCTTATCTGTTGCTGCCCATTCCTTGTCTTTCTGCTCGTCTTGAAAGCTGTCACTATTGGACGATCTTCTGGCCAAGACAACACCTTGTGCATTCAGCCAGTCTTCAAAATTTGAGTCCACTTCTTCAAGATCCCTGGACATCTGAAAAGCGTAATGATCAGCAAGCCCGACTTTTTAAACTGCACGCACCTCGGGCAACAATAAGTAAGTAGCTAGAGCACCAAGCACACTGAAAGCTGCTGCAACAAAGAACACAACTCGCTGACCGTATGTTTCGTCATCATATCGGCTCTAAAATCGAAAGTCAGTCAATTTGCTCGCTTGAATATATTTTCTGCTGACCTGAATGGCCGAAAACACCTGTGTGCCAATCGCCGCACCAGCTTTGCCAAATGCTGCGGCAAGACCGACAAAATGTCCTCTTGTTGCAGTGCTGAATGTGGGTCAGAAGACAATGCTATGTGCCATCTTAGTAACTCACGGTGACACTTCGGCACTAATGAGGATCGTCGCCACTCCGGGACCTGCCTCCGCCGTCGCCACAAAAAGCCCATATAAAACCACGAAAAGGGGGAAAACCTTTTGAATGGGCCCCAATGCGCCTCCAATAATGAATCCAAGGATTGCTTGCGCTACAAACCCAAATATTTGTGTGTTTTTCCGTCCAAACTTGTCCAACAAAAGTCCACCAACGATGCAGCCAGGAAGTAAGAAAAGATTAATCAACGTCCCAAATCCGATACTGTGCATCAAGGAGTCTTTCCCGCTACTGAGTCCATCGACAATGGGGGTTGCAAGAAGCCCCGCAGGATATGCAACAAAGTCGTACCTGAACGAGAATGAGTCATTCCAGGTCATTTCTCAGCACTCACAGAAACCAACAAAGGCATGTACCCAAAAGACGTTTCCAGTAGCGTCTTGCTATCAGGAGGTAAATCTTCCAGGAGAACCCTCCATATTTATCTACATTATAATGTTCGAAAGCAGAGCTCGTCACCATGCGCCAGCGGAAATAAAAGACCGAGAGCGGTACCACTCCACCAAGCCCAAGAAAGACCCGCCAAGCACCATCGAGCCCCTGAGTTTCGGACGAGGGAGTTAAAGAACGATAGCCATATGCAGCGAGCACAATGAGGGGTAGTACTCTGTTACCGAGACAAGAGTGTGAGGTTCCCAGAGATGAAAAAAAAGACTCACCCTCCCATGACGATGCCGAAGTCTATAGCAAAATCTCCTACCAAGGCAACAAGAAATCCTCTTCTCTTTCTGACATGTTCTGTTTCATTGGATGCTTCAGTAGCTCCAGTGGAGCAAACTGGGAGAAAAGTTCAATGTTTGACTTATCTTCTCCCCCTCATACACACCTGGATATCTGGAAGGCAATATTAGACTGTCGCTTGCCATGAAGTTTTACAAAGAAACTCACTCTCCACCTGCTCCGACACCTAAAATGCCCCGAGAAATGGCTAGCATCCACAATAAACCTTTTGGTGATGTACCGCTTGATCCCGCAGACATTCCAGCACCCAAAAGCATCAGGAGAGTGGCAAAGAGAACACCAGACTTGCGACTGATGCGGTCAATCAACCCCCCGAAAAACAGACTTCCTATAATAATCCCGACAAAGTATGCTTGTGAAATCCGAGTCTTCATTTCAGGTGTCAGTGAGTCGGGGTAGAGTCGACTTAGAATGAGCAGAGCCGAGGAAATGACCTGTGCATTGTAGCCATCACTGCAAGGTACAACTCAGTGCATTGAATCTAATCTTCTCTGGCTACCCATACCTGCCTAGTCCGATTCCAGAGAAGACGATATTATGGATGACCCTGGACCGTCTCTGTGGAGATATTGAGCGTTCAAACTTCGCCAGTCTTGTACTCATGATAAGAAGAGAAGCTTCTTTTACAAGGTCGGAGATGACTTGGAAGAGAAGCTCTCTTTACCATCTTTATACATTTTATAGATACACGATACAGACGAATGCTTCTCCAAAAATCACAGCTTTCCAGGCATTATCCGTACGGTCTACTTCTCACTTGTTGGTCCGGCACTGCTTTGTATTTCTTGATAGCCAACGTGGGCAAACTCTCATTGGGCAACGTGCACGACATCTATTCTACATGTTCTTTGTGCACTTGTTCTCATCGGCAGGAAGCCCGGGGTCGCTTCGGATAGATCAGCGAGTGTCCGACTAATTTGCTCAGACGCGCTTGTGTTTCTAGACTACATAAGATCGAGCGAGCTAATGGATTTAGGGTAGGAGGAACTATGCTATAAGTTCATGGATTGGCAATCTTCACATTTCTTCATTCGACATGTTGATGTTAGGAGCTATCAGATGGTAAAGTGCACAGAGAGTGCCTACTTGCTTGGCAGACATGTTATCAAGTCTTCTGATAGGAAGCGAGCGTTTTTGCCTTTGCGTCTTTGTTCATTTTCACATTCTGCATGGGCAGCTAAGCACTTTCCTCACAATGTCTCTCGGCACCCTTAGACGGGAAATCATTCCCCTGTAGACGAAGTGCTTCAGTGAGATCTTTTATACCCTTTCTCGTTGTCCGTTCCAGGGCTATTCCTCAGTGTACATGTGCGAGAACACAATGACAATGCAGCCCAGCGGACTTGTATATTACAAGGAAAAGCTCCGTTTGACACCTTGCGGAGCAACACATGCACGAATTTCATGTCGTTCCTACATCCATGACAGTGTTCTTTGTGCAAGCACTCAAAGAGGAGATGTACCTTGCATACCCCTTCACTTAATATCTAATGTCATTTTCATTCTACATTGAAATGAAAGATAGCAAACACACAAGTCGTCCGTCCTCTAGGACGCGCTAGCATCCATCCCTTTTCGCCAAGGGAAGCCTACCACCTCCCTTTTAATGCATCGAGGAGGCTGCTTAGGTGCCGAAATGAAGCGCGTAAAATGGGGTCCAGGCCTGCCTATGGTGAGGGCGCCCCAAATTAGATACGGTTTCGGGATCCACGCGCCGCCGACTTATTATTTGCTTTACGGCAACAACGCTCATCGCTTCTGTACCCTCATCCGTGTGGATGTCGACGAGAGAAGGCGCTTGAGTCACATCTTCAAGCTCTTAACAGTCACCTTGCAAGCATCGACACGATGCGCATACCCAGCAGGGATCTATTCTTACCCTCCATATTTGCCGCCCTTGTCTTTCTTGTAGGCATCCTTGCCATCAATGTCGATATCCCCGATGAGTTTGTCCAGTGCGAGCCGGCCACGCTCTCCATAGCAAACAGTCGAGGAAACGTGTCGATCTATATTCGAAAGAATGGTGCTCGCAAAGCACATGTGAACGTCAGCCTCGCCATAGATGCCAAGAACTGGACATGGGATCCAGTCGACTTCCCTGCCAACGACAACTTTACCGTCCTCGTCACGGACCGCTCTCCCAAGAAGAAGACGACACTGAGCTCGTCGTACTTTCAATCGATGATTGCGCCTTCGCCCAACAACAACAATTCGTGTCTCCCAAAGAAGTACCGAGGTGACAAGAAAAAAGATGAAGAAGATGGCCAGGACGGCGACGGAAAAGATATTGGGGAACACGATCCTTCATTTGGCAACGGACCAGATGTGTCGGACGGAGATTCCCCACATCACAAGAAGAGCACAACAGAGATTGCCATTATCGCAGGCATTCTGGGTGGACTCATGGCCGCCTTGATTGGATTATCGGTCGTGATGTGCTTGCGACGAAGACGCGAGCACCGCAAAATCACTGCATCCAATGTTCTTGATGACCACGATGGCCGCCCTATTGTTGCGCATCGTATTCAAGACATGCAGCACACCTCGAGTCGACACCGCGTCGTCACACTGTTTGGACCCGACGGCCGTGCCGAAGGACAAGCTATTCTCAGCCATGAAGGCGATGCTGGTTGGTCATACATGAGCCACATGGTCGATGGCCTGGAGTCAAACACGCCCATTCCCACGTCGCCCAGTGCACGTCGCCATCCCAGCACAGGCCGTAGACGAGTGCAAACGAAACGCTACGACGAGGAGCAGAAGGACGGCGACCTGCCATCGTACAGAATGAGCGAGTATGAGCGGAAGAACCTACCCAAGTACGAGACTGCGCAGCTTGGACACAAGACGCAATCATCCGCGCCAATCTTGATGACCC
This sequence comes from Meruliopsis variegata, assembly GCA_037044235.1. Classification (NCBI taxonomy): domain Eukaryota; kingdom Fungi; phylum Basidiomycota; class Agaricomycetes; order Polyporales; family Irpicaceae; genus Meruliopsis; species Meruliopsis variegata. The sequence continues at coordinate 35,183 of JAWLTJ010000007.1, forward strand.
GCCACGATTCACAGGGAAGTCGATTGACCTTCTCACCCGACACCCAGGAGACCATTGCGGACGAATCCTTCCGACGCCAAGCGCTTCCACGCCGCTCCGTGTCCAGCCGTCGATCGCAGTTCAATTCGCCTAGCGCAATAAGCCATCACATCGACATGGAGTATGACGATGAGTCGAACGGTGTGATCGTCTTTGGTGGCCGGAATGAGGGCAGCGACGAGAACCACGAGTCGCGGCTGCCATACGCTCATTCTTCTGGCACCAGCAGCAGGCCAACGACCAATCAGTCCTTATTAAGTCAGCATGGCAATGCCGAAGCTTCGCATGCCGCCTCTACAGGCATCCAGCACGCCACAAGCAACCTTGCACACCGTCGTTCACGGTCTGAGGCCAGCTTACGACGCTAGCCGTTCGTTCGATGCACACCACATGTACAACATCACCACATCGTTTCCTTTCTTTTGCTTCGACTTATTCTTAGACTCCCCCTTGGTGTCCACTCTTTAGTGTCCTCTTCTCTTCTGTGTACACGGTTCACGTGCTGACGCACATGTATAATAAATGGCCACAATGATTGTTTTGTGTGATGGTAGTATACATGGGGTATGAATGTGAGTGGCTGATGGTGGTGGTAGACGGGCGAGATGAGTTTGATTAAATAAAGCAGCCTCTATTGTGCGAAAGATGTTGAACAGGAGTTCCTCTCTTGTGAAGGGAAGATGGCGGTGTGAAAAATGAACAGTATAGGGGTCTCATGATGAAGACAAGCCATTGAGTCTCATGAATGAAGACAGGACGAAGGCAAGCACTTGCGACTTCGCAAAAACTGTCCATCAAGACTCATCCTATCTCGACTTATCCTTCGTTCTCGTCTCCAAATAGTGCACTTTCTCCATCCGCCGATGCATGGGTTGGGTCCTCCAGAGCCATCGCGGACGCGTCCTGTTCTGCCACTTCCTCCAACTCGTCCACCTTGTTTGGACACCACCGCTCCAGCGCTTCGAAGATGGCCACCTGCCCTCGGGGCACATGGATGCCGTTTGCTCCATTCATAGCACCGTCATACATTCCCCCCAGCTCGTGCAGATGTGATAGAGCCGCCATGGCAAATAGCGCTGCCGTAAGAGGTCGCCACGTGCCGTCGGATTTGATTCCAACCGCCTTGGACTGCAGGATACTAGTCAGCCGTCGGTAGACAGGGAATGCTGATGCGATCAAAGAGGTGTCGGACTCCGTCAATGCATTCTCCGCACCTTGCTCCAAGGACACGACGCCAAACAACTCGGACTCGGCGCGGGCATTGAGACGAATCACACGAATGGTCGAACTTCGCTCAGTCTCCTGCTTTGCGTCCTTGTCTGCCTCGATGAGAACGGTCACCCAAGCTGTCCCAAAGTAAGCAATGTCCATCCGAATGGTTGCCTGCCACCCGGCAGCGTATTTGGAAATGCCATCGAGCGACACTTGTGTTGCCAGAGATGCATCAACGTCTACCTCTCCAAGTAGTTTATGCCATCTACTTAGATAGTTGCGGATCGCGCTTTGTTCGGGCTCGACAGCAATATCGCTTGCAAGGTGTTCCTTCCGCGCCTGTTTTTCTCCGGCAAACCAAAACGTCGCAGGCGGTGGCCTTGGCGACACGTCCTCCGACACCTTGCTGCTGGTTTGAACGAGCTGTTGTTGCAGAGCGATTTGCTGCTCAAGCACAGTACCGTTCCCATCTAAGCTTTGCGCTTCCCTCCGTCGCTTGCGGTTCTGCAGCACCATTTCTCGTAGACGTGCGCCGGGATCTGGTTGTGACTCTTCGAGACGCCTCTGTAGCTGTTGCCCAAATACAATGGCTTCGCTTGCACTGCCTTGGCCCTTTGTCGTGCGCTCGACGATCTCCCTTGCCATTGCAAGGTACTGCTGCGGTACAAATGCCGCTCTCCTTGCCAGCAGGAGGTGTGTTTGTTTCTGTGTAAGCGACCCGAGATTGAACGAGTCTGTGCCATTCGTCTGCGCTTGTCCGCCGATGCCTAGGGGAAGCAGCGGCCCCAGCAGAGCGGGCAGCGCCTCGCTCAAGCCACCAGGTGGCATTCCTTGCGCACTATCGTTCGCTGCTGTGGCGGCGAGCAGCTCATCCAGGGTCAGGTTGTCATCGCCTACGAGGATCCTTTGAAGATGTGAGATTTGGTCAATGGATGCTTGTATCTGAGAGGATGTCAGTTGTGAGCTCCCTCCCGGCTGTTGCCTGTCTTCCATTATTGTAGTGCGTGAGGCAATGGAAGCAGAGCTTCAGTCAAACAGGATCGTGTGAGAGATACGCCAGGTGTTGGAGGGAACAAAAGCCTTGGCGTGCTAGAGAGAGGTGACGGGTGGGAAGATCGCCTTCTTGCTTGTTGCCTGTCGAGCGCGCACGGCCCTCGGCTTACCAAGATTCCTTAGCAATCATCCTGCGTGCGCTCCACTTGCTTGCTCCCCTTGCAAGCTACAGAGCATTGCATTGCACTATTCTACACTCCCACTTTGTATGCCTAGGCAGCGTATATCAGGCAGCGGAAATCTCCTCTTTGTGGAGCATGGCATGAGGTCGATCTAGTAGGGCAACGTAGCGATGGCACCCAAACGCTCGGCGGCGGAGAGCAGTCCCAAGACACCTCAGAAGCAAGCACGACTGTCTTCGTTCTTCACATCTCCTTCGTCAAAAAGCGAGCCCACATTTGCCAGCCTGGAGAAAATTCATGCGAAAGAAGGGGATAGATGGGATTCATGGTCTGGTCTTGAAGCCGGTCCGAAAACCAATACAGACGCAAAGCACGATCAAGAACGAGCCGACGAGATATTTGCAAGAAAGCTCCAAGAGGAGTTCGACAAGCAGCAGTCAGAAAGACAGAACGGTGAAGCTACAGAACAATCTGCACAATTCAGTAGCAAGGACGTCAAATGCTTAGACCGACAGAATGGGCCAAGCAGCACCGTGACTCGTAACAACGATCACTCTCGTCCCTATGAACACACTTTGGGAGGGACAAGCACCAAGCAGGCTCCTATTGACTTCGATGCATTGGATGACGCAGTCGACGCAATTGACTTCGCGCAAGACATTTTCGAATTCTCTCCTCAAGATGTCAATACGGAGGCGTGGCCAAGAAAGTCGAGCAAGGGCCACGAAAGTGTGGGTGGACCATTCCCGGCAGCCCCATACGCAGTTCTCTCGCATGCGTTTACTCTTTTGAGTACGACAAAAAGTCGCCTGACCATCGTCACTATCTTGACCAATCTGCTACGAACATTGATGCACCATGACCAAGAAGCGCTTTTGCCTGCTATTTATCTGGTCAGCAATCACATCGCGCCTCCGTACGATGGCGTCGAGCTTGGGCTCGGCGGATCGATTGTCAGTCGTGCCATCCGTGACGTCACGGGAAAGTCGTCGCAGCATCTTCGCACCTTGTGGAATCGGACAGGTGATCCTGGCGACGTTGCATATGAGGCGAAGAAAGATATAAAAACTCTCGTTGGATCCCCCAGGCCTTTGGAGGTGACCAAACTCTTCCAGACTCTCCATACAATCGCAAGAATTTCAGGGACCGGATCTTCAGCTGCCAAGCTATCACATGTTACGAAACTACTAGTCGCTTCCCGAGGAGAGGAAACACGTTTTCTCGTGCGCACCCTTCACAGCCATCTTCGCATCAACGCTGTCCGTACAACGATTGCCACGGCACTAGCCCGTGCTTTTTCTCTAGATGGTCCATCGGGGGAGAACCGTCTTCTAATTGTCACGGAAAAAGAGCGCAAAGGCGTACTCGCCGTGCCTTCCATAGCAAAGCAACGCAATGATCCTCGACGCCTCACCGTCATGGACAAGCTCTCACGGGCAGAGAAGATCGTCCGGGAGGTCCGTGCTAGGCATCCCAACTTCGGTAGTATCGTCCCCGCCCTTCTAGAGGGAGGCATATCGCAGCTCGCAGAACGTGTACCTTTGCGAGTGGGCACTCCGATCTCTCCTATGCTGGGAAGTATCACACGATCGCTACCGGACATGTTTTCCAAGCTTGGCGAGAGGCCATTTGTGTGCGAGTTTAAGTACGATGGACAGCGTGTTCAGATCCATGCACAGCATGTCCCGTCCGACAGTGAAGATGCAAATCAAAGGCGTTCCTTGTTGCGAGGTGGAAAAGGCAGATGGGTCGGGCGCAATGCAGATGTTTTCGTGCGACTGTTCAGCAGACATTTGGAAGACATGACTGATAAGTATCCTGACATCAATGACCTCGTCCCTACGCTCATGGGGGTAGAAAATGGATGCCCTGGAAAGGTGTCATCCTTCATCATGGATGCAGAGGTGGTTGCTCTAGGATTGGATGGATCATTGTTGCCCTTCCAAACCTTAGCAAACAGAAGTCGAAAGGACGTCGACATTCAGAACATCAAGGTCGCCGTAGGCGTCTTTGCATTCGATCTCATGGAGCTGAACGGGAAAAGCTTGCTGAAGGCATCCTTTAGGAAACGCCGCAATCTTCTCTTTGAATATTTACCGGCTTGCAGCCCAGACGATCTCCGTGTTGCTCGCTTTGATCATGTCAAGTCTCTGGAAAGTCATGACTCCGACGAGGTGAATGAATTCTTTAACCTTGCTCGACAAAATAAATGTGAAGGGTAAGTTTACCAGAGAAAGGCACAACCAAGCAGATTTATTGTTTTCCGCACAGAATCATGGTCAAGTCACTAGACCATCATTGGGAAAAGCCAAGCAATGCTACAGATGCCGATCCAGCGAAGCAAATTCAGCTACTTGAGGAGGAAGTCAGTGTGGATGTTGCTCAGCCTGATCTCGACGAGAAACAGCCGCTCGAAGACGAGCCTGGAAGGGGCGTCAATGGCCGAGGAAAAGCGCTTTTGAGTACTTATGAGCCCGACAAGCGTGTGGAATCATGGCTCAAGGTAAAAAAGGACTACATTGAAGGGGTCGGAGACTCGTTGGACTTGGTCCCCATCGGAGGTACGCGCTGTTCTGTGGTCATGAGCTCTATTCATTGTCTTCTAGGCTGGCATGGAATGGGACGCAAGGCCGCTTGGTGGTCGCCTGTGCTGCTAGCAGTATACGATGCGGAAAATGACGAGTACCAAGCCGTGTGCAAGTGCATTTCGGGCTTCACAGATGCTGAATACAAAAGCATCAAATTTGAGCGGTAAGTGACGACAAACGTAGTTTTCTCATCTCATAGTCATGACCCAGATTCGCCGAAGGAAGCTCCACATGCTACGATGCCTATACAGAGCCATGTCGACACTTTTACGACACCGGAGGAGTTCTTCCAGACGTGTGGTTTGAGCCAAATGAAGTTTGGGAAATCCGCGGCGCCGATATCACGCTTTCGCCTGTTTATACAGCTGCGAAAGGCCTAATTTCTGCCGAGCGAGGACTCTCACTACGCTTTCCGCGTTTTTTACGGCGTCGCGCAGATAAGACGCCAAATGAGGCAAGTAAGCCACAGCAGCTGGCCAATCTATATCTGGAACAGAATGAATCGAGCAAAATTTCGCGCGGCACGAACGCATCGATGAATATCGAAGGCGGTTCTCCAGACAGCAGCGGCGTGCACAATGACAGGATCGATTCGGAGGCGGACTGAGCGGAGGCCGGTGTCACGTAACTTGCCCACGTCGTTCCTGCATTATTTTCAGTACCATGAAATTACATTGGCTATGCATGCACCGCTTCTTTCTCAAATCGCCGACTATTCTCGTACAATCGCTCCTCTCAATTCATTCTTTCCCCTGTACACTATCTCCCCATTGCATATTTCTCAGTGTCATGTCATACTTGGAGTATGCGAGGGTCCAAGTTCACGATGACGATGATGATATCTATGATGAAGTCACCACGAACGCCATCTTTGCCAACAATTTCGGTACAATATCGAGGAGAGCCAGTAAATCACAGCGTGCTTCATTCCTGTGCTCAGCACCCCACAAAGCGATACACCTGGCGCCACATACAGTCATCGACACGATGACAATTGTGATTGGCCTTGTGCTGATGATGTACTTTGGTTGCTTCTCCACGCTCTTCGTGTACCTGCCGTGGCTTCTCCTAGGCATACCCTTACATGTAATTGTAACGATTTTCATGCCCAATTCTGGCCACACTTATGTCATACAACGTTGGAGTACAATTTTGGGACTTGTCACCTGGGTTTGGCTCCTAGGAATGTATCTACAATCTGTCCCACTGCACATGCTTGGCCAAAGTGCGAACCACACACTCAAGAATCTGGATAGGACCTTCGAAAATAACGAAACAGTGTTCATCGCGGCTAATCTATACAACTCAGCTTCTCTCTTCCCTCAATTTGCTGACAATCTTCTTCAACTTGTCGACCTCTTAGGGGGTGAGCACCAGGTCTACGTTTCAATTTTTGAAAGCTGCTCAGAAGATGACGGTAGAACATCCAAGCTGCTAGTGGATCTGGATAGGAAACTGTCTAAGTCGAGTATACAGTCCCGCATAGTCACAGGAACTACAAATTCATCTCTCCCAGCGTTTTCAAAACACGTTGGCATAGACCAGGACGCTTTTCAGCGCATCGAATTTCTTGCTCAAGTGCGCAATGAAGCACTTCGACCTCTAGACGATGGAATTTCTGGAATCAATGGAAAGAAGTTCCATAGGGTCGTATGGCTTAATGAGTGAGTGGAGTAGAGAAAGAACTGCACCCGTATCTCATTGGCGATAAAGCATCTTTTTCGACCCAAAGCAGATAGTGCAACTATTGCAAACAAATGGTGGCGTGTACGATGCAGCATGTGGGTTCGACTTCATACCTCTTGGCTTCTATGATACGTGGGTGACCTTGAAAGACCTAAATGTTACGCTGACTTTCGTTCAATCAGCTGGGTGACGCGCGACCTTGAAGGCAACCGTGTGAAGCCTCTTTGGCCCTATTTTCAGCAGGAACGAGATGTGCGTCTTCTGAAGGAGCGGCATCCTATTCACGTTGATAGTTGTTGGAACGGCGTGGCTGCATTCGATGCTCGATGGTTCATAGACGATCAACCACCAGCTCTTCCCCGGAAAATTACGCCGTCCAAAGAAGAAAAGCGCGACATGATACAGACGAGCCCTGCCGCCATATCTTTACCACTACGATTTCGATCAAGCAGATTGTGCCTGTCCTCAGAATGTCTTCTGATTTCCTTAGATATGCATCGTTCTCTGAATCCCCAACGTCCACTTGTTTTCATGAACCCTGTTGTAACGGTCGGTGAGTACAGTCGCTCTGTCCGCACCGATATTCTTATTCTTTTCAGCATATGACAAAACGACGTATCGACTCTACCATGACATCATGGAATGGGGGATAGTAGAGCCATGGCGTACTGTCTGGCAACATATTATTTCATCGCTTCTGTTTGGCTGGATTACGGATTTGGGTCGTAAGGCACCAAGCTGTAAGCAAGCTTTCGAGGGTGACTGGGCTCACCGTTGAACTTGTACTTCCTGTATCTAATTTATTATACCATGAAACCCTCCTGTGCCTTACCAGTATACTTTCAGTCACTACAGTCACTACGTAGTCCGATTTTGAGCAAGTAGTACGTAATGAGGTCGACAAAATGCATTTCTGGCCAATGTCCTACTAATTTGCCCCAATAGCAACGCAGCCTCTAACAACTAGGACATTTTCTAGGAGATCTTGTACGATTTGTACAATCTTGTGTGATCATTTCAACTGGGCAGTCGCGATATACATAGACTTTGCCTCATAACAGCAAAACTTACTAAGAAGAGTGCCATACGGTGGCAGCAGGTCGCTAAATTCAATCCTATTGACCTGACCACTTTACTGAGTGGATGGTGTGCGGTATTTTGCTCGAGGCACGCGAGACCTCCACAACGAGAAGTCGAAACAAAGTGTCTGTCGGTTCTTCGGTTCAGCTCTTGAACACCAAGATTGCACTCATGATCGCCTTTCGGAATCTTGCGCGAGCCGCTCGCCAGACAAGGTCTCTTGCCCCTTACGGGCAGAGAAGCTTCGTGGTACCTACGAGTGTGTTGAGATCGGCATCCATTCCGGCTCCAAGGTGCACCCTACACTCCTATACACGCTCTTCCGCACGAACATTAGCGTCGGCCGCCACGAGCGCAAATAGCGATGGTCCAAAGGTGTCAGCACCTCCGCCAGACATGGAGTCTTCCTTGAAGTCTATCATTCCAGAGGAACTTTTTACTGCTCGGGAGCTATACGAATCTCACAAACTCCCACGCGATGAAGCCAGACATCTTGTTGAAGCTGTTCTTTCACAACTTCGCAAAGGCGTGGATGCCAAGACTGTCGACGAGGCCCGGGAACTGCAGGGAACAACGGATGTGCAAAGCCGCGAGTACCTAAGATCAAAGGAAATATCAGCCGATACACTTCACCGCTTCACACTAACACTCATGAAGACATCGAGAGATCCAAGACGCACGCCGATCTCCTTCCGGCTGTTTGCTATTGCGTTCGGCAAAGACCCTGAGTCTCTCCCCGATCCGACTGCCGAGAATATTGGCAAGGGAATGGACGAGTCGCTGGCATCGGATCCTATTGCGGGGGAATGGGGCATCAACGCCGCTGGGTATAGTTGGGCGTCCATGATTCTGTCTGGACAGGCACCTCCTCCTGCTGGACTTCATGTTCTTCCAAAAGGGACAGACGAAGCTTTCGAAGCAGTCAAAGACCAGCAAGCGGCTGCAGTACGTATCTATGCCACGCTGGCCATGCGAGGTGATCCGCAGGGAATGTTGGGCATGGGACGCGTTCTCATGGCCGGCACACAGCGCCATGAAGCCAACCTTTCTGAGGCAGACGCAGCCACGGTGGATGCACAGACAAAACTCATGAGAGATCGGGCTGTGGCTCTGTGGACCAAGGCAGGATCCAAAGGTGTAGGAGAAGCGTGGTTCGAGCTGGGTCTGTTGACGCTTGGAACGGGCAAAGAAAACAGTGACGAAGCCAAGGCAAGCGGATACTTTGAACTGGGCGCAAAGGAGGGGGACGCTCGGTGTCACCATGCCCTTGGCGTACTGTGTACACAGAGTGCCATGGCGGACAAAAGCACACCGCCTTCCGCAGAACGTGGAGCGAATCTAGAGAAGTCGCTTGAACACTTCCAAAAAGCCGCCGAAAGCGGCGACGGACAGAGCGCACACCATCTGGGCTTGCGTTATCTACTTCGGGACGAGATGGTGCAAGAAATAGGACTAGGAAGCGACAAGGATGGTCGAACACCCGAACAGGTTCGTCAACAGGCCAGCCAACGTCACAAGGACATGTGGGGCGTGGAGCCGAGCGATGCCACCGCCAGAGAGTGGTTCCGCAAAGGAAGTGGAGACCAAGGCGATGGTGGCTTCGGCGCATTTGTGCCCAGCATGTTGAATTACGCAGGCATGCTTGTCGAAGGGAGAGGCGCCCAGGTGCCACTGCCCTCCGATGCACAGCAACCCACTCCAGACATCCTTCTGGCCAGAATGCAGGACTTGAAACGAGCGGAGTCTCTGTACGCAAAAGTAGCCGCACACACTGGTGCTGTGGCACAGCAAAGCACGCCAGGCCAATCGCAGGAGCTCGATGCCAACAAGCAGATGGCCGCCTTCGCCCAGCAAGCATTGGGACAGGTCCAAGGCGCCATTGAAGAAACAGCCAAGCTGACGCAAGGCTCACAAAAGGCTGCGTAAATTGTGTACATTTCATAGGTACATGGCATGCCATCTATTCACTGAGAGTTTTGTCCGCCCAGAATACCTATTCACCCAGAATTTCTACATGTTTTCTTGCCAGTCGCAATGCCAGCACCCCCGCTATGAGAGCTGCCGCCCCACCCGACCGTAATACAAAGCCAATCGCATCGCTGTTGCTTTGTGGACCGTGAACAGAGGACTTCTCTGCTTGACCCCCTGGCTCCATAATGGCGAACACTATGTGCGATGTCAGTCCATATGTGGCTCCTGTCGTTCTACTTACCGATTGTGCTGTATGCTGTCATGACAAAGTGTCCCGATACAATGCTAATCTACGTGGAAATGGTCTAGTAGGAAGAAAGCGCTTCTCATCAGACTTACATTGTGTAATCCAAGGATAGTTCCACCGCTCGCAGTGCTTGTGAGAGCCGTTGGATTGTCAGATGGCGAAGCGCTCTCCATGTCTCTATGTTCTTCCATGACGGGTTCGTCGCCTGCTTCTAATGCATCTTGCCTTTGCAGAAGAGGCTGCTCGTCTGCCGCTTCATGTGCAACAGCAACCGGACCCGCCCTTCCCTGAGAAGACCCCGACTCCGTGCGAGCCAGCGAATAGACGTCGCTCCTGTCTTGGTCGTCCTGCTTGCGAACAACAATGCCCAGCAAAGCAAATGGTGCCCATGATGTGAGTGCCAGAGGAAGTCCCGTAATGGCAACGACAATCGTGGCCGTGCTTGTACGGGTGGCCACCCATGTAGCCAGCAAGCTAAAGGAGAGCACAAAGATCGTTGTCGCCCAAAGCGATGCCAGACTATCTGATTGTCTCCCATGCACCACCCTTTTGTACAAGGACAGGGCCCAAGGAAGGATCAGCGTGCACACAAGCGCCACCACAGCGTGGTACAGCATGGCCAATGAGCCGAGCCGCAGCGCTTGGGCATTGTCCACATCCGAGCTCTGCTTGACGATCTGACTGACCCATGTCGTTCCGTAGAACACTAGGATGTACATTCAGTGTCTCAGACTAGCATCTGCACATCGAAACTCACAGCACGGATACCATGCCAGTGCCTGGAAGAACTGTATTCGGAAGATGTCCACAATCGGTGCAGGCAGCGATTTGGCCGTCGAATACAGATCGCCAATCAAGGACCTTGCATAGAAAACTAGCCCTCGCAGGTAGCCCGAGGGTGCGTTGTTCATCACGCTTCCCTTCTCCTCCAAAGGTGTTTCTTTCGCCACAGCGATTGTAACAATGTGTGTCACGATCACCAGAAACACTACAAATACGCACACACAGCGCAATTGTGCCTCGGTGGAATCGGTTCCTGCAGTGATATCTTGCTGGAACACAGAGAACCATCGGAAGGGAACGAGTTGCGTAAGATCTGTCTGTCCAATCCAGAAACCAAGAATGGCACCGATTCCCATCAAACGTGCTGCCCAGGCATTAGCTTGTGATTGGCAGTGAAGTGGAACAAGGTCCAGTAGCAGTGCACGATCCAGAGCATTGACGGCATTGACGGAGAAATCGATGGCGAAGATGGAAAGGACAACAAAAGCCACGGTGAGCTGTTTCTGCGCGTCTGAATTTGCGTCCGGAACGAAGAGACTGGCAAGAAGCCGCGAGAAGCCCAGTTGCAGCAATGAGACGATGGTAATAAGACATGCTACTAGGAGGAACGGCCTTCTTCTTCCCCAGGTATTCGTAGAAGAATCACTGATCAGCCCTGACGAAACGGAGTCAGTACGTATGGCAACTTTCGCATCGTTATTCTCGCATCGCTATTCTCGCAACGCTATTCTTGCCACGTTATTCTTGCCACGCTATTCTCGCTACAATGCCCTTCTCGCCTTCGATGACTCACCAATCAATGGCTGGACGATGAGGCCACTCAGCGGCCCCGCAATAAACACAATCGCCATATGTGATTTGGAGATGCCAAGATGCAGCAAGTACGGACTTGCGAAAGCCATTTCCGTCGACCACACACACTGCCCTCCCAGCGTGCCGAGCGCCAGTAGGGGCAGGGGAGGGTGTTGTGTAGTCATGGAGTACTTGATCGCCCAGGCTGGCGCACCATACGGTGGTGCGATGCTGCCGGCTTTCGCTCCCACTTTCTAGCACTTCATATAACGAGCGCCGGCCAGTCGGTCGGTCCGTGCGATTCTGTCTCTTGCAAGCTCTAAATCGGGTCGTGCGTGCGTGTGCGTATGTGCGTGCGTGTCGCGCGCCGTGCCAAAATGATCATGACACCATTACTTGCCGTGCTCCCGTTCCTCCACCATCACTCGTCGCGCTCACCACCGTTGCGGGCAGTGCAATACCGACAACAAGCTCACAAAGTCTAACAAGCCACATACAGCTTCGACCATTCGCATACTACAAATGTCCCTGTAGCCTCACTCGTCTACAATGCCATCACTCGCCGAACTGGAACAGTGGATGGAGGAGCAGTTGCCTCGTGATTTCGTATGTATTTTGTGTGCATGCCATCCACAAAGCTCATCTCCTGCTGCAGCATGACCTTCCAAATCGTGTACATTCCACAATACAAGTCTACTCGCGCCAGCTGTATGAGCAGCTCAGCGATTACACTCCCTCCTTATCGCAGATTGAACGCTCCTTAGAGTCCATTCCGATCATCAACACGGTGACGCACAAAGATACTCCGGAGCCGCCTCCTGAGCAACTCAGTTTTATGAAAAGCATCGTGGCCCGCGCAGATGGTCTCACTGGCAGCCGCAGACGCACTTCCATCGTCGCCGGTGTCGCTGTTGTGGGTCTTTCGTTGGCCATTGCTTCCCGAAATACGTGGATGCCGTCCTATTTCTCCCAGTCCAATGTGCGAACGGCGCGGCTGAGAAATGGTGTCCGTTGCGATGCTGTTGTTGTTCTGGGTGCCGACACAGCTGTGGGTCAGGCACTCAGCCATCACCTGGCCGCCCAAGGATACATTGTGCTTGCCGGCGTAGCGGACGACGAAAGCAAGCAGACATTCGATGCGTTCATTCCGCCCTCCTCGCGGGGATACATCAAGTCGATTGTGCTGCAGTCGCAAAGTCCAAAGCCCGAGGATATTACATTCTTTGTGCGTTCCGTGGCTGCTGCTAAGGAACTTCGTTGGCCTCTCACGGCAGCCGGGGACCCTTACGCGCGCCCCGGTGCGGAAATCGACATTGTAGCTGTCATCAACGCACTCACCTACCGGTCCTCGAGTGAGATTCACGCCGCCAAATCTCTGTCTTCTTCGTCCTCCAGTATGACCTCCTCCTCCACAACGGCTTCGCTAGAGCTGGAGCCCATTACGAAGGAGGTCAACGAGAGGGTCATTGTTCCCTTGACCACCATCAAGGCTTTGCTTCCCATCTTGTCACATCCTGCACGCTCAGCACCAGCTGACGGTCCTTCCAGTCGGTCCAAATGGCCTCCATCGCTGATTATCTCCGTTGCCAACCCCGCAAGTCACGCAGATGTGTCCACACAGGCGCTTCTTGCAGGGATGCAGAAGCTCCGTGACGATCTTCACCAAGACGACAAGATCCAAGGCGACCATCGCAGTCACGAATCTGCGTCGCGGCGCCACGTCGCCTCCTTCCGTCGACCACTCGCTCTGACTACGCTGCAAATTCAACAATCTACGGTCGTGAGCCTGATTCGGTCTGTACTGCCTTCATACATTGGAGGCGCTGTGCCCACGATTTCACGGCCCGTACTGCCCCGTCGCACCTCCGCCGCATCTTCCGACTCCCTCACCCAGTCCACACGCAAGTCTCTCGATAGTAGCGGCAAGATCACCGAACGCACACCTCGCAAGAGTTCCATTGCCGAGGCTCGTGCACAGCGGAGTGTCGAAGTGCGTGCTATCCTGGAAGCCACATCCGCAGTGATGGAGAGATCCTTGGATGTGTCCCGCGTCCGTGCCACTTATGTGGTGCGGTTGCCAGCTTCCGCTCTTGTCCGCGAACAACCGGCAGCGTCTCGACTCGACCAAGGCCTGGAACCAACGTGTCTTCTGCGTCTTCTTACAAGACTTTGTGCACCACTCGTCTCTGCAAGCCGTGCATTGGCATCTTTCTGTGCCGACCCGTATGATCTCTGGAGACGAGGACCCGGCGCCGCATACCGTGGCACACGCAACGTCAGCAACAACCAGCCTGCCTATGGGCCGGGGCCAGGACCGGCCTCGAACACGCACTCACGCTCCTGCATCCGAGAAAATACGCCAGCAGATGCCTCTCAGACTTCGAAACGACGTGCTCGGCCTGCCTCGACAGCTTCCACGAGCTCGTCAGAAGCGGCGCGTTCCAGTGAGTCGGAGGGTGCCAATTCAGCCTCCGGACCAAGATCGTCGTCCAATCCCGCGTCCAACCAAGACATGAGCAGCTCTGGCCTGCTCAGCAGCGTTCCCAGCAGTGCCTTCGGGGATGCCTCCGAGGAAGAGCACATGCTCGACTCAGACTTTGTTGGTTCTACTGACAGTCCCGTCCTCGAAAGCGATTGGCACCATCGCCGACGTCACTCCTCCAACGTAGGCTCCGAGCACGACAGCGATACCGCATTGGGTGCACGGAACTATTCAGACGTGTCTGGCGAAACACCAAGCGCAAGCCAGGTGACCGAGACCCAGTACGGATTCCCGAGCCAAGCCTCGATGCAATCTACCGAAGAGGCACCGTGGATGGGCCCCCCTAGTCGTGGTAGCGACAGTCCACGCGAGAGACAGACTTCCAGCCATCTGCGTATGTCCTCCGTGCACAATTCTACTACGGGCTCCGAGACGCCTCTTGGTCACTCATGGGTAGCTCTCGGCCAGTCGTCGCTACAACAGAGCGATGGCGAGGCAAAGCCCTCGTGACGTCCAAGCCATGGCTTCTTCAGCTTAATGACTTCTTTTCACAATCTACAAGCGCTTCACACTCTACAAGCTTTTCACACTCTACAAGCGTTTCACACTCTCCATGTTCTACATGCTTCGGTTTCCGACAGTGACGCTCGTGCTGGCAGGCGGAATCGCCCGACCAGATTCCACGGCGATTCTTCATCTTCTGTCTACGAGATGCATTCCCTTTTTATACGTCTCTCTCCGTATCGACAAGCCTCTCTGTATTATCACTGCAACGACTACTACAATGTACAAATGAGATGTTGCCTACTAGGACTTTGGATTCGCGTGTGTGTGACCGCGATCGTCTAGAGACGTACACTGCAGTGCCCGTCGCTCCTCTCGTGCTTTTTTACTACGTCCGTCTCTCCGCAATGCCACCGTCCGTCCGTCCTCTATGTCTGTCTAAACTCCTTCAACTCCTCCGCATCCCACTTCACAAACGCTCCTTGTGATCCCCAGTTGGCCGGCTTGCTTCGCGTTCCCATCACGGCAAGCGCAGCCAAGACATGGCCGGGCTGCTCTGCTGGTAGCAACTTGCCTGTGGAGTGCAGTTGGGTGAACTTGCTGTGCTCCTCTTCGCCCATGTGAGCCTTGCCTTTTTCGCGAATATCTCGCTGCATGTCCGTGTCCACAACACCTGGCTGCACAGCCCAACTTGCCACATTTGGTTCCTCGGTCGCCAGTGTGCGTGCTACACCGCCCATGGCCGCTTTACTGGCATTGTAAGCGCCCCAAGAGGCGCGTCCACTGGCAGCGGCTCCGCTCGAAACAAACACGGCCTTACCGCAACCAGTAGGAGAGGCTCGCAGATGAGGCAGCGCGGCTTGCAATGTAATGATGAGAGATGTCACATTAATGTTGAGTTGGCGTGCAAAAGATGAAGGGTCCTAAAGGTGGAATGAGTACACACGATAAGTGGTCCAGAAGCACACGTACCACGTCGGCAATTCGAGCGAATTCAATCACGCCTGCGTTCAACACCACACCATCTAGACGACCCCACTTTGCGATAGCCGCATCGACAGTCCTGGCGTTGTCCTCTTGACTCGTCATGTCTCCTTGCACTACGAGAAGAGACGTAGCTTGCGCCTTCGTCTCGCTCTCGAGTGCCGACAGCGCCGGAGGAACGGACCGCGAAAGCGTCACGACATTCGATGGAGGGATTGTCTTTGTTCCTTTGACAAGCAGGCTGGCAATGCACAGACCTAGTCCTTTCGATGCTCCTGTGACAAGCACTACGGGATGCGAAGCGCTTGGGGCCATGCTTGGTTGGGAGAAAATCGAGACGAGGAACGTACGTACATACGTAAACACATATCTGTCTTGAGCGCGTCGTTCCGCCTGTGACAGCCTGCGCTCTTCGGAACTTTGGCTCCATTTTGTCAGGAGATCAAACAGGCATACTTGATAAATTGCAAAAGCCACACGGCGTCTCATCTATTTCTCAGCATCCAGTCTCGCTCATCCACCAGCTGCCTTATCCTCCTATCCTCCTTGCCCTCCTTGTTTCTTCTTTTCCCAAACCACGTTTTCCCTTTTTTTGGGGGCGAATTTCAAGTGGAGGAGGAATTGACTAGCTTAGGAGGAAACTCACGTCGAAAGCCAAACACTTGGTTGGTCGCCACGCACTCTTCTTCTCTCGTGTTCCTGGAAATGGCAGACGAGGAACCAAGCAGTCGACCTGCGATCGATCCGAAGGTCTTGTCTGGTATTAGCAAACAAAATCCCGCTCTTGTAGACCGAGACGAGTCTCTGCAATCCACAGCCGCTTCCACGCCCGCCTCCGAGCGCTCTGAAGATGATGAGGGAATGATTCAGGGCCGTACCACTGTGACCACCGAGCTTTTGCGCAACAGAAGCGATGAAGTGGACCGTATCAAGAAAGAGAGTGTGACGTTCACGCATCAAGGCGCCAGAGGCATTTCTCACCAGTTGGACAAGGATGGCGTCGTTCATCTTCGTCCCAAGACCAGCCGCAAGGCCAGCAAAGTGCGAACCCTTGTCTCCTTCCGTGCACGCGAGTCTCATTTCGACAGACACAACAAAGAGGCCGCCAAGGATCCTTTTCGAGGCTTCTATACATTGTTCTGGATCAGTCTCTCCATCATGATGCTCAACACCTTCTACCACTCGTTCGATCGAACTGGACAAATCATCTCACTCACATTTGCCACGCTGTTCAGTCGCGACGCCATTGTTCTTGCGCTCTCCGACGGCGTCATGGTAGCTAGTTTGTTCGTCTGTATTCCCTTTGCCAAGGTCCTCGCACACGGCTGGTTTCGTTACTGGCCCACATTGATCTGGTTCCAGCATGCCTGGCAAGCATGTCTTTTGGCGGCTGTCATCAAATGGGCACGGTACCGTGACTGGCCATGGGTACAGTCAGGATTCTTTGTGTTGCACACACTTTCCATGATGATGAAAATACACAGTTACATGGCCATCAATGGATTCATGGCCGACAATTATTACAGGATGAAACGCCTGGAAGACATGGTGGAAGAGCGTGTCGCCGAGGTCGAGGGCTCACGCGACGGTGAAAAGGTCGTAGGAAGGGGTGGCGTGACAGAACAAGCATGGCAACGCGCAATCGACAAAGCTCATGCGGCTGAAGAACGAGAGAAGGTCGATGCACAGAGTTCCTTTGCAAGCTCATCTGCTGTGGAGGACGAGGAGCCAAGCAGATGGGACAGTTTACCAGCGCAGCGAGGAACCAGTATCCTTCGACAACGCGCTAATGCCTCCGTTGTGGAGCGACGTCCTTCTGTCAGCCAGACCGAGAGTATACCCAAACCACAAAAAGAGCCTCCTGCCTCGCAAACCGTCATTCGGGACCCGCATCCTCTGGCTACACATCCTGACAAGGTCATCAGTGACTTGGCCAGAGAGGTTGAACTGATCAGGGAAGAGCTTACATCCTCTTCACCAGCATCGGATCAGCTTGCTTCGCCCGAAGTTCACACCAAGACTGTCACCTGGCCGAGCAACATAACGCTTGCCAATTTCTGGGACTATCTTCTGGTTCCTACCTTGGTGTACGAGCTATCGTATCCGCGCACAAAGGCAGTCAGGCCGCTCTATCTATTGGAGAAATTTCTAGCCACCTTTGGCACATTCTTTGTCATTTATGTCATCACCGAACATTGGATCATGCCCAGACAGCCAGACCCCTCCACGCCCCTTCTTCGCACGTTCTTGGAGCTTGCCGTGCCGATGATTCTCAATGTGAGTACGAAGAAGCGGATAACCACACTTATTTACAAGGGATTTGTTTCTTCTTTCTTCTTCTTCTTCTTCCGCGTACAGTACCTTTTAATTTTGTGAGTGATTCTCAGGTTGATCACACACCAACTGACCCCCACAAAGCTACATCATGTTCGAATGTATCTGCCAATTCTTCGCAGAATGGACCATGTATGTATGATGAGACTCGCCGTCTACGCCACTCATCTCTTCATTTCCAGGTTTGCTGACCGCCTCTTCTACGAGGACTGGTGGAACGCAACATCTATGGATGTCTTTTCTCGGCGGTGGAATCGTCCTGTCCACAGCTTCTTGTTGCGGTGAGCAATCACAGTAGACCTCTGCCACAGACCCTCACCCCTCCCTACTAGCCATGTATACGCAAGCTCCATCACTGCGGGCATTCCACGTTTTGGTGCGATTTTCGTCACCTTCCTTCTTTCCTCTTTACTCCACGAGCTTGTCATGGCCATTGTCAGTGGAAAAATCCGTGGTTACCTATTTGCTATGCAAATGGCGCAGATTCCTCTAATTGCCTTTAGTCAAGTGCGTATCTGCAGAATCAAAGATCATACTTGCTAATCTATCTCTAGATTCCATTTGTGAAGCGAAACGAGACACTCGGCAACATCATATTTTGGACGGGCCTCTTGATTGGCTTTCCTCTCCTCAACATTGCTTACATTACATATTGAAAGGCCTCCAAGCCTTCTTGACCACCCTGTATTGAGTTCTTTAATTTACTACTTGATGGGCGAACGGACATGATAGGTGTGACCGCCCCGTACCATAGCACCGTGAGGGTCGTGAAATATGGACTTTGCAGAAGATTGACTTTGGACACGAGCTAGCATAATTTTTGATAGCAATTTATCTAGGTGGTTTTATTTGCTCAGAACCTCAAACACGAATCATCCCTTAGTTTGGACACAGCTGGAAGCTGGTATCCCAACCTTTGGATTTCTAGAAAGTCCTCGTATGACTCTTCATCGTGGGTAAGCTACTACTAGGCTGCCGTTTATTATACTATCGGCATAACCACGAGAGACATTGGAATCATTACTACATCAGGACCAGCTTCTAACTTTAGTAATGGTTCAAAAGATCTTTTCTCATTGTCAGCAAGACTATAAGAGTATCAGCTCGACATGATAGCAATGCTACCACATCAGCCAGTCCAGCAAGGAATTGCCAATCATGTTTCCGAAACCGCATCTTGATTTTTATTATTTACGCGACACAATCGTGCATGTGGAGCGTGCTTCTTCCCACGACGATAGGCCCAATCGGGCGTTCCTTGAGATCCGTTGCGTGTTTCCACAAAGGCAGGCAAGATTTTCCTGCGCCTAGATTAACCGAATAAACCCGCTTACGCAAAAATGCATGACATCTTAAATATTTGACCGACGCCGGGAATATGACTCGGGGGAACTTCGTGTATTCTCTTGATCGTCATCCACACAAACTTGTCTCCATTCACTCGTGATACGAGAAGCTTGCACTTTGCAAAGCCTTGCCAAGGCTCCGCCGTACACTTCAACAGCGAAGCACCTCTCGCTCCACCAAAGTTTACTCCGATCGGCCCTTGCGTGCTCTGTGCGCGTCCTAGTCGAGCATGGCCGGCCATGACGTCGAAAAGGCAGCAGCAGCTGGTGCAACATCAGCGCCGCCTGAACCCCGTATGATGGACTCAGAAGCTATTGCCCGAGAGTATTCTCCTAGCCATCAGTCAGGCACAGACGTGGATGACGCTGCCAATTCCCATCCGGAAGAGAAGTGCGATGTGATTTGGGTCACTTTTGAGGAAGGCGGTAAGTAGCATATGTCAGATGAATATTTCGCTGACAGACTGTACATTAGACCCAGAAAATCCCTTCAACTTTTCCCGCACAAGGAAGTGGATCACCACGATTCTCGCCATCATCTTCACCATCGAAGTGTCCACAACGGCCGGTGCCTATGTCCCAGGCATCTCTAGCATGGAACGTGATCTCCGTAATGACAATCATGAAGTCTCCCTCTTGGGGATTTCCATTTATGCCTTAGGATTCGGTCTACCGCCTCTGATCCTCGCACCCTTCTCCGAAGTGTTTGGACGAAACCCGATTTACTTCGTATCTCATTTTCTCTATACCATTCTGTTTTTGGGCACGGGATTCGCCAACAATATGACCGCCATGATTATCTTGCGCTTCATACAGGGTGGAATGGGTAGCACAGGAAGCACAATGGTCGGCGGCACAATGGCAGGTATGTTCGCCTAGTGCATCTTGACTTTTCTCACCGCTTTACTCAGATATTTGGGCCTCTCACGAACGTGGATTACCCATGGGGCTCTTTGCCCTTGCCGCCATTTTCGGGACAGGCTTCGGTCCCTTTTGGGCTGGATTCGTGGAGCAAAATGCGTCTCTCGAATGGCGTTGGATACAGTGGATTCAAGCAATATATACCGGCGGCGTGTTTATTCTCCTGTGTCTCTTCCTTCGGGAGACTCGCGGCAGCGTTCTTCTTACAAGGTGAGTCGAACGGTATCGACGTCCATCCTTGCTCACCCTTTCCAGACGCGCGGCAAAGCTTCGTAAACAGACGGGCGACTCCCGTTACCGCGCTCGTGCTGAAGAAGAGCGTGCTTCGCTAACAACACTGATCCGCAACAGCCTCACTAGACCTCTATGGAGTACGTATTTATCTCTTTGTACATGCATAAGCTGACCATTTCCTGCGCAGTGCTCTTCGCAGAACCTATTGTCAGTGTGTTCAGCCTATGGGTTGCATTTGTTTGGGGGTGAGTATCAAGAGCATTGCTCTTCACGCCACACTAATTCATTCCACTTAGGTTCATGTACATGCTTCTTGAGTCAATTGGTCTCATCACACAACTACACGGCTACACGCAGGGCCAAACTGGCCTGGTCTTTCTTTCCATCTGCTTAGGAGCTGTCCTGGGATGGCTGTCAAACTTTTGGCAAGATTCTATCTACGCCAAGAAGTTCTCGACCAAAGGCCCAGAGGCTCGTCTGTATACCTCGTGTATAGCAGCCGTTTTATTCCCCGTTGGGTGCTTCATCTGTGAGCACGAAAATTCTCCCTAGTTTAAAGCTGATGATTTCCTCTAGATGGATGGACCTCGTACTCTCATGTAAACATTGCCGGCCCGTACGTATACCGATAAATTGTTCAGATACCTACTAATTACTCCACAGGATCGTCGGTGTGACAACACTCATGCTTGCTGTATATGTGATTTATCTCGCCGTCTTCAACTATCTGGCTGATGGTATGTGCTTGTGCAGCATTTTGTCTTGCGATGACTCACAGTGTTCCTCAAGCGTATTTGGTCTACGCAAGTTCTGCTCTAGCAGGTCAGTCTTTTGCGCGAAACATGTTTGGTTTCATGTTCCCCCTATTTGTGGAGCAGATGTATCAAAATTTGGGGTACCAGTGGGCAAGTTCCCTGGCCGGCTTCTTGGGCGCAGCTTTGGGCATCGTCCCATTTGTTCTTCTCATGTATGGACACAAGATTCGTGCCAAATCCAAGTTCTCTCTAGAGCTGCAAAGACTGTACGCGGACCAAGCAAAATAACTATCTCATTACCATTGCTGTATTCATGCTTCATTCTAATCAATATAATCAAACTGAAAGCCCTCTCGCACTTCTCGACCGTCATCGTTACGCCGACTGTTGCCTGACACATGGCCTGACACATGTGGATGATAAGGTGTTTGCAGGGATCGTGAAATTCTCTCAGGTTCCCCTGTGTATCGATTGTACGCATTTGATCTTATCTGAACTGGAAAATGCGGAGGACATGGTAATGGAGGCGGGTGGCGAAAAGTCTCTGTGGCGACACTCTTCTCTCGAGTCGCTTGTGAAGAGTGTCGAGGACGTGTGTTGGGTCGTACTGGAGAGTCCAGAGGTGGAAGCGCCATGGCCTTGGCTACATCGCGGGTGCTGACAATTGCACCCACCTCCAATCCAGCGTCTCGACTCCCACTGAGTGAAGACTTCGTTCGATTAGAGGAATGCGGCGGTTTGGCTATATCTCGCGCTGCTCTAACTTCAAGACTACTATGGCCTAATGCCGCTACCGCAAAGGGGTCCCCCCTACGTAATGATTGGGATGGTGCCGGCAGATGCATATAAGGTTCGCGGATTCTGCCATCCCTCTGAATCTTTTTCTCATTCTTCAGGCTCTTCCGTCCAGTATCGCTTGCTCTATGCAGTTTTTGTTCATCTCTGGATATATCTGGCATTGTTGCACGCTGTTTTCCTTGCATTATGCTCGTTTTCGTACCGTACGGCGCTGCAGAATAGTTCATAGCAGCTCTTGTTGATCCCGGGAATGGCTTTGAAGCCGATGCTTGACTTTGTCTAAGTTGTTCAATCTTTCGCTCACGAGCTCTAGCCTGACTAAGACTCTCATTACCGGCAACGACCCAACCGCTGAGTTTCGGTCGTTCCATCTCTGGGTCGTCAGTTGGACTTTGAGGCGCTTTCACTTCTACGAAGCGAATCCGGCTTCCTGACGAGATAGAGGCGGGTGTTTTAGCAGCCTCCGTAGTTGTAGTTTGCGGGATCTGAGCCTCTATATCAGGGGTGTCAGGATAATTGTCCGGTGAAAGTGGTGTGGGGAGAACAACAGGTATTTGTTTACCTTTAGGACCTGTCCTTACAAACGAAGGCGGGGCTCGTTTCTTTTCTCTCTCTTGACGGAGAAGAGCTGCTGTGCTTAATGACACCTTCTGGGAACCACTTGTAGAGGAGGCGATTTGTGTTGCATCATTTTCCGTGTGTCGTGTATTATACCTGCTTTGCAATGAGCCATTGCTAGCCGCATTTGTTTCTTCAGACATTGTGAAAGGAAATGGATTGGGGAGGAGTTGCGCAGAGGATGACAAATGTCGTGAATTGTTGCCATTTTGAACAATCATATCCACATCTGCTTCTTGTTGCGTGATCTCATGACTGGCTTCGACAGTGCCTCCTGATTCAACTTCGGCTCGTTCTCGATAACGTTCTTCTTCTTTCTGGGGAAGCATCCTACTTTGCTCTCCTACAAACACATCGTCTCCATCGTGGCCGGGCTCACCATCCGAGTGTCTGCTTTGCGAGGCCCGCCCATGAAAAGCCCGCCACCACGCTCCGAGTCCAAAACTTGCTTCTTTCCGTGCTTTGCCCCCTTTTCGCGGGACAAAGGTATCATCCCTGAAGCTGTTGCATTGTCCTATTTCTGCTCCCCCACTCCCCCCGTGCGTTTGTACAGTGTCCATCGTTTCATGACCAGAATCAACAAGCTCATCAACATCGATACTCGGAAGTGTGGGTAAGAGTTGAGTCTCCTCTTCTGACTCGTGCATCCCTTCACGTTCGATATTACCTTCACAATTTGAGAGCACATCGAAGTGATCTTGAAGATGTTGCAACTCTGGATCCAGACTCTGGTTAATTTGATCATGTTCGATATCTCCTTTTTCCAGTTCGCTCTCTGATGCATCATTGCCTTCGACTATCGGATCACAACCGCGTTTCCAAAATGATGGCATAGCTGCCTTACCATACTCTTCCTCTTTCTGCAAACAGTGCAAGCGATCTCGTCCTAGCGCCTTCTCTAGATGAGCATATTTCTGTCGGCGAATATCATCAGCAACGGTGAAAGCCCTACCGCGACTCCTGGCAACCATGTATCGAGAAGTCTGGCTCATTTGATAATACCAGTCACGGTAATCGAGAACATCTAGAAGTGCTCTGCCACGACGAGTAACACGACTACGATCCTTGGGGCGGTAGATCAAGTAGGTAAAAGCTTTTATATGTAAAAATCCGAAGATGACCATTTCAAATGTCTCAAGGAGCGCATTGATCCCCACTTGGATGTCGGCTGCTGACATGTACTCTGAAGGCTTGATTGCGCCAAAGTATACCAAGATGCTGAGAAAGCTGTCCTGCCAAAACGTCAAGAAAACTACGCTCTTGACAGCAAGAAATTTCAACACAGGACTGTAGGGTTTGAGCTCCTCTTGCACCGGGATATAAAACTGAATGAGACAATACATGGCCACGGTGACACTTATACTAATCGCAATGGAGATGTAAAGGTGACCAAAATATGGCTCCCAGGATTCCAGGCAATAGAGTTCAAAGTATTGAAGCCCAACAGCGACAAGCGTGCACACTGGACGTACAATCGCATACTGTAGAATAGAAATTTTCATGAGCCAAAGGAAATGCAATCCACTCGGACGATATTTCCAGAACCCCAATGGCCAAAACCATTTCTTGAGCTTCACTGCACGAAACACCTCATGTTGCTCGGCAGGAGTATCACCAACGTACTGCAGGAGCAAGTAAAAGAAACTTTAAGAATTGTAAGACGATTTCTTGAAGACACATCTTCGAAAACTTACCTCGTAATTACAACTGCCTCATAGCAATCTCGGATGGTCTGATAGTATATTGCCTCTTTGTAGAACAAGTAGCTGAGCAGACTGACGATGGCATAAATTGGCACCATGAACAGCATGCGGACAATATGTCTCTGCTGCTGAGGACATGTATAGTAAGTCAAGTGTTTCCAAATGAGCCAGAAAGACGATGCGGAAGCAATCACCGTAAAAAAGCCAGAGATGATCCAGCCAACATCGTGGGCTTTGAAGTTCAAATTCCCGTTCGAATAGAATGGCTTTGGGTCCACAGCAGTCTCATGTGAAGGACAGACGTGTGTACTCATGACGAGAAGAGTCTACAAGCGTGAATAATTTCGCAAGAGGCCTGGTGGAACTCGGCACCACCGTCGGCGCCCGCTTGTTGTTGCACTTGGCGTGTAATCGTAGATATTGTGAAATCGTAGTTGCTGCCGAACTGTAACTGTCGTAGAGCAGTGGTTGTTGTGAATTCGTGAATGTCGTTATTGTCGTAGAAAACCGTAGTTGTCGTCGAAATGGTATCGTGGTAGAATCGTAACTGTCGTAAAATCGTTCAAGTCATTAACTTGTAGCAGCCGCCTCATGTAGGGTCACCCAGAGAAAATACAATGCATCAGGGCCCCTCTCACGGCACCTTCATCCATTGTGGTAAAGGAGTTCCATAATCGGTCGTTCCGCAAAGTTTATTGTACCCCTGACGCATTGACCGTAGCGCGAAATGGAAAGAAACACGCCCGCACAAGTGGAGAGAGAGTTCCAGACGAGAGATTCATTCAGGTACAGGTAGAAAATAAAAATACAGGTAGGTCTCACTTGAAAATGGCTATCAGAAGCACAAGGATTACAATTAGTATGAAGATCGTCCATGTCGATCCTAACAGAGACAAACACTATGAGTTTGGTATTCTTCTTTCCTTCCTGCGTACATACCATGTTCTTTCAAGCTTTTGGTGAACTTGTCTAGTCTCCTACTCGCCCGACCGAGTCGTGCTGTAGTCCCATCTACGTCACGATCCATCTCTTCCAAAAGCTCGGCATGTGTTCCAAGCTCTTCGTTCATTTGCAGACTAAGATGATGCTGCCGTCCAATACTATCAGACAAGGCGTCCAGTTGGTTGTCCTGCTGCTCCATTTGTTGATGCTGCGATTGAAGGAGGGCTGCCGAGTCCGCACCTTGGTCTTGTACGTCGTCATCGTGGTATGGTTGAAAGGCATGGGATTGGTGGTTCTGCTGTTGCTGCTCAATGGTGGAGGCGTTGTGTTGAATCGCCTCAAAAAGGGATGGATGGCTATGAACGATGAGCTATTTGCACATGTCTCAACAGATGGTAACTCACGACTGCCGGACGTCATGTAACAATTCCCCCGTCCTCGAGTCTTTCTCCAGCACATCACACAATCTGTCCCAAGCGCCCTTCACTTCCACAATCTCGTCCTCCTTCTGACGCACTTCGGCCAAGGAAACCTTGCCTTTCTTGGCGGCCTCCTCCAGATCGAATTGCTCCCTCTGCAGACCGACAATCCCTGATGCTACCGTGGAGAGATTGCGTTTGATTGGCCTCACAAGAGATGGAGAAGGCTTGCTGACAATGGCCATGGAGCGGACAAGCTCATGCGACGAAGACAGAGTCGAATTGAGCAGGGACAGCAGCCTAGGAGCATCACGAGGAGGATGAGCGTGGCTGCTGGACGCCCTGGGAACGGAGGACATATTCAAGTCTGTGGATCGAAAGCAACATCCACAGCAGGCGCCTGAAGCGTGCACAAACTCAGGCACCGCGAGCGCGGCATTTTACGTGGGAAGAAGACGCGCCCGCGCCGGACTACCTGCTCTCCAGCTTCCTCACAACAACATCAACGTATACTAGAGCGGGGGATCGGTACTCGATGCTAGAAAACCTCTCCTGACAACTACACAGCCATCTGTGTCCATTTAAGCCACCATGAGCACTTCGAGACCATCTCTTGCCGAGCAAGGCAGGCGGCTCTCAGCTTGGCTCACTGGGAAGCAACCCGACGAATCACACCCTAGCAACCACAGCAGTGCAAGAAACTCTCGTGCCCATTTCGATGATGATGAGGGTGAAAGTCATAGAAAGCACAACGATGGCAAACCTCGCTTGGCCGGCGGAAACAAGGTGAGGGCAGTTGACCATTCCGTTCTATGATCTGACCTCCGTAGGCTATCATCGCCTTCGTTCTGAGTCTCATTGCATTTACAATACAGACGGAAGCGGCACAGTACGTGCAGCAGTCTCTCGGCTATCGCAAACCGTTCTTCTCTCTCTTTATAGGTCACAGTTCTTTTGTGTGCCTCTTTCCTCTGTATTTGGGCTTCCTTCGACTGGCAGAGCCAAATGTGCCTCTGTCTCACCAACTGCATCTCATGTCTCTCAACCTACACTGGCAACTCAGCACACCAACACACCATTTACCACGACCAACGCCCGACTCGATTCGAAGAAGACTGAGCAGCTTGTCGATGCGACAAGGAGCATCGCAGGGCGCTTTGGAAGCCGAGGACTTTGACATCGAGCATCTGCAATCTCGTCATACTCGAGGCTCCCCGCCTCTTCGGACGTGGTCCGAAAAGCAGTTTGGATTCCATTTAGGCCGACTTCTTGGTGTGTTTGCCGTGCTTACATTCGGTATCACAGTTCCTGCCTTGAGCTGGTACTCTGCGGTGCCTCTGACGACCATGGCAGATATCACGACAATCTACAATACGTATGCAATATGGGCACTCGTCTTCTCCATATGGTTCCTTGGCGAGGAGTGGGAACGACGCAAAGTGTTTTCCGTCCTGCTCGCCTGTGGAGGGGTTGTTCTCGTCGCCTATGGAGGCGCTGAGCATCGTCGCCGGCCGCGTGAGCCTATCCACACACCGCCTGACCAGGACACACCCCAGATTGTGGAAGGCGCAGTATCACTTGTATCTCGGGCCGTTCGGTGGGCATTGCGAAGAGACGAACAGCCTCCATCTGGCCCCAGCTCGTCGAGTGCTTTTCTTGGCGACATGCTTGCGTTTTTTGGGGCCGTAACAATGGCGGCCTACGAGATGGCGTTCAAAGTCGTAGCTACATTGCCTGATGAGGACGCACAAGCAGAGCGATACGGGCCCGACTTTGCTCGTGACAGGGACTATGAACAGACTGGCGAGGACGAGGCAGAAGGTCTTCTGAACCACGAACAGGAAACACCGAGAGAGGACGGCGAACAGCACGGGCACGACGACAATCAGAGCGATACAGAGACAAAGGACGCCCCCCACTCCGAGCGCACAGCCATTTGGAAGCCTCTCGATTCTGACCTTGCGGGCTCCTCCGCTTCTCCTTCCTACCAAAGTATGACGCCGCCTGTGTACGACGCGACAGAGGAAGAGCACGCCGACAAGAGCCCCTCCGTCAGACAAGCATCGGAAGAAGCGGCAAGACAGCGCAGCGCTCCTCCGCCATCGCAGGACTGGATCCCACCCCCTTTGCCTTTCGGTATGCATCCCATCATCATGACCAGCGGCATAGGTCTCGTCACTCTATTGGTGCTCTGGGTCGGCCTCCCGATCGTCAATGCACTTGGTTGGGAACCGTTCGAGCTGCCATCCAACTTCCGCACAGTCTTCTATTTGTTCATTGTCGCCTTCACGGGGATCATCTTCAACGGATGTTTTTCTATCCTTCTTGCTCTCTGGGGACCTGTCCTGGCAAGTGTCAGCTGTCTGCTCACCACGGTGCTTGTGTTTGGTGCCGATCTACTGTTGGGCCATGATTTCCGTTGGATCTCTCTGTTAGGATGTGTTTCCATCGTCGCTGGCTTCGCTGTCTTGGTGTCGGGCGGCAAAGTATAAATCCGTATGTCTCGGATGGCAAAGTATGAATCGCATTGCATGTATTTCTATCATGATACAATTGATCTCTGCCATGTTTCATATCTATACTTGTACGGATCTCGCATCTAGAAAAGAACCACACGCCCCTCATACGGCTGCAGGTCACTCGTTGGCTGCTTTGTCTCATAATTGCTAATGGCCAGTGTGCCATTGCCGGCTTCTTCTGGGGCAGGCGTCTTCTGCACCTGGTCGCTGAAATTGAGAAGGACTAACGCGTGACTCTTGCCGGGCTGTGGAGACTCGGGTGGATTTTGCTGCGACGACTCTTGCACTTGCTTGATGAACGCAAATACGTTTGGATTGTCTTTGTCGTACAAGCGGAAGGCCCCGTACGTGAACACATTTTTGTGTGCCTGACGCAAACGCAAGGCTTTCTGCCAGAATCCATAGATACTGTCAGGGTTGTTGACCTGCGCCTCCGCGTTAATTTGCACGTAATTGTCGTTCACACGCATCCACGGCTTCACATCAGGGTGTGTGAATCCTGCATTGGGTTGGTCACTCCACTGCACCGGTGTTCGAGCATTGTCTCGCGCATGGAGAGTAATGTCCTTTTTGATGCGAGCAATATCGTCTTCCGACGCTCCGGAAGCGCGCATTCGCTGTACGTAGTTGATCGTGTTCACATCCAAATATTCTTTCAAGTCCCAGTCTAACGGCACGTTGGTCATACCGATCTCTTGTCCCATATAAATGAAAGGTGTGCCAGAAGAGCACACGGTCAAGAGTGCCAACATTTTTGCAGACTGTTCGTGGTGCTCGGCACTGTCACTAGCAAACCGCGAGACACTCCTCCCTTGATCATGGTTCTCTATGAAAGCAGTTGTCCAGCCATCGGTGCCTTCAATAAACGTTTGCCACTTGGCGGTGATTTGTTTGAGTTCCTGCAGAGACCATTGGCGAAATTTGAAGAGGTCATTTGGTGCTTTTCCAAGCTCCACCGTATCGAATTGGAACACCATGGACAGTCCGTTGTTTCGGAAACTAACATAGTCTAGCACACGAGAAGCCGAATCTGTGCAAGGGAGCTCGCCAACCGTCATAGCATCATAGCGCTCAAGAATTGCACCCAT
Source organism: Meruliopsis variegata (assembly GCA_037044235.1). NCBI lineage: Eukaryota > Fungi > Basidiomycota > Agaricomycetes > Polyporales > Irpicaceae > Meruliopsis > Meruliopsis variegata. Next base: position 64,403 of record JAWLTJ010000007.1, read on the forward strand.
TTCACCAAGGTACTTGGGCATCTCGGGTCCATTGCAAAACAGCTCTGCAGCTGGTTGTAAATCACTACCTTCGATTTTGATGGGCGCATCGGGAAAGTCCATCGGCTTTGAATACATGTTGACCGTGTCAACTGGAGCACGACATGAGTCTCCACCATGGCAAAGCGTCGTACTTACCTCGAAACCCGTCCACACCACGTTCCAGCCAGAACTCCATAGCACTCTTATAGATTGCTTTCCGGCACTGTAAATATGGGATTCATGAGAAGGCTCCAAGTATCTGTCGGACACTTACCTCTTCACTCGTCCAATTCAAGTCGGGTTGCTCGATTGCATAGAGATGCAGATAGTACTCTTCGGTCTATCACGGCGTCAATTTATTCCCATAAGATAAAGCATGACACACCTTTTCATCCCACGTCCATGCGCTCTGACTAAACCAGCTTTTCCAATTGCTGAAGAAAGCGTGTCAATCTATACACTTTTCCGTCAGACACTACACACTTTGGTGGACGCCGATTTCCGTCCTTGTCGTACTTTGCAGGTCTCCAGATGTACCAGTCACGCTTCGGATTATCTTTGGAAGAGCGACTTTCTTGGAACCAATGATGTTGGTCACTCGTATGATTGATGACCAGATCAAATAATATCCTCAGTCCTCGTTTGTGGCACTCAGTAATCAATTGCTCCGCATCAGACACTGTACCAAAATCCGGATTGATAGACTCGTAGTCAGAGATATCGTACCCCTCATCAATCATGGGTGACTTGTAGTGAGGCGAGACCCAAACGGTGTTGCAACCCAAGCTCTTTATATAGTCGAGCTTGGCGATGATACCTTGAAGATCTCCCGTGGTCCCACCGTTGGCGCTGTAGAAAGATTTTGGCCAGACCTGGACAATTGTCAACAATGCTTAGTAACCGAAAACAGGTCCCTCACCTGATAGATAATGGCATCTCGCCACCATCCAGTACGCTTCGATTGATTGACAGCCATTGCGAATCGTCTTTCCGCTATGATGGGTTCCACGTAGCAACAACGCCGGAAAGACGCCGAAATAATATGGAGTGGCCTGTGCTTGCGCATCAGCGCGGGGGACCACAAGCAACACTTCACACATTCACGGCAGATCTACGTAAATACACATCTTCGTACGATTACACGGTAAAATTACAAATGAGAATGCATGAGAAGTATTGTGACTGTTCCTACCATTCGAGTGACCCGCTCTGCTTTGACAGCTTTTGATCCCACTTTTCTATAAGCTTTTCTCGTGCATCAAGCTCGTCGCGGGTCGTGGCTTTTTCGTAGAGGAGTGGACAGTCAGTGTTTATACAGGCAACGTCTTGTCCTGGAGTCCAGCATGAGCCCATGTGTCCGTATCCTACACCTTGTTGGTTGACTCTCGCTTGAGAACTGGCACACGATGTACAAATGTGGTCAATTGTCCAAGCCCTCTGCTGGTGATCTCGTAGCCCAATTTGCAGTTTGGACGTAGTCGTAGAGGCATTCGAAGTACAATCGAGGCAGATTTCTTGTTCCGAGACTCTTCGACAAACCAAACACACATCTGTGCGATAATGATCCAGCAACCTCCCACCAAAAGGATGACGAGAAGACTGCGCAGATTGGCGGTCCCTCATCAAGGAGGCAAGCGAGTGGCTTCCACTGTTCATCACCTTGGGTAGTTCGTTGTACCAAGCCTCGACATCCGCCCCCAACAGATTAAAAATACGGCTCAGAGGAGGAATAAGTCCTCGCGTAATGTAGTACTGGGCATGCGGAACTTGGCGGCGATCGTGAACCATAACGAAAGGGTCGCGTGCTAAATCAACGAGGCGTGTCTTGCCAGTGCCTTGGCTAATCACATAGGGTACACGCTCTCCGTATTGGCATTGGCTGCGCTTGTCGAGAAGCATTCTTTTGGCAGCAAGCGCTGCACCAGGAGGCGGAACGCCGTTCTCACTGTAGCTGCCCAATTTCACCTCTTTGGCAAATACAAGATCTTGAAGCGAGATCTTTCCCTGCAGAATTTTAAGCCATTGCCGTTGGCAGTACGCCTTGACCAGAGAAAGATCTTGCGTGCGGAACAAGATACGGATGCAAGCTTCCACCATGCGTTGCTGAGCAGGAAATCCGTCTCGACGAACAGTCTCGATGCCCTTAGCATTGAATGTCGGGACGATGTCTGATGGCGTTTCGTACATGAAACCCACATACCGCTTTTTCGCCAAGAGCACGCTTGGTAAATACACCTTTTCGAATTTTAATTTCACGGGACGAGGATTGGATGCTGTGACGGCATCCGCGATCTCTTGACCAATCTGAAATGCCTCGTCCTTCGATCGATTCTCCAAGTACACAAACAGGCTGTCTGTATCACCATACACGACCTGTGCTCCCCAGCGTGATTCGCCGTGGATCAATTCAATCGCCTTTTCTAATGTCTCACGGCCATATCGAACTATGCTGTCGGCTAATTCGACGCAGGGCATGCGTCCCGAAAACGTCGCACTTGTGTATCCATATGTGACATTCGCAAGTAGCTTAAGACTAAGTTGACGAGCATTTTGCAGTCGAATAAACGCGCGGTCATGTTTATTGCCCTTCATGCTACCTTTGACCATCACCCTTGTGTCAAGAATTTCTGTGAGCATCTTGGCAAGAAGCGATTTCCGTACGCGAGATTTGACATACAGAAGACCGTTGGGTGCAATGAAGCAGTCTTCCTTCAAATGGCCCAACAGATCTCGCGGTAGCTCATGCGTGGTGAATCCAAGCTTCCAAGCATCTCTGAACTTGGAGACCCGGCCGAGGCATGTGCTGTAGCAGATATTGTAAGCGACCATAATGCTCGGGTAGAGAGATTGGAAGTCGAGAACGAGGACAGGTCCTTTGTAGAAGGCACTCAATGGCTCCATGACGAGTGGTAAGTCTTCCGCCGCATTCTGTTGGCCCACCTGTTGTTGACTCGGGGAAGGTAACACAAAGCTTTCTGGTTTGGCAATACGAAACATGACGCTCTCCACCTTAAATTGAGAACCACGGCTGATGACGGAGAAAAAGTCAATCCCGTAAATTCGAGCAAATTCGGCTGTCCGAAAGACTAGCTCCGATGCCTCGAGGATCTCCAGGTCTACTTCGGCGCGCTCTACCCAGTACAGGATCGCACGGGCGACTTGATGAGGCACAAGGCTCGTGTACCACTGCGTGACGGTTGCATGATCAAACTTAGGCATTCGTCGTCGAAGGAGGTGAAAGACCACATTCTCAAAGGAATAAATGTTGAGCGCCAGCTCACCTCTCATCAGCCTCCATATGTTCAGGGTATGTCGACCAGAGAACCGCAGGCTAGAGTATTGAGTTGCGCCCCAGAGGTCATTGCGACTGCCTGTGCTGTGCACGTTGACACGACCCAGCTCGCCAATGATGTCGTACTCGAATGCCTTCATTGCTCGCTCAACGAGGTAGCCCCACGATGATGACTGGATCTCGTAGCCAACCATGATCTCTGGATCAAATGCCCTCACAAGATCAATGAGCGCATTGAATAATTCCAGCTCCGATTGTACAACTTCGACGGCAAGGTGTGCAAGACCTAAGCGAGCAGGGTCGAAAGCATTTGGTGCCTCCTCCTCATTGTGGTGCACGATCATGCCTGTTCGGAGACCAGGCCGACTGCCCGTATCATCGAGCCTCTCGTCTTCGTGCTGGAACGAATAGGTGATGACTTGTACTGCATCCAATTCTGGATCGGGAAATAATTTGCTCCGCGTACAAACAAGATTCTCTATAGCCAAAATAGTCATGTGTTGCTTCCCACGCTGAGCAAGCGAAGTCGTCCCACGGTTACTCAACTTGAATCCATAACTTGGAGGTTGGGTAATGGCAACCTTCTGCGTCAAGAAACGTTGCTTTCTTCTTACTCTTTTCTTGGATTCTTGTTCCATATCGAAATCGAGCCAGTCCTGGACTTCCGCTCTGGTGGGTGGTCTTGGGCCGTATTCCCAGTACCGTATGGACGAAAGTTTCCGTACCGTGCTCCTGTCAACCTTTGCATGCTCGCGGTTCTCGTCAAAGTGCGGCAAGTGGTGAAGTGAGTGAGAAGTGAATGTAAATGTCCTTCCTGCATACTCGCGAGCTTTAGGAACGTCGGCAGGATTACTAAAGTATGGATCCCGATGGACAACCGTTGGCAATCCAAAATACGCAAACGATCTTTCTACCTCTATACGCGTGGGAGGTGGGATATGAAAAGTTTTGTATCGGGTAGTTTCCAAGATCGCAGACTGTTGATCAGAAGCGGCGAATCTGATTCGTGACGTGCGGCTTTCGTGTGTAGAGATTTCATCGCCTGCATTACTCGTTGTACGTCTTCGCTTCTGACCAGAAGAGGGGGAAGAAGACTGCTTTGACGAAGACAACTGCTTTGGCAAAGAGGATTGCTCCTTGGAATGTGTGCTGCGTGCTTGACTGTGACTTGAAGCACTCAGCGTTGTCTTCTGATCGTTTCGACCGAAATGGGCGGCGTGTGGTTTGACTTGCTCGCGATCCACATCGTCTCCATCGCCATGAGTGTCAGCCTCTTCTGCTTTTTTCATTTGCATCTGAAACGCTTGGCTGGAGAAGAAAGCAACGTCCACATCGGCATACGCCATGGAGTTGTCGCTGGCCTGCGTGCCGTGTGCGCTAGACAGAGAGCCGTTTCGAGGCGGAAGGTCTGCTACATTTTGCGACAGAGACATCTCCAGATCGTACGGTGATTTGCGTATCGCCCTCTGACTGCCTCTTTCCACATCAGAAGCCCCATCCAGACTCACGTCAATCCACTGTGTGGTATCGACGTCGTGCAGTAAAGAAACACTGTCAAATGTCGTCACAATGTGAGCGTCGAGCTCATGGGTGCGCGTAAATGAGCTCTTTGGGCGTGGGCCTTTTTGGAGGCTTTTCTTCTGCTCTTCTTCCAAACGTTTCGCCAGAGCAGACATGTGGCGGTGGGTTGCCAGCCAGCTAGGTGCTTCGTCGCCACTATACATTCTCCTGTCGCCCGCCGTTTCCGGACTTGGAATCGTCGGACTAAGCCCTGAGTTGACTCGCCGCACCTCTTCCGCTTCCCACAGGCCCGTCAGACTAGGCACGAGCTTGAGCTCCGGGCGGTGGCCGGATGTTTCATCAAACGTATTGTGCAGGTCACGGGGACGCACTTTACGTCGGTTGAGGATCTGTGCACAGTTTGCATCGATTTCCAGCTCACAGTGTGAGTGTCGATGGAGTGGGTATGCTTGTACAAGCGCCGCAGGAACGTTATCTTGCGTCCAGAGCTTGTGGTCTTCGTCGTGCTGATTGGAGTCCTGGGAACGGTACGGATCGGCTGCCGGGATGGGCAGCCGAAAGAACACCCGCTCCAAATCTATGTAGTCGCAGCCATACAAATTATAGTCGAGCATGAATTGGAGGTTGTATCGGATGTGCATCTCATACGGTTGCATTTTCGTCCCCATGATTTTCCCACTCTGTAGAATAGTGGCGATGCGTACATTTTGGGACGGATCCACAAAGGAGATCTTCAAGAAGTATCTCCAACCGACATGGTATCCATAGAAGGGGACGCCTTTGCAGAGATGTATGGCTGCGATGAATTCAGCCTTGTTGACGTCGGCAGGGTTTCGGCGCAGAGACACGGCAATGGCGGCATTCAATTCGATTCCGAGACGGTGAATATAGGAAAGGACTCGATGAGGGTCCAGGCTTCCTGTATACTTTACGTAGCAGTAGGGGAACACTCCATGAATATGAGCACAGACCCGCTGACCCGCCGGCGTTGCTCCAAAGACGCGAAGCACAGGGACCCTCTGAAGGGGTTTGCCAGGAGGAGTGAAGGCGCTCTCGGTGCGGTCTAGTGGTCCTGGTGTGGTAACAACATGATCAATGTTGATGAGTCTGACACGAAAATAGGGCTCCGGTATCGATGTATAGTGGTCGCTATAGCGTGTACGAGAGGAGGAGGGCGTGTTCTTGGGCGGAGTGGGATCCCACGAAGAGGGAATTCCGTGTGTGTGTGCGGCACTCCGCGACGAGGGTGTGATCTTGGACGGAGCGGCATCCAGCAAGGAGGAGGGGGAGCCATCCGCACCAGAAAAGCCCTCCGATGCAGTGCTCTGCATTGCAAATGAAGCTTGCTCAGATCATGCTCCACTATGTGCGTTGCCGACTATTTGTGCGGCGCAGGATGGATTGAAGCGGCACAGAAAACACTTTGTACAGAACGTCAAGAGCTATTATGACAAAGAAACAAATCTTAGGCGCATGTGCTCCGTGCACTCATGTCAGATTGGCATGCACTAGGCAGCGGCTTGGCAACACCAACACCACAAGCGTGCGCTGCTGCTGCTTAACGCGTTGCACGCGTGAGGAGAAAAAAGCGACGTGAAAAGGTTCAACACTCTTCCTCACCACGAACCTAGTCGTCGCACAAAAAGCATGGCGGCTCTCCAAAGCGGGGTCCAGGAAGGTATAGGAGAATGCTCCATAATTCTCCATGTTCCCACATCCTCCATGCAGTTCGGCCCCGACCTGATCGGCCCCGGTGCCGAGCAGTCCGCTGCCCAGGTCATCCAAGAGCAGAAACTGAACCACCACCAGCCCAAGAGACCGCACCCCGGCGGTCTAGAAACGCTTCCCGAGGCATCCCATGCGAATGCGCTCTCCATGGCTTCCGGGCCCTCGCCGCCGTCCCTGCAGGCATACCAGAATGAAGACAGTCACGGAAATAGTCTCGATGCCATTCTTAGCTCGGCCTTGGCTGCACTCTCGCCGCCTAGTCGAAGCAGGGCATTGACCAGGACAAAGGGATATGCGGGCATCGCCATCGATCTGGCCAATGAACGCTGGAGAGAGCGGTGGAGCAGGTTGTGTTTGGCACCCGTCGATCAGCCGGACAAATCCACGCCCAATCCGCAAGTGTTTCACGCGGGCGACCCTGGTGGAATGGGCGGCAGCTGGGAACTGCTGGCGCAGGCTTCTGGTGCGGGTGGACTTGGTGTACCCTTGGAAGGATCGCTGGGTTCCAAGATGACGAGGAGCAGCAGCCGCAAAGTGCTGCCGCAAGCAGAGCCGAGTGCCGGCAGCGGCAGCACCAACACCAACACCAACACCAAAACAACTCCTGCCGAAACCGCACCACACATCGAGGCAGAACAGTGGCGACAGGCACCATGCTTCCACCCAGGCGAAGTGAACGTCTCGCGGTTCGAGGACAGCGATGGCGTCACTGCGATCGCCAGTTCTTGGTTGGAGCTCGATTCGCCTGACGAAGGCATTCGTCTGGACTCGGAACTGGTGAGTGCATAGGAAGCGTGTTGGACAGATGCTCACATCCAATAGGCTCTGCGACAAGAACTGTCGTATGCTTCTCATCTAGGCATAGCACACATGATCATCCCGCCGCCGTCCAGTGATCCGGCATGCCAGCCGTATCTGATGGACTATGCACGCGTGGTAGCCGGCAGTCTGTTGTCGCGAGGTGCCGAGGCACCTGCGGCGGGCCATTTCATGCGACTGTCTATCCGGCTTCCTGTCTCGAGCCCGTTCCGCTCTGCTCAGTCGCTCATCAAAAGCGGACGTCCATCGCATCTTCCCGAGAGCAGCGGCAATGCCACACAACCACGCACAGACGACGACTGGAGCTGGATGGTGTGGCATCTGATTGAAAGTGTGTGTGAGTACAATCCACGTCTCAGTGTGACGCTCGACCTGTCTGCACCGCTGTCGTCGCCTGCGCTACTGGACCGCTGGACCGCGGAGCCCGTCACACATGTATGGCTGCCGTCTCGATCGTTCCTAGCAAACGCCAAGGGATATCCTGTGTTGTCCAAGGCCAACCAGGTGTTTCTGCGTTCTCTCATTAATGCCAAGGCACACGCGTTGAGCTTCCTATTGGTGGGCACGCAAAAACCGCCCGAGAACCACTCGAGGGGCGGGCAGAATGCGTACGAGCAGTACGTTCGACACCTGGAGCGAGGCGTGGCATCCACGACGTCCGAAGAGGACATGCAGGTACGCGGATACGCAGACTACCTACAGGCGCCTCTGCAGCCCTTGTTCGACCACCTGGAGGGACAGACATATGCCACGTTCGAAGCAGACTCGATCAAATACGACATGTACGAAGAGGCCATCTACCAGGCACTCAAGTCGCTTCCCAGGAGCTCCAGTGTGCTGATATGGGTCTGTGGAGCAGGGCGTGGTCCGCTTGTCAGTCGATCGATTGCCGCCGCCCGCCGAGCTGCACGGACAATCCGCGTGGTGGCCTTGGAAAAAAACCCAAATGCGATTGTCGGTTTGCGCAACCGTGCTGCTTCCGAGTGGGGTCAAGACGTGGTGTCTGTGGAACTGGGCGACATGCGGTCCATCAAGCCGTCCGCACAAAAGGCTGATATCGTTGTCAGCGAGTTGCTCGGTTCTTTCGGAGACAACGAGCTCAGTCCCGAGTGCCTGGACGGTGCCTGGAGACTTCTGAAACGTGAGTGTACTTTTTCAAATTCCATTCAGCAGCTCACACACAGACAGCCAACGGAATATGCATTCCCAAGGCGTACACATCCTACATCACACCCATCTCGACACCGAAGCTGTTTGCCGAAGTGCACAGCGGACACCCAGCTCTCGCTCATAGTCTGTCGCCCGTCGAACAGAAGACCAAAGCCGCCGAGACACCCTACGTGGTGTATCTGAAAGCTGTGACCTATATTGCCGGACAAGGCCGCAGAGAAGACATGTCGGCTGTGCAGAGCTGCTGGACCTTCGACCATTCGGCGCCGGCGGCTGTGGCATGCAGTGACGACGGACTCTCCCTCACCAATGCTCACAACATCCGCACCTCCACACACACGTTCCACATCCCCCGACAGAGCGTCTGCCACGGACTGGCAGGTTTCTTCGAGGCACATCTTTTCGGAGACGTCCTCTTGTCCATCCACCCCGATCGTGCTCGTCATACGGACGGCATGCTGAGCTGGTTCCCCATCTTTTTCCCTTTCAAGGTGCGTACGCTGTGCAATTCATCTGTCTGAATCCTCGAGCACACTCTCACACACTCTCTTCCTCCCCACAGGAGCCACTGCATCTCGGCGCCAATTCGGAGCTGGACGTGTCCATGTGGCGGTTAGCAAGCCAAGACCGTATGTGGTACGAATGGATTGCCCAAGCGTATACGAACAGTACACATTCCTCCACGTCCACCTCTATCAACGGACGTACCTCCAGTCTGGGACCGGACGTCCAGGCGCCTCCCACACCCACTCTGGATGCGTTCATGAATCCCACCGCTCCCGCAACGCCCCATCTGCATAGTCCCAGTGATCTGGGCACCTCCACCACCACCTCACGCACTCTGACTGGCCTCAGCGCGCTTATGAATCCTGGCGGACGTAGTTCCTGTGTACAAATGTAATTGTTACCGGCACTCCCAACGGACCGGTTCTGTGTAAAATCGTACTTGTTCGCGCAAATTGCCACACTTTCACGCTAGCGCTTGACAATTTCGAATAGCACTCGCGGTGCAGCGACGTGATGGAGTCTCATTGACATATTGCTTGCTTTCGTATTATCTCCATGCGGCCATGGCCAACCTTCTCGCCTCGATCGCTCGCACGACTGCAGAGAGCTTCTACCGCGATGTGTACAAGCCTCGAATAGCTCTGTGTATCCTGCTCGTTGTGCTGCTGGGCACTCTGAAAACCAAGGACGCTCACCATCACGAACATAGGCTCCCCGTTCTAGACTACCTCAACAGCGTGGATGTCTTTGCCTCTTTGCTCTCCCTCCATTGCCTCTGGCTGATCCGCCTGCTCGCCATGGTTGTAGAGGACTCCATCATCAAGAACGAAATCTACCCTTCTCTTCTACCTGACGCGCCCTCGGCAGCACTTCCTGTTCTCGCCGCTCTCGCCCTCTCCTCGTTTGTGTTCGCTACACAAGCCTGGGCCCAAGCGGCTGGTGTCTTTCTTGGACTCGCAAAGCCCCCGCCTCTCCCTGTCTCTCTCATTCGCATGCTGCGTCTCATCAACATGCTCGAGCTTTCGGCCACATTGCTGACGTTGCTTTCACCTTTAGCACGTTTGGATCACCCCATCATGGAACGCTTCTTTCCCAAGCATATTTCCATTCCATCTCCTTCACACTCGCCATGCCTCATAGACTACCTTCCTCTCCCCAGCGGACTGGCCGAAGTGCTCCGGAACCACAATCCGTACTCGTTGTCTCCTCGTTCGTCTCGGACAAGAGCTGCGGGCAGAAGAGGCCATATGCATCGACGGTCTGGCACAGAGAGAACAGGAGGCGGCACAGTTCCATCAAATGGAGCACCAAACGGAGCATTAAGAGAAAGCCGCACACTACACTCGAACGGAACACCAGGAGAAGGCCGCACACTACACTCGAACGGAACACCAGGAGAAGGCCGCACACTACACTCGAACGGAGCACCAGGAGAAGACCTCACACTACATTCGAACATATCACGACCAGAAGAGACAGGGGTATCGTCGAGCGAGGCACAAACGACAGAGATGGGGGCGCCATCGAGCACGCCACGGACATGGGTCACCCCACAAGCTGAGGAGCCGTTGCTCGCAGCACCCATTCCCTCTCGAGGGCCTCCTCGCCCAACAGGGTATGGGCCAGGCTTGCATGACCCATTGCGTTTAGACAACGTCATGTCGCTTGGCAAACTGCTTCGACGTGAGGGTGTCTTTGTACAGGTAGACACTCTTTGGATCTTGGAACACTCAGTAGCGCTGTGGAACCATTTCGTGGCATTCACAGTGTATTCTGTGCTAGCTGTAAGTGGCTTGCCGTCCAGGACGCGGGAGAAGAGCTTATCTTTTTTTTTCAGGCGTCCATGCCTACCATTTCGCCCACATCGCTTCCATCGCTCATCTCTCTCTTATCGCTTCGTTCCGAGCTGGGCGTGCTGGCATCCACGTGGACATCAGCCAGGCGCTCTGTGGAATGCCTCGAGTTCGTACGAAGGCGCTGGTCCAGCCACAATAAGTTTGCGCTCCCTTCACCCAACGAACAAGACGAACAAATGTGCTCCATCTGTTACGAACGAGTCTCTCGTACCAACGACATCCATCCCGACCCAAGTTACTGCGTGCTGGACTGTAATCATCACCTTCATGCCGTGAGTAGCCCGCTTCACCCAAGCTTCTGTCCTAATACCACTCTGCCTGTCTTTCAGACCTGCCTCGTGCAGTGGCTCGCCAAACAAAACTTTTGTCCGTATTGTCACAAAAACCTTAAAGCCACTCCGCCTGGCCTATCTCACGAACTAGAGGCGCACATTGCGCGACCAGCGCCACTGGCTGCCTAGATATCCCCCGCGTTGTACTTTATATAATAGATGACGATTTCCTCTAGTAGACACGGCTACGTTACAGGCTTTTTGCTAAGGAACAAGGAGTGTGTATGGAAGAAAGGGAGGGTGAAGACTTGAACAGCAGTGTGCGTTTTTTCACAGAAAGTGTGGGCTGACGAACAAGCTTGTTCACTAAAGTACACTCAGCAGATAGTTGACCAGTTGCACAATCACTTGGCGAAGACGCAGCGGCTCTTCCCCCTGCTCTGCCTCCGCCACCAAAACGTCCTCGCCAACATTCTCGTAATACTCTTGCAGTGTCTTGACCACATCTTCAAAAGACATATTCTCTGCACGCCGGTCAAAGAGGAGCCGCACATGTGCAGCGATACCATCGTCCTCCATGACAAGCCATGCAAGAACATAGTCTGTGAGCTGCAACACGAATAGTCCACCATCCAGGCGCGTGAGATAGGCTTCCATGTCGCGTTCCTCCTGCTCTGCATCATCAGCGGCAGGTGACTGGCCCCTCTGTGAGCGTCGGAGACCTTGTTCAGTGTTCTGGAGTCTGGCCTGCGCCGAGGCTCGAATTTCCACGAGCCTGTCCAACTTTTCATACTCTTTTTCCACAAACTTGGAGATGAATCGTATCCGGTCTGTTGACTCGCTCGGGAGATTATTAAGAAGAGAGGCCATAATTTCAAGAAGCATCGCCTCCTCTTGGCTGTTCAGCTCGCCATCATGGCTGCCGTCGCCTCGCATGAACGCACTGAATAGCCACTTGAGCCCCTGACACTCGATGAATCGTTGGCAATTTTCCGTGCTGCTCGGCCCAGCGATCGCATGCTTCATCACCTTGAGCGCACGCAGCCGCACGAACCCTTTGTTTTTCATGATCAGGCTCATAAGTTCCATGCCTTCGCCTGCCAAGAACAGCTTCCTATTTGGAGCCACAAGTAACGCACTACATAATGCATCGAAAAGATTCTCCACAAATTCCCGTTCCTCTCCATCGTGTGGCACATGCTTTCGTACCGATGACACTGCGCGCAGGAGTGTCTCGACCCCCTCTTTGTTGCCAAATGCGATGGCCCGCTCCTTGATGGCCTCGCTGCTGCCTGCTTGAAGTAGAATGGACAGAAGCTCCCCGGCATATCCTTTGTTCTGGTCGTAGCGGGACTTTTGCGAAATTCGTTGCGAGATCCATGTGAGAAACGTTGTGTCTCCCAAAAAAGTATCCGCCAATGCGCTGCGCAGCGATACAAGGTTTTCCACAATTCCCAACACATGGTAGATTGCGGCGGCATCCGATTCCGCATTGGCCTCCGAAACAGCGCTTGACTTCACAGCCGCCGAAGGATCACTGTCCAGACGCGGCAATGTCTGTATCACAAGCTCCACAAAGGAATGCTCCAGAAGAGACTCCAGAACGCCTTCTACGGCCACTTGTCCTTTCCGCATTCCCTCTTCCATCTGTTCCACCGTCCGCGCTTCCAAACCGGCATCCAACGCATCGTCATCGGTCATCTCCTCTAGCAGCTCAATCACACTAGCACTGATGTCGATATTTTCGTGTGTCATAAGACTGCACAGCGATGCAGGTGTACCTTGTTTTAACAGCTCTGGATACAGTAGTGCAGGATTCGTCGTGACAACGACAAGTGCCCGTATAGCATCGTGTAGATCCGCCTCCGACTCAATAAACTTGGACGGATCGTCACCAAACTTGACCCGTTGCTCTTGATTCTTCGTTATTGCTCTTTCCAGGCGCAATACCGCCTTTCGTAGATTTTTGAGCTCCTCTTCCGCCGAGATGCCTTCCTGATCCTCTTCGCTGTTCATCAGTTCCAAGATCCGCTTTTGCTGACTAGTCAATCCTCCTCCAAAGAACCGCCCACCCTCTTCGTCTTCATCGACAAAGTAGTCGGCATCATTTCCTGGTGCAAACTCATCGCTTTCCACAAATTCGCCCCTCACATTCTCCACTCTGCTTGGACCAGCCTCGCCATCGTCCCCATCCTCAACCCGCGCTGCCTTCACCGCCGACTGGCTGGGCTCCGCCCATTTCCTCTTGTTGACTGAGGACTGAGGCACACTCGGGAGCTGAGGAAAGTAGTCAAGGGTGAGTACGTGCGCCAATCCGTACGCTGCAAACACCTACCTTGAAGAGCTTGTCCACATCCATGATACAGTGAGACGAGAAGATTAGCATGTTTATGTCTGAAGCATCACGCGTGCGTGCCTCCACCCTAACTTCGCATACTTTGTCCTACAAGAGACGAGAAAAGTGCGATGGCCCAGTAAGGGCCGTCGTCCGATCGAAGGTCGGCCTGCCCGCCTATGTATTATGTGGATCTATCTATGTACAGCGTTCGAATGTGTGAAATACCCGTGACTTTCGACTTTCGGCACAAGTCTGGACATGATGCAGCTCTATGTTGCGGTCAGACAGTACGTTTGGTCTCATCTTATAATTGCACTCTTCCTCCCACTTGCAATCCACGAGTAGCCTTTCTCTCTCCCCTAGATCACTTTTTCCAGATCACTCATGTCGAAAATCGGCAGCAAAGCTCAAGGCTCTTTGCCGTCATCGAGTGGATTGCCTCGTGGTAGAGGCCGTAAAAGGGGCGGACCTCATAGCTCTTCGCAGTCACCAACGGTCTTACGTCGTAGCAAACGCCACAAAGCTGGCCCACATGATCCATCAGTTCCTGCATCTTCAGAGGCTCAAAGAAAAGAAGCAGCCTCTGAAATGACGCAAGAAGAACAATGCGATTTCTTCTCCGAGCCTCTCGAAGGCACAGACAACAGCGTAGACGAAATTGGAACATCGAAGGGCGAAATACGAGAGCTCAAAGATAATTCTCAAAAGCAGGACAAGGAAATGAACGCCCTCAGAGTAGAGATGCAAGCCCTCAAAGGACAGATGCAAGCCCTCAGAAGAGAGATGCAAGCCTTCCAAACGACGTACACCTAAGACATCCAAGCCTTCAAAACGACGTACACCAAAGATATCCAAGACGTCCAATTGCCCATCAACAAAGGGTTTCGCATTTGTGGTTCGCCTCGGCTCAAAGTAGTGCAACATTTGGTGGTCGAAGCGTTCCTCGATGTATACAAGTACCCAGGACCAGATTACCGTCCTCAAATCTTGCCAGCAGCCCGAGTGGCGTACCTGCGTGACCTGACTTCCAAGGGGCTTGATGAAGAAAATGGAAAGGGGGTATGCTGATATCACGCTGATATCACTCTAAGTTTCTTCGCAAGCGTCGTGAGTTGGGACAGGAGTTTGACTTCCCTGAGGAGGAACTTTTCGGACAAACATCACCCGAAGCCCGTACCTTATCGGACCAAGGGCCCATTCCCGGCGAACATCAGCCAACATTCCGTGAAGCAATTGAAAGGATCTCGCAGAGATTTCAGTCCCTTCCAACCCTTCACAACGAAAGTGCGCGCACAACCAACGCGTACGAAGTACACTTCCTCTATCATTCGGGTGCGTTCACAGAGGAAGTCCGTCGCTTCCTTGAGGACTTTTGGTCATTCCTCTTCTCCGATGAGCTGCCTCTTATGAAGAAAGACTTGGTAAGTTGCTCGCCACGCTGATAGTCATTTTTTCATTGTCTCTGCGATATTTGTCAGAACGAGGAAGAAGAGAAAAGATTCCGTGAATGGACTCTAGCCTAAGCCTGCCTCAACAAGCTTTGCGCCCATGTCGAATAGAAGTCCGCTATTCGACATAGACTGTCTTAGCAATGGACCAAGGAAGCTGACTCTTGGTCCGTCTGTCCTCTGCGGTAGGCCTCTCCAGTGTACATACAGGTTAGGTTCATCTCCTTTTCACTAGGCAATGTAGAAATACTTTTCAATACATGTCGTTTCGAATTCGTATTTAGAGGGAATACGGAAGATGACTTCTGTGAGAACGTAGTTGATCAGGTTCGTAGCATCCATAAAGCTCTACTTCATAGAGAGACGATCAAAGACCCTGACTTCTTACCCAATCGCTACCGAACATGCTTGAGTTTTGAGGATCGTAGGATTGGGCGAGAGTCTGAAGAAAGCGCACACCGCGAGTCCGACGAGCACTTTGTGCACTTGTAGACGACATAGATTACATATCAGAGTTGAAAATGGCAATCGCACTTCCCACATATGCCCGCAACTTGTTAGATCCCCCAACTAGTTAGAACTCCTAAATATATATCTATATGACCTTAATGTAAATGTTCTTGAAGGCTAATACAATCATGGTCCACGAAGCGCTAAGAGAAGGCAGCTGCGCCACGTCCATCAGGTCATTGTATTCAACTTCAGGCATATAGCTTCTTGGCCTCTCAAGACTGATTCGAAGAAGAGAGATCAATACGAACGTATCTGTCCTTCTAGATGTACATAGCATGAAGGTGTATTTAGTCACTTCAAAAGAGAAAATAGACTGAGTCCTGCCGGAAGGCGACAGTAAAGTAGCCGTGTATGAGAAATAGGGAAAGATAAAGAACAATGTAAGACTCTAGGAGCAGTCATGTCGGCTCGAGAGAAGGTTTTCTAATAAAGTTCACGGCTTTTCAAGGTATTAACGCTGATACACGAGTAGACCTCATAGAACATCGCCACATGACATCGCCACATACCCTTGTTCCCTTATGAATCGCCTGGAACAATACGTGAAATACCCGTGACTTTCGACTTTCAGCGCAGTTCTGGACACGATGAGCTCTATGATGCGGTCAGGCATTACGCTTGCCGCCATCTTATAATAAATTGCACTCTTCCTCCCCACTTGCAGTCCACCATTATAGGGCGACGTCATAGAAACGAACCAGGCAGGAAACACTTCTATACAGATTGCCTACAATTATATCTTACAACACTTGGTCGTTACAAATTGTCCAAGCACCCGAGTACACATAATAGTTGATTTACTTCTATTTTTTTAATTTCGTGGCCGTCCGACGTGTCCTTCAACGTAGAGTAACAATGTTCTTACAGTATAAAACAGATGATTCTTTCAATAAACCTTGTACCCATTCCATCCACTTTCTCTTTCGAGGCCTTCTTCTTTACTCCATCTCAACCATGCCGACAGTCAGTAAGCAAGCTCCAGGCTCTTCGCCGTTATTGAGTGGATTTCCTCCTAACACACCTCGTGGAAGGGGAGCATTTAAAGGCTCTTCGCCGTCACCAAAGGCCATGGGCTCCGGTTACGGCAATTGTCCCAATGTCGGCGAAGCTGACCCTAATGATTCATCTTCATCTTCAGAGGCTCAAGGCAAAGAAGCAGCCTCTGAAATAACGCAAGAAGAACAAGGCGATTTCTTCCCCGAGCCTCTTGAAAGCACAGGCGACAGCATAGACGAAATTGGAACATCGAAGGGCGAAATACGCGAGCCCAAAGATGACTCTCAAAAGCAGGACAAGGAAATGAACGCCCTCAGAGAAAAGATCCAAGCCATGGAATCGTCTCACAAAGAGCTTACCCAAGTCCTCCAGGCCATGCAGGCCATGCAAACGACGCACACCAAAGACATCGAAGTCATCAAATTGACGCACGCCAAAGACAATGAAGCCAAAAGCAAAGACATCGAAGTCATCAAATTGACGCACACCAAAGACAATGAAGCCAAAAGCAAAGACATCGAAGCCATCAAATTGACGCACACCAAAGACATCGAAGCCAAAAACAAAGAAATCGAAGACATCAAATTGGCGCACACCAAAGACATCGACGCCATCAATTTGTCCATCAACAAAAAGTTTAGCATTTGTGGTTCGCCTCGGCTCGACTTAGTGCAACAGTTGGTGGTCGAAGCGTGTTTCGACATATGCAAGTACCCAGGACCAGATAACCGTCCTCAAATCTTGCCAGCAGCCCGAGTGGCGTACTTCTCTGCCCAAATCAAATGCAAGAAGCCTAAAGAAAGAGGACCGGGGTTTATTGATTTCAATTATAACTTTCTTGCCAAGCGTCGTGACTTGGGACAGGTGTTTCACTTCCCAAAGAACCTTTTCAAAGGTAGAAGCTCTAGTGCTGAAGAATATCGTCCCAAGCCCGTACCTCATCGGGCCAAGGGCCCATTCCCGGTGACTTTAAGCCAAGTAGCCCGCGAAGCAATCGAAAAGGCCTCGGAGAGCTTTCCGTACCTTTTAACCCGCCGCAACGAGAGTGCGCACACAACCAACGCGTACGAAGTACACTACTTCTATCATTCGGGTGGTTTCACAGAGGAAGTCCGTCGCCTCCTTGAGGAATTTTGGTCATTCCTCTTCTCCGATGAGCTGCCTCTTATGAAGAAAGACTTGGTAAGTTGCTCGCCACGCTGATAGTCATTTTTTCATTGTCTCTGCGATATTTGTCAGAACGAGGAAGAAGAGAAAAGATTCCGTGAATGGACTCTAGCTTAGGTCCGTCTGTCCTCTGCGGTAGGCCTCTCCAATGTACATACAGGTTAGGTTCGTCTCCTTTTCACAGGCAATGTAGAAATACTTTTCAATACATGTCGTTTCGAATTCGTGTTTAGAGGGAATACGGAAGTTAACGCAAAGAGGTGGCCTCAGGCGTACTCGTCGATTGCATTCAACTCAAAATCTATCAATGAAATTACGTGTCGTGCCATATACAAGTTGTGAAGTAACATTCACTGAGTGGCACATAGTATTGAATGAAACTCATCATGGATATTGCTCATTATGGAGTGGTAGGCCCTGTCGTTATCGTGTGAGATTGTATCAAAAATGTCCTACTGTCGATAGTTGGATGGCGCTGAGGCTGTTCGTTATCCATTCGCGGAAATTTTCCACAGAGAATCATAGCTCATCATCGGCATGCAGCATATGCGAATCGACTTCCTGCTTCTTCTCGCTTGTGTGAACCTCTTTGTCTTTTGAGGTAGCAACAACATTGGCGCCCAGCTTTCCCTGCTCTTCCAGCCGTCGCGCAACGGACGCGACCTCATCGTCGTACTGAGTCCATTCTGGAATTTGCCTGCGTGCTCTATCCAATTTCGGTTCATGTGTCTTGGGGTTCGAACACAGATCAATGCTCTTCGCCGCATCGTACCAGTCCCAGCTGCACCACGTCTCACACCACAACCATTCTTTCTCTAGACTGTGGATGGGAACAGCATGGATCATGCTAGCCACCAAATCTTGGTCCAGATTCGATAGCGAGGCCGGGTCTGCACTTAGTGCTTGGTATTGACCTCGCAGCTTGTCGCCAGCGGCAACGAGCCGGAACCGATTCAGGTCGACAACAAAGAGAGCCGAGATGGGGTACGGAAGACCTTGTAGGAAGCGTTCCCAGTATCCCGACTCCCAGAACCGGAAATTATCCATGTCATGCGAGTCATTTCCCATAGGAGGGAATCCGTATGGTGCTCCGTTCAGAGGCAGGTCCACCAACTCTTGGAGGTCGGCACGAACGATCTGATCAGCATCGACAAAGATCACTCGCGACAAGTCGAGCGGGAACAGCACGTCTAGGAACAGCACCTTCATTCCCCATATACTCCGTTGCTTCTCGCTCTGATGGCGCAGCCAATGGGGCCATGCATATGTCACGAGTTCATAATCAAATTTGTACTCCTGCGCCAGTAACGGAATGAAGCTCTTGAAAGAGGGAGAAAGGAAATTTTCAATAAACCAAAATTTGACTGTGCTCTGCGTATGCTTCAATACCGACAGAATCATGATGTACGTCATTCGCTCGTACAAGTGTCCACTGGCCACCGTAAATACATTGATGTCCGCATGTCGTTTCGATAGAGGCTTGCCAGGCAGAAAAGATGCTGCCGATGCCAGCGATGAGAGAACCTTTTGCGCTTTCGATACCAGCCCCTTGTCTGCTGCCTGTTGACCCATCTCCAACCGCGCCTCTGTGTCTTCCACCAATATCTCACGCAGCCTATTCCTCTTCTTCTTCAATTGTGGATAAATTGTGAGCCCATCAAGACTGTGTAGAGTGACATAATCGCCCGTTTCTTCGATCGAGGGGCTGTCCCAACCTAGACTCCCGACACTTGACATGTCGAAGAGGTCAGAGCTCCGTCCTTGCCGTATACGAAGGCGGTACAATCCAGGCCTCGCTCGAAACTGGAAGTACGCCAAATTTGCCATCACGATCGTGTCTAATTCTGTCGATCCATCGAGTGTCTCCAGTACCAGCTGTAGTCCCCTTGGAGTCGCTCGAGTGACTGTGTCTCGAGCATGTCCCTCAATCAGGATGTATTTCAATTCGTACTTGGCAGAGACAACACTCGTGATAGCATCGCGCAGGCGAATGTTGTCCAGATCGTAGATAGCCTCTTTCGGCATTGTCAACCAATGTGACGGAGCATCTAGTCCCATTGTCAGCACGGCCTCTTGTGGCATACCGTAAAAGGAGAGTGTGTGCTCCTCTAGTTGTCCGTGTTGATCGAAAGTGACTTGATGTGGCGCGTTGAATCGGTAGAAGCGCTTCAGTGGGAGCTCAGTGACGTTACTACTGGGGTTCAAGACGACTTTTATGAAGACATCATCGATCTTGGAAAGCATCTCAAGCATTCCGCTCCATCGTTGCGCTGATTCGCCTAAAGGATCAAGAAGCACAGAGAAGTGCAATTTCGCAGTGTCTGGATTTCCCAATGAGAACGTAGACTGAGTGACTGTGAGATGGTCGAATGCACCACTACGCGCATTGTTGGGATTGGTAAAGAAGCCTTCTTGCTCGGGATCAACGAAAAAGGCATCGTTGACAATCGATGATGCTGTGATGAGTTTAGAGCCTCCAAGGGAAGACAGAGCCTCGTCTACTTTCCTAACTTTCTTTGCTTCTGCTTCGATCAGTGCCGTATAGTCGAGAGAATCGAGATGTATCGGATCGAGATTCGACACGAGCCGTCCGTTGATCAGAAGCGCAAAATCGCCCTTTTGGATATTGTATTGATCTTGGATCTTTTTCGTGGCTGTCGAGTAGTTAGCCGAATCAAGCACGTCGTGATGAAAATCTTTGTCCAAATAACTCTGATCGAAATACGTTTTGAAGGATTCGACATCCAATCCAGATGACGAGACGATGCGGAGAATCCTGTGTGAGAGGGCATCTGCCGAACTGGACACGGTGGAAGTATGTACAAAGCCGTAGCGAACGCCGCTACGCACCTAGCAGAATTCGAGTCATGAGCCAGGCTGGATGTTTCATGAATTCGACTTACTGTTTGTGCGAGAGAAAGCAAAAATTGTTTCCCAGCCTCGGTATCATAGTCTCCAAAGGCCCAGACGCCCACGGGAGCATCATCATTGCCTTCAAGGTCAACAGTGACAGCACATAAGTTCTCATCGCCATCGTGAACAGCCACAGCTCTGATTTTTACGGAGCTGTCTTCATCGGGAAACAGAAGTTCCGATCTCGAAGAGAATGTGGTGGGTAGATCGTAAAAGTATGTGGAAATGTCTGTTTCTTTTTCATCAAGGGTACCATAATAAATCTGCAAGATCAAAGAATGAGCATGGCACGATACGTGCAGGACACGAGTGGCTCACCTGTGGTGCGATTGTTTGTACTTGCATCATCGTCAACTGGCTGAGAGACTGAATTAAGGCGCGATGAAATGGGATGTGGTACCCATTGAAGAAGACGTGGCCAGGACCATCATTTGTTGCACGCAAGCGTCTACTCCATCTACGGCATGCATGTAAGTGACTTTCAGGTGTGCCAGCCAAAAGCTCTTGTCTCTCTTCGCTCGAAACGCCAAGAATCTTGTCGAGCTCTTTCGTGGCTCTGTCCAAGTCAATTTTGGTTCCCTCCGAGTGGTAGGCCAGTCGGCGAAGGAATTTTGCGGTATGCGATGGACCAAGCCTGTCATAGGCAAGCCAGAAGTACTTGGCCATTGTGGTGGAGGTGCTCTCCGGGTCCTCAATACCGATGGGCACAATACCCCATCGCAGCGCCACCTTGCTTGTCGCCATCTGAATTGTCTCTGAAAGGAAGCGAATGGTATCCAGTCGCTCGAGGTCCAGAGCCAAAATCACATTGAACAGATTCCGTCGGATCATGGGGAAGCTCCCAGGATACATAGGACGTAGAATCGAATGGAGCTCAGGTGACCATCTCGAATACCTGGCATCGCCTGGAGCTTCAATATCGTTCCAGTAAGCAATTGCACTGCTATTGTTCTCTTGTCTCTCTATACGGTCACTGGCATCAAAGACGGGAGGCACAGACTCCGACGCAAGGTAGGCAGCAGAAACATTCGACGACTTCAATAGTTGGATGGCATCCAGTGAGGAAATGCCCAGTCCCGTGAGACGGTTCATGATATCTCTTTCCTCGCGAAGAAGCGACAATAGTTTCAGTGGCTGAATGTCACGGTCCATAAGCGTCTTGCCATTTAGCCACATATCATCGCCTCCCGCCTCGACTAGCTTGGCGTGCAGGAATTGCATCTCCTCCAGGAATTGCTTACTGGGTGCGGGCGTGTTTCGAGCGAGCGACACGGCGTGTACAGGGAAATCTTGTGCAAGCTGCTGCAATGCTCGAAGAGGTTCGGGACTCTTTGCAATGACGTGGGCAGCCTTTACACCAATATCTTCTTTGCATGTCAATACCCTGCCGATCGCAATGCAAGCCACACTCACCCGTGAGTTCCTCTTGTTTCAGACTCCCGAGGCTTTCGTCCGCATCAGCCTTGTCTGCGTTGAGCTGCTGATGAAGCCACGCACGTCGTGCCGCTGCGTCTCGTTCTTGCAGCGAGAACGCCTCTTGCCCAGGAGATTCGCTGCTGCTTGCCTTGGAAGCAGCCGTGTCTGCAAGCTTTCGATCATCAATCACAAGGTAGTCGACCTTCTTCAGATCGAGTGACGCTCCATATCCAGTCAGCGATGAGGCGCCTTTCTGGGCCGTCGGCTTCCACCGAAGGACATACCGAAGAGGCGTCTCTGTATTGACCGAACCAAGCGCATACTCCGTCAGTCGGTGGTGGAGCGGCCAGAAGTTTGTCGCATAGGGATCTGCGTACAAGACGGCCACGGGACTCTGGTGTCGTTGGCGAAGAGAAGTACTGAGGAAGACATGGTCCATATTCGTCAATGCCGGCGTCACGGAATACGTCCATGCATGTTGGTCTTGTAAGGCCTCTAGAAGCTCCTCTTCCGTACACAGAACACGGTCTGCAAAGTCCACCCAACTGCCACAGTGGGTGCTGTTTCTCGCAGCTGCCTTCCGCTGTAGGCGATCGCTGGTCTCGTAGAGTTGCCAAAAGGCGGACACTTTGACAGACTCGGTGTGGAGAGCGAGTGCCAATTCCCAGTTCTGTATGGTCCCCGAGACGGGGAGAAGGTTGTGTGTTTCCAAAACGTTCTTGGCAGCGAGATAGATTTGCTCATCGCTGACGACACTCAGATTGCGGGTGGGATGGTGTTCGTTGCCCTGGACGAAATGGAGGCCGGAGTCATTGGACGGACTCTCCAAGACCTTTTCCAGCGCCCATGGATTCAATAAGCTGGTGATGAGGGGAAAGAAGGCGTCTGGCCGTTCCGTGTGAGCCGCTTCCAAGATCTCGAGTAGAAATGGCGGCGAATCCCAGGGTGCGTACAGTTGAACCTTGACGGGCGGCGTTGCATCTTGCTTGCAAGAGATCCGTGGACAGATAAGCAAGAGAGCAGTGAGAGAGAAGGCAACGACTCTCCCCCCTCGCTTCCACATCTTGGCAAGGAGATGGGATTGATGGTACGTGTGTTCTTCGCGTTGTTTGGCAGGCTTCTTTCTAGCGGACAAGTTCGTGGCTTGTGTGCCTTGAGAACAGCCGGTCCGTGCGTGCGTGCGTGCAGCGATCTTCCTGCTGTCTGTTTGGGCTGCTACTTGCGTTGTGGTCGGCAGCGCTCTCCCCGCTTGTTTCGATCCACCTCGCCCACCAGCTGCCCTCTTCCGCCAGAGCTCCCCCATGCCTCCGGACAGTGTCCAAGGATCGCATTCCGACCCAGACATAGTTCTTCTCCTTACAAGGCTGGTGAGTGCTTTGATACGCCACGCACACTCCGTTCATCCTCTTTAGATCGATGACCCACTCGATTTCTCCACCAAGGTCGATGCCACAAGGAGTCTCATCGAGCAGCGCAAGCACCGCACACATTCAGACGCAAACCCGAACCAAGCGTACATCTCCACGTACTATGACTTGCTGTCCGATGCCGCTCGCGCTTGTGCGACGGTCGTCGGTACGCCAGTGGCTCTGGGTGGGAGCCGCGAATACGCAGGTGTGTGGAGAAGTGCACTGTGTGGGTTGGTAAGTGGCTGGATACATGATCATCTCGCTATTCTTTTCTAAGCGACTTGCCCAGATTCCCTCCATCATTGCGCGCCTCGAAGAGCCAGACACTGCGAACGAGGAGAGTGTGCGTGTCAAGGAGGCTGTCCAAGAGCTGTTCCAACGCGCATCACAGACATTGGAACAGTGTGAGGTAGTGCTGGAAGAGGAGAAAAAGACTGGCGAAGACGAAGACGCCATGCTGGACGTTCTTATGGCCACACACGATGACACGTCCGCACGACTCCCGATTCGTGCCTCGCTCCTGCAGTCCTTGTCTGAGAAGAAAGTGCTGAATATTCAGGCGTGGGACGATGCCAAGAAGAGGGTCGCAGATGACATTCTCAATATGCCGCAGAGCTTTGCAGCAGAAGCTGCAGCCAATGCGATTCCGCTCTCGACCTACATTGAGCAGCGGATCGCCTCCTCTCGCATCGACGACGCCTCGCTTCTGGACACTTTCGTTTTGGACTACGCAAGCCAGCATGCTTTTTGTACGGGGCTGCGCAAGTGTCTTGGCGACTGGGTGGCCGCATCGGAAACGGAGATTCTGTCGCGGGCCTGTACAACGCTGCTGTCTCACCCGTCTGCTGTGGCAGTATGGCTGTTGTATGATGGGCCGGCAGCGATCGTGGCGCCTCTCGCATCGCTGTTCGACGAGCAAGAGCTGGCACAATCGAGCGACTCGGGACTGGGGTCCATCTTTCTTCTGGCGCAGGTCGTGGCACATCAAGGTATTGCGGCCGGTGTTCCGCTCCACGACATTCTTCCGCAGCAGACTTACACATTCCTGCCTGCGCTTTTGCGCTCGTCGTCCATGTGCCGTACGCTGAGTCAATATTCTGTCGAGGACCAAGAGATCGTGGCGAACTGGATCGCATCTCTGTTTGGGAGCGACGGGATCTCAGACGATCTCCTCCAACAGTCTCCACCGCAACTTCTTCTCCGTATCACACCCACGCTCTTCTCCCAAGCCATCACGGCCAACACGGCCGGCATCATCGACGTAGACACGCTTCGCAGTGGACTGAGCTACTATGTACAGGACTTGCTGAGCTTTGCACTACCCGTGGCACTACGCTGGCTACTCAGCGAAGTGCAGCGTTGCAATGCCACCGACCACGGCCGTATCTCTGGATATGACTATAGCGGAAATGACACGGCGACAGTGGCACGTCGACGCACCGCCTGCTTGGACGTGCTGGCTTCGTTGCTCAGTGCGGAGAGCTGTCCACCGTGTGTACGTGCCTTGGTGGCCAGCGACGTCCTGCGAACGCTCGAAGACTGCCATGACAAACCGGATGTGTGCAGCAGTCTGCCCTCGCTTCTCCAACCTCACATGCAAGGGTTCACGCAGCGCCGCCCGGCGCTCTGGAAGTCCATTGTGAGCGCTTAGCCATCAGCAACTGTCTTTTCTGCGCAAATGTATCATCTAGTGTGACTCGATTCCGTCCATAGCCATCAGCACCGGTCTTTTCTGTGCAAATGTATTATCGAGTGTACCTCAATTCCGTCCATAGCCATCAGCATCAGTTTTACTGTGCAATATCCCAATTCATTCCACAGCCATCAGTATCAGTCTTACTGTGCAATATCCCAATTCATTCCACAGCCATCAGCATCAGTTTTACTGTGCAATACCTCAATTCAGTCCACAGCCATCAACACCCTCTTTCCTGTGTACACACGTAGCGACGCCTATGTGCTATAAAGTCGAGGTGCTCTATGTATGAATCCATCCATGTTCACGTGTTTCAATAATATCGGGATCCAGCGATTGCTCCACACGTCACATCGCGTTCCCTAGAAATCAGGCTAGGCCCAAGAGAGAAATTCGCATCGCACCGCACCAGTCCTCCGCGATCTTCCTACTGCTTGTCGACACTTGTGCCTGGCCCTTTCCGCCGTCCAACGCCAGCTGGGCACGCTTCTGTGCACCTCTTCTTGTCTCGCACGTCTCGTACCTCCTCGCCCCGCAACACTGGCTCCCTCCCCCTTTCCGCTTGCTGTACTAAATGGCTGCGAACTCTCCGCACGCCGAGAGCAGCCATACGCCGTCCCTGCTGGCATCATTCGAGCGAGAAATCAAGATCCGCGATGGTGCAGAACACTTCCTCTGCAATGGCACCGGCACGTCCGAGCTCCGCAACCAGGTGTACAAGGAGATGATTGCCGCACACAGCCGCATCGCTCGCATGCAGCTCCGTCATCCACACCACATCCCTCAGGACCCTTACGAGCTGCTGTACAACCTCGCCAAGCTGTCCAGCAGCAGGGAACACTATGCATTGGCCATAGCCATCATGAGCAGGCTCACTGATTTGATGGACAGGAACATTCGCCTCAAGGAGGAGCTTCCGCCTGAAGATCTCATTGCTGGGTATGTACACGAATTGACCCGGTGTTTTTCTCACTCTCCCCACAGCGTCTTTCCCGCGCTTGCTGACAACGTTGGCACGGACATGCGAGCAGCCGCCTACAGACTCGTTCGGCACGCCGTCGCCGCCCCGCCCTGGCGCCTCGTCCACACGTTTCGAGACTGTGGCTTGGACGTGTTTCTGACCCGAACACTGCTCCGCGACAATCGGTGCTCGTCCGAGAAAGAACAAGCGCTGAAACTGGTGCGCTGGGTGATGGAGTGTGGTGCGCAGAGCGCCCAAGATGTCGATGCCGGCAAACTGGTGACGGAAAACGTCGTGCGCGCCATGGCTGCGGCCGCCGAACAGCACGACGAGGCGCTGCGTTATCTATGTATCGAGACACTGGGCGAGCTAGCACTGCTAGACATCGACTCGCTCGCAGAAGCAAATGCCATTCGCACGCTGCTCCATGCCACATCCGACACCGCCCGCGAATTGGCGCCCGAGCTCCTCGCCACACTTCTCGTTCTCGTAGACAAGCCTGGCACACGTGCCGTGTTCAAGCCGGGGCTCGATTTGGATGTCGCCCTGTCGGCCTTCACGGACGACAGAGGCGAAGAAAGGGAGGACCATCTGAAACTGGCGTCTCAGATGGCCTTTATCATGCTCCGTTCCTGGACAGGACTCCTGTACATGTGCATCAACAACCGTGCAGCACTGCGCTCATTGGTGTCTGCACTCCACATCAACTCGAGCAGCATGCAAGAAAGCATCCTGGTCACACTCTGCAACTTCTTTGACATCCGCAAGGACGTCAGCAATCACGAGGACACGCCACACCTCACGCCACCGCGCTTCCGGCCTCTTGATGTGCCGCCCAGCTCGTCACAGGTGAATCTGATCGAGTCGTACCTGCTCCTGGTTGCCTCCATTCTGTCCGAGGAAAATATCGTAGACGCCATCGTGTCTATTTTGCAGAACCGCCCGAGCCTCACGGACAAGGCGATGAAGCTCTTACAACAGCTCCGCGACATTGCCGTGCGCAACATGTCCGGCGACTATCCGTATCGTCTGCAAGCACAGGCAAATCTGTTCGCCGAGCGCTTTCAGGGGGAGCCACACGCAAACTTTGAAGAACGCGAAAAGGCATCCAAAGTCCTCTCCACATTGGACCGTTTCAATATACGTCAGATTGCAGAGCAGAAGATTGTCAAGAACAGACAGAGGTCTGACTCGGTCAAACCAACACTTCCTCGGCAGGCTGTTCCCGTCGACGAGAATACGTTTCGCAACCTCGTGTTGGAGTCCAATGTGCTCAACACGCGCGATCACACCAAATGGAGCCTCGACACGCTTCTGACCCTGTTTGACGGCGTGCTGCTCAATCCCAAGCGTCTCGAGGAAGCCATGCGCGCCAGCAAGCTCGTCCGCCGTGTTCTTGCCTTCTACCACCCCTTCTCCGTGCGGTATTCTACGCTGATCAAGAGCACCGCCAACCAACGATATACGCGTCTGGGTTGTGCAGTGCTCCAAACGCTGCTGACGAGTGCCGACTCGATGAAGTTCCTCGGCGAGGACAAACTGCTCGTCGAGATCGGAGATTGTCTCACGTCAGAGATCATGTCGGAAGCGCGCTTCGAAAGCACGATGGCCTCTGGATACATCGACTTTCTTGCCGTCCTGTCCAAGTCGCACGAGGGTCTCCAACTCATGCAGCAAGCGCGCATCTTCTCGGGTCTGTATAAATTGATGGACCGTGATCGACGTGTCGACGTTGCTCATGCTATTCTGCACCAGCTCGACTTCACCATCGATGGCCACTGCCGCATTCTTCTCGAGCGAATCCTTACACACACGAGCAAGAGGCTTCGTGTGGAAGCCACCAAGCGTATTGCAGAGCTTATTCGCGGCGGCGCCGGTCGTTGGGCCGTCCGATTGCTCGTCAATCAACTGTACGATGCGTCAAAGGAGCTCCGTGAGCTGACTTCCAACACACTGCTCCAGCTTTGTACGCAAAGCACCAGCACGCTGGAGCTTGTCGTGTCGCTACGGCCAATCCTGGATGAAGGTGCCCATGCTCTCTTGCTGAAGTTTCTCTCCACCTCCCACGGGCTTCGCTACCTCACACAGTCTCAGTACATCGACAAGGAGATGCACGACTGGTTCCATCGACGCAACATCCTCTACACGACCCAGGTGGAAGTGCTTCTGTCGCGAGCATTCCATTCCAATCGCACCAAAGACGATCCCCTGCTCCACTGGGACGGCAACGTGCCTCCTCACTTTTACGGAGAGCTCGTCAAGACGCCCGAAGGATGCAAAGTGCTCGAAAGCAAGGGTCACTTTGCGGACTTTGCTCGCTTCATCCGAGAGCATGCCCAGGAGGAAAAAGACTCCCGCATCTTGCTCAAGCTCAAGAGCATTCTGTGGGCCGTCGGCAACATTGGCGCAAGTGAGGGCGGTGTTCCGTTCCTGGAAGCGGAAGACATTGTCAAACAGATTATCGACATGGCCAACACGACCGCGGTCTTTTCTCTGCGCGGCACATGCTACTTTGTGCTGACTTTGCTTGCCACCACACAGGCAGGCGCCGAGCTCGTCCAGGATGCAGGCTGGGTGGTTCCTGCCGAGTATTGGTACCACCCCGGGATGACCTATCGAGTGTGTCTACCGTCGCCTGCCTTCCTCAGCATCCCCACCTGGACTGTGCGTTTTCCCAATGCCAGTGTACGCTTCCTTTCGCCATCCAGTCGCACAGAGCAAGCCATCTTGCAGCAGATCTCCAATCTGGGCAACGCCATTCTGGTCACCAAGGCGTCGCGCTCGTTGGCCAAACTCAAAGAGCGGAACCCCCGCCTGTTCATCGTCCAGAGCACACCCACAGACAGCTTCGCCGGCGACTACAAGAGGATCAATGGCCACTTCCTACAGTCCACGGCAGACAGTCAGTGGACATGCTCGGCCGCTTTGGAGCTCTTTGTGCGGGTGCTCCACCTTTTGGACACGCACCCGTTCCGCCACTCCATTCGGAAATATATCTGGGAACTGTTTGACGTGCGGCTCAACATGGATCTTGTCTCAGACATGATGCGCTGCCGCATCAGACTCCTGTCCCTGGCGCAAACAAACGTGTATGTATAGCAGCAGCACTATTGTATATCTGTGTGTCTTTGTCGAATTCGTCTTCATTTCCGATGCATCGGACTTGTGGTAATCGCGTCTAGGGCGCTAAGCAGGTGGAGGCCACCACCGGATGTCGTGTGTGTAAAAAAGGGTCTGCGCGCGACTGCACTTCTTCTCCTCAGCCATGTCTTCTACACAAGGAAAAACCATCTCATGCAAAGCTGCCGTTGCTTGGGAGGCAGGAAAGCCCCTCTCCATCGAGACCGTTGAAGTCCAACCTCCCAGGAAGGGTGAGGTCCGCGTTCGTGTCACTTGGACAGGTACGTACTCTGCTATGCTCCTAGCCACGCTGAACCCTTTTCGCCTCGCTAGGTCTCTGCCACACAGATGTGTACACACTTTCCGGGAGCGATCCAGAGGGACAATTCCCTGCCATTCTCGGACACGAGGGCGCCGGGATCGTCGAGTCGGTCGGTGAAGACGTCACGGAATTCCAGCCAGGCCAAAACGTCATTCTTCTGTACACTGCCGAGTGCAAGCAGTGCAAGTTCTGCAAGTCAGGAAAGACAAACTTGTGCCAGTCCATCAGAGCCTACACAGGACGTGGTGTGATGCCCGACGAGACAAAGCGCTTCACATGCAATGGCAAGGAGCTCTTCCACTTTATGGGCACATCGTGCTTCAGTCAGTACACGGTTGTGTCTCAGTACTCGCTTGTGGCCGTCGACCCCAAGGCTCCCCAGGAACAGACGTGCCTTCTCGGTTGCGGGATCACCACCGGCTACGGTGCGGCACAGAAGACGGCCAAGGTCGAGAAAGATAGCACAGTCGCCGTCTTTGGCGTAGGCTGCGTTGGTCTGGCGGTCATCGAGGGCGCCAAGCATGCGGGTGCCAAGCAGATCATCGCCGTCGACATCAACGACGGCAAGAAGGCGTGGTCTGACAAGTTCGGTGCAACCGACTTTGTGAACTCGGCGAAATTGCCACAAGGCAAGTCTATCGTCGATGTGCTGGTGGAAAAGACCGACGGCGGTCTGGACTACACATTTGACTGCACAGGCAATGTGGGTGTCATGCGCAGCGCTCTCGAGGCTTGCCACAAGGGCTGGGGTGTGTCGACGATCATCGGTGTCGCTGCGGCCGGTCAAGAGATCGCCACACGTCCCTTCCAGCTTGTCACGGGACGCAAGTGGCAGGGCTCGGCGTTTGGCGGTGTCAAGGGCAAGACAGACCTGCCCGGCATGATCGAAAAGTACATGACCAAACAATACGATTCCTGTCCCAAGATTGACGAATACATTACCCACCACACCAAGCTCGATGACATCTCCAAGGGTTTCGAGTACATGAAGGGTGGCGATTGCATTCGATGTGTTGTGGACATGTCGTAAGTGTATGCTTGTATAGTGCAATTCATGGATCTATTCCAGATGATGCGTGAAGGACATCCATTTCACATTGGGTGTGTGAGA
The DNA here is from genome assembly GCA_037044235.1 of Meruliopsis variegata. Lineage (NCBI taxonomy): Eukaryota > Fungi > Basidiomycota > Agaricomycetes > Polyporales > Irpicaceae > Meruliopsis > Meruliopsis variegata. The sequence continues at coordinate 94,999 of JAWLTJ010000007.1, forward strand.
GAAGGTATGATGCGGGAAGAAAAAGGCTGGGAGACGTGTGATGAGGGAAGAGGGAAACCCGTGACGCTGGGGAAAGGAAAGGTGTGACGCTGGGTGTAAAGCTGGGATGAAGAATATAATGGTCATCGATGGAACGGGAACAAAAATATGGCGCCAAAGGGTATCAAGTGATAGAGAGGTTTAAGCGCTGCATCGGTCTGTCTCATAGATACCGCAACGTCACACACGATCGATCCGACCTAATGCCCTCAGTGACACTGTTAACACGACATCACAGTACAATCATTGGAAAAGGAGTAGCGATACACGCGTTATGGGGGCCCTTCAAGGAGTTTCAAGGTGATGGCAACAAAGCCTAGGGTGTGCTTCGGTGGGAAGGCTCAAGAGTATCCAGAACGCATTCAATGGAGTTGCCACTGTTTCTTCAAGAGACTGCAAATAGGCCAGGAGAATCATTTGGGCATGCCTTTCTCTCTGTTCGTCTCTGTTGTCTCATCAAATCCATTGGATAACACATTCGCTGTTAGGAACGGAACGCGGTGGCGCCAGATCCACCGTTCTGGACGGGATTCCTGCTAGAGACGGCTCGCAATGGCCTCGGTCCACTGATTTGAAGCAGAGAAGATTCGCCGCTTCGGGTAGATTCTCTGTTAGAGGCGACTTGCGATGGCTCCGGACCACCGCTTTGGATCACGATGCGCGATGGCCCCGGATCACTCAATTGAAGCAGGGAGGGTTCACCGCTTTGAGCCGGGGTGGTATGACCGCTTTGAGCCAGGAAGGTTTTACCGCTTTGCAGCAAGGAGAATGCTTCGCTTTGTGCAGATTCAGACAAAGGACTCGCTAGTATGAGGGTGAAAGTCTTTTCCTCCATGGCTGCCTCACTGGTGTTCTTGCCTTGTGCCTCCTTTTCCATTTCCATACATATCTGGTCCTTCAACTTTTGAGCGCAAGCCACCACCGTTGGTCTACTGCTCTCTGGTATCTCGCGCAGAGCTCTTTGTAAATCATCAAGAGACTTGCAATGCTGCACATACGGAAGCCCCTGCTCCTCGAAAAATTTCACGAAAAGTTTGACAAATGATGCGATAGGATCATCTTGAGAATCATGCGAAGTCATCGTAGTGGCGGACGTGCTGGTGCAATGGAGTGTGTGAGAAGGAGGTTAATCCGTCGTATATCACGCCAAGCTGTGCCAGAAAGGACGTATTCTTTACTCGTCCATGCATCATGACCTACTCATTTTCATTGGCTCTCGAGCCAGCTTGCAAGGGAGCGTTACAAAAACACAATAGTTGATTCCGGTCATGTTCTGCCCAGCGCCTCGAACTCTGCCTATGGGCTGCTTTGCTCTCTATCAATAATGTGTATGTTTCCTCTTTTTTGCTTGTCAATGTATTTACAATACTGGAGCTACAATGGCCAGCAGAGAATTCTATTGGCGAGTTAACTGGCCAGTATACGTTTCCATTTCCGAGCCACACTGGCCAGTATACATTTCCATTTCCGAGCCACACTGGCCAATATATTTTTCCATTTGCAAGCTACAATGACCGCTATACATTTCTATTTGCAATTTAGAATGGCCAGGATACATTTCTATTTGCGAGTTCCAATGACCACTATGCATTTCTATTTGCGAGCTCCAATGACCACTATAGATTCTATCTGCTATTCATTCATTCACCCTCACGATAGATCACCCTTACGCACACGCTCAAAACACCTTTGCATCTGTCTTCTAGTCTCGCCCGTTGGAGACCTTTCTCTGCCTTCTAGTCTCGCCCGTTGGACAGTCTTCTACCATAGAATCAGGACGAATACCGCCTCGCACGACTCTAGCGCAAAAAAACAGTGTTGCGAGCAGTCCATTCTGCCCGCCAGCAACGATCGCACGGCACACCCATCTACCCTCCACCCTTCAGTGATTCCATCACGGCGCCCGTGTCGCCGCCACTACACGACTGTGATGCCAATCTGATCCGGCCACACGATATGACAGAGCTCATGCATGTACCCCGCACTTTGGCGTGATCCGTGCGCGTGGTTGCGTTCACACGGCCGTGGTGCTCCTCGTCGGCACTTTGTATGTGATGAGGCGGCCTTATCGTCGTCCGTGCACCTCTGCCAGCACACCACTCTGCCCGAGTACAAATATCCCCATTCGGTGTGCGCACTCGTTCGTCTTGATCATCAACATAGATTGTTGTCTTCGACCATAGACGATCGCCTCGTTCTTGGTCTTGCTCGCTCGCACTTCACTCCATACAAACACACTACACTCGAACCATGGGAAAGAAAGACAAAAAGGTCGCCGACGAGGCACCATCCGCAGCCCCTATCAAGGAGACAAAGAAACCAGTGAGTCTGCCCATGCCATACCATGGTTGTCGCCCTGCTTACGCATGCCTCACAAGGGATTCGATGGCGGCATCTACTTTGACACCTCCGATTCCACCATGGACACGGCCGCCAAGCAGGTCAACCTTGCCCACATCACCAAACCTTGGACACGCGATGCCTGGGAGCGCGCGCGACCCTGGGTGTTGGAGCAACGCCAGAAGCTCGAAAGCCAGGGATGGTCGAGCGTCGACGGCGCACGGGTATGTGTCTATCCTTGCAAGATCGGCTGTTCTCATGTATGTCTAGACCGAGCTGTTTGTTCTCAAGAAGAACGCCCCTCATGGCTCCTTCACGGAGGACGGATGTGAGTACACCGCACACCGTGAGCAGAGGATGAATTCTGATGTTCGATCCCCAGCCATTTACATTAGAATACCAAAGAAATTCATCGACTTTACGCGTTCTGGAAAGGGCGCCGACGAGGGTGCCGAGGACGCGGCAGAAGGCGACGAGGCCAGCGAGAAGAAGAAAAAGAAAGCAAGTCGTCTGGCCAAGAAGAAGGAGAACGCTACCTCGTACGAGCTGAACGATCCGCTCGTCTGGAAACTCAAGATCGAGAATGCCGAAAGCGACGACCCCGCTCGTCAGCCGAGCGTCATTCTGGACGTCCCCGAGGCCATGGAGAACATGTGCGTAGAGTTTGCTTGGGTGTGCGTGCCTCTCCTGACGCTTCCTCTCCAGCGTGTACCTGCTCATGACATTGCAGCCTGGTATGGTACGACTCCACGCCTCGCGCAACAACGTCGTGCAGCCAGGAACAAAGCAGTCCGCTGTGCGTGACGATGCGGACACTCCCACCGTCCGACACACAGCCATGATTGCGAGTACCGAGTCATACACACGAACGCTTCCTCCTGCGTTCTGGTACAGGCGCAATGCCGAGAACTTGCGCAAGATCCTGTCGGGAGGCACTGGTGATACCAGCAAGGAGTTCGACGACACCCTTGCTGCGGCAGACAATGTGCAACGAGCCGTCACACGGGACATCAAGGACGTCACGGAGAAGAACTGGGAAGAGAAACTGGACGGAGGCGCCGCATCCAAATCAGCCGAGGGCGCAGAGCCAAAGAAGGCCAAGAAGGCCCCTGCGGCTGCTGCCTGAGCTTTGGTTGTGTGGTTCGTTTCCGTGTCGATGTGTGGACGAGAGTTTCTTTTTGGAGTTTCGTCCGTGTCCGTTGAACCCTTGTGATCGTAAATAGCCCGTCAAATCAATACAATATCAGGTGGTGTAATGAGTAAGAGTGTGTGGGTGTGTGGGTGTGTGAGGGTGGCGAGACACAGTGATTGAGGCATTTGTGTGAACGTAGGAAGTCCAAGGGCGGCATTGGATCTTTGAGGTGTTCTCCAAAAGCCTGTGATGCTCTTTTAGGGTCTTTCAGCGTTTGGCTTTCCTCCATAGGAAGTTTTGTCCACGTCTTTACCGTGAACTTTTCTTGGCGATTGCCAACTTTCTTTTCGCTCTTTGAGAGGGAAACCATTCTCCAATGTCTCTGTGCACGGCCAAAGCTCTCCAGTCATTCACGGCCAAAAGTTTCCCTGTCATTCACGGCCAAAAGCCTCCCTGTCATTCACGGTCAAAAGCTTCCCAGTCATTCACGGTCAAAAGCTTCCCTGTCTCTCTCCATCCTCTAAGCTTCCATGTCACTTTCCATCATCTATCTTTCCCAAAACACCCACCCCTCTCGAACTCTTCGATTTCTTTCACACGCCACACACCCATCCTCGATGCCAACAGATAGTATACATTGCTTGCCACGACAAATACACACGTCTTCTTAGTGAATCGCAAGCAGATGGCATCCCAGCAGCCCTCGTCCGCCCCATCCACTCGACGGCGTAAGTCGGAGGCGACGGACAGACGTCGTGCTTGGTGGAGTATTGTCGGTGCCTCTGCGTAGCACAACGACGGTCACCTCAGCACCCTCGCGTACCGCACTGGGCAGGTTCCCCAGATCGGCTTGCGATGCAGACAGATGCGCAGTGGACGCGACAATGTCTCCGAACTGCAAGATCTCGTCGCCAGCTTGTAAGCCAGCTTGGTGCGCAGGGCTCCCTTCGGACACCGTGTTCACTTTGGCAAACGGCTGCAGGCCACCGACGCTGTTCCACTCCGCCGTGCTCCCGTTCTGCACAGGCACACTGACCGACAGATGTCCTTGGCTTCCCGGGACATGTGCCATGGCCGTCCCGACATTGCTTCCATGCGTGGCCGTTCCGACATCGTTTGTCTCCCTCGCCAGAGAGTGTGTAAGAGGCGTTTGCGTTCCCGTGCCATTCGTTTGCGGTGCGGGTCGCGCCAAAGCCACATTCACCAGATCACGCATCCGCTTCTCCACCGCTTCGCGGTCGTTGCGGAGCGCAATGATCCGCGCCCTGGCCGTACGGATCGCGACAATATCTACGTTGGCCAAAGGGAACCCTTCGTGGTCCACAAGCGAGGACGACATGGTCGCATTATTGGTCGAGAGCACCTCGGCAAGCGAGTGGAGCTCTGTATCTATGGCGGCCCGCTGCTCAGACAGCTGGCGTGCCTGGTCGCGAGCCTCGTCAGCAGAAAGCGTCCCAGCTGCTGCACCATGCACGTTGTCGATGGAAGGCATCAAGATATATTAGTGGGTGGGAGCGTGGCAAAGGAGAACGAAGAAACCTTATGACGCGGCTACAAAAATCTGGAAGAGTGAGCGAGTGGAGCGTGCACGCACCACGTTCGGTGGCTTTGTAGATCTGTCTTTCGCCGCCATGGCGTTGTCGGTCGGTAAGGATGGCGGAGTATCGGAGTTCAACGCCGCTAATACAGAGGCTGCCAAGGAAGAGGCTGATGTCATAGCACAGACGTGCCTGGAGCGGTACTCGCGTCTCTCGGGAGGCGCAAAACCAGTGGTTCGCAATGATGGCACCTACGAGTGGACGGTACTGGCGGGTGTTGTTCTGAAGGAGTGTGTGAACGGCAAGTGCGAGTACCGCTGCATCGCTCTAGCGACAGGCGTCAAAGCACAGCCTCTCAGCAGCCTGTCTCCTCACGGCGACATAGTACATGACTGTCATGCAGAAGTCCTGGCCAGAAGGGCAGCACGTCGATGGCTGCTCCATCGGCTATTACTCGAAGTCCGCAGCGACACAGATGCTTCGCCAGGGCCGAGCCGCGCCGTATTCCAGATGCAGCCCAGCAGCAGATTCCACTTTGCTGAGGGTGTGTCAGTGCATCTCTACTGTTCCACACTCCCATGTGGTGACATTTCTTCTGCGCACCTGCTTGGTACACGGCAAACACTCCAAGGGGAGGACAAGGAAGAGGAAGAGAAAGAGAAAGAGTCAGACTCGTGTACTCAAGAAACAATCGTGAGAGGACGCTCGCAGCTCTCTGTGCCAGGTGTACGTCTACGCACCAAGCCAGGAAGACCGCAGGCACCCGTGAGCATCTCCATGTCGTGCTCAGACAAGGTGATGCTCTGGATTATGCTGGGCATGCAGGGCGCTCTACTGAGCCGATGGATCGAGCCGATCTTCTTTACAAGCTATGTGATAGGTACAGAAGCTCTGGAACATGTATGTCGGAAGAAGCATCGGATTTGGGACGAACAACAATCTTGTGAAGCACAGCTACAATTTCATACCATCCTGTCACAAAAAGTGCAGGCGGCGCGCTCTCAAGTGCCCGCGCAACATCACATCCCATCCATCCTCATGACTCGCCTTCCATTCACCGACTCTCGCGAGCAATGCGAGTCGCGCTTGCTCGAAAATCGACCGCACGCCGTGGTGTCGGGGCCTTCGGACGACCAGGATATCACACCGGCCATGGGATGTACGTGTTTTTGTGGGTGATGCATGGCATCTTCAACTTCTTACCATTCTTGCAGCCATCGTCTCCATCCTGGGCGAAAAGCCTCACAGCATTCTCGAGGGGCGCAAACAAGGCGCCTCCGCACGACGGCGACCGGACGGCACGCTGCCCCGTTCCAGTCGGTGAGTGTTCTTTTCTTGGAAAAAGACCTGCTGAGCATGTGGTAGATCCCCTCTTTGTAAGCTGGAATGGCTCTCATTTGTCGCATCCATCGCACCCGTCATGGACCCAATCGTGCACGGCCAGCATTTTGCGCTCACAGGCTCGTACAATACAATCAAAAGCCAAGAAACACACGGTCAATGGACGCCCTACACGCTTCGCAAATGGCAAGCGAGGGGATACCAGCACCCTACGGATGCGCTGTGGACACTCGAAGACAGGCGAGTCGACGAGTTTGTGCAAAGGCACGACAATCATCCCGAGCATCCTGAGCCAATTCCCAAACAAGCGCCAACTCCCAAACAAACGCCAGCAATAGATCAACAACACACAACAAAACATGTACAATATGGTCCGTGGCTATTGCAGGATGCTCATCAACAACACGCACTACAGTCTTTCACGAATAGCGAACAAAGTGGGGCGGCGCCTCCGCTCCATGGCTGGCTTGTCGCACCCCGATGGACACGATCCTTTGCCGTGGACGGCACTCTTCTGTAGCTGGGCTCGCTGCCATGATTCTGTCTTTGCCAAGTATGAGGCCATCGTCGTTACAATCTGGTCCAGCCCTGCCATCGCCGTTACAAATGTAGTCCTGTCCTGTCGTCGATGTGGGGAATGCGATAAAAGTACTGTAGTCATAGTGATGGAGTGTGGCATGAAATGGTGTCGTGTCGTCGTAGTGATGATGACAAACATGGGACAATGATGCCGTCGTTACGGTGTCAAAGTACAGATGGCACATGGAATGAGTGGTGTCGAATCGCCGAGCGTCATGAAATGGTGTTGAACAACCCTGAGCCGAACAAGCCCCCGGGCAAAACGCCATCGCCCGGGTCTTGCTACCAACAGCCGCCAGTGTGGGCCGCCCTCATAGAGGGAGTGCATCCGAGCCTTCGTCTTCTTGATCCACAACAAAAACTTTGACGACTTTTTTTCCATCAGGGGAGCGGCCCGCTCGCAACGTCTGGAACGCTTGCAGCGCTTGTGCAAGCGGATACGTATGAGAGACAAGTGCCTCGATGCTTCCCATCTTGGAGGGCGCCTGGTTGGACGCAGACAAATCAATGGGGTGTGACGGGAGCGCGCCCGAGCTCAACAGGCGAATGGCTTTGGGGAACATGTTTGCATACCGAAACACACCCAACACGTCCACCTCGCGAAGAGCCGCGGCTCCCAGAGGCATCGTGACAATCGGGTGTCCCATGCCAATCAGCGCCACGCGCCCACCCGTTTTGGCTGCAAAGACCGAGGTGTTGATGCACACAGGCACTCCTGTGCACTCATACACCACATCGAATCCCGAACCGGCTGCCATCTCCGCATGCGAAGACGTGCTACGCACCGCGTCCAGGATGTCGGCCGCCTGGCGTTTCGACGCGGCTACCGTCTGTGCGTCTTGTTCCTGGCGTGTCGCCGCCGGGGCCGGAGACGCTGATGCTCCATTGCTGGAGGGCTGTGGTGGAGCGCCCGCAGCACCATTGTGTGTGGGTTGCGCTGATGCACCGTTGTTCGGCGTCGGTCGAGTGCAGTAGGTAGCGTCCACCCAGCCGTTGCGCTTGGCAAACGCCAAACGGTCCTCGTCAATGTCTATGGCCGCCACGAGACTGGCACCAAACGCCTTGGCAGCAGCACACGCAAGCAGTCCAACAGCACCTGCACCGACCACAAGCACGGATTGGCCGGGCTCGAGCTTGGAGCGGGACAGTGCTTGTAAGACGACGGCCAGAGGCTCGATGAGCGCCGCGCTGAACAGACTCAGGGTAGGCGGAAGAACATGGCAAAGGCGTGCTGGCCAGGTAAAGTATCGTTGCAATGTCCCGTCGAGGTGTGGTTTGGTCTTGGCGCTCGAGGCAAACCGCAGCGTCGCACACAGGTTGTACCGTCCGCTCAAGCAATATTCGCACGATGTACAGTTGAGCCCAGGCTCGATGGCTGCACGAGCCCCCACCACCAGTGCAGGGTAGTGCGCAGATACATTGGCACCTACGGCGACAATATCTCCGACGGACTCGTGCCCGAGACACATGGGGTGCGCCAAAGCAAAGTCGCCATTGCGGCCATGGCAAAAATAGTGAAGGTCGGAGCCTGTGAGACCGTCAGCGCCACATTCGCAAGCCGCGCTGGCTACGTACCGCAAAGACCCGTTGCCCGCACACGCACGGTGATCTCCTCTGGCCCGGGCGCACTGAGCGGCCTTGCTTCCTACAGAGGTGTGAGAGGCGTGTGAAGCAGAAACGGTCCACTCACTATTCTCATATCCCCGGCACCATGTAGAACGGCTGCCAAGTTGGGCATGGTCTTTGTGCCATTCGCCTGTACACTCGTCTCCGATCCACTGCGAAGCGAAGCAGACGGCGCCATTGTGGTGACACCTGTATTATCCGTCTTGTTCTCCGACATGATGTTGTGTGTGTCCATCTTTATACTCCGTCCAACAGAGATGGTTTTGTAGCGTCCCCACTCCTCCGCGCGGGGGCGTGGCCCTTTCGGCGTGAAGTCGTCGGTGATCTTGGTGCGTGGGGGACGCGACCGGAGTCGCCGGTCCGGGCATTAGCAAGAAAGAATTGGTGTATGCCGCCAAGTCCAGCAAGAAGCATATCTGCCGCACACTGTAGCAAGCATCATATCTGACACACAGGTGTTATCTTTTCGTTCACTGCTCCATAGATAGCAGTAACGTCTCTTTCTGGTCGGTCACGCGCTTTATGAGCAGCACCGACATCTTTTTTGTTGTGCTCAATCGACTTGTGTTTCACCGTGCACACCATGGGATAATTGGTTCACTCTGCTTGCGTTAACGCCCTGCTTGACAGCACTGCTTTTTTTTATTATGTCACTGTAATGCACCCTCTGCCAAATACAATAGAATGAAAAGACGCTCGTCCTTGGTGCACAATGTATATGGCTCTCGTCCTTGGTGCAAAATGTATATGGCTCTGTTCTGTTTTCTCCACACTCAGACGGTGGAAATTGCGTAGTCCGCTCGGGATGTGCACATGTGTGAAGGAATCGTATTGTTGTTGTATATGAATACATGATGGCAAATATCTGGCTGTCTGTGCTGTGTACCACCCTCCTTGAACTTTTGACCGTGAACAATGAAGAAGCAGCAAAGAAGCAGCCAAGGAAATATTGAATCTTCAATAGCTAATAGCTAAAGAGCGAAAACATTAGACACCACTGACCCTCGACATCTCAACAGACAAGAGGTCAGAAATGATGATGTGTCAACAACTCAACACCTCGGTGTCGGTTGTCTGCCCTGTAGATTGCCTTATTGGCTCTCTCATGGCTTCCCTGTAGACTGTCTGTGCTACTCTTCTTCGCTGTCCTCTTCGCTGCCCTCTTCGCTGTCTTCGTGCCCTCCCACGAGCTTCTCATTCTTAGCACTCGTATCGGGGGCCACATGAATACCGGGACCAACGTCACAATCGCTCAGATTTGCTCGTGCGCCCACGACGGCACCCGCACACACAATAACATTGTCCAAGCGTGCACTGAGAAAGAGACATGTCAGCATGGCCAAGCACAAACACAGTCGACAACGTACTTTTCCAAGACTTTGCTGCCATCCAGAAGGATACACCCGTTCAGCTTGGCTCCACGACCCACTTCACATGAGTGCCCCACAGTGGTGCCGCGGACACTGGCACGCTCACCCACCGTGGTATTTGCTCCCAGCAACGAGTTTGGCGCCACTTGTGCGTCGGGTGCGACCTTGGCCGCACCACCGCTCGCAGACACAAGCGACGGGATCCAGGCGTGCTGTGTATCCTCGGTAGAAACAGCTTGCAGAAGCCAGCGATTGCACTCGATATACGTGGCAAGAGTATTGGCACGCGCAACAAAAGACGGTGGTCGCGCCACCACGGCATAGCACTGTACACCGTTGTTCGCAAGCTGTTGCGCCGCGGCATTGCGCGCAATCGACTCCTGTTGCAGAGCAGACGAGCTGTCCACCGGTGCGCTGTCGTCCATAGGTGTGTCTTGTCCTTGGTCCTGGTGGGTGTCTTGTTGCCGCAGCGGAAGGCCCGCCTTTTGCGCCAATCCCTTCATCCAGGACGCCTTGGCCACCAAAGGCAGAATATGGTCACGAAGACTCGTCATGCGTGGATTGTTCTCCAAAAGCGGCAGGATCTGCTGTCGATTCAAGATGTACACATGTGCATCGAGGAGACCAGTGGACAGGCGCGTTTGCGGGGCAAAACGCAGTAACGACCGACGGATGTCCAAGTCGGAATCCATATCCGAGTCGTGCAAGAACAGTACTCGCTTCACTTCATCGTCCTCCGAAAGCGCCGTAACGAGACGCGGTGGCCCTTCTTGCAGGCGTGCCTTGCCCAGACCGTCGCCAGAAGAACGCCGATAAAAGGCACAGCACATTGTTGGCGCACCCACCTGGCTTGCCTGTACGCCGGCATACACGTCTATTAGATCGCGAAGTGACAAGGATGTGCTGATGAGGTCGACGGGCACAATCAGTGGATCCGCTTCCAGCATACCAAGCGATGCGATCCACCGTACGAGTTCCGCGGTACCCAGTCTGGCTGTGCGGAAGGGGGAGGAGTTCGACGTTGCGGTCTGAGGGGCGTTCTTACCCGTGCTGTGACCGTCGTGAGGTCCCAGAGGAAGCAGGTCGATGGTCATGGCGGCATCGTGTTGCTCGGAGGACGGGGAAAAGGCGATATTGGTGCCTTGATCCATCTTTTGTGCCTTGGAGTCCTTTCTTCGCGACACAGGCGTGTGCAGTCTGACATTGGCGAGAGACTTGTGAATGGCAGCATGCTGGAAAGCGGGTGCCAGAACAATACACCGAGAAAGGCCAGCGGCAACAAGGTTCTGTAAGGCAAGCGCCAGCAGTGGACGGTTGGCTACCGGCAACAGGGCCTTTGCAGGCGAAGACTCGGAGGCTGCATCGCACAGTGGGTACAGATTCGAGCCGTAGCCGCAAAAGACAATCGGCACCACGAGAGGACGCATGGTCGTGGTGGGCACTCGCTTGCCTGGACTTGCCAAGATGAAGCGCAAAGTGGTGGATCTTCTGCACAGAACTCGCGTGCACGTGTTGGCGGGCGCCCCTCCCACAAGGCGCTTGCTCCCCGCATGAGCGGAGCCTCGCCACGTACGCCATCTGCCAGCAGGACGATGGCCAACAGCAACTTCCTCGACAAGGCCATTGGTATTGTCAAGGAAGCCATCGAGCAGGATACCAAGCAAAATTACCAGGAGGCATACAAATTATACCAGAATTCGCTCGACTTCTTCCTCCTCGCACTCAAGTACGAGAAGAATGATAAGCTCAAGGAACTGATTCGCAACAAGTTTACAGAGTACCTGGACCGCGCCGAGAAGCTCAAGCAGCACCTCAACAATGCCAAAGCAGACGACGGCGGAAAGAGTGCCATAGGTGCGAATGGCAGCGAGAAGGGCATAGCGCCCGGCGGCAAAAAGTACGTACCACACAAACGCCCCTCTTCTTCCACTGATCCGCTCTCTAGGGACGACGACGATGCCGATCCAGAGACCAAGCGTCTACGTGCAGGACTCGCCAGCGCCATTCTCTCCGAGACACCCAATGTGTCATGGGACGACGTCGCGGGTCTGCAAACAGCAAAAGACTCCCTAAAGGAGGCCGTCATTCTACCCATCAAGTTCCCTCAGCTGTTCACAGGCAAACGCACGCCGTGGCGCGGCATCCTTCTGTATGGGCCGCCGGGTACGGGAAAGAGCTATTTGGCAAAAGCAGTCGCCACAGAGGCCAAGAGTACGTTCTTCAGTGTGAGCAGTAGTGACTTGGTGAGCAAGTGGATGGGCGAAAGTGAGAGACTGGTGAAGAATCTGTTTGCCATGGCCAGAGAAGCCAAGCCGTCGATCATCTTCATCGACGAAGTCGACAGTCTGTGTGGAACGCGTGGCGAAGGCGAGAGCGAAGCCAGTCGCCGGATCAAGACCGAGTTCCTCGTCCAGATGGATGGCGTCGGCAATAGCGACGGCGGCGTCCTCGTCCTCGGCGCAACCAACATCCCGTGGCAATTGGATCTCGCCATCAAGCGCCGCTTCGAAAAGCGCATCTATATCCCACTCCCCGATCTCGAGGCACGAAGGCGGATGTTTGAGCTGCAAGTCGGTAGCACGCCCTGTTCGCTCGTCACAAAGGATTACCGTGACCTCGCCGCCAAGACAGACGGCTATACAGGCTCCGACATTGCTGTTCTCGTGCGTGATGCGCTCATGCAGCCGGTGCGCAAAGTGCTCAGTGCCACACATTTCAAAAAGACCATGGCTCCCCTCAAGGCCAAGGACGGCGAGGCTCAACCCGAGCAAGGCATCATGAAGGAGTACCTCACGCCATGCTCGCCGGGCGACCCCGATGCCCAGGAGATCACCTGGGAGTCTGTCGATGGAAACGATCTGCTCGAGCCGCCACTGGTCATGACCGATTTCCTCCGCGCCATACAGCAGGTCCGGCCGACTGTCACACCGGCCGACCTCAAGCAGCACGACGAGTTCACCACCGAGTCGGGCTTAGAATAGACTTTGCTGTGCTTATCTGTACTTTAGTTGGCAATTGTACATTGTCTGGTTGCATCGTGTGTGAGGCGGCCGTGCTTGTGAGAGACTTGATCAAGGCTTTGGATGGTGGTGAGTACTCTACCTGCCACTCGGCCCAAAAGTCTGTGGCGACACTACCTTTTTATTCGTATCTGCCTGCCACTCGGCCAGAAAGTCTGTGACGACACTACTTTTTCATTCGTTTCTATCTGCCACTCGGCCAGAAAGTCTATGCTCAGCCAGAAAGTCTGTGACGACACTCTTTCCCTCGTATCTGCCCGCCGTCCTGTCGCCGTCTATTTTGTGTCACTTCGTCACCATGTACTGTGCCGCGCAAAGTCATCGCATACTGTGCCCTGTCCCCTCTGCAAAATACAGCATCATTCATTGCTTCCATGCTAATGATCTCCATGGTACTCATTTCCATAGTAACTATATAGTACATGATCGACGCCAAGAAAACCTCTTGAACATCGTCTACGTCCACGTCGCCATATACACCCTCATGATCCCTCCAACAGCAGACGTACTGTTTATAATGTACATGATCGACCCCACAGAATCTCTTGTGACCCACACCGCACTACGTCCACGCTGCCGCATGCCGCCGCAGATCGACGAGGAAAGTCTTCATGTCATCAGCGGCCACGGCTTTGCGGATGCGTGCTTCTTCTGCTCGCTGCAATGCATCCACGGCCCGTTGTGCTGCCAGCACCCGCCGTCGCCTCAAGAAGACCTGTTTTCGCATCTGGAGCTTGGTCTTGCGTGCCTCCCGCAGCTGCGCAATCAATTGGAAGCGGTCGAGCGACTGCTTGGAGAGCCGCGCAAATGTACCAACGACAGATGTCTCCAAATCATGCAGCCAGTGTGCATGTTCCGGCATCGTCTTCCTAAGCTACTGATCAGCCCACTCACCTGAAGAACAAAATACACTCACTGTGCCTTGCGCAGCTCCCTTCGCACAGCGTGGCACAGCACGTCTGCATCGCTGCTTCGCTCCACCTTGCTGCGCGATGCTCGCTCTCCAAGCGCCAATTGCACCACATTGTGAAGCTCTGCTCTCATGGCTTGTAGCTCGGCAGGCGTCATAGGCGCCTTCGACACGGTCCATGGCACCACAGGCCGCGGCACAGCCAAGCTCTGTTCCACCATCGTCATGTCCGCCTCGCCATGCAGACTGTCGTCGGCGATGTGCACGGCGCGTCGTGCTTGCTTGTCTTGCTTGCGTGGCCGTCCCCTTGCTCGTTTGCCTGTGATCCGCACGACATCCACATCCTCTCTTTGTCGATGTCCGTCTGTGTACAAGTTGTCTGTTGCTTTGACGGCATCCACAACCGGCGTATCCACATCCATTGCTGCCGGTCGCGCCTCTGTGGCCCACGGTGCGGATTGGGACGCGTGCTCGGATAGGACGTCTTGGATGTCTTCCGGCATGCTGTTGTCGTAGGCATCGAATGGCATGCCAAAGTCCTGCGCTGTGTCCTGTCCAATTCCCGACGACGACGTCGATCCGTCCACCGACGATGGTGCAGGGAACGCCACTTCTTGTCGGGTAATTGCGTGGCTCCCTGCTCCACGCAATCTCTGCATTCTTCGCTCGGCAAACGACGGCACTGCCTGCGTCTCTTGCCACGCATCCCTTCGTCCGGCATGTGGTGTGCTCTCGTGGCTCTGTGTCTCTTGTGCAGACTCGTTGGGGATCCGATCGATCGAAGAAGCACGCGGGAAATCCACATGTCTTGCTGCAATCACATGGTTGCCTGCGCCTCGCATCCTCTCTTGGCGCCTCGTTTCCACATCCATGCGTTGCGGCAGCGGACTCGTATCGAGCATGCTTTGTGTGCCGCTCTGTGATGCCAACGACGGAGAGGTAGGCACGGGAAACGTGACGGAGCGCGGCGCAATCGCATGGATCCCTGCACCGCGCATGCGTTCCTGCCTTCGCTTGTGCCAATCGACACGGTGAGAAGGCGAAGAGGCGGCTATGCTCGTGCTGTCGTGAACCTTCTCAGACACAGATGACGTATCGGACAGAGGCGCTGCAGCAAAGGCCACGCTCCGCTCGACGATATCATGATTGCCGGCGCCGCGCATCCGCTCCTGCCTTCGCTGAAGGAACGGCTTGAGGGAATTGCTTTGTTGCGATGCCCTTGTTTGTGTGGGGAACCGTTCTCGTTCTACGGATCCGATGCGACTGCCGCCCGCTTCGTGGGTCTCGTGTTCGATCACGCTGCTTGCTTCGATACTGGAGGAGCGAAGAGGCGAGGCAAGATTGGAAAAGAAATCTAGGCCTCTCTGGAGTATATTGTGCGTCCCAGCACCTCGCATGCGCTCCTGCTTGCGGTCTGCAAATCGGTCTGCCATGGCGAGCGAGCGAGGCAACGCAAGAGGTCGTATTGACAGTGTTGGTTGTTGGTACGCGCTGCGTACCTTTACGCGTGTCTGTGCCGCGGAAAAACATGCGTGTTTCGTTTCACGCTGCGAACAAGTATAGATTTTTCGTGTTGACCAGAAAAAGCGCCAAGGCCGATGAGCGAGAGAAGAACTTGGCACCGAGGTAGCAAGCAAATAATACACCGTAGCACACAGTAGCACAGCATGGCACACAATTGCAAAGGGAGCAAGACAGGAGCACAAAGTGCGCCACACGACTGCACATAGTACACTAGCATCACAATCAGTACAAAGTGCACCAGCATCACAATCAGTACAAAGTGCACCAGCACCACAATCACCACAAAGTGCACCAGCACCACAATCTCTACAAAGTGCACCAGCACCACAATCTCTACAAAGTGCACCAGCACCACAATCACCACATCGATGCACAGATTACACAAGCACACCGTGGCACCGTGGCATGAATTACACAAGCCTACAGACTAGCACCAAAGCAAGCGCAATCCTCCGCCAACCGCAATCGATCGGGCACAATGTGTTTGTTGCGTCGATGCCATTCATGATAATGCACCGTCTGCGTCCAGGCTTTCGCACGAAAGGTTCGATGGCGGATCTTCCGATGTGCTGTGATGCTGATGCATTTTTTCGCAAGTTTCCCAGGCCAGCAGCAGCGGGAAATCTAATCAGCAGTGGTAACCTTGTTGTCGTTTCATCCAGTTCTTTGTCTATTTCGAGCTCGGAGCCGAGATTGTGCGCAATGGCAGCTCGACAGCCGTCGTACCGTACGCGTGGGTGGTCACCCCGTACGAGCATCGAATTTTTCAATTAAGGTTCGTGTGTCTCGCGCCTCCGGAGCACTGCCATGGTAGCCCCGACGCGTGCAGGTGAAACCCAAGGTCGGATGCAGGCGTACAGACAGAGATTCTTGCCCTTCCCGATCGTAGATCCACACCGACAGGCTTGAAAGGCAGTTCCACTGATATGGTTTCGGAGCCGCCCTGAACACCCTGAGAGGTTTTGTGACCAATCAATCATGCTTCTTTGTCCACACGGGGCAGATTCGGCGTGCGATATGTGGTGCCGCACTTACACCGTTCCACAGGTGTGGTTCTTCCTGCGTGAGATGAGCCGAAAGCTTCGTCGGAGCCGTGATGTCGGTATGAATTCTTTATAAAGTGCTCCTTGTCCCCACGAGCCCCTCATTTCATTTCCTGCCCACGATCAGATCCTTCTCACCATCCTTAGGGGTTGTTGCGCTTCAGTGCGTATCACACAATGCCACACCGGTTTGATCCACCATTTCATTCCACAACAATGACTGCCGGCCCGACAAGATCTACCTTGAGCTCTCGTGAGCAATATATGTACGAGTCCATGCTGCTCAACGCTGCCAGGCGCCAACGTTTCGTCGCAGAGGAGAATGCAATGCCCTCCCCAAGACACACATACGATGTGTACCGCCGATCGCGACGCGAGGCTCGAGCTCTCGCGGCAGACCATGCTCGCCACCAGCACGAGTGTCCTCCTAACACTACACCGCAACACCGAGTCTACCTGATCGACTGCCGCAGCTGCGGTGCTTTCCTCACAGATAGAGGCATGAAGGCGGTGCTCCTTCTGCGCCCACATATCACGCTGTTCTCCACAGATGCCATTCCCAACTGCGGCCAAGTGTTTGCCCCCTCTCGTACGGCGGATACCGTGGACCAACCAAACGGACCCAAGGTCCAGCGTACGTGCGATTGTCTCACGCAAGTCCTCGCATGCTACGGTTGTGGCACCACCGTCGGATACCACATTGTGTCTCCGTGCAGCAAGTGCACAGAATCTGTCAGTAAGCATCAAAGAAACGCCAATGGCCATCGCACCGTACTCCACTGTAACGAGATCACGGCGCGGCCACGTCGCTACGTGCCCGGCGAGCCTGGTGTTCGGGCACGACCCGTGGAGCGTCCCATGCCACATATTCCAGGCCGTCGGCACACATCTTACAGTGCCGATTCTTCCGAAGAGAGCGAAGACGTCGACGAGTATGACGACGACGAAGACGAAGACGACGAGTTCGACGAGATTGGCAAGGACACCTTCGACGACATCCAGCAGCAGCGGTGGCGTCAGCAACATCTCGATCGACAGGCGCATCTGGACCACGAAAGGTACGGTGCCGTGCCGACGGCGCGTGTCCTCACGCGAGGCGATCCGTTGTACTGGTCGGATCTAGTCGAGGGAGGCGAGCGCTTCGAGCCGATCGATTCCGACGAGTGTTTGGAAATGCCTGTGGCCGGGCGTTGAATGGGCCGATGTTCATTGTACGATGTTTTTGTATTGTTTTGTATCATCTTATCTGTTAATACTACATGCTGTTCCTTTCATGCCACACGCAACCGTCGAGTAGGGTGCGCGATGCTCTCTCCCCTTCTTTTCTCTCCCCTCCTTTTCCCTGTGCGCACCTCCTCGCCCTTTGTCCACCATTTTGCTCTGCTCCATGACCATGCCACCCACCCAGCTCTTTGTCTCATCGTTCTTCCTGACCGATTTCTTGTTTCATCCCCCGCTCCACCCAGACGCGTTTCGTTTTCCTCTGCACAGGCACATGCATCAAACTTTTTTTTTGGACTCTTCCACGACACCCACGCCATGGCCAATCCTCGTCAAAGGCGCAAGGCTCGGTCCTCCTCGCACAGCGGTGCGTCAGCAAGGAGCAAAAAGGCCGCTCAAAAAAGGCTGCACCGCACGCCCGATATTAAAGGGCCCAGCGCCATCCGAGAGAAGTGGGACCCTAAGTTGACTGTTCGACAAAAGTGAGCACCCCCCCTCTTTTTTGGAGTCTACTGACCACACTTAGCTATCGTCGATTGGGACTCGTAGGTGATCTGTCCATGCGAGACTCGGGCGGTGCCGAGTCCCAGGAGGCAAGGGCGGTACTGAAGGAGAGAGCTCGTCCGCCCAAAGGTGTCATGGCGACCGTCGAAAGAGACGAGCAAGGCCGCATTGTCTCTGTGCACGAGTCGCAGCCCCGTCGTCCTCAGACGGCATGGGGACAGGCGTTGAACAGCGACGAGAGCGACGACGACCAGGAGCAAGGCCCCTCCGCGTCACAAGGCCTGGACGCGCACGCGAGCAAAGAGATGTGGACCAGTAAGTGAAGAAGAAGGCTGTGCGTCGATGAATACTGAGAGACATCCTAGGTCTGGAAGACGATGCCAAAAAGGCACAGCCCGTCGATCGTTTTACGTCCACTAGCGAACGCACCTGGCTGCAAACCCTTGTGCAGAAACACGACCACGACGTCGACGCCATGGCACAGGATCGGACTGAGAATGTGTGGCAGAGAACAGCCGGCCAGATCAAACGAGCGTAAGTGTCATGGGAGAAATGAATGTGGACGGATCTCATGTCTTGACAGTATCCAAAAGGCCGGCGGCTTTGGTGCATTTGCATGAGTGGCCAGGAGCTGCCTGGGCGGCGGCGGCTTGGATGACAGCCCAGTCGCTAATTACAGGGCAGCTTACTCGCTACTTGTACGGCAAACTATCGCTGCTTATACGGCAAACGACTCGCTACTTATACGGCAAACGACTCGCTACTTATACGGCAGCTTACTCGCTACTTGCACGGCAGCAGCCAACTCGCTCCCTCCTCCAAAAAGACGCACCAACGGTCTCATACTTTACGAGATACATGTATTAGTATTTTCCTTCCCATCATACATTCTGTGTTCCCTGGACGTCTGACCGCGAGGAGGGCACTTGTTCGGCACGGGGCGCAGCGCTGTCCATCGTCTTGGTCGCCACACGGTGATCTTCAAAGGAGTGCATGCCCTGCAGATCCCAGCGTGCCAGCATGGACTTGTCTTCATCCCAGCCCGACGTCGGTGTAGTGAGCATTCGGTGGCCCGTGAAGATGGCATTGGCGCCCGCCATGAAACACATTGCTTGTTCTGACTCGCTGAACAGTTGTCGACCAGCAGCCATACGAATGATACTGGTAGGCAGCACGATCCGCGCCGTGGCGATGGTGCGCAGCATCGTTTGGATGCTCACCGGCTCGTTGCCCTCCATGGGTGTGCCTGGAATGGCCACCAACGCGTTGACTGGGAAGCTCTCGGGCGGCTCGGGCAGCTTGCTCATTTCCCAGATCAGTCCCACGCGGTCTGCCTCTTCCTCACCAAGACCCAGGATCCCCCCTGAACACACAGAGATGCCTGCATCCCGCACAGCTTCCAGTGTCGACAGGCGGTCGTCGTATGTCCTGGACGTGACCACCTTCCCGTAGTATTCACGGCTGGTGTCCAAGTTGTGATTGTACGCCGTCAAGCCGGCATTCTTCAGCTGCATCGCCTGTTCGGGCGTCAGCATGCCCAGTGTCGTGCACACTTCCATGCCCATGCCCCGGATCTCGCTCACCATCTCCAGGATCCGGTTGAAGCCTCGCTTGCGTCCTCCCACTTCACGCCATGCAGCGCCCATGCAGAACCGTGTCGATCCATTCTCCTTGGCCTTGCGTGCTTCGATCAACACTTCGTCGACATCGCTCAGTTTGCTCGGCGTCGACGGCGTTGTATACCGCGACGACTGGCTGCAGTAGCCACAGTCCTCGCTGCACCCGCCTTCCTTGATGTTCATCAATGTGCACAGCTGCACTTTGCCTTTGGGCTGGGCGGCTTTGTGCACATTGGCAGCCCGCAGCATCAGCTCGAAGATGGGCATGTTGTACAGCGCAGACACCTCTGCTCGCTTCCAGGGACGCGGAATGATGCTATCCACAGGAGACGCCGCTTCGTGGCTCAGCTCATGAGGCTCCACAGCACTGGCACGGCCTCGAGACTGCACCGATGGCAATGACGCATTTGCAAAGGGTGAGGCTGCTTTCTGGCGCAGACTGCGCGACAGAATCGTCCGTGACATCGAGAGGGCGGTGCGGATGTATGTAGTGGTAGATTGTGTGTGTGAATGAACAAATGACAGACGACGGACGGACTGTGTTTGTCAGTATGCACGTATGCTTGCTACTTTACCGGTGCCTCTTCCCACATCTCCTACCGAATTCGCTTGGGGTATCAGCCTATCGCCCCAATCACACTCGACACTATATACACGTGTACGCACTAGCCTCGCACGGCCCTTGCTCGATCTTCTCGCGCCCTTTTCTCCACCATCCCCCCGATGAAGCGCGGATATGCATGGGCGGCAGCCTTGCACTCGATCCCTGCCTATGCCCGTCCACCGCCCACATACAGTCCCTCTCTTCGAGCAATGTCTTTCCTCTCGACCTCCCCCCGTTCTCAGTTAGCACACATCCCCGCTCATGGTCGCGTGGTCATCCCTTCCTTCTTTGGTGCCAAGGCTTGCCGTGCTTCCTTTGTTGCCCATGCTCCTCGTGCTTCACTCGGTCCCAATACTCTTTGTGCTTCTTTTTCATCTTTGCGCGGCCTCGGCGCCCTCAAAATGGTGCAGTACCCCCCTCTTCCTATGGTTGGAGGAAATCGCCATGCCAGTTCACAATCCAATCCCCCAGACACGTCTGCTTCACACACACGATCCACCACGCAGGCATCGCAAGACATGCAGACCTCGCAAGACATGCAGACCTTGCAAGACATGCAGGCTTCTCCCTCTTCCTCCCTGAACAACGCCTCCCCACCTCCCTCCCCGAACAATGCCACCCCACCTTCCTCACCTCTTCTTGGTCATGTAAGTCCATTTGCCGCTGCTCCATGAATCTCGCTCATTAACGGTACAGTACGAGCCGCAAAAACTGTCCGAAGATCTTCTCACCATACCAAACGTGCTGACCATGTTTCGGCTCGCCACCACGCCGCTCTTGGGGTATCTTATCCTGCAGGACGAAATGCACTACGCACTGTCGCTGCTGGCCGTATCCGGCTTCACAGACCTCCTGGATGGCTGGCTGGCCAGACGCATGAAGTCTGCCACCGTCTTTGGATCGATCGCCGATCCTGCCGCTGACAAAGCGCTGATGACCGTCATGGTGGCTGCACTGGCTGTCCGAGGCTTGATCCCCTGTAAGTCTCTGCCCACGTCCCGCGTCGTGTACTGACATGCCTGCAGTGCCGCTCGTTGTTCTGATCGTCGGAAGGGATGTCGCTCTTGTTGTGAGTGCCTTCTTCATACGGTATCGGAGCCTGCCCGAGCCCAAGACGTTTGCACGGTACTGGGATCCTCGTTTGCCGTCGGCAAAAGTGCAGCCCACACAGGTCTCCAAGTACAATACCTTTCTCCAGATCATCCTGGTAGGCGTGTGTACGCTCTTGGCATCCATGAACCAAGAATACAAGCAGTGGTGGAAGACACGCCAAGGGTTGTGGGACGACGACCAGGCCGACGACCAGCAGACACAGGACACTGCTCATACAACAGACACTGTGCGTGACTGGGGTGACACGGCAAAGAAGGCATGGCACGGATTCATGGTGGTTGTGTCTATAACAACTGTCTGGAGCGGTGCCAGCTATCTATTCGGCACGGGCGCCGTGCGTTACGTACAGAGGAGTGTGTACAAGAAATAGCTTCGCGACCTCGTAGCGCACAGGCCGGGAAGAAACGCTGGGAGGGTTTCGGTGTTCGAGGGGATGCTGTGCAGTGTTCAAACGGCGTACGGTATGGTGTCCAAAAGACGAGCTATAAGCTGTCCAAAAGACGAGCCACAAGGTGTCCAAAAGGCAACTTGTACGCTGTCCAAAGGCATCCTGTACGCTGTTCAAGCCATCCTGTACACTGTCCAAAGGCATCCTGTACGCTGTCCAAAGCCATGGTGCACGACTCTTACTCCAAAGCCACCCCGCAAGACGCCTCTCGTCCAATAGCCATGGTATATGGTGAGTGAGTTACCTCCAAAGGCCATTGCCGGCGGCGCTGGAAAGCCACTGGACACCACGTCTCTAGACCGAAAGGCTCGGCGGCGCCAGTACAGTGCGTCGCAACGACGGATTGACAGCCTCATCCCACATGCCAATCTCTAGTCGAACCGCTCTGGAAAGAAATGAGCCTCGTATATTCGCGCACACTCCGCCACTCACGCATCCCATATTCGCTGTAGGCTTGCCATTCGTGCAGGAGATGGCGGATCGGTCTGTGAATATGCCTCCATGTTCTCGATGCCTTGACGAACAACCGTCTGAAACGCATCCCCTGCATAGTAGTCGATCCAATCTTGAAAGCCCTTGGCTCGTGCGTCTGTACTCTTGTCTCGGCTGTCTTTTTGTTGGCTCTCCGCAATACGGAGGCCCACCTCTCCGTAGCCAAGTAAACATGGACCGGTGGCCGCCAACAGCTCCAGCGCATCACCGGCGCGAGACACATCCAACACAAACCGCGTATACGCGAGCGTCGCGGCGCTCTCCACCGTCTCGTGTTCCAGCTGGTGCTTTGTGATGCCCCACGGCTCACACACCTTGACGTGGTTGTCTGCCTCGGCGGCCATCTCCGCGGCGATCCCCGCAAACAGTCGAATGCGTTCGAAGCTGCTGCCGACCGTGAACGAGGACGCACCGCTCGCCCAGACACGAGCATAGTGCTGCAAAAAGAGATAATCCTGTCGCAGAAAATAGATGAACGCCTCGCTTGGAAGTGACGAATCTATCAGCTTCTCCACAAATGCATGGCGTGTGAATGCCCGCCAATATGGCAGCGAATGTGTGATGAGCCGTGAGCACAGTGGTGCCCGCCCAGCGCCTCGTCCTGCCGCAGGGTCCAGGACCGCACGCGGTGTGGTCACACAGAGATGGTTCAGCGGCCCGTTGCCTTGACCAAGGTCCGTGAGCCCACGCGAGATCCCCATCTGTACGTACTGGATGGCACTGTGAACACTGCATGTCGACGATGAGCACGTCGCAAGGTAGACGGCTAGAGCTGACGACAATGTGCACCCTGTCCCGTGCGTGGCCGTCGAGTCGACCTTGGACTTGACAAACAGTGTGAAGCGATTCTCCGCTCGTTCGTAAAGAGCATCAAGCACGACCTCGCCCTTCTCCTCCGCTTGGCCACCCAGCCTTCTCAGCACGTCTGCGTACGGCTGTCCGTCGCTTCGCACCACAGTCACTGCAGCGCCTTGCCAGTGTCCATGCAACACCTCGGCCCCGAGGAACGTTTCTGCTTCGTGATTCTCCTCTTGAAGAAGGACTCCCAGATGCGACAGGTCCCGCTCCACTTGCGCGCTGGACATGTTTCCATGGCCCCCTTTGACCAGTGTGGCTTGTGGACCAAGCGCACACAGCTCTTGAGCGGCCTGCAAAAGACCATGAAGCGAATGGATATCGGATGGCGCCGAGCTCGCTGACCGCGATCGCGCGAGCAGCTGCTGTGCTTCGGGAAGATTGGGCGTCAAAAGCGTGCACTGCGGAAGAAGGTGTGTGATCAGGTCATCAATCGATTCCTCCGTAAGTAGCAGCGACCCCGATGTAGACACCATCACAGGGTCCAACACCACAGGAATCTGTCTCGTGGCGGAGCTCTGGAGCTGCTGTGCTACGAGCCGCACTACATCCTGGTTGGCGAGCATGCCAATTTTGATGGCATCAATTTCTATGTCGTTCCACAGCGCCTCCAGCTGTGATGCTAGAAACTGAGGCGGCGGCACATGAATGGACGTCACTCCACATGTGTTCTGTGCCGTGAGACTGGTGATGACCGACATCCCGTAGCAGCCAAGGGACGCAATTGTCTTGAGATCCGCTTGGATGCCTGCCCCTCCAGAAGGATCCGACCCCGCAATGGACAGGATGCGAGGTGGTGAGGCAGAGAACCGCTTCCGTTTCACAAGCGCTGTGTCCGACATGATGGCGTCCAGAAGACCTTCCTACGCTCGCTCCGCCAAGCATGCGTCAATTCTTCGCGTGGTCAGTGCGAATGGACTGCCGTCCTGGGCTCCCCCACTCTTTCATCCTCACGCCCCAATCAAGTACATCCTCTCCTTGCCCATGGCTCCTACGGCCACAGTCTCGGCCTCGTCCCAGGCCGCCGGTGCATTGAGCGCGGAGCAGCTAGAAAAGTTTCGCAAAGATGGATACCTGATTCTGCCCGACTTCTTCGATCCAAAACCCATATTGGCCCACGCAAAGCACCTCATTCACCAATTCGACCCCAAGGACCATCCCATGACCAAGTTTACCACCGGTGATAGTGTCGCCGGAGAACACTCCGCCCAAGACCATGTCGGAGACCGGTACTTTCTGACGAGCGGCGATAAGATCCGCTATTTCTTGGAGGAAGGCTCCATCGGCGCCGACGGCAAACTGAACAGGGCCCCCGACTTGAGTATCAACAAGTGTGGTCACGGTACGTTTGTGCGAGCTCGTATTACCCGTTTCTCCTCTTACCTATCCCTTTCAGCCTTGCACGCCTTGGATCCTGTGCTGCACAAACTCTCCTTCGATCCTCGCGTGCAGAATGTCGTGCGATCGCTCGAACAGTTCCAGTCACCCCGCGTCCTGCAGAGTATGGTCATATGTAAGCAGCCATCCATTGGAGGGGCTGTGCCCTCCCACAACGACTCGACGTTCCTGTACACCGATCCACCCACAGCTGTTGGGCTGTGGTTCGCTTTGGAAGACTGCACAAAGTCGAACGGATGTTTGTCATTCATGCCGGGATCACACCGTTGGCCCAAGGACGCCAGTGTGCCCGAGAATGGCGCACAAAGGCCGCAAAACGATCATCCCAGTTCGGTAAAGAAGTACGGCGTTCCTCGCGGAGTCAATCGACGATTCGTACGCGCCGACCCCGGTAACGAGGACCGAGGCACCGCCTTTGAGACAATCGCACAGGCCGAGGAAGACACCTGGGACGAAGAGCGTGCGGTCGTGGGCGAGTGCAAAGCAGGTGCGTATGACGGACATGTATTTTCTTTTTCTCATGCTCCCTTCTAGGCACCTTGGTTCTCATTCACGGTTCCGTGCTGCACAAGAGTGAACAGAACCTCAGCGAGCATAGTCGATACATCTACACGTTCCACTGTGTGGAAGGTGACGAGAAGCGTGCCACGTATGACGAGAAGAACTGGCTGCAACCCACGGCGGCGATGCCATTCAGCCAGTTGTACGATCCACCGTCGCTTCCGTAGGCACAATGGGCCATGGCGGCTGTGTGCTTTTCGCACCACCCAGACACTTCCGTCGGCACGGTAAGCTAGGCCCGTTCGTGCTTATCGCACGACTCACAGCAAGTCTGACATTGTAGTGAGCATCTTGCTTTTTCGCAAGTGACGAGGCGGCTCTCCGTTGCCGCTTGCCTTTTCATTGCTGCTTGCCATTTCAGTGTACTGAAGACCATGCCTGCTGCCCTTGTCATGAATGTCATGAATATGAAAGTCGTTTTCCATTGTCCCCATGGCCCTTGTCATGAGTGTCATGAATATGGAATCGTTTTCCATTGTCCCTATGGCCCTTGCCATGAGTGTCATGATGATGAAACTCGTTTTCCATTGTCCCTATGACCCTTATGCATCTCATGAAGATGTAAGTCATTTTCCATTGTCCCTATGGCCCTTATGCATTTCATGAAGATGGAAATCCATTGTCCGTATGAACGTCCGCGTCAAGCATTTGCAAACCCATCTCCTCGTTCTTGTCATAAAGACAATACCCTCGTCCAAACACATATCCCGAAACACTCCTTCTCTGTCCTCCTCCTCACCACCCCAGCGCCTATGGCATACATATCAACATTTCAGGTATAGTACATTGAGCAGGACTCTCATGGGGCCTCCGCCATCTTCACGTCCGGGGCCGTGTCTTGTGTCGAGGCCTGTGCACGGTCAATATCCACTTGCTCCTGCGTGGCAGCGGGAATGGCGGTACTGGCATCCTTGTCTATGGACGTCCCATTCGTCGCAGACTGCGAGTTGGACGACGGCTGCTGGCGCAAGAGCGGGTCCATGATGCTCGGACCGGTGCGACGGTACTCGGCACGATCACGACGTCCGCCTTCGCCCTCATCTTCACTGTCGCTCAAGTCGCCCTGTTGCGTTCGATGCTTGTCACGCCAGTGCAGATCGTGCGTCGGACGGGTATCAGCATCCATATCGTCGGCAATGTGCGCCTCCTCGTCATCCAGCTCGGCATCGTGTGCCAGTCGCGGCTCCACATGTCCTTGCACGGACGGCGCAAAGTCGGTGTGACGCAGATTCTCAAACACGCGTGCCTTGATCTTGTCAAGGTAGGCGGGCGTGTTGAGGTCCTCCATGTTGTTAGGACGCACATCCAGCACGTAGTCTGGTCCAAAGTACTCGTAGTACTCATTGACAGGCACTTGTGGCGTGAGCTCCTGTCCGGCGGCGATCCCCGTCTCGTACGCCCATGTGCGGCTCACATTGCGGATCGTGTATCCGCCGCCTCCCAGAAGCAACAGAGGAAGTCCAAAGCTCTTGACAAAATTCACACAATTGGCATGTCCCCGCATCGACAGATTAAAGCTGCCGAGCTTGTCGCCGGCCAGCGAGTCCGAGCCACATTGCAGAACAATAGCCGTCGGCTGGTAGTGTTCCATGATTTTGGTGATCACAGGCTCAAAGATGCTCTTGAAACTTTCGTCGGTAATTCCGTCCCGCAACGGGATGTTGCAAGCATAGTGCTTTCCCTTGCCATAGCCGACATCGCGCACTTCACCCGTCCCGGGAAAGAACTCGCCATACTTGTGGAAGCTGCACGTCATCACACGGTCCGTCGTGTAAAAGGCCTCCTCGACGCCGTCTCCGTGGTGCACATCAATGTCGATGTACAACACGCGCGGATGGTACCGGAGAAGCTCGAGGATGCCCAGCACAATGTCATTGATGTAGCAGAACCCACTTGCTTCGCCCTTCTTGGCATGGTGCAGTCCGCCCGCCCAATTGATCGCAATGTCACACTTGTCGCGCGAAAGGCGTGCGGCGCCTTCCATGGACCCGCCGGCGGCGATGGAGCAGTATTCAAACAAGCCGTCAAACACGGGGCAGTCGTCACCGACGTTGAATTTCGACTGTTCGCGCGGATACTGGTCGACATTGTCGGGAGACACGCGGCTCAGAAAGTCCACATACTCGTCCGTGTGGAATTGGGTCATTTCGCGCTTCGTCGCCGGTTTGGCGCGGAAGATCTCCATTTTCTTGTACAGGCCGTAGTTCATCACAAGACTGTGGCACATTCGGATCCGCGTGGGTTTCATGGGATGGCCAGGGCCATAGTGGTAGTTTCCAATGTCCGAATCGAAAAAGTAGCACACTCGTGCGCCTTGGTCCTTGTTCATCGGCGTCATCAACGGACCGCTTGTCCCATTCACATTCACGCCCGCCGAAGCTTTGGGAGACGAGGACACATGCCCGGAGGGCTGCGCATTGGCTGGTAGATACGTCGTCGATGACATGGTCGTACGGGTACTACACACAGTGAGCAGCAAGCACCTTGTTGTGTCCCTCTGGCAGTCTGGGGAGGGAGGCAATTGTGCGGATGCTACAGGAGAAGGAATCGTTTTGTGTGCGCGCACGCGCCAGGTCTACTTCTCTTCGGCCGACACGCACGAAGAAATGTTCCTCTTCTCACTACGAACTCATCATGCCGCTCAGTGCGTACCAGCTGTCGCCCAAGACCATCAAATATATCACCTCGCTTGCCTTCCGCATAGCACCCACAAGCTCCTCCCAGCAGACTCGTTCCCTGCGCCTCCTCTTGGCTTCTCTGCCCACAAAACCGCTTCCCGGCCACGCATCCTTCCCAAGCGCTACGCTGACCAGCGTGCACCACGATGCAGACCAGCGAGTCGATGTAACGTATTCAGACAAGAACAAAGTCGAACTGAGTCCGGGGAACATTTCCGTCGCCGATCTCATTCGCAAGGTACGTCCACCCAAAATGCGGAATATGTCTCTCATTTGCTTTGGATTCTAGATTGAAGAGCCCGCCAAGCTCCTCCGCAATAAAGATGAAGGTCTATGATTCGATGCACGTCTGTAGAATAGCATGCTTTTCGCTGTACACTAGAATTACATGGGCGCTCTCCGTAGATGGAGCGTCTTTCATGTCCGTAGATGGAGCCCCTGTGTGAGAGACTGCCAAGCCTAACCCCCAAGAGTCTCCGCTCATCTACCGTCTGTTGCGGCTGTCGACGCCTGTACCGCCCGTCGTCCCTGTGCGTGCGCCAGAGGAAGCCTTGATTTCTTCTTCGTCCAAGCCGGCTTCGCGCTGGATCCGGCGAATCTCGTCCAGGACCGGCTTGAGCTCCAAATACCGCTTCTCCGCCAGCTCGAATCCATCTCGCCGCATCTCTTTGCCTCGACTCTGTCCGGCACTCTGCTCGTGCGCCACATTCGCCCAGTACGATTTCGTGCGAGAATAAAAGTCACGCAGCGCCTCGCCCGGTTGCGGCGTACTGAGGACGTCTTGCTCACTGCGATTGGACGTGTCCTTGGAGACACCCAGGAACGCCTGTGTACGCTTGCGCAGTATTTCTCGCTCCTCTCGCTCCTGTTTGAGGCGGGCGAGTGTCTCGTCATCGAGTCCTTCCTCTAGCAGCGGGTCATAGTCCTCTTCCTTTATGACCTCCTCTTGGTATTCCTCGCCCTCGGGCTGCTCGTCGTCCGCCGCTTCACTTGCGCTGCTCGATGTATCGCTCTGGCTGTCGTCTCCGCCATCCTCGTCAGATGACTCGGATTCGTTCCATTCCAATGCATCGATCGGACAGCTCTTCAAACACTTGTAGCGATCCATCTTGGAGAGATCCAGCGTAAAGAAATCGTCCATCGTGTATTCACGGTCGGCCGTCTCGTGGATGCCTCCGTAGCTGTAGAGTGTATTTCTCTGCACAGCCAGCATCGTATTGAAGCGTGGGATCGGCACGCTCTTTTGTGGATCGTCCGGGTCGTCGTCGGACTCCTCTTCCACTACCGCATCTTCGTCCTCTTGCTCCGAGTCTTCGTTCTGCCGAGTCACAGGCGCGGGGGCCACCTTGCGTCGCCGACGGCCTCCTTTCTTCTTGGGCTTACGCAGGTTCAGGCTGATCCAGCGCCCGTTGCCCGCCATCTGGTAGCCAAATAGGTCATTGAAACACTGGCTCTCTAGACTCTCCTCGTCGTTTTCCACGTCCGTCACCCCGCCAAACAGCACACCCATGTTCCGGTTGCCCCACAGCGACATCGTACAGCCGCTGCGTGGCCCGGGCGTGTACCCGATTTTCCTTCGACGCTGCCACTCGATGGTGCCCGAGTGGAATAGATCACCGTCTTCTCCCAACGTGAGCTTCAAGAGCCAAGTATCCTCCAGTGCCACACCTTGCGTGCGTTGCCCCTTGACGTAGCGCTTGCAGTAGCCACCGTGAAGAATCACGCCCTCCGCACAGGGCAGGAAGCTGAAGCCTGAGCGCGATGCAGGCTTCCGCAGCTCACTCTGTGCAATCTGATGCCACTTGTATTCGGACATATCAAAGATCCTATATCCGTCCAAGTCAGTGTCCGACCACGCTGCTTCTGCCTTGCACTTACCAGAGATCGCCCAGGTACGACGTCCGTACACCTGTGTCCTGGAAGCCGCCAAAAAGCACAAGGAAATGTTTCCAGCACACCATGCGGTGCCCCGAGCGAGCACTTGGACGCATCTTTGTGTCGATTCGCTCCCATTGCTTGGCAGCAATGTGGAAAATCCACAGCTGGAAAAGATGTCAGTGCTCTTTTCTCCTTCTCTCTCTTCCACCCACTCACATCGCGGTAGTGGTGGAAACTCGTCATTTTCATTCCCGCAAACTCGCCTCCGAACAGCCACAGCTGTCCCCCATTGGCCGCCGTCGCCGCCATCTGGTGTGCAGACCGTGGGCCCGGCTGATTCGGCGAGCTGTAACAGCGCCAAACGCCTCGGTCCACAGGTCCAGTACTGTCAGCGGCCGCGTCCTCCTCGTCCGAGTCCAGCGCAGCGCCTTGCGACGCCGAAGCGGGCGTGTACCGAAATAGGTCTGCATAGAACACTACGCGATCGCCATCAAAGTACTCGCCTCCAAAGAGGTACAGGTCCGTGCCGTGCGGACACGGCGTCAACGTAGCATTTGCGCGTCGGCTGGGTGCCTGTCCCACTCGTTCCTCGGTGGTCTTGTGCTCGGATTGCCACTCCTCACGGAACCTCTTGAGAATCGTGTCCAGATCCTCATCGTCCTCGGCGGCGATGCCGCCCCTTCCATGACTGCCCTTCTTGTTGGCGGACTTGCCTTTCTGGTTGGGCGCTGCCTTTGTTTCACTGCCCTTTCCTTTGCTCCGCTTCGCTTCTGTCTTGGCCGCTTTACTCTCCTGCTTCGCCCTCTTGGCGGCCTTTTGTGCAGCTTTCGCAGCCGACGGGTCCCCTTTGCCCTTCTTTCCCATAGTACGGACGGAGTATGGAGACAATCAAACTTTTTCCGCTACTACGCGAGAAACACACGGATTTCGGACACGCGTCGAGACAAACAAATGTGTGCTTGATGATGATGTACATTGATAGGAGTGATGCAATAGATACACGGACACACGCTCGCCAACAAAGGTCACACCGAGGGCGGCGCGACAATGTCTTTGACAAGATCTCTTCGCCGTGAGGCTAGAGCAGCGCTCCGAATTCTCGCCAACTCATTGGCAGACGCCGCCGCCGCTTCCTGGCTTGCTTCCTGCTTCTTCCGTGCATGGTCGCGTAATTCGCGTAGCCGTCGTAGTGTCTCTTGTACACTGTCCCGCTCGTCAGGAGGACCGTAGTCCAGGTCGTCTTGCGCATCCTGCGCAGCAACAGCTGCTATTGAAGCGGTATTCGCTTCGCCTTCCACGGCAACTGGGACGGTGCTCTTTGTTTCCGCAACAAGGTTGCCTGAGGCCGCGGGTGTGCTTCTTGCAACGCTTGGCGCGGTTGATGCTGATACATTTGTTGCAATGCCTGGTGCTGTTGATGCTGATACATTTGTTGCAACGCCTGGTGCTGTTGTTGCTGATACATTTGTTGCAATGCCTGGCACTGTTGATGACGACACGTTTGTCGTGGACGCGACCGTCTTACGGGGAGCATCTAATGCAGGGCTGCCATTCGCCGCACCCATCGAGAGTACTTTTGAACCATCTTGCTTTGCAGAGACGCCTTGATGGTGCGAGGTAATGACATCATGCCCGTCCCATCCCTGTGGTTTCCCAAAAGCCAGTGGCATACCAGGGGGCAGGTCGTCGTCCCCGCTTTCCGACACGTCCATCTCTTCCTCTTGTCTCTCTTCCTGAGCACGTCGTGCCAACAAAGCCGCGTGCCCCTGTGCACGAAACGCTTCGTAAAGCGACTGTGGGTCTCTGTCCTGCATCTCATCTACTCCATCTACTCCTTGCGGATCTTGTCCTCCTTGCTCATCCATAGGCCATCCATTGAAAATACCATCACAGTCCACACGACGCAGCCGAACACCGCGAGGCACGGCTTCCTTGCGCAGCGTCGGGGGCAACACGGACCGAATTTCGGTCCTGGCGCTCCTACTTTTCTCTAGAGCGTCCTGGCTAGCTACGCTGGTATCCGCCGTTGTGTCCACCGGCAGGCCTAGGCTTCCGCCTCCAGGCGGCAATTCCACGTTGCCTTCGGCCTCCGCCAGAAGCTGTTCTACACTGGCAAGCGTCTTTTGCTGCGATCCGCGCGGCATCTGTATGTCTGCCTGGGATGTGCTTTGTGTGACTGCGTCTGTGGCCGACTGCGTGGCTCTCTCTGTGGCTCTCTGTGCTGCTTCCCTGAACAATCTCTCTTGTTCTTGGAGCCACTCTTCTTTCTGTTTTCTTCGACGAGCGCGATTGTTTCTCTTAGTTTGCCACGATCCCTCTCCAGGAGGCACCCATCCTCCCGGAGGCGTCTTCTGTCTTTTGGTGGATCGCTGTGAAATACTGCTGTCTACTTCTTCGGACGACGAGGAGGTCTCTGTATCGCTCGAGACTGTTTCGCTCGGCTTCTTCTCCCTAGACACCTCTTGTGCGTCGTCGTCGTCTGAGGACTCTGTATCGCTGGAGTCTGCATCGCTCGGATCCGCCTCACTAGACGCCTCGTGTGAGCCGTCGTCTGAGGAATCTTCGGACGAGACGCTTGGTTTCTTCCTTTTCCTTGTAGAGATTCCGTCGATGTTTGTTGCTATTGGGCGCGCATCTTTCTTTCGTGCAGTGAGCGGGTCATCCCTCCTCGCCTGGACACTCTCCGTCGTCCTTTCGGCGAGCGCCCGTTGCGTGCTGCTGTTCTTGTCCAGGAACACACTGCAGAAACAGAATTGAGCTCAATACAACCACCAGCACTACACTACGTACTCGACAACATCCGACTCGCGCACAATGTCACCCACCACTCCGTCTTCTGCTACGGTAAACCCGTCGATCTCTAAACGAAGGGCGTCCATGGCGGTCGGCTGGTGATGCTTGAACAAGGCATGGCTGATCTTGTGCCACAGTGTATCGAAGGACGCCCCTGATGCACACGACAGGATCATTGGCCGGCACGGCAGCGGCTCATGGGGCCGGATCCTGATGCGTATAGACGACATCGAAGTGTCGGAAGCCACAGACCGATCCATGCTGGCCATCCTTCTTCACCATGCACCTCGCAAGGTCTGTCCTCGTACATTCCTTGCCCAAGAAGAACACGCACGTGAAATGCACGTCCACGCGCTTCCCAATTTTGTGTGTTGAGTGATGTTCTCGCCCGTCCTTGTCGCCTGGTCTGTGTGTATGTCGGGGCGCCCTTGGCTATCTTTTCATCCATCTGTGCCTCGTCTTCTTCGTGTATCGTTTCCCTCCGTATACACTCCCCCTCCCACACTGCACGCGTACAGTATGGGCTCGGGTGCCGACTTCACCTACCAGTTCGGCCAATTGGCGCTCCCGCTCCATCTCCAGGAAACAGAGGACTCCTGGCAAAAGATCGACGCCGCCCTTGCGAAGTTGGATGCCCTCACAAAAAGCGGCGCCTACAAACTCGACATCTACGTACCCACCATAAAGGAACACTCGTCTCCCATTGTCCACGCAGTACGTACCAACCCACCACCCGCTTCGTTCGCTGATCTCCTTCCGCTTAGCTTCTCTCGGAACGCACTCGTTTGTCCGGCACAGCCGCCGACTTCCTCAACTCGGCCGCACCTCGTCTTGCCTCTCGTTTCGATGCTCTGCTGTCCACCTTCGCTCCTGCGCTACTCCTGCTGTGTGCAAGAACCAATAAGATCGCCGTTTCGCGCGCCAAGAAGTGTCTGTTGCTCATCGCAAAGCACTGCAAGCTTCCTTCGCTTCTCCCTTACCTTCGCGAAGCAGGTCGCGACAAGTCCCAGACGCTCCGTATCGTCAGTCTGGAGGTCCTGGCGACGCTGTTGGAAGCATGTGAACACGACGACCGCCTCGATCGCAGAACAAGTGACGTCGAACACATGATCCGCTTAGCGGCGACAGACCGGGACGCAGACGTGCGGCAATGCTGCAAGCGTGTGTTTGATTGGTATGCGATCCGATGGCCATTGCGCTCCGAAGAGTACGTCAGTCCCAAATGTGTCTGTCGCTCTGCTCACATTCCCTAGACTGATTGCCAATTCCACACCAACGACCAAAAGGTACTTGTCGCGATCCAAAACGGATGCGGGAAAGATGGCCACTACGCGAACGGCAGGCCAACGATCCGTGTCCAGTGAAAAGGCTCACCCTACACCTAGTGGCAAGGCTCACCCTACACCTAGTGGCAAGGCACATCCCGCACCCAATGACAAGGTACATCCCGCACCCAATGACAAGGCACACCCTGAAAAGGCTTACGCGAACGACAAGCCGCGAAAGGTGTGGACTGGAGTCCAGACACCTGCCGAGAGCAACGAGTCGATCCGGCGCAAGGTCGTTCAGGCTCGCTCTGACATGCCTCAGGCAAGCACCAGTCGCTCTGCGCCCTCGTCCGTGCGAAGAGGCGAGAGGAAGACGAGCAGGGCGGAAGCACCTCTTCAATCACAGACTGGCGCCTTGGAATCCGAGCCTGCAGTGGTGTCGGAGCCACAGAGAGCAAAATCCGCATCACCAAAGCTTACGTCGGAAGAGGAGCAGCAGCGTGCAGCCTTGGAAGCGGAGGTACATCGCCAGAGCGCCTCGACACCTTCGCGAAGCATTGCCGCAAGGCTTGCACTGGAGCAATTTGATATGCGAACCAGACCACACCTTCCGCCGCCCAGGCGGGAAGCAGGCTCATCCAGAGCTGCACTGGCCGCGTTCGCCATTGCGGCGTCCAAGAAGCACTCGCCGAAGCGTCTGCCTGCGCGCATCCCGCTGTCGCTACCAGGCAGTGAGGCATCCCACGCACAACACGATGTGTTTGAGAGCAAACCCATCCATGACAATGCAGCCAAGAGGGATGTGGATCCGATTTCTGTGCCCAAGAAAGTCAGCAGCACGCTTTCCAAGAACCTCGGCGCGCGTGAGAGACTCTTGGGAGCATCGTCTTCTGTGCCTGCGAAGAAGAAGACTGTGCTCCGCCATCCGGCCCACAAGCCATCGGCCCCCGGCACGCCTCACAAGACTGCCCTGCAGACTCTCAGTCCCGTCCCGAGTGCAACGGCGACCAGTGTGCCACACACGACCACCAACACGCCACACACGACCACCGATACGCCATACAACGCCGCCGTACAGACTAGCAGCCCCAACGCAACGACAGCCGATACGCCAAGCAAGACCTTCTTGTTGCCGCTTCGTAGCCCAGCTGTCCACCAAGCGGCTGCGCCTTCTGGCGAGCTGTGTTTTGGTCGTCCCTCACAGGACAAGGAGAACATTCCCCCCTCGAAGGCAGGCGAAGTAAAGACCACAGCCCCACGCTTTCCGCCGATGAGCCCATCCGCTGCCCTCCTCCGACGAGGCATTCCACTCATGCACAGTAGCAAAAAGATGTAGAGTATGTATATTAATCTGAGCAATGTACTATCGTGAGCAGAGCGAGGGTGTTGAGCAGAGTGAGCAAGGTTCGTGAAGCAGAATGAGCAAGGTTCGTGAAGCAGAGTGAGCATGGTTCGTGAAGCAGAATGAGCAACGTTCGTGAAGCAGAGTGAGCAACGTTCGTGAAGCAGAGCTACCCACATTACATGTGTGGGAGGATACTTGGTTTGGCCACTGGGCAGCGAGAGTATTTGTAAGCAAAGACAAAGGCGTCAAGTTTCTCTGTAGTTGAATTTTTGGCTAAAAGGATGGATCCATGGACCTCCAATAGCAATCTGTATGCTCAATGTCCAGACTTCCAACAGAAATCTGTCTGCTCAATCTCCTTCCAATAGGAATCCGCTCGCTCAATGTCCAGACTTCCAACGGAAATCTGTCTGCTCAATCTCCTTCCAATCCAATTCCATCGACAAAGTCCGCATTGTCAGGCCCACAAGAGCGTGTCAAGATCGCTTGCCATTTTGGGCGCGCCGTAGCGCCAAACGTACGTGTGTCTGTCTGCACTTGCACATCACCATATCATTTACAGTATCATGCCGCGAGGCGTCCCCAAGCGGTCGCACACGGCGAGCTTCGACGACATAGACGGAAGCACAGACAGATCCGCTTCGGTCTATCCATCCACCGACAATCCAAAGTATGCGTTGGCAGCGAGCTTTTTCTCTGCCATGATGCACGAAGTCGTCCTCGACACCGCCCTCAGTACACACAGCAAGCTCACAAGACAGAGGAAGGGACAGGGCTTGTTGCCTGGGGGCTGTCCCGTGTGCAAGAAGACGTGAGTAGACTCCTCTTGTCTGTATCCATGTAGATTGTTGAACACACTTCTAGCTGCCAAGCCAGGGACGCGGAGCGCACGGCCATCAAGGCGGAAGCTTCGGACGACGTCGTGCCACCGGGCTCCTCCACCAAGGGCCTCGACATCTATCACAACAACCCTCTTCTTGCCTGCCTTGTGTGCTCGCGACAAGTGTCAGCCAACCGGTATGCGCAGCACCTTGCCTCGTGCGTGGGCGTCGGCAAGGGCAGCGTCGCTCGTCGCAAGGGGAAGAGTGCCAGCGCGGTGTCTGGGAATGCCAAGATCAAGACGGCTCTCGAGAATCGCAAACGGGCCTCTTTTCCTATGAGCAACAGTGTCAGCCGTACATCGACGCCGCCCCTCCAAGCAGTGGCCGCAGCCAACGCAGCAGCAGCGGGCCGCGCCCACAATGCCGATGACGCTTCGAGTGTGGCGAGCGATGACGAGCGCAGTACGAGCAAAGCATCCATGGGCTTGAATGGCAACGGAAAGCGCTCTGCCAGCCCATCCGACCGATCCGCCTACAAGAAGTCGCGCACTTTGACGCCTCCAAAAGATAGCTCCAAGATGGAGAGAACCAAGTCGGCGCAGTCGCTGCTGGGGGTCTCGGCGCTGGCTTCGTCTCAGCCTGTGACCGGCTCTCCGCTCAATCCACACAGGTACAGCAGGCCGATCCACTTGGACTCGGACGACGAGGATGCACCTGGAAGCTCGCAGCCCCTCGGACCGGCTTCCTCGAGCGTCATCAGCGCCAACGACTCCGACATCCACTCGGACGACGACAGCTATATTGAGGATGACAAGCGAGACAACGGTGAGTCTGATGGGTGATGGCCGTGACAAGCGGACGCTGACGCTGACGACACGGGTAGATGCTGCAGTGTCTCTATCGGAGAATAGCGACGACGACGATTTCTGAGCCATGCTCGAGAAGACACGGTGCGCGGTAGACGATACTCTCGTCTATGACTGCCGTTATATTTTGCGTTGCATGGCATGTCTCCAAATCGCAAGATAAGCCTCCAGACTTCAACACACGTCTCTATCGGATGTGCAATGGCTTCCCGTATAGCCGCGGCCTAGGCTATGACTAGAAGGAAGTTCACACTCATACACACGCCTTTCACACACATACACACCCCTTCACACATACACACCCCTTCACACATACACATCCCGTCGCACATACACAATCCCTCACACTTATACATCCCTACTCACCCTACGCACCCCTTCACATATACATCCCTTCACGCCCTACGCACCCCTTCACACATAACACATAGACATCTTGTACACTACTATACATTGCATGGTATACTTGCATCTCACGCAGCGTCGAGTTCCTTCTGCAGCGCCGCACGTCGTTCCTCCAACTCATCAATCTCATTGGCAGCAACGAGATTCGCAAGCTCCACACTGAGCGACCGATTGAGCAGCTCCGCCCATCGCTTGTTGAGACGTGTCAGCTCGGCGCCGGCGCTTGTCTGTTGTTGCTTGCGGTTTCGATGCAGCTGTGTGGTGTCTGACTGCGTTTCGTTACTGGCTTTCTCGAACAGCCGCACAAACGCTTCTTGCTGAAAGTTATGCAGTCGCCAGTGGTTTGCACCGAACTTTTTCAGCAGCTCCAAGTTCGTCATTCGGCCCTCCGAATGCATCAACTGTGCCTCGGCATTGCGCAGCGCAGCTTCCCATTCTTGTGTGGACGCTTGTACGCCTGCTTCTGGGGCGGCCAGCTGGTATCGAGACTTGTCTAGGGCGCTCTGGGCATGTGTTCCGTCTTGTTCGATCTTTTGCAGGTACTTTTGCAGCTCCTCGTTCCCCTCGAAAAGCATCAAAGGCCGCGGCAGTCTGTCCTGCTCGACATCGTCGAGGCTCGACTTCTTCATTTCGTTGGCGATCTCGCGTTCCACTTTGGCCTGCATGCCAGGTTTGCTCAGCTCGTCATCGTAGTATGGGAGCGCATCCATGTGCGGCAGAGACGCATGGTATATGGTGCCAGCGGGGTGCGTAGAAGAGTCGCCCATGGTGATGCGAGGACGATGGCACGTCTGCGTGAGGATCGACGCCTATGTGCTTCAAACGGCTGCGCACGTGATGCGCCGCCCGCCTTCGCGCCGCTCGAATGCGATTGGCTGACAGGAACATCCCTCTCTTCGTCCCCATCAAAGTGTACACAATGGCAGCCGCCGCTCGAAGCATGACGACCCCCGTCCTTCGGGCCGTCCAGACATCCTCGAGTGCTGCCCGCATCGCAGGATCCAGGACGGCACTGCCCGCTTTCTCCGTCCATGCCTTCCACTCGTCCGCCAATCTCCCTCGTCCAGCCGGCAAAGGCGACCAAGGTACGTCATTCGATTCATCGGCGCCGCCACACGTCGAACACAGATATGCTCGCAGGTACTCATGTGTACCTGGCCTCTGTGTCCTGCTGCCGTGCCCCTACGTCCATCTTGTATACCACTTTCTGACATTCCCCCTCTAGTAAACTCCTTCTCGCCGTACCCCGAGAGTGCTGGTTTGAATCCCGTGCAACACTATGCCGCCATTCAAGGCCCTTTGCACGACTACGGCAGCTACATTGTTTCCTGTAAGTCTACACGCCCAAAACATTCCTGCCGCTGACTTTCCGTAGGCCTCCCCAAATACATTC
The DNA here is from genome assembly GCA_037044235.1 of Meruliopsis variegata. Classification (NCBI taxonomy): domain Eukaryota; kingdom Fungi; phylum Basidiomycota; class Agaricomycetes; order Polyporales; family Irpicaceae; genus Meruliopsis; species Meruliopsis variegata. The sequence continues at coordinate 133,723 of JAWLTJ010000007.1, forward strand.
AGCAATTCTCCGTCGTCAAGGACGAACTGACTCTCTACATCGCCCCGCAGAGCGTCATTCCCGTGCTCACATTCCTACGAGACCACTCCCAAACGCAGTTCAAGGCATGTATGGACATCAGTGGCGCAGACTACCCCACCCGATCACAACGTTTCGAGGTCGTGTACCACCTGCTCAGCATTCGATACAACGCCCGTATCCGAGTCAAGACATACGCCGATGAGGTCACACCCGTTCCGAGTGCCACACCCGTGTTCAGCAGCGCGGACTGGTACGAGCGCGAAATCTACGACATGTATGGCGTCTTCTTTGCCGGCCACCCAGACCTCCGCAGGATCCTGACCGATTACGGATTCGAAGGCCATCCCTTACGCAAAGATTTCCCTCTCACGGGCTACACAGAGGTCCGCTACGACGAGGAGCGCAAACGTGTTGTCACAGAGCCCTTGCAGCTCTCGCAGGCTTTCCGCAACTTTGAGGCCATGTCTCCCTGGGAGCAGGTCGGAACAGGCGAGTCGTATCGTCCCAAGGAGTACCAACTCAAGCCCCCCGAGCCCAAGGAGGAAGGCAAGGACAAGAAATGAGGCGGCTCGCCATAGAGTTCATCTTCTGTACATAGTCTTACCACAGTCATACATATATTTGGCAACTACTACAAGGTAGATGTGAGATTGCTCCCGAAACGGGCATGCCAAAAACAGTGGCGCTCATCTTATCATTCTTTTTATACTCCGAAGGCTGTAGCGTCTGTTTGTACCATAAAGTGCACTCACCGTGAACCGTCGTCTGAGACAAGCCGAAATGATGTGCGGACTTGCCTTGTGAAATATGGACATTTTCACACAGCGACATCTGGGCGAATCTTGGTCGTGTATGATGTATTGCCCTGATGATGATGATAAGGCGATCGAATTTGCAGCTACGGCAGCGTACTTAAGACGCACTGGCGTAGAAGTACCATCCCATAGCGTCACTACACACACAATGACTCGTCTTCTCGTACTTCTGTCTCTGCTAGCTGTGCTTCTCACTACCTCCTTCGCCTTGCCCCTGGACTCCTGGCCTACTTGTGATCTCTGCCACGATGACGAGGAGTGTGGTCATGGCCAAGACACTCCTGTCGTGGGTCGAATCGTGCTACCTAGCATTTCCAACAGTCCTGCAGGTGGTACATGGGTCTACCACCTCAACAATGAAATCCCTCTTACGACATGGACGGCAAAGTCTGGTGCAGGGTGCACCTTGTATGTGCGACGGATGCCATCTTCTGACCTTCGTGATCCGTCCAGTGGCAGCCTGATCCCAAACAGCGCTCGACCTTTCTTCTGGTTCTACTTTGAAACCCCAGAGGCGTTCACTTCATTTGCCCTTGATTTCAAAAATGTATCTCCCGACCCTCAGGGTACATTCCGCTGCAAGAAGTTCATTCCATCGTGCGACCTGGGTGCTCTCCAGGGCATTACGACGTATTTTATGTAATCTTCTTTCGGAGATGTGGTACGGCCCGTCTTTTGCTCGAATAATTCATGGTTGATTCTTCTCGTCTGTGTCGTGGATGTGCGAATGTTCACTAATATTCTCACTGATATATGCAAGCCATCCAGGGCGGAGACTGAAACAGATCATGACATGGATCAGCAGCCTGAAACTGCCAAGGCTCACACGTTCAGTATTTAAGGGCGCTCCATGGCAGCTACTGGAGAGGCACAAACGTATCCTGAACACCATGTCTCGCTTGACCACTGCCTCTTTTCTCGTGTTTTTGTCCTTGTTGGCTATACTGATGATGCCTGCCATCGCCGCAACTCAGGACTCTTGGCCTACTTGTGATCTCTGCCGTTCCGGCGATGGTTGTGGACATAACGAGGAAAACCCAACATCGCCTGGACTTGTGGTCCCCAAATTTTCAAGCGGCCCTTCAGGTAGCATTTGGCAATATCATTACAACAATGAAATTCCCATCTCGGCAATCGTTCAAAAGTCAGGCACTGGGTGTACCTTTTACGTACAACATGAGCCATCACCAGGTCTTCGCGACCCATCGACAGGCCAAGTCGTCCCGAAGAACGCTCAGCCCTACATCTGGTTTTATTTTGAAAACAACGAAGTTACTGCATTTGCTCTCGATTTCATAGGCATATCTCCAGATCCCGAGGGGACACAACGCTGCAAGAGGTTTGTTCCATCTTGCAACCCTAGTGAACTCCAAGGTGTCACGACATTCTTTTTATAAATGTCATGCCACCCGCACTTCATACAAAGAATCGAATAGTCTGTGCTCTGTCGTGTCTCGTATTGGTGAAGCATGCTGCTCCTGAAGTGCCGTGACTCGCCTTTCGCATTCTTGTTGTATTGCATCTATGTTTGGTACACTAGTTGTACCTACCATTGCCGTGCTCCTGCCCTACCAACGTGACGCGGGAGCCATCTGGTTCAGAACTTCGTGACCATTCACTCGGCAGTGTGATCCCGGACAGCGCCCGAGCTTTCTTCTGGTTCTATCTTGAAACCCATGACGCTCTTCAGTCATTTGCGCTCAATTTCAAAAATGTGTCCCCAGACTCTGAAGGCAACTCTCGATGCAAGAAAGACATTCCATCTTGTGACCTGAACACTCTCGAGTACGTCACATCGTACTTTATCTGGTGCGATGGTTTCGTCAATGTTATGTTAGCATGTATATCACCACCATCAATCGATATGAGCCCATGTCGGTCCGTACAGGCCTTTTTTGCGGAGTGTGAAAGATCATGAGTCCGACTGACCTGCCAGAATAATGGATGTGAGTGTCTCTGGGCTCACACATTTACTATTTAAGAGCGCCCCATCACGGCTGCTGCTGAGTGCACTCGAAGTCTGCACGCTATGGCTCGCCTACTTTCCTCTTTCACAGCTGTGCTTTTGGCTGTAGTCGTCACAGTTTCCCTGGCGGCACCTCAGGACACATGGCCTACTTGCGATCTCTGCCATTCCGCTGAGGAGTGTGGTATCGAAGAAGGAGAATCAGGAGTTGGTAGAATTGCGATCCCCGAGCTGTCAAGTGGTCGCGGCGGTAGCGTGTGGCAGTACCACCTCAACAATGAGATCCCTCTCTCAGCAATCGTCTCAAAGTCGACATCTGGCTGTACCCTGTATATACAACGGGAGCCATCGTCTGCCCTTCATGACCCATTGAGTGGCCATGTGATCCCAGCGAACGCCAAGCCGTTCTTCTGGTTCTACTTTCAGAGTAATCAATTTACTTCATTTGGACTTGATTTCGATGGTGTACCAGCCGACCCGGAAGGCATCCTTCACTGCAAGAGGGACATTCCATCTTGCGACCCAAGTGCCCTCATAGGTGTTTCGACGTACTTTTTCTAATGTGACCCGTGAAATTCGTTCTATACAATACTTGATGTGAGCTGGATGTGGCAACTATATACGTGTGTTTAAGCTCTTATGACGGGAGTGTGCGATGTTCCTGTACTGGATGAAGCAGAAAAGGAGGATCCTTGGGAAACATGCGCTTATTGCTGTAATAAAACCAGCACTGCGAATCCAGGGACGGGATGTGCCCAATAGTCCAATTTTCTTCTGGAAAAAAAATTCATGGGGCAAGACAACCTTTTTGGCATAATGGAATGAGTATCAATTGCACGGGTCTCTCCATCACAATGGCATCACATAAAATATAGAATTTGCATTCTGGGTTCGTTCCCGTGGAGATGTTCCTCTGTTTGGTGCCTGCACGCTCTTTTTTCCCTAGAATAGCAAATCTGCACTCCCTCTTTTATGTTCCTCATTTTCACTCTGTCCTTTTTGCTTTCATGAATCGCATACTTTTTTCCGCCTTATCTTTGTTTCGATTACGATCTCTTTTTGATGTTTACCTGCTGTGAGTAGCAAAACGCGTCTTGCCACGTGGAGAGGCCATTCCTCCTCCTGCGCCCGACGCGCGTCAAATGCAAGCAAACGATTTGTCCTCGAGCTGATGTTTTTCTTTCGGACGAGCCATTGAGATGAAGATGGAAACGGATTCAGTTCATGAGCAACCTGAAGAGAAAATGACCCAATCTGCTGGAATTCTCGTGATTTTGCAACAAGTCCCGCCATTTCTTGGACGCGTTAGGGGCGCAAAGAATAACAATAAAGCCTCCTCATTGTACAGAGGAGCATACATTTCCCCCCATCTCTCTTCCTGACCACCAAGACCCTCTTGTCAAGTGTGAGTATTCCCATTTCGTTGCTCTCCACAGCAGTGATCATGGATGCATCCTTGACGAACATGTACTGATCTCATCTCTCCTTCCCCTTTCCCTCTCCTCTCCCGCCCACACACACGTGTTTGCCACCACTTGTGCGCGCGCCATCTTCGTGTTTGCCACCTCAACACTCAACGCGTCCTGGAAAAATGATCGACCCATTTTGGCGTTGCGCTCCCTACAACTGCTTCCATATTTGTACACACACATTTTTCTCTACACACTTGCTCTCTCTTCGCCCTTGATCGTCACCCGATCTTTGTACTTTCTCCAAACAGCATGGCTCGTACCAAACAAGTGAGTTCGCGCCCTTTTCCGCGCGCGCGCATAGCGCTCTTGTATTTTTGTCCACAGCGCTGACATACCATCTTCAGACGGCCCGTAAGTCCACGGGTGGAAAAGCCCCTCGTAAGCAACTCGCCACTAAGGCAGCTCGCAAGTCTGCGCCCGCCACCGGTGGAGGTACGTACTCTTGTTCTTGTTATGATGTATCTGATCTCTCCTATCTTTACAGTCAAGAAGCCTCACCGCTACAAGCCTGGTACCGTCGCTCTGCGTGAAATTCGTCGCTACCAGAAGTCGACGGAACTCTTGATCCGCAAGTTGCCCTTCCAACGTCTCGTGCGTGAAATCGCACAGGACTTCAAGACCGACTTGCGTTTCCAGAGCTCGGCTATTGGTGCCCTTCAAGAGGCTTCCGAGGCCTACCTGGTCGGCCTCTTCGAAGACACAAACTTGGCTGCCATCCACGCAAAGCGTGTCACGATCCAACCTCGTGACATTGCTCTTGCCCGCCGTCTCCGTGGCGAGCGCAGCTAGATGATCTGCTCCGGATAGACCGATCCTTTCGAGCATGTATCTGTGATGTGTACCACTATAGTTTCGATGTGTCTTTTTTGTCCTATTCGGGTTGATGCAATCAACATCATCCTATCTCCTTTTGAATCCATTATTTTCCGTTTCTTGTGTGTGAGCGTTCGATACATGTGTGCGTAGGGAAGAGGTGTGCTTATGTGAGCGTGGATGACGGGATGTGCGTGGGAAGGGGTGGGCTCCGTAGAAGTGTGAGAGGACATGGAAGTGGTAGGTATGAGGGAGACAAGCATGAATGTGGTATGTAGGAGAGAGAAAAGCAGGAAAGCCATATGTAACAGAGAGAAAAGCAGGAAAGTGGGCGATGTGTAGGAGAGGGCATGAACATGGTATATAAGAGAGAGAAAGGCATGAAAGTAGTATGTAAGAGAGGGCATGAAATTGTATAGAGGACATGAAATGGTATATAGTTACACGAGAGAGAGTGTAATATTTACACATGTGTCGCACAAGGAACAGTCTGTCCGTACCTGTTGAATAGTCAGGATTTTGTCTATACAGGTGAAGTCAAGTCAAAGGTGTCTGCCTGCTTGTGCTTGCACGTCAAGAGAACCGTTGTTTTATTTCCCACTGTCTCGAGAAATCATAATACCATACTGCTCTGTCTCCGTGCGCACTTTTGGAGTCCTAACTGTACCATGAAAATCTGGTGGACTTGGTATGATTGGAACATAGATTCGTGCCCTTCCGCATGGCCATCCTGTCCACCCAGGACGTTGGTTCTGCTTCCGTGAGCGTGTACCATTCCTTCATGTAGAGGGGCGGTCTCGGTGCGCCTCTCGGCCGATGCAGTACGCGTCAAGCCACAGATTCGACAATGTTCTAGTCGTCGGTGGCAGGAAGATATAAAGAGGCGAGAACAGGGCCACTCTCGGATCTCTCTGAGCAAGTATGTCTGTCGCAGACCTGAAAGCAAAAGGCAACGCAGCATTTGCTGCCAAGGACTACCAGACGGCCATCCAACACTACACGGATGCGATCGCTGCCGCACAAGGCCCCGAAGACAATGTCCACGTACTGTACTCGAATCGGAGCGCCTGTTACAGTGGCCTGAAGCAATGGGAGAAGGCTCTGACGGATGCGGATGAGACGATCAAGGCAAACGCTTCGTTCAGCAAGGGATATGGCCGTAAGGGAGGCGCTCTCCACGGTGCACGTCGTCTCGATGAAGCCATAGCCGCATACGAAGAAGGGCTGAAATTGGCACCCAACGACACCGCTCTGCAGAAAGGCCTCGAAGATGTGCGACGTGCGCAACAGTCGGAGGGTCCAGGTGCGGGTATGGGACGCATGTTCCAAGATCCACAAATGATGCAGAAGCTCGCGGCCAACCCCAAGACGGCTCCGCTCCTGGCTGATGCTGGATTCATGGCCAAGCTGCAAGAGATCCAGAAGAATCCCAACGACGCCATGGCGGCGTTCCAGGACCCCCGCATGATCCAAGTGATGGGTGTGTTGATGGGCATCGATCTGCAGGCATTCGAACGACCAGAGGGGTCCAGCGATCTCCCGGACAATCTGGAGAAGCACAGAGACGACATTGAGCAGCAGACGGGTGCGGGAAGCAAGGCGTCTAGCCAACAGGAGCCTCAGCAGCCAGCGGCCACGACCAGCACATCAGCACCTGATACTAAAATGACGGAGGAGGACGATGAAGCGAGCAAGCAAGGCGCCGAAGAGGCCGGCGACAAAGCAGCGGGCGACGCGGAAAAGGCAAAGGGAAACCAACTGTATCTTCAGAAACACTTCGACGAAGCCATCACGCACTACAAAAAGGCATGGGAACTCTACCCGCGAGACATTACCTATCTGAACAACCTAGCTGCGTGCTACTTTGAGAAGGGCGACTACGACGAGGCGATCCAGACATGCGAGAAGGCCATCGAGGAGGGCAGGAGCATGCGAGCAGATTACAAGTTGGTAGCCAAGGCATTCGGGCGGATCGGCTCCGCACATGAAAAGCGTGACGACCTGGACAAGGCCATCAGCTTCTATGAGAAGAGTCTGACGGAGCACCGCACGCCCGAGATCCTCAGCAAGCTGCGTGCGGCGGAAAAGACGCTCAAGGAGCGCCAGAAGCAAGCGTACATTGACCCGGCCAAGAGCGACGAGGAGCGCAACAAAGGAAACGAGCTGTACAAGCAGGGCGACTTTGCCGCCAGCGTCCAAGCATACACGGAGAGCATCAAGCGCAACCCTTCCGATCCCCGCGGCTACACCAACCGGGCCAGCGCGTACACCAAGCTGGTGGCGCTTCCCGAGGCACTCAAGGACTGCGAGGAGGCCATCAAGATCGACGCTACATTCGTCAAGGGATACATTCGCAAGTCCAATGTCCTGTACAGCATGAAGGATTACACTAAGGCGCTCGAGGCCATCCAGCTTGCCGCCGACGTCGACAAGCAGCACGGCAACAACACCTCGGAGCGCGAGATCCAGCAACAGACCAACAAGGTCATGCAGGCGCTCTACTCGCAGCGCAGCAACGAGTCCGAGGAAGAGACACTCCAACGAGCCATGCGCGACCCCGAGGTGGCCAACATCATGCAAGACCCCGTCATGCAGTCGATCTTGCAACAGGCTCAGGGCGACCCACGCGCACTCCAGAACCACATGCAAAACCCACAAGTTCGACAGAAGATTGAGAAACTGATTGCTGCGGGCATTATCCGTACAAGATGAATATGTATGTATGTACATGGTAGAATACACGAGTCCAAGCGGGCCGACGTGACTGTTGGTGTTTTGGAAACAAGTGTCAATGTGTGTGAGCGTGAGGGAAGGAAGAAACAATGCCGTGAGGGTTGTTGAAATAGTTACCATTTTGGACGCCTTCCTGCGCTTGACTGTTCTCCCGTCTTTGTTCAAAAAGATACCACTGTGGGCGCCTTTTCCTGAAGTATCTGTTGCTCTCCCGTCTTTGTTCAAAAAGACACCACCATGGGCGCCTCTTCCTGAAGCATCTTTTGCTCTCCCGTCTTTGTTCAAAAAGATACCTTTTCCCACGCTTAACTGTTCTCCCGTCTTTGTTCAAAAAGACACCACTTTGGGCGCCTTTCCCTGCGCTGGACCGCTGCCATCCACCGCTCTTCTCTTCCGCATTCGCCCCTCGTCCTCCTCGTCGTCTTCCAAGCCTCTCACAATGTCCGAATTGTCCTGCTTTGCGTTCAATGGGCAGTTCCGCGCCAAGTGCTCGACAGATTTGCATACCTTGCAGTGACCTCCTTGGGGATAGATGCCCTTGCCTTTGTTCTGCTTGCACTTCGACGACAGATGGCCCTGTCCTTGGCAGATGAAGCATCGTGCAAACGGCAGATCGTCATGTCCCTTGTCTGGTTTTTTGCATTGCGACAGACTGTGCTCTGTGCTTCCACAACGGTAGCACAGTGTTTGCGAACTCTGATTCTCCGCACAATCCTTGGCAGAATGGCCCATTTGACGACACGCAAAGCATCTTGTCTGTGCATGACGCTCTTCTGTGCGCTTCTCTCGTCGCACTTCGGACCGCTTGGCGGCACGCGCCCGTCGCTCTACCATAGAAGATGAGCACACGTCAAGTTACGTCTTCTTTACAACATACCTGCCTCCATGGCTTTCCAGGGATTAGCATCCGCAGGTGGTTTCGTCGTCTGGTCTCGAGAACGCTTCTTCGGAGACGACTGCCCGCGCTGTCCGTTCAAAAAGTGCGCCCGCTTCTCCAGCTCGCGCATCTTGTTCTCCAGTTCCTTTCGCTTGTCGTCATTCTTGGCCTTCTTGGCCTTCAGACGCAGGAGCTTGGCCCGATTCCACAGCTGCGTAGGTGTCTCGTGCGGCTCTCCTGACTCGAATGTGGGCTTTTCTGCCGAGGAAGGTGGCTCATGAGCTCCATCCTCTGTCTGGATATCCTGAACTATATCTTGATGCTCTTCGGCGGTACTTTTACTCAGTCCGCCCCTTCGTCCGTCCAGCTTGGTGTATCGGGTCATGATGAGCGAGGGGACGAATCACAAAAATTCGAAAGCACAGAAAAATCTTACGCGGGACCGCGTCCGTGCACAAGACGCTGTCGTGCGATACTCTGGAGAGACCACGTCCGTAAGAAGATGAGGACTCGACGGTGCATGGACCGTGACAATGTGTGGTGGCGGGTGCTTCTAGCTCGCTCCTGTTTTCAAAATGTATACATTGCTTACAGATTCCTCCCGTAGAACTGACAGTCACTTGCAGTTCGCCCCTGTATAGATAAAATTTCGTTATAGCGCACCTTTATCGAAACATATTTGCAACAAGCTCATAGGGAAGAGTAGATAGGACCGACTGGCATGTGCGAAAAGTGTACAGAAGCGGATTGCTCATGTGTGAAAAGTATCTATGCCACTTCTATTGCAATTAGAATACAGTGATCGGCATGCAAATACGGCAATGGACAATTCTAAGGACGCGGCTGAGCAGCACACGAAATGACAGGACTTGTACAGCACACAAAGTGTCGAGACTTTGGCCCGTAAGCGAAAAGGACCATGGGAGGCTGGCCTTTTCCAAGGCATCCATGTACGAAGCGGACATCTCCTAGTCGACAGTAGCCTCCAGTCTCTGTTTGCGCGACTGGTCCACGGCACTGGCCATGTCCTTCACAACGGTCTCTACGCCTTTGCGCTCTTTGGCACTGATATTGTACACGGGGACACGCCGACCATGGATGGAGTGCACCTTGTCTCGGAGCTGGCGAAGCACGTCACGCTCTTCCGGGTTCGTGCCATCGAGCTTGTCGCACTTGTTTGCAATCACACCACGTACCTTGTCCGACAGCCCCGGACGATACTGTTCCAGCTCAGCATGAACAAGAGACACATCGCGCCATGGCTGCGCAAGACGCTCGTCCTTGCTGCTCACGTCGACCACATAGTAGAGCGCCGTACATCGCTCGATATGCTTGAGGAAGTCGTGGCCGAGGCCGCGGTTGTCCGCAGCGCCTTCCACGAGGCCAGGAAGATCCTGCAAGGTGAAGCGGAACACCTCCTGCTCTTTGCTATGCCAATTTCGTTTCGTCGTATATTCCCTGTTGCCATCCACGACGTGCGACACGCTCTCGCTCTCCACGACGTCGCCCGTGCCGGACTGCATCAGTCCTCTTTCCGAAAGCCGCACAACGCCCACATTGGGTGTCAGCGTGGTGAATGCATAATCGGCAATGCGCACATCGTCACCGGCCGACGATACAGACTTGAGAAACGTACTCTTGCCTGCGTTGGGCAGACCAATCAGGCCGACATCGCCCTTGAACTTCCACTCCAGCGAGACAAGCGCGCGTGTGCCCTCCAGGCCTCTAGTAGCGCTCGTGGGGCTCCGATTGGTGCCCGACGAGAAGTACGAATTTCCTAGTCCGCCTCGACCTCCGTTGACGAGAACGAGGGTGTCCATCGAGGCCCCATCCAAGTCCACTGTCCATGGACCCGCGCCTTCGTCGTCCCATGTTGCTTTCCACTGGGCCATCTTCCTGGCATTCTCGCTCGCGTCACGGATGGTTTGGTCCCACAACCAGAACGCAAGCCGCTTTTCCGACTCGCGAAACGAATGGCCTAGAATGCGAATGTCGGAATCAGCATCGACCTCTTCTTCGTTCTGCCCCGGTACGTTGTCGCTCCTGGTGTCCTCGTCACTGTTGGTGTCCTCATCCGTTGCGTTCTGTGCGGAGACGTGCGCATCGTCTTCGACAGAAGACGCCGGCAGCACAGCACCAGGGTAGTATCGCCATGCGGCCTCTCTCTGTGCCCTGGACTCCAATGCACTCGGGTTCAACTTCTGCGACGGGGTCGGAAGCGACCTCCTTCTTCGCTCCCGCAAGTACGTGTTCCGATACTTGCTCATCACCGCCTTGTGGTATAGCGATTGCTTCTCGCCAAGACTGTCGGCATCGCACGGAAGCGTCTGTACGGTGACAACAGTGCCTATTGGCACCTGTATCAGCTTGTCGCGGCCTGCCTTCCCCGATTGCCAATCGCCCAAGCCGTGCTCGCCACGTCCCCCAACGACGCGTGAAGAGATCCTGGCCAGCGACGACAGCGCCGGACTGGCTTGGATACGAATCGAGCCACCGGCACCACCAGCACCGCCCGAAGGCGGCCCATACGGTTGGAACTTGGCCCGCTCAAAAGCAATGCATCCGTCGCCTCCTGTGCCGCCTTCCGCGTAGATCTGCAGCGTGTCGACAAAAGAAGGTGCCTAGGAGACGTCAGCACACCCCGGCCACTTCGGCGCACGCACGCACCTTGCGGGTTCGATTCCATTGGGCCTTCCTTGCCGCATCGGCTACAGACGACTGGAATCGTACACACACACGGCCAACATCTCGTATCATACCGATTCTCACACGCTCATCGCCTTGCCTGTCGGTGGCTCGGTCCTGGCGCCCTTCCGCGGCGGCGGCGGCGGATGACGTGCCTGGAAAATATTGTTGCTCGGTGGTCACGCGTTCTGCCTCTTTGCCACAACCACCATATCGCACCGCATCGCCTCGCCCCCTCGACATCTTTCAAGCTGGATCATCATGAGTTCTTCCCATCACCAGAATAGTAGTTATTCGTATAATAATAATAACATGTCCAGGTATGTGTCTGGCTCGCCTTGCTCCACACACCAGCTCACTTTCCACAGCCAATCTACTCCGCCTCGTGCGGTAGTCCGGTGGTGGTTTTGACGTGACTAAAGCACAAATTCCGGCGCACTCTCGCTCCGGTCAGTGTGAGCCTGTGAGAGGGGACACACTGCATTCTCCAGAGGCATCCCAGTCGATGCCTCCTGTGTCTGCTGCTTTCGCTCCATCGTCCTTACCACCACCACCTTCCAACACGCATCCCATCCGGCTGGTTCCTATCACTTCGCCTCATCGCCATGCATCTGCACCACTTCCTCCCTCTCCGCCGTCGACGCCTTCGCAGTCGCCCCGCGACGAGCTCTCGGCGTTCAGCTGGGACCAGGACAAGGCTTACGAACTGCGCTCCGCTGTGCAGTCGATGAGCGTCCGTGACAACAACCAGCCCCACCTTCTTCCCGACACGCCCGATGCCACTCCGCTCACCATCTCGCCAGCAGAGGCCCTGCTGCGGCACCAGCCATCTGTGTCGGCACTGCAATTCATCAAAGGCATCTTGCCCAACATCGACACCGTCAGCGTCAAGGGCAAGGAGCTCCGCGGCCGCTACATTGTCGAAGACGCCGGCATGGAACTCGTCACACAAGGATGGACGGGCGCTGTGGTGATGGATCTCCAGTACAGTCTCACGACAACGAGCTTGTCCTCATCAGAAATGTCCCGAGACTCTGGCTCGTCCTCGGATCGCATCACGCCCCGTCGCACACTTGTCACCAAGATCGGCCTCTTCCAGCTGGACACAAACAACCTCCGCACAGCCATCCTGGATGTTCTCGACCACGCCACAGAGCGCCTCCGTGTCGACAACGTCATGTTTGTCTTGGATCGCAGTCACCTGAGCGACGACAAGTTCCGCGCCATCGTGCATGGGCTCTGCTATGTCGGCGCAAGCATTGTGGGCCACGGCTTTGTGGAGGAGGACAACGGCGATGTTCGTGACAAAAAAGACACCGGTCCTCCCCGTGTTGGCTCGCAAGATTCTTGTCTGCGCTCCTCTGCACTCTCCACGTCTGTTCTCTCCGAGGCGCAAGAGGAATCGCTGCACAAGCCACGCTGTGTGGCGAAAAACCTTGTTCTTCTCAGTGTCGATGTGTGAATTATTCTTGTACTATACATTTATTATGATCGATTTGGGGTTCATCTGGATATGAATGATCGTGTAGGGGTTCGTGTGGATGTGATGATCGATTTGGGGTTCGTGTGGATTTGATGGTCGTGTTGGGGCTCATGTGGATACATTAGACATGGAGGCCGTTTCGCCTTTCGCTTTTGTACGCCGACCTTTTGCGCCGATTCGTACACTCCACCTTTCTATGCCCATCCTCTACGGCCCGCCTTCACGCCCCCGCCTTCACGCCCGGACCTTACTGACCAAGTCTAGAATTCCTTGGAAGCGTTCGCGCTGATCGTCTGCCAGGCCGACAAAGTCGTCATCATCGCTCACATCGCCCCCAGAAGATTCACTGGGCTTCTGTTTCAAAGCAAGTCCTACAATGACCGGCTTGTCATTCAGACCTCCGTCCATGTGTCCAGAGGGGTGTACTCGTGCAGCAATGTAAGCATTGTACAAATCATACAGAGCCCTTTGTCCTGGTGGATGTGTGCCAAGCAGTCGTTGCTGCGAGCATGTGGCGAGCATGTCCATCTGCTGTTGTTCCAGAGTGGACTCGTGTGTGGGAGGATCGGCGTCCAGGTCGTGTATCAAGTGGGTGTCATGATGCGAAGGACGACGGCTATTTGTGACTTGCGTCTAAGAAGGGGTGAATGTAAAGTGGACAAGAGAATAGAGAAGCACAAAGTGTCAGGGAGCCAAAAACACTCGCACAATGGACTTACCAGACATCCAATCTTTCCTACCTGACTCACCACGACAAACGTGTGATCCGCGTATTCTTGAAGCAAGACGCGCGTACAGAAGTCGTCGGAGCCGATCCTGGCAGCTGTTTGGCGCTCGCGGATGGGGACACTGTTGGTCACATCCGCACCATGCAAACGCTCGACTTGGGCAACAGAGGATTGCATGCTGATGTTGGCAAGCGTGGAAGACGATGGATCGAGAACCCGACTTCTTTTTCAGGTCACTCACTCCCTGCACGGACCTACGGACACACCCAGAGCACCGTGAGCAAAAAAATGCTAGCCTCGCCCATGTGCTGCTACACTTGTACTGCCGCCCCAGACACACATCGGCACATCCTCATACACAAATCATCCCTATCAATTGAATAAGATTAGACGAGAGCGCAGTGTCTCCGGAAGAAAAAGGTATAAAAAATGGCTCTATGCGTTGCTGCCACTCAACACGCTCTCGCGCTCTTCTTCTACGTTGCTCAATGGCATCCCCGGTTGATAGCGTGTTTGAAAGTGTGGCGGGATATCCATGGCTTGGTCCTCTGCCTCGCGGCGCGCAAGTTCAGACGGTTGGGACACTTTATAGTTGCTCACCGCTGCTGCCGCCGCCGCACCGGCAACGGCGGGCGATTGATGAAGATTCCCAAACAGCGAAGGCGTGAATGATCCGTTCTCGTTCGACGCAACTCCGCGCCCTGCGGAACGGCCTTCGTCTTCGGGATTGGTATCGCGAGAGAAATTCGACGCAGCGTCGTCGGGGTATATCGAGTCGTTATCCGTGCCTACGCGATTGGAATCTATGGAGTGGCGCGGTTCTTCGTCATGCGTGTCAGATACGGGTGGGTGTGCAGTTTTCGTCTCGTGGATGCCGTTCTTCGCCAAGCCACTCGTCAGGACACTGGGGGATGTCGGTAAGGGCGCCTTCTTGGATGGCGTGACAGGCGAAGACGTTTGCGAAGTGGTACCGGTGCCTTGTGGTGTGATTGGCTTGGGTGTCGTACCTCCAAATTTGCTCGTGATGCTTGCCACACGACCAGAGAAACGATCTTTGGCAAATGGATCGTCCTTGGACGGCGTAGTTGATGGCTTCGGCGACGGCGTAGGCGATGTCCTCCTTGCTAGGTTCTCCGGCGTCTTTCTCGGCGGCGTAAGGGCGGAAAGCGGTGGCTTGTCGCCAGGGTCCGGGCTGCGTCGCTTCTGCTTCTCCAAGTCTTCCAACGCAACTGGATTCAGATTCGCTCGCAGCTCTCGTGCACGTTCTTTTGCCGCTTCGATTCGTGCCTCACGCGCCTTTTCTCGCTCCTCGTTGTTGTTCGTGCCTCGAGGAGGCAACTGCCGAAGGTACGGCAAAGATGTAGATTCTTGCGTCTCCTCTTTGTTCTCGGATCGAGCGCCCGGCGACTTTGTGATACTGTCGTCCTTGACTGGTTCCACATGAGATGGAGGCGATTTCTGTGCTGGACGGGGGGACGGTGACGGACTAGCGACTGCCCGTTCCAGGCTCTCTGCCTTTGGTAAATTCAAGGACGAATCCCTCTTTGGCGTTGTCGGTGTGGCCGGCGCTTCCTCGCGAGACCAACCTGCAGCAGATAGGTTGGAGATCGACACTTGGCCATGTGTATCGTCCAACTCAGTTTTCGAAACCTCCTTACGCTTCGGCGAAGCGACTTTCGGCACGGGTGCTTGGACCGACAGTCTGCCCATGTCGGCATTTGCCGTTGCATGTTGGTCCCCAGCGACAGGCTGTGCATCGACGGGCGTGGGGGCATGCTGACCAGCCATGCGGAATCCGTTGGCTCGAATCATGACATCCAGCCAATTGTCATCCCTGCTCGCGCCTTTCGGACCTCGGCCCTTATCACTTGGTGAGAAGGCATCCAGTTCAGGGTCATACAAGCTACGCGTGTCGAAATCGTCCGACCCAAACGATTGTGATTGCTGCATCCTCGACTTTGGAGGCGGCACAGGCGGCACTTCATCGTACTCGTCACGTCCCGGCTTGCGCAGTCGTTTGGAGGCGCGCGACTTCAAAGACGTCAGCAGGCGCGAGCTCGACGTCATGTTAGGCTCCTCATGAACAGAGCTCTTGCCCCTGATCGTGCTCGACTGACTGTCACTGCGACGGAGCGTGGGAGAGAAGGCAGCTGGATCTTTGAAGCCTAGCTTCTTCGTAGCCGTGCCCAGTCCTGGTTTGAACACTTCATCAAAGAAGCTGTCTGCTGTTGTATTTGACGCTTCCTTCCGACGTTTGAACATCGACAGCTTCCGCATGCTAGCTCGTCCGCGATTCTTCTTTCGTCCAGCTGCCTCGAGTTCCTTGCGGTATTGCGCTGGCACCACTTCTTCGATCAAGAACCACGCCGCGTCCGTCCGGTTCTCTTGCGCCTGTGTATGGCTCTGCGTGGCCTGAGAGGCGCCTGTGCCTTGCAAGCCGACAGTGGATGCCGTACGGCGGCTCTTGTATTGGACCATGACGAAATTGGCACTGCGATGCGTGAGCTCGTCTCGGTTGCTCCACCCGTTGCTTAACAGATAGTCTGCATACACTTCGGGGAACGTGTCGTCGATGCGCGAGAAGGGCTTCTGAGCCCATTGCCCGTCCGGAAGACCCTGCAGGCTTGGACTGCACACAACAAACGGCGTGGTATCGTAGGGGAACCCAGGAATGGCCTTATTTGTCTTTTGGATTCTTTGCAGCAGTTCTGCTCGTTCCTCGGGCCAGCGTTTCATCTCTTCCCGGAGCCCGTTGTCGAACGCCAGTGCAGAGTCCAGTCCGTCATCCTTGTACCCAAAGCCCACTTGTTCAAACTGTGACCAGTGCACTGGAGAGCTGCCTTCACGACGTGATTTGCGCTGCGTCTCGTACAAATCAAAGGCCAGCTTCGACTCATTGGGCGAAGAGAATCCTTCGGCCATGAATTCGCCCCACGCCTCATCAGCGAGTGACGTATAGGCCTCTGTGGTATCCTGGTCGTTGCCCTTCTTGTATGTGCGGAGGTTGATGAGCTTCCGGTACGAATCGGAAAGTTGCGGCTCCCGTTCCACCCCTTGCACGTCACCACAGCAGGCTGCCCATTCGGGCGATTGCTCTGCCAATGGCAGCTCGCTCGCTTGTCGAACAAGGTCCGAGCTGTACAGGCGCACCGTCCGCCTCACATGCGTGATGGGTATGCCGCGAGTGCCGGGGGCAAGCTTGTTGGGGTCGCTGCTGAGCATCGTCGGGTACTGGTGAATATGATCGGCCAGGCGTGTGGGCAGACTCTCCATAGCGCCCATGTCTCGAATGTACGCTAGCAAGAGATGCTCGGCGGCATTGCTGACCCGAACATAAGCATCATATGTTTTCTCGAATGTCTCGTCCTCGGGGAGTCCAAAAAGGAGCGGTCCAAACAATCGACCTAGCTTGGAAGGCGTCATGCCGTTCTGCAGGCTGTATGATACTGTGGAAGACAAGAGCGAAAAGAGCGCTACCAACAGTGCGGCGCTCGATGACGCAAGTCCATCAAGAAACGTGCTGAAGGCCGTCTCCGGATACTCTTTGCTGCGCTCATAGAAGGCCCACGGCACATACGAATCGTACTCCAAAAAGCCTCTCTGGTGGACAAAGATGGTTTCTTCCTCTCCCTTGCGTCCGACGGACTGCTCCTGCGAAGATACAGGCACAGGATAGACTCTCCCAAGACGCGCTAGGCCCCATTTCACCACCGCAGCCAAGTCGTGAGGGTCGGCCAGACGTGTTTCTGTGGAGAAGAATTCACGGGGCGATCGAAGATACGAGTGGATCAACGAGGCGACATTATGCGCAGACAAATTGAGCGCCATGGACGAAAAAATCAGCGGCGATACCAAACCTGCAAGGACATGTAAGAGAGCACACGCAACAGACAGCTCATCCTCACCTCTCGAACGGATCTGTTCGCCGCACATGAGCACCAGCTCCGCCACTTTCGGAATATCCATCTGCTTGTCCCAGCCGATCGGCGTATAGCCATACGCCGGAGGAGGATGGGCGGTGTACTCTTGAAAGGCAGACGTGGTCGAGTGGCTTGCATCGAGTGTGCCGGATGGCTTGGCAGGCAACGTCTTGTACATGCGACCCATCGACGTCTTCACCGGTGGTCGAATCGTAGAACGTGATACGTGTGGCGGAGCACTGGGCAGGAGACCAAATTCACCATACTGGGGCGCAGGGCTCGTGGCTTGGGACGCCCGCTCGACATTAGGAGAGCGCTCGGCGAGGACGGAGTGGGAGGAATGCGCATGTTGGAGAGGCGGAGCGGGTTGCTGTTCTACGAGCACTTCTTCTGCATCCTGACTCGAGGGCGAAGGCGGCGCATCTTGGAGATCAGTGGACGATATGCCTTGACCGTGCTTGGAATATAGTGGCTTGCTTGCCCTTCCGGGCAGTCTAGATAACAGCGTGGGCATTCTAGATCTGCCAAACGGAAGGTGCCTCTCGGATCATAGGTGTGAAGATGAGGTGATGTTCACGTATCGATCCGGGAGCACGCCCATGCAGGTCTCTAATAAACTTTGCCAGCAAAAGTGCGTCGAGTAAATACAGGATACTATAGCGCCAGTCCAACTAGGCGCGTATTGCAGTGCGAGAGGTGCATGGAATAGTGTGTCATTGTGCCAACACAGGCACATGTGGGGACTCAGCCATGCTTGAAACAAAACAAACAAGCTGTTCATTTCCCTTTTGTACAGGAAATGAACAACACTAGCACACAGGGGCCATTATGTAGTGACGAGAACAATAGCACGCATTTGCGCGATCATAGCACCACCGATATCGTTGTATCTTTGCCATTTTCATTCATTCGGCAAGATGGACGCCCGCACAAGTCCAACACTTGATCCCAAACCAACCACGTACTCACTCACTCACCACTGGGGGAACGCCACGCGAGAGTCCCCCATGCAGACGCGCCCAAGTGCGCTGCGCGGCTAGCTCCACCTGTTCAAAAATCTCTGGCCGCCCTACCTATCACTACAGAGTCGAGCGGACCAACGATGGCGGCCGAGCTTCAGAAAGCCGTGCAAGAGATCGAGTCCCAATTCACTCTCTCCAAAGAGGGGCTCCATGCCATTCTGGAGCGCTTTCTCGATCGCATGGCGTACGGTTTGCGGAATGATGGGCAAGATATGGCCATGATCCCTTCATTCGGTACGTTTAGCAGCGGGATCCAAAAGCACACTGACACCACACAGTGACTGGCGTGCCCGATGGGACGGAAAAAGGAACGTATCTCGCTTTGGACTTAGGAGGCACCAACCTGTAGGTGCTTGATCGTTGGCAAGCGTGAATGGTGCTCACTCTCCGCGCACACAGTCGTGTTTGTGAAGTGATTCTGGACGGCAAAGGCTCGTTCCAAATCAAGCAGGAAAAGTACAAAGTGTAAGTGAAGCGTCTATTTTGCGCACGAGTAACATTGACCACGATGTTCGGCCAACTTCCAGTTCCGACGAGTTGAAGCGCGGCGATGCAAAAACGCTTTTCACGTATATTGCGCAAATGGTACAGGTGTTCCTGGAGCACGAGAGTGAAGCGGGAAGCGACAAGGAACTTCTGCTTGGCTTCACATTCAGCTTTGTAAGTGAACAGAGCGAAATAGTCCGCGTCTCATTCTCTCTTGTTTGTAGCCCGTCGAACAGACAGCCATCGACCAGGGGACACTGATCAAGTGGACAAAAGGGTACGATTCGCCCGACGCCGTGGGTGAGGAGGTCGTTGGTCTGCTTCAAAGCTGTATTCATGAGCTCGGCCTGAAAGTCCGAGTGAATGCCCTGGTCAATGACACGGTCGGCGCTTTACTCGCCCATGGATACCAATCCAAAGGCCCTGCGCTCTTAGGCGCCATTTTCGGCACTGGAACAAACGGGGCGTATGTCGAGTGTCGAGACCAGATCACGAAATTAGAGGTGGACGATCCCTTGGTCCCTCAGCCCCTGACAATGATCGTCAACTCGGAATGGGGCGGCTTTGACGATGAGCGCGCCATTCTTCCCGTCTTGCCGTTCGACAATCAGGTGGACCGAGAATCAATTCGACCACGCAATCACGCCTTCGAGAAAATGATCAGCGGCATGTATCTTGGAGAAATTTCACGTTTCGTCATTCTGTCGCTTGTCGATCGCCTACTTCTTTTCCAAGGCTACTCGTCTCCCAAGCTCAACTCGCAGTATGCCTTTGATACGGCGTACATGTCTGCCATCATGGGCGACACTCTTGCCCCGTCGGACAAACAGTCCGCTACGCGCAAGATTCTGCTGGAAGATCTCGCCATCGAGGCTCAATACGTGAGAGAGCAGGATATCGAAGCGGTGAAGCGCATCTGCCATTGTGTCGGCAAGCGTGCTGCTCGTCTGAGCGCCGTCGCTGTGGCTGCCATTATTCAGCACCACGTCGAGAATGTGAAGCGCGATGGCAAACATACCAATGGCACACTGACCATCCCCGACGTGTTCGAAATCGGTGTAGATGGCTCTGTTGTGGAGCATCTGCCTAGATTCTTGGAGAGGTGCGTATTGACACGAGCCGTATTTCCGTCACTCAACTGCCGTGCCTAGATTGCGCGACGCTCTGCGAGACATGGTGGGCCCCGAGCTGGAGGCCAAGACGCGCTTTGGCCTCGCCAAGGATGGAAGCGGAGTGGGTGGTGAGTACTTGCAAGCCATGTGAGTTGGTAGTATCTGACGAAGCGAGCAGCGGCGCTGTGTGCATTGCAAGCCGAGAAGCAATCGCAAGGCAAACACCATCCGCATCTGCATCATTGAGCGCCGAGAAGCGCTTGAAGGCACCCATGGGTCACTGCTGGAGCATCGATATTGGGGTTGTCTGAAAGGGTCGGTGTGGCAAGGAGGAAGGAAAGCATTGGGGATTTGCACGGTGGATCGCATGTACATGGACGTGTCAATAGCATTCAAAAGTGGGTCAATAGCATCGCAAAAAGGGTCTTGGATTCTTTCACATCGTGGCTTGGCGCGGAACCAACTCCCTCGTCATGATACAAAATTTTTGGAAAGCAAATCGGATGAGCACCCAAACACATTGTACACGGCGGAGAGCAGTTGACACAGTCATACGTTTCATAGTCAGAGAATGCAATAGAATTGCCTGGAAGCAACATAATGGTATTGTGTACAAAAGGACATGCCTCCGCAAAGAGACCTATACTTGGAGGTGCTGTAGATCTTGGTTGGTCTTCTGGACGTCGTCGTCGTCGTCGTCGCCATGTTCCGATTGGCGATCCTGCTCCCAATTCTTAAAGTAGTTGGACATGTCGAACTCATCACCAGCACCACCACTTTCGTCTTCGTCTTCCTGCCATGTTGGGTTGAGTGTGAACAGCTCTCGACCAGATAGACCGGCCATCTTGTTTGCTTGTGCCTGGCTCTTCTTCTTCTGCTCGATGGCCTCCTCTTCGGCGGCTTTCTTGTCGACGCGTTGCTTCTTCCATGCGGCAAATGACTCCTTCGTCACCGGCGTCAGATTCGAGCCAAGCTGGTGGCGAGCTGTCTCCAGGAACTCTTCCAGGGAGATCTCGTTGGCTTTCTCTGCCGCCTCGATCTCCTTCTTTTGCGACTTCAACACGAAGCCTGGCGGCAGTCGATGCCGATACATACATTTCTCTCCGCCATTGGGACACTCCCAAAACCAGCCATACTTGCCGTCCTCGACGGCCTGCAAAAAGAACTTGCACACCTTGTCTGTCGTACTCTTTGGGTTTCCGTGCTTGGACAGGATGACTTGGTCCAGCTTGGCCTGGTCCCACTTGTCCATTGTATCGTTCTTGCGTTCGTCTTCCACGCCATTCTCGCCATCTCGCGTGTCCGTATAGAGGTCCTTCTTCTCCGTCTTTCGTCCTGCGTCCTTGGAATGGGCAAATTTGCACTTGGATCCTTTGTCACACTTTCCTGCGGCCCAAAACGCACATGTGATGGTCTTGGGGTCCACACCGAACGGAACCCGAGGCTGGACGATATTGTAGAAGGGGTCCTCTTTGCGTGTCTTTTCCGCTTCCGCCTTGAGTCTCTTTTCGTCCTCCTTGCGCTTGTCCTTGGCGAGCTGCTCCTTGTTCTTTCCCGCCTGTGCCTGCTGCTGCTGAATGATTTTCACTTGCTGCTGTGCTTTTGCACCCTTTTTGTTCTTCATACCAAACGTCTTGTCGTCCTTGACTTTGGGCGCAGCGCCGCCTGTATTGCCTCCCTTCTTTGGTGGCATCTTGGCGTTGGTTCGATGGGTGTGAGGAAAGTCGTGTGCGGAGTGTCTATGGTTCTCTAATGCAAAAACGCAACCGTGTGCCGGCGTTTCAGCGTACCAGCGTGCAATGTAGGTTTCGTAGGTATACGGGGAGGGTCAGGATGAAAAGCGTCCCGAGTCAATCGTGTCGACGGTGCGATCCTTCCTCGTTGTCTCGTCGGGGATCGTGTGCGCACGACGCCTCCTCCTTCTCGTCAAGAATCTTTCGTGTCTCCACGTGATGCTGCTCCCCACGCTCCTTGCACGTACCATGCGCGCGTCAAGCACGGTCTTCTCTCTCTCTCCAGAACGACGAGCTGCCAGCCGGTGCGACACGTCTCATCCCTCATGGCTCGCGAAGCAGACCAGACCTCTCACGCATCAAAGAGCGACGCATCCTTGTATGTACGCTCACCACATCGTCACCGCCGCTCATCTCTCTTCCAGCAATCCAGGCGATGTCGTCTTGGGCAAGATCAAGGGCTATCCACCCTGGCCAGGTATCGTGAGTGTATTATGCAGCACACACAGCCACTCACTCACATTCGCGTCCGCAGATTGTGCATGAAGACCACGTCCCCAAGTCCAATGTTCTCAGCGCCCGGCCCGGAAAAAGCTACCTGATTGTACGCTTCTTCCCCGCCGCGGACTAGTAAGTGACTGTCTTGGATTCCGGCTGTGCTGACGAATCGTAGTGGATTCAACAAACCCAAGGAACTGCGACATCTTTCTAAGCGAGAGATCGAAGCATACTTGTCTGATCCACACAAAAAGGCAGCCGAGCTCAGACAGGCGTACGAAATCGCACTCGACCCCGTGTCGTGGAACGACGAGCAGAACGACAATGTTCGCAAGGCCGAAGAGGAGGGCGACGACGAGGAAGAGGAGGAAGACATGTTAGAAGAGGAGGATGAGGATGTACAGCCTGTCAAGAAGCGAAAGGCGCCCGCCGCCAAACCAGCACCCAAGAAGCCCAAAGTGGACCAGGCTCCCAAGGTGAGTACCACGCACGCTCGCACGCTCGACAGCCCGCTCATTGTGTCTGTCCAGCCCAAGAAGCCTACGAGCTCGAGCAGCGCACCGCGGAAAAGCGTCGGCACCGAAGAGGCAGAAGGCGAGGAGGTCGAATGTGAGTCTTCGCATGGGGTGTGAAATTGTCTCATGGTGCTTTCGTAGTGGATCCAGAGACAAAGAAGGTGAAAAGCTGGCGTCACGCGCTCCAACGTGGCTTCCTGAATAAGGAGAATACCATTAACGCCGACGTACGTGGTTGCTACAACACACATGTATTGGATCTCACCCTCTTTGCAGGACATGGAGCTGCACGACAAGACGCTCAAACAGGTCGAGGAGTATACAGGCATCACTGCGCTGCAGCTGCGCTTGACCAAGATAGGCAAGGTGATGAAGCGCATCCTGCAGCTGCCCAATATCCCTCGCGACGAGGAGTTCCACATTCGCGACCGTGCACAGCGTCTGTGTGATGTATGGGGCGTGAGTCGCAACAACAGGTCGAAAGGAGTGGTGAGCTAACAGTTGTGCAGGACGTCATCGCAGGCAAGTCGGCACCCAATGGCAGTGAGTCGCACAACAACAACGCCGACAAACCGGCAGAAAAAAGCGAGGACGCCCATGACAAGCCGCACCAGGACACTTCCCAAGACGTGTCGGAAACAGCAGGCACCACAGCGTAGTTGCTTGGCGGCCACTCCGCGCCCCTTGTACCATCAATAGTCTTTCCTCCCACCCCCACTGGATTCTGTCTCACTACCCTACGGGCAAATGAAGATGAACTTTGGCTCGTTGTCGTTTTAGTGTACGCGTACGAAGCGCAGTAGCAATGGCAAAATGTATCTAATTGCAACGGGAAGAGGTGTGGCGTGACAGCCCTGGCGGGGCATGGTGCGTGGAACGTTGATGCGCGGAGGACCGTGGATTGGCGGGAAGTGTTTGCCTCCATGGACAGAGAAGTAAAGCGAGATGTGGGAGGTTCATGGGCGGACATTCATACCTGGAGGGGGGGCTGGTGGGTAAACCCAACATACCTGACTGGCCGGGGCTCCCAAACATACCTGGATGGCGGGGGCTGGATGGCAAACCTACCCGGATAGCGAGGAGTTGATGAGCACACCAGGCATACATGACTGGCGGGGTGTGTGAGGTGCTGGGATGTTGCCTGTCCCTTCACCAGTCTTTGGCAATCTTAAACGACCAAGTCCTGCCGGCGTGTCAGCAGAGACCTCCGAAACTCAACCCACTCACCAGTCTGCAAAGACTGTGCCGTCGTCGTCCACGACACGCGAACGGACCGTGTTGGTGCCGCTGCGAGCCAATAATCCACTGGGAGCCTCCTCTGTCGCGAACCGTTTCGTGTACGGCTCGCTACGTGGTCCATAGGAGCCGATCATTTCCTCGAGCTTGTCCACTGCGTCCATAAATCAGCGCCTCCTGTGCCAACAGGATGCCACTCACCCGTCACTCCGGCCCGCTTGACTACATGGATGTACTTGAGGCCCGACAGAACGTCTTGCCCAACACTTTATGAACACAGTCAGTCGCGCTTCATTGATCGTGCATGCGCTACGTACGTAAAGGAGATGGCCACGTTGTACTCAACGCCCTCCTTGATGTTGATGGGCGTCTTTTTGATCTCGTCCAGGCGCTCTTGCTCCATGTGGCCTAACTCAATGGAGATGCGGCCGTTGGGCGCCGTAGCGGACTCGAGCGAAAGCGAGTGCAAAAGGAGCTGCGATCGGTGAGAATGACAAGTGTGCACATCACACACCACATACCTTGGGCTTGTTCGTATCGCCCTGCTGCGATGACGCGAGTCCCAGACTGGCCTTCCAGCGATTCAGGCTCTCGTCACCCGCATCCAGCTCGGCGTACTCCTGCACGGACTTTTTCTCGCCAGGCTTGTATCCCTGGGTCTCTAACGTAGCGTGAGGAACGTCGGTGTCCAAGCTCCTTCTTCTCGTACTCACGCGACGGTTTCAGCTCTTCGTCAGCCACACGGTCCGCCATGGTCAGTTTGCTATAGAGTAAGAATACAGTACTCTAATCGGCCCACGTCACTCCATCACACCAACACTGCCGCACGGACAGGCTAGTCTAACTCCACGTGAGCATCCAGGCCTGCGCGCGTTTCAGTGAAGAAAGAAAGCCCACGCCCGTCTTGCGTGCAAACAGCCATCGCCCACTCTCTACGGCCACCGAGCTCTCCCTACAGTGTCCCTACTGCGGCGTATCGCTCACACTTTGTTGGCACGCTGACGCTGGGGCGCACAAAAGAACGGGCGCTGCACACAATACGACCCTTCGCCGTATTGACCAGCGCTACACCAACACTTTGAAACGCTACACTTTCATCACCCACTCGTGCATTCCCTCCTCAGCGCACTCGTCGTGCACCATGGCGTCTAAGCGACAATACACGCAAAAGGAATGGGAACGGAAACTCAACGAAGTCCCCGTCAGCAAAGAGTGAGTATCGAATGGGTTTTCGATGTGATGAGATGATCTTGCGAAGTGGGAATCTCTCCGAACCAAATGAAGGATACGTTTTCTTTGCTCTCTGAAACACATATGCCATTTCGATCATTGACTACAACGCTTCTCTAGGGACTTGAACAGGCTCGTCATGGATTATCTTGTGATCGAAGGCTACAAAAATGCCGCCGAGCGCTTCTCCAACGAGACAGGCCTCAGCCCGCAAGTCGATCTGGACAGCATTGAGAATCGCATGACGATTCGCAATGCCATTCAACGCGGCGATATAGAAGAGGCCATCGGCCGCGTCAACGAGCTTGATCCAGAAGTAAGTGTCCATCCCTCTCCTCTCAGGATGACCACCTTTCATGCACCACGCTGAAATCACAGTGGTGATTCGTGCGGATTCATATCACCAATTATCGATTCTGACTCATGCTTTTTGTTGTTTCCTTGCTCATACTTCTCTCTAGATCCTCGATACGAACCCGCTGCTCTTCTTCCACCTCCAGCAGCAACGTCTCATTGAGTTGATCCGGAGCGGTCACGTATCAGAGGCGCTCCAATTCGCCTCCGAAGAGCTTGCGCCCCGTGCAGAAGAACATCCCGATCTCCTTCCCGAGCTCGAGCGCACGATGGCCTTACTTGCTTTCGAGCTGCCTCGCGGCAATGGCACAAGGACAGCTGCTTCCAGCAAAAAGGCCGCTCTCACATTGGATGCGCCTCCCAATATTGTCGAGCTCCTCACGCCCGCACAGAGACTGCGCACTGCCGGCGAGCTGAACGCCGCCATCCTCGCCAGCCAGAGCCAAGGACAGGAGCCCAAGATGCCCCAGCTGCTCCACGTCATGAGCTTTGGCGAGTCCATACTGGCATCCGAGGGCAAAGTGTCTATGCCCCGCCTCGACCTCCTTGGTGCTCTTTTACTGCACAACCAGGACCATACACCTGTTCCGAGCCTGTAGGGGCGTACGCCTTCCACGCCTGTATTATTATTTTGTATCATAATGAATCATTTTACGCCATACGTCACGGCGATCTTGCGTTTCTGCAGCCATGGCAATCTAGATGCATCAGCCATGGCAATCTACGCGTGGTCACCCCCATTCACACAAAAGGAAGTACGCACCCGTGCCGAAGAAAAAGCACCCTTTTCGTGGAAGGAAGATGTATGATTGGGAGCGCCAAGCAGTCCCTCAAAAGGTCCATATCTTTCATAAAAGCCACAGACGTCTTCCTTCAGATGTCTTCCTTCAGATACATTACATACAGCAAGAGTTTTTTCAAAAGTGCCACAGGGCTTCCTCGGATACGTTATAGTAGCAAGAATCGTTTCTTGTTGGCCTTTTTGTTGGCCAACAGTGCCGCATTCCTACGTTTCTCCTTACAAGATCCATACAAATCCATTACATCAGCCAGATTTTTTTTGGTTGCCAACTGTTTCACATCTCCCACGTCTCTCCCTCGACAAAAAACATACAGACACATTATCTTCAAGAATCTTTTGTTTGCCAACACCCACGTCTCTCTACAAGAAGCGCACATTACATACGACAAGAAGATGCCTACAAGCACGTCTCTACAAGAAACACACTAATACATTACATGTGATAGAGTATACTAGTGGTACATTAAATACACAGACAATGGGGAGGGGGACCCAGCAGCCGCACTAGGATGCCACAACTTCCTTCTCTCGATTCTCATACAAATTTGCTGGAGAGGCAGCTGACTCAACCGCAGCTGACTCAACCGACGGGCTGTCGACGTCGGCGTGTAAAGTAGAAGTGTGAGATGAAGTATGGTGCACGTCACCTTCAGAAGGCTTGCTACGAAGTGGTTCGTTGGGCCCGCCCGACGTGCTCGAACGCCATGTAGACGATGGCGGTGAGTGGAATTCGTTGTTGGCATCCTGGTCCTGCCATTGTGCGATACGAAGGGCGCGTGGGTGCGGGTGGGCACCGTGGTGCCCTACTTTGAGTAGGGAGGCAACAATGTAAGCACGGTCCAGCGTATTGTTACGGTACAGATCCGCACCAAAGCCGCCACCAAGATGTAGGCGCACGGAGAACAGGTCGTAGTCACCCGAACGTAGTCGGAACCGCATTACTTCTTGCAGAAAGATCGTGCCCGTCGCCGGGATCATGAGCAGCACCGGCGACAGGCTTTTCAGCGCATCGATGGTGGCCGGCACTCGACCAGGTCGCACACCCACTGGTTCGATCAAGCCCAACCAGAGCTCCTCCATCTGATGGGCATCATCCGGATGCACAAGGTCAAACAGAGAGCGTGCCAGCAGATCTTCCGGGTAGTAGCCAAGCAGCCGTTGAGCCTCCTTACTGCACCGAAAACACTCCATCTCTGTGGACAAGATCAGCGACACGAGTGGCATAGTGTTATTCTCCATGGACGAGTCGGACATTCGTCGCACAGCTGGTACGTAGCTCGACGATGCGTGGTGCGAGCCAATGGACGGAGAGGCTCCATAGGCGGCCGGAAGTCCCCTCGGCTCACGCAAGTCAAGTGGCTCTTCGGGTACGACGGTGGATTTGCTTCGAAGACGCGGTCGTCCACGCTTCTTGTGGCGGACATCTACGCACGTCTCCGTTTTGCCCACATTGATGCACCGTCGACAAGGCCGATTCACTGCAAATGTCAGCTTCGAAACCGTACGGTGCCAAATGCACTCACAGTCACATGCTAAATGAGCACGCTTGCAGTTCAGACACGCAGATGGGACGTGAGGTTTGGCAGCCCTTCGTGGCGTGGAAGGCTCTTGCTCCGTCTCATCACGGCCCTTTTCGAGTTCGGTGGTAGCAGTGGATGACGAAGAGGAGGGTGCTTGCGAAGGAGGGACTTTGGAAGCCACCGGAGAGGTGCTTGATCCAGATATGTGACGCCTCTTCAAGGGGAGAGTGTGTGTGTTTACATCCCTCCGAGTGTGGTCCGCCGAGGTGTCTATACGTGTGCCTTGCGAGAAGGAATGCGAGTACGGGCGTCGGTACGTGGCACGGTCCTGTGACGGAGGCCACGAAGGCCCCGCGTGGGAGGCAGTGTCTGCTGGATCCCGAGTATGCGATGGTGGTGGGGGTGGTACACTGGAAGCATAACGAAAACCAAGCGAATGAGTGCTCGGGCGCTCTTGCCCGGGAAGCGTACGATATGGGAAGCTCCCGCTCCGATGCCTGGCGGGAAAGTCGGTAAGTGAGAATCGACTAACGTAGGACAGCGATGGATAAAATGACTGAGAAGCGTCTCCACCCCGAGCCGGGCTGTGTCTTGCTGCTTCGCCAGGCGACGGTCGCGACGAGCCTATGAAGTCCAAGGGAGGCAAGCCGGCGTCTGCTGTGTGCAACGATTGTCCGCGGTGCTCCTTGGAACTGCTAGGCGGGTAGTCTGCTGTATGGAACGATTGTTCGCGGTGCTCTCGGGAGCCGCCGGGCGGATAGTTTGACTGAGGCATATTCAAAGATACTCCGATTGCCGACACATCAGTTGACGAACTGTGGTGAGAGGGGGTGATCCGAGTGTCAAGGCAATGGCGCACGCGGGGGCCTCAAGAATGCCCCACAGCCCTCAAGACGAACGACGGGAGGACTACGAGCGCCCTGCCAAGGATACAGACAAGAAGCGCCCCAAAGAGAGTATGGACAAGCGTGCGGACTGTGTGTTGGAGGCACGAATGTGTTGAAAGCAAGGTGGGCTCTGTCGCCTGTGGAGGAGGGCGAGGAAAAGACAGACTCGAGGCAAGGATGACAGTGGGAAGCAATGCGATCGCCCGAGCATGACCCGCACGTCAAATTGGTGAAGTTCCGCCGGTGTTTGATTCAACAGGTGGCAGCACAATGGCTAGGAACTCTCGGGTAAAATTGTTGCCGTACAGTTCAGATGAGCAGCAACCCTAGGTAGTGCGATTCCGTGCTGACATGCAGGGACTTGGCATATACCACACCGCTGGGAACGGATATGCGGTACATTTCGAAAAGTTACAAAAGTTACGTAAAGAGAAATGTAAGGAAATTCGCGGTGCGTCTGAGGACTTTTTCTTCGTCGTAGGCTGCACCCACGGATCGAAATCACACTACTGGATGGCCAGACGCGTGTGGACCTGACTGACGGGTTCCGCGCCATGCTTGGATTATTGCGCAAAGCACATCGACACGGGCCCGCCAGAAGCAACGTGAAGGGACAGAGTTTGCCGGTGCGGTTGCGTTGAAAGAGCTCCGAAGTGGTGGAAAGATGGGCCACTGTTTATCTGAGATAACGCATTCCGAGTTACGGGCGTCGAGATACGTGCGAGCCAACGCACATCGTTTCTTGGCAAATCATGGCGTTGTCCGTAGTGCATGCGTGAGCGAGAGCTGGCATGCGGGGATTGAGAGGTGTACCTGACGTTTGTCAGGCTGAGCGAAAGGAGTGGTCCGCTTTGCTGACAATAACAGCGCGTGCACGAGCGGCACAGCTGGACAGACCGAGAATATATATTTTCCGAAACTTTCCTGGCAGCAACTGTCAAAAGCGTGCTACCCAGCCGCCACTCAGACAGCAAACTCTTCATGTTCGTCCTCCGATCTTTGCGTGTCTGCATAACACATCGGCCAATAGCCGGTTGTGCATGCAACAAGCCGGCCTGTGCGTAAATTCATGGGGCCAATGCAGCTTTGTACTATATGCAACCTAGTTTAGCGCTCTTCTTGTCGAAAAATCGGATAGCTGTACTGCATAGATGGCGCGTAGGGCTGGAGTGAGGAAGAAGTCTAATTCTTCTACCGATGGATTTCAATTCATCATGTGGGTCTCCTGGAGCACGCGACGCTGCGCGCAGGTCTCATCGCTCCTTTATCGCGGTTTGGACATCAAGACGATGAGGTACTGCGTTGCCTTTGAAAGCTTGTAACGTGTTCACGACTGCGATTTCTCGTATCACATGCACGTGGCCATTGGCCAGTCTTCTCATCACATCTGTCTCCTCTGCATTCTTCTCAACCGAGCTGCAGGTCGCACATTTAGGTCCGCTTGAACTCCGCCGCTTTCCTTTCTTCCTTTCGATACCACGCTTCATGTTGACGACCCGAAACTTAGCCCTAGCTAGCTTGTGAGTGCTCTCGCCTCCCACCAAGCCCCCCATTCATCCTGTTTCCTCAGTCAATCTTCTTCACACCGTGGCGCGACTTCCACTTCTTGCGCTCTGTCGAGTTCTGCATGACAAGCCCCACGTAGGTGCCAGGAATGCCCTCCAACCCACCCATTTGGCCCGATCCTGGCCCTTCCGTAGCTGGCGCCACAGGCGTGTCCGCGTCCCCCAATCGTCTATACCAAAATTGGACGCCAGCTTCACTACCAGAGCAGACATCGCATATGCCTTCGCTGCCGCAACATCACCAATTCTCGCAACAACAACAACAACAACAGCATGCCTCCCCACATTCACATCAACAACCATACCTCGCACATTCCCAAAATGTCCCCATGCACATATCTCCTCCTCAAAACGCTGTGCACTCCGTGCATTCGAGTGCGCCCATGGTAGACTTGTCTTCCTTTTTCGCAGGTGGTGCGCCTGCCGATCCCCACAACATGGCTCCACTTCATTCGTATGACAACAGACATCCCCATGAAGTGTACCCGGCGTGGAACCCGCACGGTCTTCAGGAAAGCCCTCATATTTCTGGGCACCCTTCCGCACAGCCCAGGCCCATGTCGTCTACACTGCCATATTCCCATCAGCGACGGCCTGCGCCCCTGAATCTGGCGACGTCCACGGTGAAGCAGCAGCCCATACCCTCTCCCTCCTCCAACGACCCCTTGCTCAGTCAGCGGTCCGAAGCAGACATACACGCTACACCGGGGGCTTGGCGCGAATACTCTTCCGTCCTCATGCCGCCTGCGGAGGTCTCCAGCTTGATGATCCCCGAGCTGCCGACCAGCGCCACCAGCAGCCTCGAGACGTTTGTCGGAGGGCAAAGGCCCACTCTATCGCGACATCACTCGGCAGGCACGCCGCTTGAGAACCTTCGCTCTCTGTCCAGCATGAGCCTCGCAAGCAGTACGAGCAGCTCCAGCACGCACTCCAGAATGGTGCCCAGATCGGAAGGCACCACCGAAGGTGCTCTCGATTCGCCCGAGCATTCTCTCTCCATGGTGTACAGCCAGCCGCCGCAACCCTGGATGCCATCGCCACAAGCCGACAGCAGTCCGCACTCCACGAACCTGCGCCGCATCGCCACGCCGCAGCGGATTCAGCATCA
This sequence comes from Meruliopsis variegata, assembly GCA_037044235.1. Taxonomy (NCBI): domain Eukaryota; kingdom Fungi; phylum Basidiomycota; class Agaricomycetes; order Polyporales; family Irpicaceae; genus Meruliopsis; species Meruliopsis variegata. The sequence continues at coordinate 165,304 of JAWLTJ010000007.1, forward strand.
CTCTCCTCACACAGCCTTCACGCAGCAGCCCGTCTTTCCCTCCTCGTTCGAGTTCGACTACACCGACCACCGACTTTCGGCAGCATTGGCCAGCAATGCACAGATCAGCTCTTCCTCGGACCTCGCACAGCAGGGCAATACGACCCCGACAATCATGGAGGAAGAGGAGGAGTCTCTCAAAATGCCCGCCATGTACATGGGGCAACAACAGCCCGACCCGATCTACGCAGAGCCGCAGATGCCCACGGCGAACGACGGCATGCATGACTTTTCCTTGTCGCAATCCAGGGACATCTCCGCCGTTCGCAAGGGCGAGCCACACATGCGACCGAGTATCTTCCAGCAGTATACCAGTCTGGACATGCGTGGGTTCGACGACGCTGCACAGAGCTCGGAAGACTGCTTGCCTTTCATCAAAGACGTCATCGGCAACTACCTTTCCACTCCGAGTCGCCTCGGTCTAGGAGAGCGCAGCGTGTTGATCATGACTAGCAAGGTCGCTCAGAAGAGTTATGGTGCGGAAAAGCGCTTCCTCTGTCCACCGCCAATGGTGCTGCTGGTGGGTAGCAGCTGGTGGAGTGCATGTCAGAGTCCGATGCATGTCGATGACAAGCAACCCACTGTTCTCACACCACCGCGGCTGTCCATCTCCATGAGCGGGGAAGACAGCGGGCAGGAGAGCGTGCTGGAGTGGGCATCTAGTAACGGTAAACTGCTCGATACCGACAATGCCTCCTCCGACTTTGCTATCTCGGGACGCTCCATCGGTCGCCAGCTCTTCATCAACGACTCCGACGAGCCGCGCAAACACTGCGAAGCCTTGGTCCACATCAATCTCCCTGCAAAGTCGGCATCGGAACGCCGTTCGCTCGGCACATTTTCCAGTCGTCCCATCAAAGTGATCAGCAAGCCCAGCAAGAAGCGCCAGTCTACCCGGAACACCGAGCTGGGCGTCTTACACGGCTCCCTCATCTCCCTCTTTCATCGGCTGCGCTCCCAGACCGTGTCGACGCGGTATCTGTGTGTGTCGGGCGCACCCACCTGGTTCAAGGGATCCGACGGTGAGCCATTCCTGAATAACGATGCAAACACCCACATCCCGCATCAGGGCGAGCCACAGTCGTGCTTTGTCGCCAAGATGTCTAGCTGGGACCCCTTCATCATCTATCTTGTGGATCCCTCCATCGATGCCAACAGTGACAGCGCCAAGCAACGGCACAACGATCTTCCGCACCACTCCTCACGACCAACTCACTACCCGCCTCCGCCCTTCAACGCTCTGCCGTACGGCACGGGCACGCAGGCCATACACTACAACCAACCCATCGTGCTGCAGTGTCTCAACACGGCTGTTGTCAGTCCCGTCATGGTGATCCGCAAGGTGGAGCGCAGCACAACCGTCATAGGCGGTGGCCAAGTGCCGGGTCTGAGCGGCGCAGGCCCCGGCACAGAGTCGTATGGGGATCCCGTCTCGCAACTGCACAAGATTGCGCTCGAAGTTCTCGACGACTCCAATGCCAAGCCGCCCATGGCTGATGCACGCGAAACCTCCACGCCCGGTCAGAGCGGCCACTTCCTGGGCTGTCTCAAGGAAGACGTCGGTCTCCGCAAGCCGCCCGGGGTGCGGCAATGGGCCTCTGGTAGCGTCAGTCGCCCTACTACGCCCACCACTCCTCTCACCCCCATGACCATGCAGCATTCCGGCCACACCGCCGACTCGTCTCTCGACTTCAAAATGGAGCCTTTCAGTCCAACGTCCATGGCTGCCACCTATGCCAACGCACAATCGCGCTTTGCTGCCAACCAGCGCATGACCATGCCGGCCTCGGTGGGTGCGCCGCCATCCGCTTATCCGTCGGACATGGGCGACCAGGACCACGGTGCCGTGGTCAAGCGACCACGAAGGGTGTCTTCGTCGGTCCTTGTGTCGCAGAACGATCGCAATGCCGGCTCCACATCCAGCAACCGACGCCGCGGCCAATCGCTGTCAGTCGTCGGGTTGCAAAGCCAAATCCAGCAGGCTCATCAGAGACATGCTCAGCCATACACGCCCGATATCACGCGGCGCACTGGCTCGTATACACACTCCATCTCGGCTTCCGACACATCCTCACTCAGTGTGCCTCCTTCCTCTCTCTGGACGGTCGACGTGCACGACTCGGACGTGTGGACGATTGTGGGTGTCGACATTGCTCGGCACACATTCTACCTTCCACCCAAGCTCGTTGGCGGCGTCAAGGGCCCCGCTGAGAACGTGGATTCGAGCATCGCCCACTTGGTCAATGTGCCTGTGCCGATGCGGCCCATCACACCTCTACCGCATGTCCATTCCTTCAAAAAGGCGCGCATGGCACAGAAACGCACCACGAATGGCGCGCCCGGCGACGAGTTCGTAACGTTGTCCGGTGAGAACCTGTCGGCGGAGCTGTTCGTGTTTTTTGGCGACTGGCGATGTCCTCACGTCTCTGTGCAATCGCCTGCTACGATCTTGTGTGCGCCGCCCGCACCTCTCGATGACTTTGGTATCCCTCGCGATCGGCTCCCCATCACTTTGGTTCGACGCGACGGTGTCATCTTCCCCACAAGCTGCATCTATGAAGCTTGAGGCATGCAATCTTTCTCTCTGGGTTTGTACCATGGTGTCTCTTGCTCTCTCCTTCATTCATTGTATTGACATGTATGGGCTTTCTATGACAATGTTCACGAATATGTTTCGCATTGGCTGACGTCGCACACTTCACGGATGTAAAAAGCGTCACGATCCATGAATAGGAAATGCCTTGTCTACCTGCTTGTGCGGCGGGCTGCCCGCTTGTGCCGCCAAGTACTTGTAGGACATTCTGCCCGCTTGTGTAGCAAGTGCTTGTATGACGGGCTGCCTGCTTGTGCCGCAAGTGCTTGTATGACGGTCTGCCGTGTCTTCCTACTCGTTGCTTTGATAGTCCTTGATTCCACTTTGCGAGCGGCTGAGTGGAATGGCTGCTTCGACACATTTACACTACACTATGCCTGAAGCGACGCAAATGTACATGCAGAATGATGATTTGCTGGGCGCTTTTCTCTTCTTGCTTCTATGCTGCAAGCGCCTCGAGCCTATTTCTATAAAGCGCCCACTGCGTGCACCCCGCGGATCGATGTTCCAGCTAGCGGCAACCGACGTGTCTTGCCTAATCGGTGCTCTCTATTTCTGTCGCACAAGCTTCTTGCAGCCAACATCCTGTGTGGATGGCCACCAGTCATTGCTCGCTCCTCACAGCAAGCCCGTCTTGGCGTTCGTCTGCCGCAACTCCCTATGCCACGCCGCTTCCTAATTTGATTCACGCATCTTCAAATACTTCCTGGGCGTCGGCCCGCACTCTTTCCTCGCATCATCATGGGCATCCTGTGCTGCAAGCCAGAGGTGATCGACTTCGATGGCCCTGTCGACCTATATCACTTCTATCTGCTGCGGGCCGTTGGCAAGGGCGCCTTCGGTAAGGTCCGTGTCGTGCAGCATAAGCAAACAAAGGTACGTACCGCTCGAGTCTTTCTCGTGTTCCTCTCTGACCAGATATACAAGAACTTGTATGCTCTTAAATACATCAACAAGGCCAAATGCGTCAAGATGCGCGCCGTGTCCAATATCATCCAAGAGCGAAGACTACTGGAGGAGGTGGAATCTCCGTTTATTTGCAACTTGCGCTATGCTTTCCAGGACGACGAGAACCTGTTCATAGTTCTCGATCTGATGCTTGGCGGCGATCTTCGCTTCCATTTGGACAGGACCGGCAGTATGAAGGAAGACGTCGTACGCTTCTATGTCGCCGAAATCGCTTTGGCCCTCGATTATCTGCACCAATTGCAGATCGTACATCGAGATCTGAAGCCAGACAACGTTCTTCTAGACGAAAAGGGGCATGCACACATCACAGACTTCAATATTGCTGTCCACTTCTCGAAGCGTCGCCCGCTGACGAGCATTGCGGGTAGTATGGCGTACATGGCGCCCGAAGTGCTCGCCAAGCGAGGGTACCTGAGCAGCGTGGACTGGTGGTCGCTGGGCGTGACGGCGTACGAACTGCTGTTTGGCAGACGCCCGTACCGGGGCAAGACCAACTCGGCACTCACACACTCCATCCTGCACGACCGATGTCATTTCCCTGACAATGTTGAGAGCATCGTCAGTGCGGATGCCGTCAGCTGCATCCGAGGCCTTTTGGAGCGCGATGTCACCAAACGTCTGGGTTGCCATCAAAGCATCCATGATTTCAAGAGCCATGCCTGGTTCCAAAACGTGGACTGGAATGCTCTCCAAGCCAAGCAGGTCACACCGCCATTTGAACCAGACAGCAAGAAGGCCAATTTCGATGCCACACACGAGCTCGAGGAACTGCTCTTGGAAGACAATCCGCTCAAGGCGCGCAAACGCGACGAAAAGCGAGACTTGACCAACCTCGGTCCAGAGTACCAGCAGATGGAAGAGACGTTCCTGCCGTTCGATCACTTGAAGCAGGCTCGCAAGTCCTACTTCCGCTCCATCCACAGAGACAGAGACCAGGACCCAGACTCGGTGTCGCGTGTGTCCAGTATAGCACACACCCTTGCTGATCAGCCACTCGCCGAGATGAACGGGCGCACTGTGCCACCCAACGGCGTACCCAGTGCGCCCTCGTCCATCGTCGACGCCAGCGAGGTGCTCGCTTCTCCCACGCTGCATGCCGGCTCCACTTCTCGCGATCCCTGGAATTCCCATGGCCGCTCCGATGGCATGTATGTTTCTTCGGTGGGATCTCCGTCGCCCTCCCAGGATTATGCACGAGCGTACAAGTCGTCCCAGGGCATGGAAATGCATTCCCTCAATGGACGGCCGAACGGCGTTGCGTGAGTCGCTCCCAAGCAGGTGCTGCGGGGCGGCGAGGCCGTTTGCATATGGTGTGGTAGCGCGACGAAACATTTTCACCAAATCGTCTAGGAGAACAATGACACATTTCCATCAAATCGTCTAGGAGAACAATGACCCATTTTCATCAAATCGTCTAGATGAACAATGACACATTTCCACCGAGTAGTCTGGGCGAGCAAAGTCAAATTTCCATTACGTTTTCATCAAGTGGTCCTGTAGAGCGGCGAGCAAGTTCCAAGAAGGGCTTTGTAGAGTGGTGAGGCGATTCGAACATGTGCTTTTGGCGGGTGACACGTCTCAAGAGCGGCCAGAGATCTCTTCACAAGAGTGGGCGAACTACTCGTTCCTACAAGGGACCCCAGGACAGCAAGGGCATAGTGTACGTAACAGACAAAATCCACCTCCTCCTGTTCGTCACTTGCTTCTCTCTTTATTGAACAGACAAATCCATTCCCCTCCCTGTTCGACATTCGCTCCCCTCCCTGTTACTCATAGCCCATTCCTCCTAGAACAAGCATGCCTCTGTGTAGGGCATTTGTCCATTCCCTATTCCCAAGGTATTATGCACATCCAGCATCATGTATTTCAGTGCTTCAATCTTGTCTTTGGCAATCGATACCATTTCACACGCTACCAATTTAGTGCTCGTGTATGTTGTTGTACCGCGTTCCTTGCGACCATCATGGCCTCGGACCCGTACCATAATTTTGCGGCGGACGTGCGGTCGTCGCTGTCCTCAGCGCAGCAGTTGGCCCAGCAGTACACTGCACTTGCTGCCAAGCAAAGTGGCGCTGACTCCTCCAGCAGCCACAGGCATGCCGTGCAAGACGTATGGCAGCAGCTGCAGGATGCCATTGAGGGCCTCCAGAGCGACATGGGAGATGTCCAGGAATCCATCCGCATGGTCGAGACTCGGGGCGTGCACACATTCGGCCTCTCTGTGCAAGAGCTCAACGAGAGAAAGGCCTTTCTTCGCGCGTGCCAGGATCAAGTACAGGTGAGTGCCATACAAGGCGCCATGCTCGGTCTGCCTAAACTTCGCATCATGGATCTCACACACTTTTCCTGCAGAACCTCGCCAAGCTGGCGCCACCGCAGCGCAACCGTTCTGCACGTCCCGCACAGTCCTTTGAGCAGGACCAAGAAGACGATGAGGCTCTAGCCTTTGAGATGGACCAGCAGCAGCAGCTCCTCTCCAAGCAGGACACTACCCTCGACATGATCGGCAATACGCTTTCCGGCCTGCAGAGGCAGGCAGGCACTCTTGGCCACGAGATCAGCGAGCAGGTCGAGCTGATTGGCGCGCTCGACTCCGAGGTCGACTCGTCCCAGTCCAAGCTGAGCCGTGCTTTGGGGCGGATGGACCACCTCGTGCGTGTCTCGGACGATCGTATGGGGGGCTGGTGCGTTTGGATCCTGATCATGGTATGTGCTTGGCTGCAGGAGAATGGACTGTGCTGACATCCTTGTAGGTTCTCATGATCCTGGTGCTTGTGGCGATCCTTATCTAGAATACCCTCCGACAATGTATCATTAGTTATCGCATCTGTTTTCGACTGCGAGGGGAGAGTGCGCGATTGCGGGGAAAAGTACGTCGTACCAAGGCTATGTACGGGAGTCTCTATTGTTTGTCTCAGGACCAGGCCCTGCACGACAATCTCTTTATGCTTTACAAAGCGTGGCTGCGAATTCCAAAGCGTGGCTTCGAGTCCCATACAAGGCTTTGAGTTTCAAAGGGCGACTTTGAGTCCCAAAGCGTGGCTACGAAATCCAAAGGGTGACTTTGAGTCCCAATGCAAGGCTGCGAATTCCAAAGGGTGACTTTGAGTCCCAATGCAAGGCTTCGAGCCTCGCTTCGAGTCCCAAAGTGTGTCTCCCACTCACGGCCAAATCTGTTCATGAAACCCTTCCTTGGTTCTCTTGCTCACCAGGAGGCATTCACACACACACACACACACACCACACACACACACGCCACATACACAACTATCCGCTGTGCATCTCCCACAGTCCTTTGCAAATTTCATCATCATTCGCAAGAGGCTCTCATGATACAGTCACGTCACAAATGTCCATTCACTCCCAAGACCCGTCCGATCATCCTTTCCGCGTCCCATCACCCATAGATCGCTTGCAGCTGCGAAAAGATGGGCGTCCCCAGTCCTGTGGATGGGTCCCATCCTTGTGCGGTGGGGAAATCGAGCTTGGTGTTCGCACATCCACTGGAGTTGCCCTTGGCCACGTCTGTGAACCCTTGGTTGTTTGCATAAGCCTTGGGATTGAACCAGCCAATGTTGCCTTTGCCACTCTTGCGGCGGGCGTCATTGAGCAACGCAATGATACTTGCAAATGTAGGCGCACTCGCACTTGTTCCACTCACTTTCCCCTCGGAAAGCGTCTGAATAATGTAGCGAGAGCCTTGTGCAGACACATCAGGATACGCACGTCCACTCTTGTTGTACTGGCCATCGTCTTGGCCGTCCAGTGCGGAGATGTACGCCGATACCGCTTTTTCCTGAAAACTGGGCTGGCTGTACAGATTACTGAATCCCGATCCAGAATAGAAGCCCCCTAGACTGGGGTCCACGGCCACCTCGGGGTCGAAGCTCTGTGTGGCGCCCACCGACGTAATATATTGGCACCCCGACGGATAGGTGGGAACAAACGGCGGACAATCATCACCGCTCGTGCCGCCCACACCGTTGTCTCCAGATGCCAGCACAATCGTCGTGCCGCGTGCAGTCAGTTTCATGGCAGTGCTGCAGAGTAGATCCGCCTCTGCCTGTGTCATACTGTTTTCGTCGCTACCGTACGAGATGGAGTACACTCCCGGTTGCCCGTACTTGTCGTAGTTCTCCAGAATATCCGCAAGCGCTGCCTGGAAAAGGTCGCCTTGCGTGAATTGATTGCCGTAGTTGAAGAATGTCGACGTGAGAGGGTACGTGGCCGAGACAATAGTTTCCACATCCAGCATGGCTTCATCTCCAGGCAGGAGCGGGATGTTGAGTGCGCCTGCTCGATCAATCACATCGACCTGGGCGCTCGCTGCATCGGGGCGGTACTTTTTCAGGAATGTCGTTAAGCTCGATTGCGAAAAGGCTGAAAGGCATTCGTCAGTAGCAGGCCAAAACCATTTCCGTCAACGTACATTGACCGATAAATCCAGCGATAAATACATCCGTCTTGCCCTTCACATTCGTCGGATTGTACGAGGCCGTTCCGTACAGATCACGGAGACAAGCTGGCGTCACACCAGAGGTGTCGCAGGACGAGGGCACATCCTTGCCAGTAGCCTTGGCCGCGGTATCCGCACTCGCCTGGATAGGCCCCGTTCCGGGAAGATCGGCAAATGACGCGAGTGGCTGGACGAGTCTGTGCGGCATGACGTATGAGTGTGCTCATTCGACAATCATGATCAACTTACTCGACGAAATCCGCCACAGCCGACGGGATTGTGTACTTCTTCGTCCTTGCCAATGTCTGATTGGCTATCTTGTAAGAATCAAATTGTGCGGCGAATACTTTTGCCGCTTGCCCTACAGTGCTTCGAACAGTCGCCTGGTCTTTGAGCGTGTTGTACGTAATATCGCCATCGGTGAATCCTTGTGCTTTGAGAAATTCGTCGACGGCCGTGAGTGCGTCCGGAGAGGGCGAAGCGTATTTAGCCAACTCTTCCTGGCTCAGCGGATTGCCAAGCGTCTGCGAGTTGGACGCGAGCCACGATGCGAGACCGGGCAGGTCGGCAGGCGTCAAGTGCATGGTGAACTCAAACGGAGTAATGTCGGCGGCGGCGCCCAGGAGCTTGAACAGAGAAGGAATCACATTTGGTGCTGTCAGTGTCCTGTTAGAAGGTGCACGGCGAGCAGGTGCAGCACCAATGCTGGTGGCCATGCTGAGCACGGCAACCAATGCTGTGCGAGCGAGAACTGTCCTCATTGTGTCGAGAAGGAATACGGGTCGTCGTGCAGCAGATCAGCCTCCGATTATATAGTCGATTTGGTAATACTCAGCAGCGTACTCTATTTGGTCCATTCTCAGCAGCGTACGAGTAACAATTTGGATGTGAACAATGCACGCTCAACTTTCTGCCAGGCCGGTGCGGACGTTGTGTGTCGGTACCTGAACAGCAAACAAAAATACATGTTGCAAGCTAGCAGACCACTAGACCCACCGCTGCAGACTTTCCGTTTTTCCCCATGTACTCTCCGACATCCTTCGGCACCTATGGTGATAGTGGCAGCACGCTAACTACGTCTTTCGTCGATGGTGCGTTTCGTACAGCCTGTTCTACCGCTCACCCACATTTCGCTCCACTCTCTGCATGAAAAAAGTTGACAGTTTCACCATGCAGACGGTAAAATCCTTTCTAGCTCGAAATTATCGTGCTTTCACCGCGCTCATGCATTTCATGTCCATGACACCTTTTTAGCGCGCCGAGCGTGTATTCTTTCCTGCCCCACACGGAGCTTCTGCTCGAATCTTCTCGCATTAGATAACAGACATCATTTATCAGTGATTTTGTTGGACCCTTGAGAAACGTCCGCGTAACGTCTTTGCTTCGGGTCAAATGCTGTTTATTGAAGTTTTCTCTTGTCTCACAATTCGAAACACAGCCTGACGAGATGACTATGCTCATCACGGAACTAATTCGATCATATGCAAGCTAGTTTCCATTCACAACGCGTCGCTTTCTACGTCTAACAGTGAATGCAAAGAGGCAGTGCAGTCTTTTTGACAGTGTAATGAAAAATCTGCCTTGGTGTCACAACCACTGGTCTAACGGGATATTGAACAAGACAAGCTCTGCATGCAGGAAAAAGAGTCGAACGTTTAGTCACACAGCTTTCTCTTTTGTTATACGGGTTATATTAGGTAAATAAGTACAAGAATAATTGAACACGATCCCTGTGCACCTGAGGTCACTGGCTCCTTTGTGCTAAGTAAGACTAGATCGTATTAAGGAAAAAAAGAATCTATGTACCTTGTTGAGTGCTTATAAACCTTTCGCTTTATGTGATGGTAATTATTGACGCCGCCCGGGGCGTGTGGCGATGTTGAGTCAAATTATCTGACTCTGAACCAACGCGGAGATTGTCATTGTCAATTAGAATGATAGGACATTGAATACAAGGCATGGTGTAAAGGACAAAATGCTGTTTGCCATTCCTCTCTTAAGAATGCTGCATCAACAGAACGATAAGGTTGTTGAGATTGTGGATACAAATGGCAAAACGTAAGGCGGAAATGGAGCTGCGTTCTACATCGTCAAGGTCCTGGGCTGCAGATTTCTCCGAAGGATTTGGTGCATTTTTTTGAGGGCTTCTTGCAATGCAATCCGGTATGAAAACCCCAAAAAGAATCCAGACCAGCCCGCCCCCGAAAGATAGTACGAAAGTGGCAAACTCCTCCGCTTGACTTGATCTATCTTCCGAAGAGAGGCTCCAATAACCAGTCAGCATGAGACATTGCAGAATGGCATGGAAGTGGACTAGAGTCGCTGATCCAGCGGCTTGAAAAGAAGAGGCGCCACAGGTCGAAAAATAGAAACTCCGCACGTCCAAGACAAAAAATAGTAAGAGAGTACAGCATCGAACAGCGAACAGATATGCATTCTCAGCTGGTAGCGCGACTGCCAGATTCAGCAAGCTCAAAAGCAAGAATGCAGCATGCGAGAGCTTCAGACTCCTCCTCAGAGCTTTACTATCTGCCTGTCCTTGTCGAAAAAAGATCGAATTGCTGGCAATAGAGAGAATAACGTTTGAGACAATGAGGATGAGAGCAGGCGATACTTGATACCACGATCCCCACATCCAGATTCGAGGCTGCACGAGAAGTTTATCTAGTAGCCACTGAAGTGCTGGCCATACATGGCGAAGGAGACGAGGATGATCGGTGACTGCGGCACTGGGCGCATAGCAATCAGACATGGTGGAGTTGGTGGAGGGAAATGAGGGCACAATTAGCGCACATTCAGCATCTCGTGCCTGGCAGAGCAAGAGAACAGATTCGAAGAAGCGATGAACATGCTCGCATCTCTAATATGGCTTCCGCAAAGACCATCGATGGCATATACGGTATTTATAGATTCAAATGCATGTATTGTCATCACGATGTCCGCCATGCAGCCAAGATTCTCACAGTCAAGGTTCCACAGGATCGGTTCGGTGTCCGCTCCATGCTCACGTGACATGCCGGCATCCCGCTCCGTGTGGGGTCTAACGCGCGCCGGCACATTGAAAATCGCACATCTGTCGACAGCATCTGGCGTTGCGCAACCTCCTGCTCAACATGGGACGATTTTGGCAAAGGATACGTGAGGGCATACGCAGGTTCCTGTACTGGCTCGGGCCCATGTACTGTGTGCTGTTGGGTGCCACCATCCTTCTGGCGTCGTTTATCGTGCAGATGTTGACGTCCATCGGTGTGCCCTTCCTGAAATTCCTCGACTTCTTCCGCTTCGACATGTTCGGGGGATCTTTCATCGAGCTAGGGATATGGGCACCTTGTCAAGGTAGGAAGGCCGTTTACATTCCCACACAGCCGTCGATTCAACCCACAGAGGAATTCAATTGCTCGCCGCCAAAGTGGGGATGGAAGACCACCCAGTTTTCGGGCATTACAGACAACTTTTTCCACCATGATCTGCCCAAAGCGCTCATTTTCCACCCCATTTCATGCGGATTCACATTTCTGGCCATGATGACTGCGCTCGTGACGCTGAAGCGCAAACGTCAACACTTTCTTCTGCCCATCTTTTCGATACTTTCTTGTTTGTTTGCCTTGATAAGCTTCTTTATCGATGTAGGCACATTCGTACCGGCAAAAGGAAAACTCATGAGCCCTAAGGCGGTCAGTATTTTGGGAGCAACAGTCACCAGTACCTCGCTTGGCCCAGCATTCTGGCTCAGCCTTGTAGCTTTTGTTTTGGATGTGACGGGCAACTTCACCATCATAGCAGGCTATGCAATCTGGCGGTACCAGCGGATTTCTCACAGCCAGCGTCGCTTGTCGGGCCAATTCTCTCAGGACATCGAGCTCAAGGCGGGTGCGCGGACGACTCGCCGAGGGCATCTCGCACATGACGATGACGACGTGGACGAAGATCACTCGCCGTTCACGGAGAAAGCCACAACACCGGCAGCCGCCTCGTCCTCCTCCGGCAGTGGGACTGCCGTGCTGTCCAGGCGTGGTCACACCGACGCGAAAAGCGTACACTCGCAGGTCGAGTCTTTGGTGGACGCGCCGGCGGCTCGAGGCAGCGATGAACTTTCTGACACCGCACGAACAGCCGAGGACTTTGGCGCACACACCGACGAGGAGGATGGCTACGACAGCGCCGTGAGTGCGTATGCGGATGCACGCAGTGAAGCGGGTCGGTCGTCATTCACGGGACGCAGTCGGAGCAACGTCGCAGTGAACGAGACATCGCCCACAATGCCTTCATCTCCCTCACGTACAGTCAAGCGCAAGCCTGTGGAACGATATGAGTAGGGATCGGTGGACAAGCATTTCTGTACCCATGTATTAGTTGTATAGACACCCCATGGACACTGTTTTCTGCATTTGCCGCATGCCTGCTTGCTCTTGTCTCGCACCACCCGACCGGCCTTCTTTTCCACAACAGCAATACGGAATACAATTTGGCACGTTTGGCATATTGGGTACGTTTGGCTTATTGAGCGCATTGGATACGTTTGGTACGCTTGGCACATTGGGAGCCACTCTATCAGTTCATCACCTCCCCTTTACCACTTCTATGCCATGGCCACTTCTACGCCACGGCCACTTCTATGCCATGGCCACTCCTCTGCCATGGCCACTCCTCTGCCATGGCCACCCCTTCCATCGACAGCACCTGACAGCACCTGTTAATCACACACCCCCTGCCACAGCACCTCTTAGATACACACCTTGACACCGCCTGCAGTCTTTTATCTGTCTCTTCGCTCGCATCCCCTCTTCCTCTCACGCGCGCACCCTGTATGTTACGATTCCCTGGGCTTTTCTAATTTCATGCCTTCCACTTGTCTGTCACGCACGCGTTTGGCCATGCTTTTTTCTCAATTACACATCAATCCAATAAACGACGACGCGGCCCGCTTTCTTTCTCTCCTCATCGCACACTCTGGCGCACATGGCAATGACGTTTGGTAGCCCTGCTTCCTTACTCTCGATGCCACCCACGCCACACGCATCCACCTCTCTGCATTCCAGAGACGATGCACATGCCAGTACATCGTCTGCAGTCACACACTCCACGTCCACACCCCACCTGATTCCCTTTCAACCCAACCCTGTCCAGCATGGCCCCACGCCCCTCACCTTTGGATTCGGGTTTCAGCCTTCCAATCCATCTAGTGCTTCTGCCGGCTGGGCCTCGCCCTCGTCGGCATCGCAGACTCCGTCCCCCTCTCGTCATACACTGTACAGTGCGCCGCGGGCGCATCGAGCCTTCGCGCAGGCGCCGGGGAAGCGTCGAAGGGACGCAAGTGTCGAGTCCGACGAAAGTGACAATGATGCCATGGATGACCGCGACCCCAGCGACGCTCTGCCAGCCCATACGATGCCTGTGTCTCGTGGCAGGCACCAGCATGCGTTTCCGAAGCGAATGCGGGCCGGGCTCGGTGGCGTGGGCGTGCTGAGTCTCGAAGACAAGCAAGTGCGCACTCAGGCTAACAGCCGTGTGGACGTCGGTAAGATGCTCTCGACGCTTGACAAGGGCTCGCTGCTGCAGCTCATGTCGCGCCTGCTGTCGACGTCCTCCGATCCCACGCTCGTTGACCAGGTCTTTTCGCTGATTCCCATACCGTCCATGGCGACAGTGGAGGCGTCCTTGGAGGAAAGCGAGAGGTCGATCCGCTCCATCACATGCCATGCGGGGGAGATGCGTCCCGAGTTCGCTTGGGGCCGCCTTCGGAACCCAGTATCCGAGTTCGTGGCAACCGCTCTTGGGTTGCTGCCATTCTTCATCGATGCCCGTGACCTCGACATTCCAACAGGCAGCACAAACCGAGACGCTCCTCATGCCACAACGACGTTCTCCTTCCTGCATCTTCTGACGTCCAAGGCGCTGCAGCTGCTCCGATTGCTGCCATCCACACCAGCCTCCATGTCGATGTCGCTCTTCTCCTTTGACGGACAGACTGGCAAGCCACTCGTACCAATGTCTCTCGCACCCCACTCGACAAGTCTACGACTGTATCAAGACAACATCGATGGTCAGCTCGAACCGCAGCAACCCAGCAAGCTCACGTCGTCGAATCCCAACATGCTTGTTTCGCAGCTGATCCCCGCGCTTCTTGTGCAGTGGACGCACTTTATTGACAATGTCTCGCGGGCCGTCAACGAAGAGGGACGCATGTTCGGTAGCGAAACGGCCAAGGGATGGCTGGTAGCCCTCGAGGCACTCGCACGACCTTCCCAGACGCACGGCGACGAGGCCGTCGCGCGCTTGGCCATCCAATGTGTGCGTCAGAGCCTCGACGAACAGATCGGCTGGTTGGTCGCTGGAGGCCATGGTGCATCGACGTCCACCTTGCGCTCTTCCTCTGTGGGCCGTTCCTCTACCCACATGGACGAGGAGGAGGAGCTGTGACGCCATCTCTACCGTCTGCGCTGCTACCTTTTAGTACCTCTACTGTGCATTTTTCCTGCTCACCATCTGCCTTGGAATTGTGACTGTATATACCGTCTTTTCTGTGCAATCGTATCCAGCGCCCACTTTTTCATCGTTTACCTTTCAGCCTGTCTAGGAGCTGGCGAGAAACGCCACATCGTCTTGTCCTTGTCCCTCTTGCCCTTCTTGCTGCCCTTTCTTGTCCTTCTTGAAGTCCTTTCTGCCTTTTTTTCCTTTTTGTTCTTCTTGCCGTCCTTTCTTGTTCCTCTTGCCGTCCCTTCTTGTCCTTCTTGCCGTCCTTTCTTGTCTTTCTTGCCGTCCTTTCTTGTCCTTCTTGCCTCTCCCTCCTTGCCTCTCCCTTCTGTGCACTCACTCACTCTCTGCTCTCCTTCTGTGCCTTCGCACGCGTGTCATTGTCAGTGCGCGTCTGCAGCTGCCTAGCCTACTTATCACGCCAGGAGCACACACATGTGCTTTATCCTCCCCACCACGTCGTGTGGTCGCCATGAGCATCTTCTATCTCGCTAGCAAGCAACTAGTCTAGCTCGACAATGCCTCGTAAGGGCGCAAAGCGCTCGAAGAAATCCACGCACGCCTCGCGGCAATCCATTCCCTCCCCCCACTCCTCTGCCTCCCACTCCACTCCACTCTCCTCCACAGACTCCCCCTATCCTCCTAACCCAGATACCTCTCTCGCAGCCGCACCGGATGCCTTCTTCGACTCCTCGACAGACTCGCCCTTCGTCCACCCCGACACGGTGGACGCACTCTCCCGCGACTCGGCTGCCGTTCCCTCGTGTCCTCCCTCCCCGAGACTGGAGCCCACTTCACGTACAGGTTCCTCCGTCTCATCGCTCGTAGGCTCAAGGGCCATGTCTCCTGCGGGTCAGTCGACTTTCGCGCTCACACAGCTCCGTCTGGATCCTACACCAGATACACAGCCTTCCGACGCGCTCAATTCACCGTGGCCGCCCAACAACCAGGCGCTCATGCACATGCTTGGCCTGGTGGGCAGTCGTCTTTTGGAAGCCGAAAGCAAAGGCATGCTTCCTGCGGAGGATGGAAAGGGCAACGATGGTAACGATGGCGACGGCACCAACAACAATAACCACGAGGCCATTTGCCCCGACACTCTACGAGATGAAGACGATCGCCCGTGTGCCGATCGGCCGCTCCACAGGAACACCCTGACGCACGTCTTGGAGAACCAGTCGACTCCCAAGGGAAGCTGTACGCCAATATCCAAATCCGTTCGTCTCACGTCGCAAGACGGTAAACATTCGGACCCAAGCGGACCCTCAGAGACTGAGGAGCAAACAGGTCAAGTCGCAGAGTCCGATACTACAGATGCCAAGCAGTCTCCTGCAGATCTTCTGGCTGCATCGTCCTCGTCTCTTGGCTCAATACACTCCGACGCCTCGCGCGATATGCAAATGTCCATCCATGCCTTGTCGACAGCGGCAGACGCTGCTTTGCAACTGGGCGAGTCGAGCACGCCCCATGAAGGCACACAGCTGTCGGAACGCTTGCGTGCCATCTTCGACCTCGACGACGACGAATCGGTGGTGTCGTGCCATCCCTGTTGGCTGTTCCGCAGTATTCTGCTGCAAGGCTACATCTATATCCTGACAAGCCACATCTGCTTCTATGCCGACCTTCCTTCTCGACAGGATCAGGTCCTTCGTGCAGGGCCTCTCAAGAAGCGTACGCGCCGAACGCTCCGTTTCAGCAAGCACTGGGCTATCCTTCGCGGACGCACGCTGAGTTGGTATGACTCCGAACATGATCCGTACTTTCCGCAAGACCATATCGATCTGCGGAATGTGCTGGAAGTCGAAGCCGAACGACCATCGGCCCCATCCAGCACCGAGTTCCATATCCGCACGCCGTACCGTACCTTCATCTTCCAGGCGCACAACCAAGCCAGCCGCGATGCGTGGGTTGCCACCATCCAGCGTGCCACCTTCCGGGCACAGAACGAAGGCGAAAGTGTGCGCATCAGCATCCCTCTGGAGGCCATCCTGGACATCGAGGGAAGCAACTCCACTGCCCTGGCCGGGCTCACAGGCCACACGACGCGTGCCGAGGGCATCCAAGGCGAAGCACAGGACATGATCGGCATCAAGGTCTTGCAAAAGTCTCCGCAAGAGGCAGAATACATCCTCGACGAGTATTTCTTCCTCAACATCCTTCAACACGAAACATTCCGCCAAACGCTCCATCACCAACTTCAAACATTCTCCACCTCTCTCCACACACGCCCGCCCAGACCATCGGTCCGTGACTCGACAAACAGTGGCAGTCGCCCCGCTCTCAACATCCCTTCGCGCCGCAAGACGGACTTCGATCCCGTACCGCAGGGTGCTTCCGATTTGGAGAGTGAGCTGGCAGACGCAGTCTCCTCCACACCACCCGCACTCAGCGATCCAGACGGCCTGTCTACGTCTGTCAAGACACTTAAACTCAACGATGCCCCTGGCTATCCGCCGTCGCCTTCCACGTCAGCACCTCCCCCTGCACTGATGGCTACCCTCGGCCCCGGATACAACCCCAACGAGCGGCGCTGGGTGCCTGCATGGATTCGAGACGCATCCTCGAGGCTGGCTGCCAATACGTCGGACAACCTTCAGTCGCTTGCAGAGCGCTTGCCCGGCCGTCTTGTTCAAGAGAGATGGTCGCAGTCGCCTCAGCATACCATGGAGGATCTGTCCAGTTCGGGATATTCCACCTTCTCTGCCTTGGGTGACGTGGAACTGAATCCTGCCGATGACGATGCAGCGGCCGAATTCCAGTCGTGCTTTTCGCTTCCCGATGCAGAGACGCTACTGGGGCACACCAGCACGAGTCTGTATCGAGTGCTCCCCGTAGCTGGCCGCCTCTTTGTGTCGACAAATTATATCTGCTTTCGGTCCTCGCACTTCCCCACTAAAGCCATCGGACGCACTCTTATGATTCTTCCCCGCTCCGAGGTGGTGTCGGTGGCGAAGAACAACGCCGTGCAGTTCGGTCAGCATGGTCTGGTTCTCATTGTTCGAGGCCATGAAGAGCTCTTTTTTGAATTCGCCTCCTCGCAGCGACGTGACCAGTGCATCTCGTTAATCAACCTACAATCTGACCACACCTCGACTGCTCGGCACGACAACGAGAAGCTTCTTCTCACCGATCATGGGTCGCCCACACTCGCACATGACGCACCTTCCTCGCCATCGCCATCGCAGCACACGGCATCCTCCCTATTCAATTCCACGTCCTCCTTCTTTCCGTCCAAGCCTCGTGACAATATGCATTTTACCTTCCTCACCGTCGGTTCTCGGGGCGATGTGCAGCCTTACATTGCTCTCGCGCGCGGCTTACAGCGTGAAGGACATCGTGTTCGTATCGCAACACACCCAGAATTCCAGACATGGATTGAAACGTATGGCATCGAATTCCGCGGCATCGGTGGCGACCCCGCCGAGCTGATGAAGATCTGCGTAGAGAACGGTACATTCACGCTTGCCTTTGTACGGGAAAGCGTGACAAAGTTCCGCGGTTGGCTAGACAACCTGCTGGTGTCATGTTGGCAGGCATGCCAAGGAACAGATGTCATCATCGAGAGTCCCAGTGCCATTGCGGGGATCCATGTGGCTGAGGCTCTCCAAGTGCCTTACTACCGGGCCTTCACCATGCCATGGACGCGGACACGGGCGTACCCACATGCATTTGCCGTTCCTACACAGAGAGCAGGAGGCAACTATAATTACATGTCCTATGTGATTTTCGACCAAGTGTTTTGGCGGGCTTCAGCCAACCAGATCAATGCATGGCGACGCTCATGCCTCGGACTGAAACCGACCAGTCCAGATGTGTTGGAACCACACAAGGTACCGTTCCTGTACAATTTCAGTGCTGAATTGGTGCCCAAACCGCTCGACTGGTACGACTGGATCCACGTCACCGGATACTGGTTCTTGGACGAGGCTGACGAGAAGAGCCAGCATAGCTCTTGGACGCCCCCCACGGAGCTGGTGCAATTCATTGCCAGTGCGCGGCGTCGCCAACGCAAGCTAGTTTACATCGGATGGGGAAGCATAGTTGTTGCCGATGCAAAAGCCGTCACCCAGGTCGTCATCGATGCCGTGCGCAAGAGTGGTGTCTGTGCCATCCTCTCGCGCGGGTGGTCCGATCGTCTGTTGGACAATCCTGTGTTTACGATGGGTGCCAATGGCAAGAACGACGAGTCGCTTATTTTCCCCGTCGATTCTGTGCCTCACAGCTGGTTGTTCCCACAGCTGGATGCTGCTTGTCATCACGGTGGCTCTGGTACGCTCGGTGCTTCGCTTCGTGCTGGTGTCCCGACCATCGTTCGCCCGTACTTTGGGGACCAATTCTTCTGGGCGTCTCAAGTCGAGAGTCTGCATGTGGGCATGTGTATCACGAATCCTTTCACCGTCGACCGGTTTGCCAATGCACTCTTGTCGTGCACCAGTGATCAGCACATGCGTGACAATGCCAAAGCCCTTGCTCGTCGACTGGCACGCGAGGACGGCGTTGCCAATGCGATCCATGCCATTTATACGGACTACGAATACGCCGTCAGCCGTATCAAACAAGGTGCCGCACCCGCTTTCCAGCGTCCTTTGCCCACGGACGATCCCGATGATGGTTGGTCGATCGTGAGCGACTCCGAGGGCACACCGTCTTCTAACTAGACACCAAAGACACTCGTGTTTGAGTGAAAACGCAAGGGGAGACAATTTCTAGCTAAACAACGCGGGAAGACAATCTCTAGCTATACAGCAAGGGAAGACGGCCTCTAAACAAACAGCAAGGGAAGACGGCCTCTAAACAAACAGCAAGGGAAGACGGCCTCTAGACAAACAGCAAGGGAAGACAATCCACTAAGTAATCACATTTCGACTGCCTGTATTTCATCCTTGAATCGTGTATCACCTCTTTTGGGTCAATGAATGAATGTATTCTGATGACGTCTCTGTCGCAGCTCTCTCTGACAATGTGTACAGAATCCAGCATGTCCATCCCTTCTCTGCCGCGCAGCGCGGACATAAAGCTCCGAGTGTCCAGTAGCAGTGTGGTTCTCCTGCATGACGAAGCACTCGTTTGGTATGCCTTCTTCCAGAAAGAGCCACTCGTATGGTATGTCCTTCTCCAAAGAGAGCCACCCGTTTGGTATGCCTTCCTTCCTCCACAAACAGCCACCCGTTCAGTATGTCCCACGCGTAGAGGACAATCAACCACTCATCATGGGTTGTTGTTTCCCTTGCAAATCGCACCACTCATCATGCCATACCAGGTCAATTGTCTACGAAAGCGCAAATCTACTGTACACATGCAAACCGTTGCTCACATGCCCGAAGGCATCATCATGTGGGCATCGGGATCTTCCAGGTCGTCATCTTCCAGGTCGTCGTCGTCATTTGTCGCCCGCTTCATTCGTTGGGACTGCTTGACAAGGAGCTGGTCGCTGTCACTCAAAGAGAACTGGCTGACTTTCTCCGTATCTTGCGTCCAGTACACCACGGGAACCAGGCGGAACTTGGCATCTTTGATCAGCAGATGCTTCAGGATTTGTGCCTAGGACTGTCAATCACATACACGCTCTCTTGTTCTCACCATCACTCACTTTCTCCGAAGTCAGCCTCTCGCCCTTCTTGCACACGACAAACGGCTCTACAAGCGTCGGCACGCCACGTCGTAGCTCGGACGGCATCCCCAATTTCCGTAGTTGTGGCTCCAGACTGTGCGGGAGAGGCTCGGGCGGATCGATCGACAACATGATCGGGCCCTGTTGGAGAATGACATCGCTGGTAGCCACGCCACCAGCCCGTGCGAAATCATCTCGGGAGTAGTCGTCGAACCATTCCTGCACCTCATCGGGCGTGCTCGTGGTGAAGAGCAATCCAACGGGTCCCTCCAAGCGCTGCAAGCAATGAGCTCTCGAGTTCGGCGCTGTGACACATACTCACCTTGCTGATGCCCGACAATCCTGTTCGTACTTCGCTTTGCTGGTCCACGCCCAGAGCTTTCGCCACCACACGGTTCTTGCCAACGAACAGCTGACTGTTCTCCTTCCACAGCGATCGTACTTCCTGTAGGTAGGACGTGCGCTGGTTCGTCATGAGGAACACTACACATGTCGGGTACTCTGCGGCGGCGCGCTGGATCGCATCCATATGCCCGGCTTTGGCATCCCTTGTGTTCCTCTTGGGAGTCTTTGTGAGTGAAACGAGCTTGTTGCGTTTTGTGCGCGGCATTTCTGCGTATGGTTGGTATGTGTAAGGCGGCGGTCGGTCATCCAGAGTACCACGTCCAACGTTTTGAAATTTTTTTTTCTTCGCGTGCGCGGGCCACCCTCCTCACCTCTCCCTGTATCCATCACATCATGTCGGCTCCCTCGCTGGACAAGCTTGCCAAGAGTTTGCAAGACCCCTCCGAGCCCCTCGATGCTCGCTTTCGAGCTCTTTTCGCTCTCAAGGGTCTCGCTTCCGCTGACAAGCCCGAGGCCACCAAGTCGGTGATCGACATCATCGCAAAGGCCTTCGTCGACAACGACTCTGCTCTGCTCAAGCACGAACTGGCCTATGTTCTCGGCCAGATCCAAAACGAAGACGCCATTCCGTGCTTGGAGATGATTCTTGAGGATGAAAAAGAGCATCCGATGGTCCGCCATGAAGCTGCCGAGGCCATGGGTGCCATATCCTCCACCAAAGCCCTGCCCATCCTCCAAAAGTACCTCCACGACCCTAACGTCAGCGTCCGCGAGACCTGCGAGCTGGCTCTCAGCAAGATCCAATTCGACCACCAGGGTGTAGGGACCTCGTCATCTCAACATGCCGAGGAGAGCGAAGGCGCCGCCTTGGCACGAGCCAAAGCCGCCTCGGCGCCCGACGACTCCCTGGAGACCTCGTTTCTTCCCATCGACCCTGCCCCAGCTCACTCCTACAAGACAGACGTATTGCTGGCATCCATTCCCAAGTACAAGGCGCAACTGACTGCGGGCGCGTCTCTCGCACTCTTCGAGCGGTACAGGGCCATGTTCTCCTTACGCAACGCGGTCCACGCCGCACGGCGACGAGCGCAGCAGCCCGCCATTTCGGCCACACAACGCTCCGAGTACGAGAAGGCGGCTGCCTCTGCCATCCTCGCACTTGCTGACGGGCTGCGCGATCCCAGTGCGCTTTTCCGCCACGAGATCTGCTTTGTGTTTGGAGAATTGGCACACCCCGCGTGTGTGCAGAGTATGGTGGCTGTGCTGAGCGATGATCAGGAGGAAGAGATGGTCCGCCATGAAGCTGCAGAGGCGCTCGGTGCTGTTGTCGAAGAAGGAGAGGAAAGCGAAGGCAACGAGAAAGCCACAGATACCGTTCTTACGACACTCAAGCGGTGGGCACAGGATCAGAATGCGCCGCGTGTGGTGCGGGAGTCGTGCATCGTGGCTCTGGACGAGATGGCTTACAACAACGACCCGACACAATTCCAGCCTGTGACTGCTTGAAGCAGCTGTGACATCCATGACGGGCCGCTGTTCTCTGTACGTATTCATTTGATCTGAGGACATGGTGTCCCTTGGCAACATCGTTTTCATTTCCTCTGGCAACACGCTATTCTCTATACTTTTTCACTCGATTCACCGTCATACTGCTGCTGTAATGTGCATCCATATTTGACTCTGGCGGCATTGTGATCATACCATGCAATGTACATTGTCCAATAACGTTCCGATACTGTCATACAAACGAACATTCTCACTTGATCGTAGACACGGGTTTCGTATTGTGGAAAATTCGATTCGAGGACACTCGCTCTTGTTCACCACCGTACACTTTTATTGCTCTTGTTCCCCGTACACTTTTATTGCTCCTGTTCCCCGCACAGTATCTTATATCAGTGCATCTTCTTTCCGCTGCACATTCTTAGTCGCTCTAGGACATATTCCATAAAGTACATTCTCATTCGCTCGTTGGTCTCGTTTGCTATAAAAAGTACACATGAAGAGATTGGCACTGTAATGTACCATGGCCGAATCCAAGTCGATCATCCATAGTGCCTCTCGTTGTTCCCAGAGTTGTTCCCGGGTGCCTTGGGGTGCCTTGCACACTGCCCAGCACTCTTCACTTGTTTCCGCCGCCCACTTCCAAGAAATCGGCCGGTCGCTCTCGCTTCACGCCCGTCGTACGCTTGTTCGCATTGACAGGCAGTCGCATGTACGCGCTCTCCTGGTGACTCAGAGGCGCAGAGGGACGGAACTTGTTTTGTGCGGGCATCGAAAAGGCCGCCATAGGATTCATCATGCCCATCATGCCCGGCGTCATAACTTGATGCTGTCCGGCAAACGGATTACCAGTATGGGCTCCCAGCATGGACTGCCGTTGCTGCTGTTGCATTTGGAGTTGCATCTGCTGGCGCTGCTGGATGTCCATGGATCCGTCGTCTGTGTTGCCCTTCTGATGCATGACCATCTGCATGAATTGGTTCTGCAGAAAGCGCAATTGCATCTGTAGCTGCATTCGCATCGGCGGCGGCAACTGTGGGTTGCTCAACATCATCATGATCTGCTGCACTGCCTGTGGATTCCACTCGCTTCCTTCCTGCAAATTGTCGGCATTTGCGTCGGTATCTTCATGCTCTTGCTTCGTCTCTTGCGCTGCATCCGGTTGCTGCTGCTGCTGGGTGTCTTCTGCGTCCGCCTCCGTGTTCTGTTGCTCCTTTTCCTTCTGTGCCTTTTCGATCTCATCCTTTTCTGCCTGTTCCGCTTCTTGCAGCTTCTTCTCGCTCTTGTCCATCTCATTGTCCACATACTCACGCACCTGTTTGCGCGTCTCATCGTCACGCTTGAGATCCGTAAGGTCCTTGACTCGCTTTTCACATTCCGGGCACTGGAAATCATGTTCTAATAGCGAGTTCGTGATGCAGTCTTGGCAAAACAGCGTCCCACAGCACGGTGTTCGCACTGCATCTCGCAGCAGCTTGTTGCACACCGAGCACGCAAGCTTCGGGTCGCTCGGTACGCTGTCATAGATGTTCGATTTCGTCAGCCGCTTCTGACGGAAAGCTTGGTTGCGTGCCCAGGATGCAGAATCAACCTGCGCCACAACATAGTTGCCGTCTGGCGTCACCATGACGCCTTCTCGTAACACGCCGTCGGCAGGTGCTTCAATAGACTTGAGCATGCTCTTGGGAATCCCCGTAGTCCGCTTGAAACGTGGCTTGTTGTCGAAATCGCGGTCCTCATTTGTAGGACAGTCTTGGATCCAGTGTCCCTTCGTCCCACATCGGAAACAAATGTATCCGATCGGAGGCGGACGATCGTGTGCCGGTGATGGTTGTGTGTTGTGTGGCAGCGGGCGCACCGTCCTTCGCGGCGGCGCTCCAGGTCGGTCGCGATACGTGGCATGTGCCATACGCTCTTGCGTCTCGTCCCACTGCTCCGAGCTCGCTTGAAACATGGCAGCGATCTTCGACGCCTCGTCGCCTTCGATTCCTGCTGTACTCATCGACTGAATATCCGGAACATCCGCAGCTGCCGTAGATGTATTGGCGTCCTTGCCGTCGAATCGCATGCTCATTTGCCCACGATACGACTGCGGCCGCCGTGATGGATCGGCTGATGTCCGTGGCGGTTCCACGACAGTACTATTTGGACCGCCCGCCTGCAAATCAGCAACATAATCCGCCGCCGAGCCTCGTCCCGGTTTGGAGGGCGGAAGCCGTCGCACAAGAACCTGCGACGAGCGAGGTATGATAAAATTATCGTCCTTAATTTCTACATGACCCATCAGTCTGGCCAGTAATGTGCTTATTCATCCACTTACCTTCTTCTGTGTCCTGATTATAAACGGCCAGATCAAAGTCGAGGCCCTTTCCCATCTTGTTTTGGAGAATGATCTCACGCTTCAAATCCCAGACGCTGATCCCCGTGCCATCGAATGTGATGCGGGACGGCTCGCGCTGCGACTTGAAGCGGTAATACACCGATGCAGAAGCCATGATGGACGAAGGGGAGAAGAAACCGGCTCAGAGAGTGGTGTTGATCTGGCAAGAGCAGAGTGGAGCACACGAGTGCGTCTGAAGTGGGCTGCAAGGCTTCGTTTACGCCTGTTGACCTTTCTCTGGTTTGGAAACACAATCCCTCACACCCGTTACCACGTCGTCGTCGTCGTAGGTCGTCGCCACAATGGGTGCTTCCACAAAGGCCGCTCGCTCCATGACGCATGCGTGTCACGTGCGCAGCCGCGTTATTCGTGATTGGTCGGACAGAAGTCCCTGTCTTGTAGGCCACCATGTCGCTACCACGCACCATCCGAAACATTCGCTCGGCCGGCTTGAAAAAGTTTTGGCGGGACCTCCAGTACATGGGCGATGCCAAGGCTGGCACACTGGTCGGTGTAGATTCGTACGTATCTCGATGGCCTGCGCTGCCCTCCTTACCAAGTCTCTTTCTAGATACGGCAACAAGTTCTACGAGGATCTTAACGAGATCCCTGGCCGACACCGCTGGGTGGACTACAAGGACCACGACTATAATACAGTCCAGCTCGAGCCTGTGTGGCATTCATGGCTGCACCATGTCCGCTCCGCGCCCCCCAACAAGGACCCCATCGTCGAAGCTAGTCACAAGACTTGGGAGACTGTGAGTATCACGTCTTGGCTCGCGTCGGATTGCTATTCGATGGATTGCCTTATATCATGCTCGATCGCACACAGGGATCGTGTGAACCTTTTCAGGTGAACGCTTACCCGTGTGTCAAGATCGGTCATGTGTCCGCATGGCTTCTCCATCTGCTAAAATATCCAATATCAACGTCTTTTCGACCCAGTATCTACCCTTCTCGTCTGTCTCTACGCGATTCGGGTTCGTTTACGGGTCTACATATGTTGCTCTTCACTTTCTTTTTTGTTGTCGACAGATCTGACCTTACTTCTTAGCCACACACCGACAGTATCACAGGCACACGCGCCGCCTTCCGAACGTATAACACTACACGGCCCAAGGTGGTACGTATGGAGATCGAGTGAGGTAGATGATCTCACTTTTTTTTTCAGAATGCTTGGGATCCCACGGTGGCTCCTCGTCGGTAGTTTGTGTATTATGACATGTTCAATTCGATACAATGAGCAATAAGTGTGATGTTTGGGAGCCTTGCTTGATGGGAAGAGAGAAAACGCTGCGATGCGACTCAGATCGATTGCTCGGACAGTCCATCACAGCTACAAAACGTCTTTTTCGTGCCGACATCAAGCAAAGCCGTATTTGTTGTCTCTATCACCGGTCCAATTCTGCTTCACTCGTATTAGAACTCGTGCAATTCTGACACTTGAATTACTCTCATTCTGACGACACTCTGAAATCATGCATCTCTGACATTCTGAAGTATTGCATTTCTGACACTCTGAATCCCCACCATTCCGACTCTGAGAATTGCCCCCCTTCCGACTCTGAAGCACCACCATTCCGACTCTCTGCAGTACTACGTGTGTAGAAACATGGTAGAAAGACGCCTTATCGCTATTCAAAGTCCTACGTTGGTGTGTCATGAGTGTAGCCCATCAGAATGGCACTGCACTCTACAGCTGCTTGGCACGCCTTGTCACACCAGCGACAGTGCTTTCAAAGCGCGTTTTAGGCATAGTGTTTTGGTCCGTCACAAGTCCATCCATTGGAAAGGGCTTCGTTCCTCATCCTACTGTCTCCCCAAACTCTGCAAGGTGCAAGTATCCCATCTCCACGCAATGGCCCTTGTGTTTTGCCTCAAACATCCTTTCTTCCGCCAGGATCCCTGCATTTCTCTCCATAGTCGATGCTCAGAAAGCGCATGCACATTTCTATACTCATTACATGATGCTCTCCTTACTTGGAAAGCGCCGCCTGTAGGGCCGTGTACACTTCGACCTCAATCTCTGCTTCTGCCTTGGCTTCAGCACTACCCGATCCGGAGGCGACACGTTGTGCCTCGGAGAGTGCGGAGCGGACGGCCTAAACTAGGAGTGAGTACACGTGGAAGGACACAGAAAACAGACGCACCTCTGGGGAGAATTGGTCGATCTCGTACGCCTCAATGGCGTTGACGGAGAGTCTGTTGTTGGGGTGCATGGTAGCGAAGCCACCAGAGACTAGACGAGCGTGAGACGGGCAGCGCAATGAATCTTGGCTCTACGTACCGAACCATTTCTTTGTGTTGTTTCCCTCAATCACCTCCAAAAGACCGGGAGCCAGTTGTTCGATGCTGGGAACGTGTGCTAGAGAAAAGAAGATGAGAACACAATCGAGACGGGAGGGTGTGCTACTCACAGGCAAGAATACCCATTTCGCCCGAAGCACTACAGAAGAGACATATGAGCGCCGAGCAGATGTCCCATAGTATGATACCTACGAGGAAATATTGACTTGGGTTGCCTCGCCTTCGAAGAGGGCCTGAGAAGAGCGTGAGCGGGGAACAATATACGCAGTGGGGCCTTCTACGTACAGAGTGAGGGAGGATCAGGCTCAAGTGAAGCTTGTCACTGACAGCCTCAGCATAGCCACGACGAGCACCAAGGGGAGCTGTGAATGCCGCGCCAGGACGGGTTGCCAGAACAGCAGGACGGGCCGTGGAGCGCAGAGCGCCGAAGGCGGCACGAGAGACAGCAGTGCCGAACATGTTGTAGAGGGATGATGGAAGGAACGGTGTCGCAAACGGCCACGGAGGTGCTCGTGCGCGCGCCCGAGACTGGCCGGCTGGAAAACGCTCGCCTGTGTGTGGAAGGACACGTGCATACCACGTGCACGTGGTGTGCATTCGCCTCTGTGTTGCTCTCCACAGGCGTCTGTCGAAAGGAAACGGTGGAGAGCGCGCTATGGAGCACCACCGCTCTAGTGCAAAGGACACCATTGCTCTTCATCAGGACGCCACTCCGCTGACATTTTCGGGACTGGCTACCTTGATCGGTCCAACTGTGCCTGGTGCACCAGGTAGCCTACGCACGCTGAAAAAAGGGAAATCTTAACCCCTTCAAAAGCAGCACAGACAACGTTTCCTACTGCCGACCTCACTCCATCCCTTGGCAAGAGTTTGGAAAGCGGTATAAAAGCATACGGAGATCGATCTGAAAGGAGTACGGAAGTAGTCGATAAAAGTACGAGAAACGATTCGAGAGGCGTACGAGAAACGACTCGAAAGGCGCACGGGAAACGACTCGAAAGGCGTCCAGATACGCTACGATGCCTTCCTACTCGTGCCACCGTTGCCGACAGTCTCTCCACCTGTCGCCCTCGCTGTCAGACGATGCCGCTGCTGGTGGGGGCCTCACACAGTCCGCCTACGATGTCATAGAGGCGGAGTCTCTTATGTTGCGAAAGGATGATGAGCGCCACCACAATAAGCAACAGACGCCCTTGCCTCCCAAACAGCACGATAAGGATGGCCCGGCTCTGGCACACAACTCGCTGTCCTCGCGCCTGTCTCTCACGACGTCGCTCTTCGACATGCTGTCGAAAACGTCACCCCCCACGCAATGGGTGCCACCTTCCAAGTCGCCTTTGACTTCCACGCCTGCGTCTCGGAAGGTGGACCACAAGGATAGGAAGCAACGTGCTCGTCTGCCCATTGGTCCCAGCGGCACATTGGTCCCCGCCATCGATCATCCATTATGTGCCGAATGCACCAATGTTCTGCTGTCCATCATGGACACACAGCTGGACGAGCTTCGCAGGGAGAGAGATGCTTATCTGGCCTTCGAAGAGGAGCTGAAAAGAAGGGAGACATCCGAGAAAGAGGACTATGTGTCCAAAGAAGAGATAGACAAGGTGTGTTGTTGAAGTCGTTCCGCTTCTCGTGCTAACTCTTCACAGCTCGCCCAGCAGGCAGAGAACGCCAAGCAAGAGCTCCATGCGGCTCGCAGGGAGACAGAAGACATTGAGAAGCAGCTAAAGGCCTTGGAGCATGAGGAGAGCGCTCTTGAAGAAGAAGAGCGCTCCTTCTGGCAGGAATACAACTCCTTGGCACAAGACGCATCGGAACTGTCTGCACAGCGCTCCTCGTTGCAGACGAGCCTAGCACATGATCGAGCGCAGCTCAACCGACTCGAGCTCACAAATGTATACAACGATGCCTTCTCTATTGGCTATGACGGCGGATATGCGACAATCAACGGATTGCGCCTCGGACGCTTGCCGAATGATCCAAAGGGCATCGAGTGGTCGGAGATCAATGCAGCATGGGGACAGACGGCGTTTTTGCTCGTTACGTTGGCCTCCAAGTGCGGCATGACATTCGACGAATATGCCATTCATCCGAAAGGCTCCTTTAGCACAGTGGAGAAGCTTGGCACGGACCGCAAAGAGATATACGAATTGTAGGTTACCCGCGATAAAATGAAGAACATGCTGACCCTTCGCCAGACACGGCTCCGGCGATTGGCAACTGGGTCGCTTACTGACGGACCGTCGATTCGATCACGCCATGGTGGCCTTCCTAGAGTGTTTGCGACAGCTTTGCCAGCACCTCACGGATGCGGACGCTTCTTTCAAGCCTCCGCACACCATTCATCGTGACAAGATAGGTGGCGCCTCTATCCGACTCCAATTTGGTTCCGACGAGATTTGGACACGCGCACTTCGTAACGTGCTTATGACGTGAGTATACAGCCCGTTTCCAAGCCTTGTCTTACCTCGTCTGGCAGCATGAAGATGGCCCTGTCACACCTAACGCACCACGAGGCTGATCCGTAACGGGCTTTTTATGTATTCTATGTATTCTATGACAAGTATTCTAAGGTTTGTACATGTTGTGAAAGGAGGAAAAGTGCGGCATGGGGAGCTGATAAGCAGAAAGGAAGCTTGTGTACCTGGCAAGTAGATAGGGAGCCTGGACACATGGCAAGTGGTCAGGGAGTTTGTGCAGTGGCAGAATAGTGAGCGGTCCAGGTCAGAAAAGATGCAACGCTTCCCCCGAGCTACCAGTCGGAGGCTGTAATATTTTGGCGGCACGACCGCCGCTTCAAATATAGTCGACTTCCATTTATTTGTAAACATCACAAGGATTCATCATCTCTCTTGGAAGACAGAGAAACACACCACCGTGCCGAGGACACCGTTGATCTGCACACCCAGGGCCGAAGATGGTGCAATAAATGAAATGACCATATCCGTAATGAAACGTCCGGGTGTGGCGCGTCATCTCGTGTCGACACGACGGACCATCGAGGTATCATATGAAAACCATTCATGACCGGCGCGATACTTAAATACTCATAACCCTTGTGTGATACCTGTTCCTCCTTCCTGTCTCACACAATGCGCTTCCTCTTGCTTGCCCCAGTTCTTGCTAGTATCCTCTCCTTCACACGGGCCGCACCCTCTCCACACGGTCTAAGCACCCGTGAAGACTCGTGGTCTTTCCCTACGGAGAAAGACATTCGCAGACCGCAGTGCGACGACAACGCCGGCGACAGCGACCGTGTGATTTTCACGGTGGATGTGTCTAGATGCACAGGTGGTGCTTACAGGTATCGCCCCGAGGTGCAACCTTATGATGAGCACTCCCTCAGAACGCAAGAAGGGAATATCCACTTGTCTGTATCCACAAAGCCCGACGAGTATTATGTGAAGACAATTGTGAATCTGACCGCCAACGGGTACAACGGACGGATCTTCTTGAGTGACACGCCCGACCAGCACGATCGTACAGGCCTGGCCGGCATCCGAATCATGACGGACTTGCACAACGGTGTAACCATCTGGCCTGACAGTGACCCTGACGAGGAAACGGGACAAAATCGCACCTTGATTGCACCTCTCTCGTACTATTATCTCTCCACCACACCTACGGTCAACAAGACGTTCATCACCGACCAGAAGAACCGTGGTTTCCACTTCGCCAAGACCGCCAAGTACACTTCCGACTTGACGGGATATATTCAATGGTGCTGAGATGGTCCCTCATGGACCTTTCTATCCGTGTGTGCCTCCGTCTTTCATACCACTGTCGCTTCCTTTACTCTACTAATGCGATGATTGCGCGATGCGGAAGTTCCCCGCGTTGGCCTCCCTAGCTAGTTGTTCCATCCTGACAACAATGTCCGATTCACGGGAGCATTTAGTACAAAGACTATGTCGACTTCACATCACATCGGTGTAGCATGATCACGCCGTTGAACCGTGCTTCAAATAATTCACCTCTCTGAGACATATGAGCCATGATGTGTTACATCCACCTCTCAGGGGGAGGTGTAGCCCTTTTTTACCTAACCTCTTTGTTACTTTTTACGCGTGCAGAGTCGCCCCTCGTTCGGTCTTGACACAGTAGTCATTTCGTGCACGCCCCGCGTCGTGTTGGTCCGGCCCGACTGTAGACCACCGCATGAATGGCACTTTGTACACAATCGGAGGCCTCCTTGCTTTGTACGCAGTCCGAGGCCTCTGGCATGGACGCTTCACCATTCCAAAGTCTTCCCGATGAGCTCATCTCCCTTGTCTGCTCGCATCTCCTCCCTCTCTCGCCTTCTTCCACATACCCTCCTACGTCTCCTAAAGGCTCCACATCCCATGTACGTAGATATCAGTGGAACACACCGTGTCCAAAACCTTCATGGGCTGAAAGTACAATCGAGCTCTTTTTAACAAATGTTAAGAGCAGCGCTCTCTATAGCCTTGCCCTTGTCTCCAAACGTCTCCATGCCCTCGTCAATCCATACCTGTACATGACAATCAATCTGCAGAGCATCACGGCGACAATTTGCCTGGCATGTACACTAGAGGGGCACTACGATGGGGCGTGCGTCGGCAAGCCATATGCTCGCTCTCTGGCTCTGGGAAGAATGATCCGTCATTTGCATCTGCCGAACGATGGTCTTCTTCACGGAGTTTGGGATCGCCTGGCGGGCATGGACGACACAGCGCTGTTTGCACCGTCCCTGCGCGCCATTTTGCAGCGCTCCCCAAGAATCCAGTCAATCGCGGCTATCACGAGACCTACCAGTGTAATTCTGCGGCAGGTTCTCAACGTATTTGGAACGAATGGCGACAACAGCAGGCCATTCCCCATCAAGAGGATGACGATTAACTGCTTGAGTTTCACACATCCCCTACTCGAAGGGCGTATGAACACGCAGCATTTGACACATCTGCACCTCATTCAATGGATCCCCACCTCCCTCTCCAATCGTTTTGGCCCAGAGCTGTTCTCGACGCTCCAGGTCCTGCGTCTTTCTAGGATCCCTAGGTTGACGCTCGAACATGTCCTGAGTATTGTAAAGGACAGCAACAAAGCGAATATGAATAGGGATGAATTTATTCGGTTCTTGGTCTCAGCCCCATCACACCAATATCATCGTGCCCGCGACTTTCTGCAGTTGCTAATGGAGTGCATACAGAAGTGCGATGGCCTTGAGAAGATCTTGTTGGAAGTCGAACAAATGCCCGATTTGGATCGACCAGAAGGCCTCTTGGACGCGGACAATGCACTCGAGCTAGGCACGTCTCCCTACGCAATGTCTGCAGGTGGATTGGGTGCACCGTTTGACCAATTCTCTTCTGGTGAGCCCCTCGGAACTCTAGCCAGCCTTGACTATCCGGCCGATATCCCGCTGTCACCAGAAGAAAGCGACGAATGGGCGGCCGCTCGCCAAGTGCACTCCCACTATGCGCCTCGCGATGAATACTGGGCCTCTCTTCGCTCTGTCCAGCAAATGCTCATCCGCTTCTCACGGCATTCTCGCCCTCATGGCGATGTAGATGTCCGCATCGTCGCTCCACGTTTACTGGGATGGGACGGTCGTGAATCCTATGTGGATTTTGCCGCCAATGTACATGCGTGCCGAGCTTCCGACAACTCACCTTCAAGCCATACAGACACATCCGCTTTTGCAGACCGCGATGTGTTTGATCTGGTGAAGGAGGATCCATACATGGGATATGAATGGGGCGTCAACACCCATGGCAAGCGTATTCCATATTGGACGGGGGCGGTTCCACGGTACGCGACGTGTGGAAAGGAGCCACCAGAGCTTCCATGGGCGGTATAACAAAATGTAGCATACGATTGAATGAACATAGATACAAATGAAGCTCATTCGGATGGAGAGCTGCAAACAGATTTCTTTTCGTACCTGCAGAGGGGAGAAGTAAACTTGCAGATAACTCATGCGGAAGGGTACTAGCGTGTAATTAGCAGAAGCAATACATCGACTTGTTTGATTAAGTTGCAAGAAAAAGCGAACAAAAGCTATCCGCCAGAGACAGGGGGAATAATGGCCACCTCTTCACCACCATGGAGAAGGGTAGCTTCCACTTCATCTTCGTCGATCAAGTTCTCATCGACACTCCACTTGGACTGTCGCAGGACCCGCTGGAGAGCATCTGCGCTACCGCCGTTAGAGTACTGCACAGTTGCGAGTAACACACTTTCCAACTGGGACAAGGAGAGGGGCGTTTCGGGCAAGGAGATCTGTTGCTTGGCCTTCCCACCTGCAGCATCCTTGGCTGCGGCAAAGAAAAGCACAGAGATCGGCCTGGATGCACCCGCTGTGGTCTGCACTGATTCGGTCGGCGTGGTTTCATGGACGGATTTCCCAGTCTGCTGTGGTTCAGTAGGTGTGGTTTCCTGCGCAGATTTCCCTGCCAAAGCGCTCATCGTTACCGTACTGGACTCGGATTTGGGTGAGAAGTACCCGCTCAGCCCATTGGATGCGGAAGTCTTGACCTTTTGGACATGCTCGCCTGCCTGCTCGGCGACCACAGAGCCCACAGCCGATGCCGCGGTTGTGCATCCCGCTGCACCTGCCACAGCGACGATCTCGGCCGCTGAGGGCATCTCCTTGAGAGAGTGTCGCGGCGTCTCAATGCTACTGTCCTTCTCAGCGGACGGACTTGGGATTGCCTGTCTGTTGGCGGTATTTTGCGTAGAAGCCAACGAGGAAGCAGACGACGATGCCTTTACATGTTCGCGACCGGAGTCCCTATTGCGTTTGCGCGCATCGGGATGGAATGCTGTAAGGAACTTGGAATGCTGTAGCTTGTGCTCCATGTCCTTGAAACCTTTGGTAATTTCCCCTTCGAAGTGTGCCCATCCGCTCGTCGGCCGCGATTTCGGTGTCGAAGGGGCAGTCGCTTCGCTGCTTGCTTCATCGTTTACCTTGCTCTTCACATCACCGTTTACCTCGCCTTTCGCGTCACTCTTCACCACCTCCTTTGGCGTCTCGCTGTGCTCCTTGACAGGAGAAAGTGTCGGAGCCTGCTCGTTCTCCACCGTTTTTGTCATTCCTGCTGCACCCGCTGCTGCACCCGCCGCTGCACCCGCCGCCAAGCCTACAGCCGGTGTGATCGCCGACTCCGACGAAGCAGTCGTAGCAGTAAAGTGTCTCTCCAGGGGATTGGCACCTATTGACTCGCTCGGTGTCTTGTATCGCTCGATAGGCGTCGAGTTCTGCAAACCAACAGAACTCTCTTGTATGTCTGATGACCTGTCTGTCGACGTGCCAACACTAGCAGTGTGGTGCAGTTTGGTCGACGAGGCGTTGAAAGGAGATGTTGGGTCGTCACCACCGCGAATGACCCATTCGGATGCACCGATTTGCGAACCACAATCCCGTTGGAAGCGGATAAGCATGTCGCGACGTCGCTCGTTGCTCACGCGGACAAGATCCGGCCAGTACTTGTCGTGGTGGTAGACAGGATCGAGGTTTCCGCCAAAGTCGGCACTCAATTGCGACAAGGGCACTTCGCTCTTGACGGCCTCGTCGAATCGGCACTTGCTCTTCGTGACAGGATCAATGAACGCTTGAATGGCATTCCAGAACATCTTAAACACCCAAGGCACATTGATGCACATGGCGATTCCCAGCCGCTCGACGTAGTGGTTTTGCAGAATATACAACATAAGTTTGGCGTTCGAAATGCTTGTAGGATTGCGGCTGCGGTGGTCGAAATTGATGAGCAAGGCTAGTTGCTCGACACCAGGAGGCATCATATCGATACATCGTTCCAAGATCCACACAGCGAATTGCATCTGGCGTGGCGATTCCTTTGTGTCATTGCGATGCGGATGCATGTAATGCAGAGGACGGCTATGGTTGTCGTAGCCCAGCACAGTTTCCTTGCCGCTCTTTGCCTCGATGGCCAACTCGTCCGGATCCAGGTCATCTACGCCGAATTCACGACGCCATGCAATTGTATCCAGAAGACGCTTTTGCGCATGATTCACATCCCACTTGGATGCTCTTAGATATCGCAGCAGGCTTTCTCTGCTCAGCATACGCAGTTTCTCCCATTCAGACGCCGGCGCGGTGCGCTGTTCATGACTTTTCAGCGAGACGGGAATCTGCGCGTTGTCGGGAGACGTGAAGAAATTAAGCATCTCCTCGTACTTGGCTTTCTGCTCTTCTGTGAGCTGCAGTGGCTCTTGCGGCTTACATTCGTGCTCAGGCAGAGGAAAGACGCCCGAGAATCCTTGCAAGTCGGAGGAGGAAGAGACAGCATCAAGCTTCGCGGCCTGTGCAGCGTTCATAAACGATCCTCGCTGCGAGACAGAGTTGTACGCTTTGGACAACAGAGATGTGGGCCTCTTGCCTGTTGTCTGCGATCCCAACGAGTTCCGAGACACCCGCGACGATTCTCGTTTGATTTGCTCCATGCTGAGACGACGACGACCAGAGCGAAAGATTACGTGTCTGTTTTCTCGATAAAATCTTGGCCCGCGGAACTTTATCTCCGAGGACTTGCACTCGCGCAAGAAGAAGTGGAGGAAAAAAATACGTAGAAGCTGTGGGACAGTCAGCAGCCGTTCGTAAGAAGGGTACGGTACATTTTGTGCAGAAAGCCTTCTGAACAGTCTCAGACAGTGGCAAGAATGGGTAGCTGGGACACACTCTCTTCCATTCCCTTGCTCGACGGTATACTAGTATTGCAATGTGTGTGTACAAAGAATGCGTGAAGAGGCAAATTACACTTTTGCCAGACCGGCTTCGACAGCCATGGAGAAGAAGATGCTTTTCTTGTTCTCCAGTAATGTCTGGGGCGCGTCCAATTCGGCAATGGTGCCGTCTTTGAGGACGAGGACACGATCGGAGTCCAGGATGGTGTTGAGACGATGAGCAATTGTGATGGTGGTGCCGTTGAATTCCTTGCGAACCACTTCTTGGATTTGTTCGTCGGTCGCAAGGTCCACACTCGATGTTGCCTCATCCAGAACAAGAATCTTGCTTCCGCGAAGCAGTGCCCGTGCTACACAGAGTAGTTGGCGCTGCCCTGCACTCAGATTCGAAGCTCCCTCCGTGAGCATGGCATCTAGACCTCCGGGTAACGAGGAAATGTACTCCTTGAGGCGTGCCTGCTCTAGACTCTTCCACAGCGCGTCATCGCTGTATGCCTGCCCAGGGTCGATATTGTCACGCAACGTTCCCTCCCACAGCTGTGGATCTTGCGGAATGATGGCAATGGACGAGCGTAAATCTTTGAGGCCCAGTTTCCGACAGTCGACGTCGTCGATGAAGATGGCGCCTTCTGCAGGTTCGATGATCCGGAATAAAGCCAACGTGAGACTTGACTTGCCCGCGCCTGTGCGACCCACCACACCGATCCGTTCACCATCACGGATGGTCATGCTGAGCTGCTTCAACACCAATCCAAGGTCCTTGCGGTAACGCGTGGAGTAGTTGCGGAACTCAATCTTACCTTGACGCGGCCAGTTCTTGGGTGGCTTGACGTCCGTCACATAGGGCGCCTCGGGCTCTACATTCGTGTAAGACATCACTCGTTCCACCGAAACGATATTCTGCTCCACTTCTGAGGCCGATCGTACGACCCAGTTAAGTGTCTGTGTTGTGTTGAGTGCCTGCGACATCATCAATCCCAGTAGGCCAGCATCCATGCTTCCGCCTCGAACAACAATCGACACCGCGAGCATCGAGGCAATCAAAATGACTGACGAACCAATGAACTCGATTCGCACAGCCAGCCACCGGTTACATGTGACGGAGGGAAAGTAGCACTGTTGATTCCTGTCTACGCGTGCTTCATTGGTGGCGATGAACCGGCCCTCTTGACCAAATGCACGGATAGTACTCAGACCTCCCAGACTCTCTTGGAACCACGTAAATATGGGCGTCTTGCTGACAGCATCCAACCGTTTGATTTCTCGAGATGTCGCCAAGTAATACCGCAAAACAGCGCGATAGATGAACGCCAATGGGATCACCGCCAACAGGAACGGCGGCACAGACACACTCACAACGACCAAGACACCCAAGACGACAATCATGGTTCGGAAAAATCCATGGAGGACGCGTGGAAGGACCTCGTCAATCACGTTCACGTCTCGAGAGAACAAGTTGAGCAGGCGTCCGGTGGGGATCGTTTCAAACCATTGCAAGCTTGCTCGGGAGATGCCTTTGTACAGCCCATCGTGGAATTTACGTGCGCTCGAAATGGCCAACCAGGTGTACAGGATGTACGGAGCCACGCAGATAGCCAACCCTGCCAGCAACCCTACAAGCCCGTATATGGTGAGATAGAAACGTGTATCGCTGGTAGATCCGCCATCATTCTGACTGTTGTGCGTACCCCATTGTTTCAGCACAATATCTCTCGATACTTGAAGAACCTGCGTAAGCACTTGTGCCAGCAAATACAGACCCGTGCCCACAAAACTCGCGCTCATCGCATACTCTTCGTACACCTTCCAGCTGACGCTGCCTTGCTCGGACTGTTCTTTTTGTTGCCTGGTTTCGCGCAGCTGACGAAGAGTCTCCTTCTTGATCTGACGCTTTGTCAAGGGACGTGGACGCTGCATGGATGCCGTACTCAGACGTCGGTGCAGCTTTGTACCTTGAATGGATTCCTCGCCCTGCTGTACGTGTTGCAACTCGGTATCATAGTCGACCAATTCGTGGTTGTCTTCCTCTGGTGGAGCAGACACTTCGTGATCATCATTCGAGCGTGAAGCTTGCTTGCCAAGACCGGTGATTAGGTTGTAAATATCGCCTTGGGCTGCCATGATCTCGTCGTACGTTCCGCGCTCATGCAAGAACGTGCCTCGACGTAAGGAGACGATCTGATTGGCTTGCGGCAGGAAAGCAACCGTGTTTGTGGTCAGGATACGCGTTTTCGACTTGAGCATGCCCTCTGGACCGATGACATGTTTGAACAGGTGAGCACCGACATGCGCATCCACAGCAGCAAGAGGGTCATCCAGCATGTAGATGTCGGCACGGGCGTAACAAGCGCGTGCCAAAGCTACACGGGCTCGTTGGCCACCAGACAACGAGACACCCTTTTCCCCGACTTCAGTCATGTCGCCATCAGGCAAGATGGCGAGATCGGGCTCCAATGCGCAGGCACGGAGTACTCGCTGATAAAAGTCTTCCTCGTACTTCAATCCAAACAGGATGTTGTCACGGACCGTGGCGCCCATACACCAACCTCCTTGCGTGAAGTAGGCTGTACGGCCTCGCACGATACACGTTCCGTCTGTACGATGCATCTCGCCTAGCATGGCTGCAAGTAAGGAGGACTTTCCGTCGCCCACTCGGCCCAGCACAGCGAGCAATTCGCCCTTCTGTAACGTTAGATCGAGATCCGTCAATGTTGGCACGGGCTGCGTGCGAGACCATTTAAACTCGGCATTGTTCAGCTCTACGGCAGGTCCAGTAGCGTTGGCCTGGTCGCCTTGGCTGTCCGGTAAGAGGGGATCGACGGGACTGGCCGGAAGAATGATTTTGCGTGCGTGCGGATCGAGTTCACCAGCGTCCAAGAAGTGGGACAAACGACGGGCAGACACTAGAGCCTGAATGATGGCTGCTACAACGCCCGCAAGCATAGCCAGGGGGAACGAAAGTAGGGCGTACAAACTCAGGGCAGGGAAGATGATGTCTGCCGTCAGAGGCTGCTCGTTGGTGGCACTGTAGACGATGAAGGTGGCCAAAGAGACAAAGAATGGAATGGTGCTCCAGAAGAAGTTGAAAAAGGCATTGACGCCACCGGCCGTCTTGAGAAGCGACAGCTCCTCGTCATTGCGGACCTTGTACAATTTCGCAGAAAAAGCCTCCTCCCAGGCGAACAACTTGATCGTCTTGATATTTGTGAGAATCTCGTTCATCAACCGCGTTCGCTTGTCTTTGACTTTCATGGTACGCTCCGAAAGCGTTCGCATGTACCGCGCCAGGGCAGTATTAACGGGAACAGAAACCACCATGATCGCCACACCCACAAACGACGGCCAGCCTAGCAGGTTGTACAGAGACACAAACGCCAGGAACATCTGGAAGAGCGCCGACCAGATAATGTGTCCATACGTACACAAGTCTTGCAGGCGAGTCGCATCGACGCTCATCAAGTTCACAATGTCGCCTGTGGCCCTTCCTGAGCGGTCCTCGTTGGACAGTCGAAGACTTTTCTTGTAGATGGCCGACACTAATCCTGCACGTACTCGCATTCCTGTCACAAAGCAACGCTGAAAATACGCGTGCAGGAAACAGGTCTGTACGACAGCAACAACAAACAGCAGCGACGAGAAGAAGAAGCCGTGAGAGGCAGGCTCCGGATTCTCTCCCTCCCAGGACTGCACGAACTGCAACAAGCGCCGAAGCACCTGCGGCTGTACGAACGCCAGCGCATCTTGTGCAGCTTTCAGCACCGCCGCAAATAGGAAAGGTCCTCCATATGCCCTAACCAGCGTGTGCCAGAAGCGTGGTGCCCCATCGGCCGCGCGCGTCTTTGCGTACCATACTCCAAACCGTTTGCCAAGGCTTTCGCCGTCCTCGCCGGGCGGCAGCGCCCACATGTCATCTTCGCCCAGATACTTTTTCGATCCAAGTGACATCATTGAATGCATCCAGTGGAAGCTCAGGCGCGAGAAGATATTGGCTATATTTTCGGGGCACTCCTTGCTTTCCTCGGCCACCTCGCCTACGCTGAGATCGCTTGCAAACGAGAAGCTACTGTTCAGTGAGTCCTCGCGTTCGTGCGGTCGGCGGCCGATTGGCTTCCCATCACCAGGCGACGGTCTTTCACCGCCCACCTCGACACCAATGCATTCCAGTGCAAAGACAATAAAGATCAATGTCAGACTGGCTGCATGCATTGCGAACCCAAACGCTCTGTCTTTGATAGGTGCCGACGGATATGTGACCTGTGTGCGAAGCGTGGTGAGCAACACCAGGATGTGAAATAGCCAGTAGAGCAAAAGAAGCGTGTTTGCCCGTCGTTCGCGTGTATGGTTGATGTGTTGTAATGGGAGCGAAATAGTATAGCTTGCCAAGACGGCCAGCGATGCCCAGAATGGTAAACTTAGCACAGCTCTCCGTGTGGTGAATAGCACAACCAATACCTGCGCCAGAGCACTGAGGCATGCTGTTGCAAGAACGGTGTGCTTCGCTTGGAGAAGCTGTTTGCTGGATTTTGTTAAATATTTAGGAGTCACCCGTTGTAGGCGCAAGATGTTGAGTACAGCGAAGGCGACGAAGATTATCGCAGGGACTAAGAGGAGGGCAGCATCCTCAAAACATGGCGTGAAATCCAGATCTCGAACCGCCGATGCGGGACCATACCCTTCTGCGCTTCGGCAGAACGTAAGTGAGGTCGGGGACGGTTGTGGCAGAGGAGAAGGGTTGACAGGTTTATGCGGTACGATATGAATATTGTCCTCAGCTAAGGAAGACAACGCGGACAAGGATGCCTGGTTTTCTATAGCAGTCACAGGATCAATCGCGAGCGTCGAGGGATCCACGGTGCGCAGAAGCGAAAAGTGGCTCAAAATGTTCCAGGACTGGCGGGCCAGCCTCTCTGTCGCCATAGTGATCGACGACATCGGCGCACTTTCTTCCTGCGAATGAGGTAAGGGGGAAACAAACACGCGCAAACTTGTCTGCAAGATCCTCGATTTCGGACGTAAGCACACAGCAACAAGCGCGTGGCCCGCATGCGAAGGAAGGGAATTTTTCATCGCACTTGGTGGAGGGCGCGGAAGAATTGGCTGGCGTTCGAAGACGGCAGAGAGAGTGTGTGTGTGTGGATTCTGTGAGGTCATGCTCTAGCCAGACTGCGCTTTGTGTGAGGTCCACTCCTCTCAGCGAGAATTTCTCCACACTGAATGCATCCTTGTGCTGAGTGGACTTAGACTTGGACTGAGTCTCCTGCTGTGCGAGACAGTCTATGCCGCCATCCCGCCCTTCCTGAATGAAACACTGGTAAGTGTGGATGCTAAATGATATTTACACGGAGGACAGTGTAGTCGTTGTACAACTGTGTTTTGGAGCTCTTTTGCTATTCTGAAAATTGGGAAGAGATTTCCCACATATTTTAATCTATTTAAATTTTTTCTGGCAATGAACATTTTTATAAGGTTGTGAGTTATGTTTTGTACAAATCAGATTTACATCAGTCTGAGGTCTAATTATGTGCGAAGGGATGAGAATTTTTGAAAGAAGAGGAGTTAGGATCGTCATCCTATCGTATGTGCCAAAACCATGTATACAGAGCTTTTGCCCAATGCGGGTAAGACAATTAAACATGGCAGATAAACTCAATCGATTTCTCATCTCCCGAATAGTGGCCTTGATATTCAGATGTGAGACCAAACAGCATCAGTCTAACACCTTGCATCGCAAAGTGTGTGATCAAATTAATTGCCGTTCACTTCTATCAACACGAACCGGACGCTGACGCAAAGTTGTGAAATATGTAGCGCATTAGTACATATTCACTTATTTACTTGCATCCAACAAGAATCGTCCGGTTAGCTCAGTCGGCAGAGCACGGTACTAATAAATCAAGATGAGTTCACTCATCATTAGTAGATGCCGTGGTCGCAGGTTCGAGCCCTGCATCGGACATTTTTTTTCGCCATAATTTTTTGGTATTTCGTGGAGTGTACACGTGTTATTGATATGGATTGTATCGTCTGGAGCCCATAGTACAGCATGGAATAGATGCTTACATACGTAGGTCAGATACCTGTTGTGATGAGTCCTTTGTCCAGTGTAACGAATTGCCGACAGCGTAGCAAAGCACTTGGAAGTAAGTAAGCTTACGCTCAAAAAGTCATGCTCTGAAAGTCGAGGAAGTACATGCGCAGGACTGGGATGATCATGGGAAAGACCTCATAGAAGAGGGCAAAGTCTCTGTTTCCAATCATTCATCGTTCATTGATACATCAGCGCCATCCCTTTGGCTGAGCTTTCGTTGCAGGGACAGAAGTCTCGTACAAGCAGCGCGAGACGACGGGTCACGTGATTGCTCAGGAAGATGCGCGTCAAAGTCAAGCAAGGATTGTGGATGGGCTGCCATGCCATCAAACACCACCACAGTATAGCTTGCCAACATGTCGTCCAAGCAGAGGGTTATGGTGCAGCCGATCAACGTGATCTTTCGCTATCTGCAGCAACAGACGCGAGTATCGCTGTGGATTTACGACAATGTAGAGATGCGACTGGAAGGGCGAATCGTGGTATGTTCTCCTGCTCGGATGCAGATGGCTTCAGGACTGACGACAGTTGCAGGGGTTTGACGAGTTCATGAATGTCGTCATGGCAGATACTGTGGAGGTACCAATAAAAGGGGACAGCAAAGAGCGCAAGGAGCTGGGTAAGTGCAGAGCTGATGAACATTGTCGTATGTGTTGACCATTCTCTGCAGGGCGGATTCTGCTGAAAGGAGACAATATTGTGAGTGAAGCAAATTATGCTATCTGTGATGGCACCGTTCTAACAAGTGATCATTTGCAGACTCTCATTCAGCCAGTCATGAACTAGTCATGAACAAGCATAACTAGCCATAAACTAGCCATGGACGAACGTAGCCAGTCATGAACCAATACGCAAAGGCTTCTAATACGCAAGGGCTTCTCTTTTTTGGCTATAGAGATAAATACCTTCCCGGTAGCAGAATGTCTTTGCCATCCATTGTACTTTTAAGTTGAACTTGTTCTATATCTGTCTGTTGCCCGATTATATTCATGTGAGGAGAAATGATAGGAAGGATGGGGACGCGCCACGTGGCCCGTGGGTGCATTGGCCCGAAG
Source organism: Meruliopsis variegata (assembly GCA_037044235.1). Taxonomy (NCBI): domain Eukaryota; kingdom Fungi; phylum Basidiomycota; class Agaricomycetes; order Polyporales; family Irpicaceae; genus Meruliopsis; species Meruliopsis variegata. Next base: position 207,791 of record JAWLTJ010000007.1, read on the forward strand.
GAGCAAGTGGAAATCCAAGTGGCACAGGTGCCTGGCTGTGCTACGTACGCACTTGATCTTTATCTCACACACATACGAGCACCATGGAATCGAACCAACCATACGACCCCTACGTTGGCAATGGCGCCTCTTCACAGCCTGGAACGAATCGTGCTGCGGCCATTCAGAGCCAGATCGATGGTATGTGGACTGTGCTATTGCCCACTTCCTTCTGACATGATGTCCCTCCTTCAGAGACTGTCGGTGTGATGCGTGACAATATCCAAAAGGTTAACGAGCGTGGAGAGAACTTAAATGACTTGCAAGGCAAGACAGGTGAGAAGGACGTGCACCACTGAGACCCTACTCATCTCTTTGGTAGACAATCTTGCAGTTTCTGCGCAGGGCTTCCGCCGAGGAGCGAATCGAGTGCGCAAGCAAATGTGGTGGAAGGTACGCGAAGAATGCGTGGACATCACACCATCTAATCCCCTCTACAGGACATGAAAATGCGCATTCTGATCATCGCAGGTCTTATCATTCTTCTGCTCATCATCATCGGTACGTGCGCCAGGTTCATTATACGTTCCGACTCACCCTTCTTCAGTGCCGATTGTCGTCAAGACGACAAAGTAGATGTAGACGCTCTCAGGCCGCACTCCGTGTACTCCTTCTTTTGGCTGTCAAGATATACTCATGATCGAGCAGCTCATGATATTGATGATGAATTACGCCTCTTTTGAATGTATGTGTATCAGACAAAATGTGTGTGGGTGAGTGTTTCAGGGGGGGTGTACGGCAGGCACTTCGGGAACTACTTTGTCGCGTAAATAGTAATTGCTATGGTCCGATTGTTACTTTGCAGGAAATCAAAGCAGCTCAGGATGATTTTCTGTCTCGATAGGCTAGTCTTCGATTCGCACTGTGCAACAGAATGAGTGTTGTTTCGAAGGAAGGTTTGGATGTAAAAATGATGGGAAGAGCAAAAAATATAATTCTGCGTACAATACGTAGAGGGAGTTCGTTCGTGACAAGGTACATCGGCTTCTTCAGAAGCATAGCCCAGCAAGAAAGGGTAGCTCCGAAAGAAAAGTGGACAAGGGAAAGTGTGATAGGATGTGCACTAGATCGAATTTCTGATAGAGCGTACGGAGGGAATTCCTTCGTGACAAAATACATCGGTTTCTTCAAAGCACTGTACAACAAACAAGGATAGTTTTGAACAAAAAGCTGGGCACGGAGAAACTGATAGGGGGAGCACTAGATGTATTTACGTTGAAAAAAATACGAGGACATTCCTTCATGACAAAGTACTTTGGCTTCTTCAAAACGACACGGCGCATTTTAACACACAACGTTCCAATCTACGTCGTCCTCCAAAGCGTTTTGTAGTTTGTATCCTTTTACACGTTGTCTTTCTGTCACGGTCCAGTGTACCTTGGGATGACGCTGGCGTACTGTGCGATAGCGACCAAGGTTGAAGCCAACTTTTTTATACCAGTTGTCGTCTCCACTCTTGACTCGATACTTGATAGGCCAAAATTCGAGTATCCACCATCCTTTGGAATCTGTTAGCTGGTCATTTATCCTCGACAAAGCATCAAAGTAGTCCTCGTACTGCTCTGGCAAGACTTTCTCGTTCTTCCAGTCATGGGCTGTGGCCGTTGCTGAGGATGCGGTAGACCCCTTTTCTACTTGAGTTTCCTCTTGTCCCAGCATGCGCCGTCGAGTAGCATCACGGCGTTCGCGTAGGGTTGGCAGTGATTTCTCTTCATGTCTGTCTAGAAGCGAAGGCGGTGGATCCGCTACAGGCTGCTTGGGAATCTGCAAAGTAGGCCATAGCATATCAACGTCTAGGCCATGCTCTGCTAGGACGTCAGTGTGAAAGAGTATTCCGGTATTGCATGCGAATGTCTGCCGTATCATCCACCGTAACGGGATGCGTGACAGCATGTGGCGTGTCTTGTTCGCTACAGCGCCTCCACCACAATCAGCATGGCATCCCAAAAACCACACCTGTGTATATTGTGAGCAAGCATCTTATAAAGTCTTTTCGTCAACACCCACCTCCATGGCGTCTGTCTCACGGTCCTCGGGGCCGAACTCGCGCTGATTTCTCTCTTTGAATTCCTTCATCAGCTTGATCTGCCGCTTCCCCTCCTCCTTTCTCTTGGCTGCTGCATTCCGACGGATCATAGACTCCTTTCTCTTTTTTTCTTTGTTGCTATCTTCGGCTATCTCACTGTCTTTGTCATCACTATTTTCCTTTCCTGTTTCTTCTACAAACGAGACGTTCCTCTCGAGATCTAGCGGTACTTCTCCAAAAGAACCAAAGGAAGGAATTGGTGGGCGGATGTCACTAAGCCTTTTTTCTGTCTCAATCTTCCGTTGGTGGTGTGATTCCAATGCTCGATGGAAAAGAGTATCTGCATCAGTGTCTGCTTCGTAAGACTTTTGTTGAAGCACATCAGCTGGCGAGCCGGTGGCAACTGAATCGCCTCGCTTGCCATCCCGTTGCAACCAGTGATTGGCCTTGAATTTGGCTCGTCGCTCGTCAAGCGCGAGTGCATGCCGAAAATATGCCACAGAAGAGTTACTCGTCTTTGCAAACGGCAGGATACTTTTGTGGTTGAGCTTCTATTCAAAAACACTAGGCATCACTCACCGTGGTATTATACCAACACTAGCTACTGTATCCCAACATCCAAGAAAATATACGCCTACATCAATAGAGAATGTCCGCTTAAAGCCGGCGCTGTGTACAGTAAGCAAGGTTCAGCATTATTTTTCCCTACACCAACCTCATCTCCCATCCATTATTCGAGGCGTCCTTATACCATTTATAGGCGAATGGAATTTGTGCTTGGTTGTTCGCGGGGAGAAGTCCAACTTTGTAAAGCATACCTGCCAGAGCACGAGCGGTATAAGCTCCTCTCGAGAAACCAAAAATGCAGATCTTGTCTCCTTCACAGTCTGCGGATGTGTGGGTAAGGAGTATTCATTGTCTTTGAATGTGTAAACGCACAATTCTGCATGAGAAACGAGTATGCCTCGCGGACATGGACACCTAACGAAGAGCCCACGGCCATGTCTAGTGCAGCAGAAAATCCACTTTTAAGGGATGCATTGTACGAGTCCGAATATGTCCCTTGTCCGGATATTAGAAATGACACAACATTCCCATCTCCCACTCACCCACTCCGCTTTGGTAATAGCACAGCTGGGTAGGATCGTCCTTCTTGAGTGCTGCAAAAAATCTGTTTTCGAGTCAGAAAGCGCTTTGTAAGTCGTTGTGGCCCTCTCACTTAACCACGTTGGAATTATCATTGTCATATCTGGAATGTTTCAGCGCCTGTGAAAAGAGTCTGACAAGTGACGTACTGGTCCCCTGTTCCATCTAAGCAAATGATAATATTACGAGATTTCCGCTCATTTTTTGCTTCATCACAAGCACTCAAGATAGCCGGGAGCTCTCTATTGCTCAACATAGTGAGATGAGGGATGTGAGTGGAAGGTAGACGCCGTTGTAAGATTTTTGTGTATTTGCTATACTTAGAATACAATGATCGACATGCCCCGGGTCACCTTATGACCCGATCTATCAACATACCCAGAGTAGACTAACATGATCCGAGTTTCCACATATGCATGAATACGAATTAACGGGACAATTATTAGAGAAGTCTGAGCCAATAACGGGAGACTGACCAACGAGAGCAGCGCATCGTTTACGCTATGCAATAACTAGCGGGTATGAAACTTTGCAAATCACAAGCGAGTAAGGATAGCGCGAACTTTATTTTCTCTCATGTTGGAATGGTAAGGGATATTGCAAGGGCTTTGCTGATAGGGCGAGCTGAGCCTAAGCACGATTCTTCCTAGGGACAATGAAATGGCACATTCTGGGTCAGAGGATAAGCCAATCAACTTCGCTTGTTGGAAACTCTTATAGCTCTTGTTTGCCGAAGAAAAGTATCGGGTCTCGCAACCATGTCTTTGAGAAAAGTGAGCATAATCTAATGAGGTTGACGATATCTCAAAGTGTTTTCCCCAGCTTTTAACTGCTGTCAAGCGTAAGCCCGCCACTGCTCCTGATGGAAGAACAGATGAGGAGGCTGGATATAGTCATGAAAAAGACACCACAATTCTCCATGATTTGTTTCACCTTAAAGGGGACCAAGCTTTAACTTTGGCACATGCCCTGAAAGACTTGAGCAAAGGCGAGCCCCTCAATGACCGCGATCTACTTCTTGAAAATGGAGTCTCAATGTTACAAAAATTACCTCCAAATAGCGGGCTTAGCCATGCGATTTCCGACGGATTTATTGGAGTGAGTGGGATTGCACGGAACATGACCATCCAGTTTTGACATAATCGCATTTTAGATGCTTTGGAAGGACCTTCCCCATCGTAAGTAATTATCAATTGTGATTATTGGCTTTTCCACTGATATTTTCGTTAGCCCCTGCAACACTCATTGGCCCTGAGTACAAGTTTAGGAGCGGCGATGGTAGTGGAAACTCATTAGTAGATCCGCAGATGGGGGCTGCAGGACAACCCTATTCGCGCAGTGTACCCCCCTTAACGCCCAAAAGTCCATTTCTACCCGATCCAGAACTTGTATTCGATCAGTTGCTCTGTCGTCGCACTTTTACAGAACACAAAGGGGGACTGAATCGTCTGTTCTTCAGCTTTGCAACCGTTGTCATTCATGAATGCTTTCAAACAGACTACAACAAGCCGTGGGTTAATGCTACATCAAGTTACGTTGATCTTTCCACACTGTACGGTAACACACAAAAAGAGCAAGACCGTGTCCGCACCTTTGAACAGGGACGCATTTTCCCGGACACGATCGCTTCTGAGCGGATTATGATGATGCCGCCTGGTGTCGTTGCTGTTTTGCTTTTGTTTTCACGGCACCACAATCATATTGCTGAGAGATTGTTTGACGTTAATGAAAAGGGATCATACAAACCCTGGGAAGATCTTGACGAGAAAAAGAAAAAGGAGCAAGACGAGGAAATTTTCCAGCTCAGCCGTAATATTAACGTTGCTTTCTTCGCGAAATGCGTCTTGACAGATTATGTGTCAGCAATTCTGAACACAGTTCGCGCAGATTCCGAATGGAATTTGGATCTAGGCAAAGAAATCAAAAATCTTGACGGATCTCGTCTCGAGCGAGGAACAGGAAACAGTGTCTCGTGCGAATTCAACGTCTTGTACCATTGGCATGCGGCTCTTAGTGCTGCTGATGAAAAGTGGATGGAAGGCTTGATGAAGAAGGCATGTCCAGGAAAGGAAATCGATGAGATTGGACCTAAAGAATTCCGTGTGATGGCTGGTAAGCACAAAATGCTTCTAGATAGCCAACATCCTTCCCAGTGGACATTCAATGACCTCCAACGTAATAAGGACGGACACTTCGATAATCATGCCTTGGCTGAACTTATCAAGGACGCGATCGAAGAACCAGCTCACGCATTCGGAGCTCGCGGTACACCGGCCTGCCTCAAAGTTGTTGATATCCTTGGCCAATTGCAAGCTCGAAACGTCTTCCAAGTTTGCACCATGAATGAGTTCCGCAAATATTTGAATCTTGCACCTTTCAAAACGTTCTCGGAATGGAATCGGGATCCTGATGTGGCATCAGCTGCTGAGAAACTCTACGGTCACATTGATCAGCTTGAGCTGTATCCCGGGCTTCTCGCAGAAGAAGCCAAGCCCAACATGGCAGGAAGCGGTGTCCAGCCAGGTCACACCATCGGTCGCGGTATTCTGGACGATGCTGTTGCGCTTGTACGAGGCGATCGTTTCCTTACGCACGATTTGAACGCATCGACCCTGACCAATTGGGGGTTGGCGCAGTTGAAACCTGTTCTAGGTGCTTACGGAGGCTTCCTGGGCCACCTGCTTTTCCGTGCCCTCCCCAACTCATGGGGACACGGCTATTCGACGTATGGTAAGCTTCCTTTCTACACTCCACATGCCGTTCGACAAATTTTGAAGGGCAACAAAAATTTGGACAAGTACGATACATCTCGTCCACCGAGTGCGCAAAGACTTCATGGGCTGCATTCCTGGGAAGCCTGCAAGCGAGCGTTTGAGGACCGTGATACATACAGAGTCTATTACTTGCCGAATCTAGAGCTCCTCACCGATCGTGCCGGATTCTTCTTGGGCTACGATGACCACAAGAGACATGACGAGCCAAAAAAGGTCATGCATGAAGCTTTCTTTGAGCCAAACTTTGAAGAGAATGTCCGCAAGTACTACCGTACATTGACAGCAGAGAAGATCCGTTCTTCATCCTTAGGTTTTACCAAACCGGCTGAGCGACGTCAACTGAACGTTGTTCGAGATGTGTTCAACGTGGTACCCATCCACTGGATTGCTGACCGGTACGGAATACCAATCAAGACGGAAGAAACGCCACACGGGCTCCTTTCTCCGTTCGAGCTGCATTCAATGTTGGTCGCACTCTTCATTTTCTGCTCGTTCGATGTGATTCCGGAAGCCAGCTTTTTGCTACGTGGAGCAGCCGAAAAGTTTGGTCCTTTGGTTCGCAAAATCTTGGCAACGCGATTCAAAACGACCGCTGGAATGAGCGAGCGCCTGGCAGATTGGATGGCCAAGGGATCGAGCTATGAACTGAGCGATGCAGCCCAACACTTGTATCACACACTTCACAAAAACAATGTGGACGAGAAGCATGCGGTTGCCAATTTGATGGGAACCATGCTTCCTATTGCAGGCAACATTACTCAGCAAAGTGGACTTCTGCTTGATCTATTCTTGGAGCCCGAGCATGCATATGCAAAGGAGCGCATCGTGGAACTTGCTCATCGCGAGGATAAGGAAGCAGAAAAGGAGCTCGAAATGTGGGTCTGGGAAGGCATGCGCCTTCGAGGTATTGTGCCAGGTCTTCCTCGGGCCGCTGCTCAAGACGTTCAGGTTCAAGATGGCCCCGATCGCACGGTGGATATCAAAGCTGGCGAACATCTTATTATTGCCATTTCGCATGCACATATGGATCCCGTTGCCTTCCCAAATCCGGAACGTATGGATCCCACCCGTGATCCTAAGAAGTACATCCTCATGGGCCAAGGCTTGCACTTCTGCTTTGGCGCCCGACTGGTAGCTCCCAGTATTGTGGCCATGCTTCGTGAAGTTTTCAAGCTCAAGAATGTTCGCCGCGCGAATGGGATTCACGGCCATTTCATCAAAGTGCATGAGGATTTGGGTCACAATCGTGACGCTTGTCGCATCAACATGTACGTGGATTCCAGCTGCATAGAGAGCCCTATTCCCACTTCATTGGTCATCGAATACGACGCTTGACGGAAAAGACAGAAGAGCGATGTGTAGGTGGGCATACGGTATTGTATTGAAGATAATATGAATTCAGAAGGGAAATTTGAATGCGATTTCATACGCATGTATTACTGAGATGTGCTGCTAAAGTACAAATGTAAATATTGCTTGGCGATCACCACTCTAGCTCCGATGCCAGTTTTGAGAACACATAATCCCGCCCATCAATGGACGCCACTCCATCCTTCAAGACGCATTTCCACTTGCTTCGAACGCGTTGCACTTTGTCGTAGAGACAGAGGATCATATCCTCATTACCGTCTGCATCAACGTTTCCCTCCATTTCGTCCTCATCTGAGTCGTCCAAATCTGATCCGATCTCATTGTCATCGCTTGCAGGTCTCTTTCGTTTGTTGCTGGAATCACTACCTTCGACGGGGCCGTTCATCAGAGCAGACGGCGAGATATTGCTGGGCGCCACCGTTCCGGGAGGAGCCAAAGTGTGGCTTGCGTCGCCTCCGCGGACATCAAAAGCCCCGTTTGTACGAGCGACTTTGTTCGATGGTTCCATCGACTTTAGCTCGTCCTCCGCCTTGACGCTCACCTCACCATTTGGTCTATCTTCCTGCCTGGAAGTCTCCGCTTGTCTTGCACGACGCGGAGGAACGGGGGCTGCCCCATCAAAGTCTGCCACTCCCGTAGCAACAATTTTTGATTCCCATGACTGGAAAAAGGATGTCAAATGGCTCTCATCTACAATCTATGAAACCTACCCTTTGTAATTCTTCGAGAACCTCACGTTCTATTCCCATGTCTTCAAAATCTTGGCGTACATTACTGATCACATCATCAATTATTGTGCGATATGTGGCCGAGACTGCACGATTGCTCATTCTTGGAATCGATTCTATTGCCTGATGGATTGCGTACGATAGATTACAAAATGGAATACCAGGACGAGTGGCGATCCCACAGACAACACCTTGCGTGCAGATGCCTGACCCTTTGCGAGGCGAGTCACAATAGACAATCTCTCAGAAATTGGAGCGCTATTGATGTGGATGGATGCAATAGATGGCACTATCCTTGCCTGCAAGCAACGGGGGATGGTGGTATGTGCCAAGATGTGCGCTGGCATTTTTATACGCGCCGCCCCGACCCGACATGCAGCACGTGATCCGATGGTGTCATTCTCGTGCTGTATCGCCTCGAACATCATCGATCATACACGCAAAACGAAGGAGGGTTGTGATGAAAGCTGCCATCAATTGTACATTGGGCGATCCATTGTTGGGGTAGAGAAAAAGGACACATGCTAATTCAGTCTCATAATTTTTTGTGGTCTCGTAAGCCACCATACCCTGCTGCATCTTCAATAAGCTCATGACTAGTTCCATTTTTGAAACCACGATAAGTCGAACGCTAAAGTCTGTCGTGGCGAGGTAAAAAATTCGAATGAGAAGAAATTCACACATGCAATGAGAGCTGCATACGGAAGGTTCTTTCAGCAGTCCCATCGTGCATTGGCTGTTTCAAATAAAACTATCACATGGATGGTTTGTCCAGCGTGGGAACGTTAGCATGCTTTCCTCTTTTCAGAAATTCTGATGCCATTGCATTGAACAAAGGACGCACGCAGATCGCATACTTTGCAAACTCGGTCTTCGGCGAAATAAACAGGCAGACAGCATTAGGCAAGAAGATCTGATGTTGAAATCTGGAGCTGTCCGGCCCGGTTTGACAAACAACATCTTGGACATCATGAAAAAAACTTGTGGTACATACACTGTGTGAATGACGCATTCCTTCTCATGTGGGGAGACGTGCGACAAAGTGCCTGCAATGTGTGTGGGTCTTGTGTACCGTGATGGAACCACGATGGAAATACTGGCGCACTGCGCGCATGCAAACTTTCGCACATCGAGACTAAGAAGAATGATTCACGCAACAACTCCACACGAAGACATACCTACGTCCTTTCCAATCATCACAAGGACATCCCATCAGAAATGGGATACATAGCCTCTTACACGGACAAGGCCATTGACATATGGCTTGCCAGCCAAGGCAAGACGAAGTCGGGTTTCAGCAAATTAGGCTTTAAATTGCCGAAAAAGGACCCAATTCTCGAGCATGCTCGCCGAGCAGGGTTCAAGGTTCTTGAATATGACGTCCCTGCTTATCCAGTCCGCAAGATGCTGGGCGTGGCCAATGAGCTGCTCGTATTCATGCTTCTATCCACTGTGGTGGCCTACTTTCTTTACTTCTATGTGGCTAAGACGCCATTGCTCCGTCAGGCTAGCGTCGGTGCGCTGATCAGCGCCTTGATTGCTTGGCCCATTGCAACTGGACAAAGCGGCATCATGCTGCTCGACTTCTGGAAACCGGCACTTGGGTTTCGTTCTTGCTTGCTAGTCTGGGACATATTCAACATCCGCACGCAAGAAGAAGTCGCCTCCTGGTCGGGTGCCCGTTTCTTCTGCCACCTTTGGGCATTCCCTAAGGAGGAAGAAGAAATCGAAGAGCGTGCTCAAGAAGAAGGGTTCAAGCGAAATGCTCGATGGGAAAATGCAAAAGGGATGCCCAAGGTTGCTATGGAGGGTGTTCTGCTTCTTATCTCTCTGTATATCATCCCGCCCTACGAAGCTACACGGAACATGAGTCAGTTTGCCTATCACTGTTACTGTGATGCCTTGGGATTCTCCGTAAGTAAAGGAGGGTAATTAAGGAAGACGCGAGCTGAATTGATCCGCCGTAGATTCTCATGGCGCTCGCCCTGTTTGGTGATGGTCTTTTGAAGCTGATTGGTATCATTTGTAACGTCGAGATGGCGGACATGTTTGAAAATCCGCTCGGCACAGTCAATATCCGCCTGTTCTGGTCCCACTGGAACCGTGCAATCGCTACTGTGTTGCACCGCGTCATCTTTGGGGGTGGACGCAATACAAAAACATCGGTAAAAAGTCAGAAGAAAGCGAAGAACGCTGTAAGCAGTTCTGCTCAGGACAAGCGTCTTGCGCAGCTTCGCCAACGCAGACATCTAGACCAGCTTAGTGAGACAGAAGTCGATACCGGCAAGACCGACGATGAAGACGATGGAGCACACAGCAGGCGCGCCCGCCAGAACGGTTTGACAATGACCAAGTCCGCTGTCAATGGCGATAGCAAGCCTTCCCAACCAAGGAGCAGCTCCAAGTCGCGCTCTTCGTTTGCGCCCAAAGCGTTTGCTGCCATTGCCACGTTTGCCATGAGTGGTATTTTCCACGAATGGATCACCGCCATGACGATCAATTACGCATCGGGAGAAAACTTTGTCTTTTTCGTGCTGAACGGTGTGGCAACTGTGGTGTCAACATGGTTCCGTCGGTCGTATCCCGAGCTGAATGCCAAGATCCCCACACTGGTCGCTGTACTCATGTTACACGCCTTTTTCCTGGCCGTCATCCCGCTCTTCTGCGCCCCGTTCATCCAACGCGGTTTCTTTGTCCGTGCGTATAATTTGCTGCTCTTTTTTTCATGCGCTCATCTTTTTTCCTTGACAGAATTGAACGCCCTGCGATACGAGCTTCTCCCCTGGCAAGCTCGTAAGAGAGGTGCCTTCGTTTATCTGTTTGGTCAATAAGCCAGTCGATCTGTCCAATACTTTGCTAGTTTTCGTTGTCCCTCTTCGCCACTCGCACTCGCACTCTCCTCTTTTCCGCTCCATCTGTGACAGTTTCATGTACTCTCTGCGTTTATGAATGAACTATGCCGGAAAGTATCATCGGCCTCAAAAGAAGAAAAAACACTGTTGCGTAGACTAGACATACACTATTGTGGGATGCGTTCACATGTAATGTGTGTTTTACTCGGATCTTGCGGTAATTGGCAGAAGAAGTTCAGACGCTACCATGAGATGAGCAAGATTGAATGACAGAATCGATTTGTATAACATACCTGCATGGTTGCAAACAAATCTTTCGCTACAACGAGTAGTGAGCCAACTATCTGCACTGAGAACAATTGTTTCGGCGTATGCGCAGTTCCCGGGGTTCGAAGCTCGTAAGGTCGGAAGCTCGCGAGATCGTACCTAGGACAACCTTGCATGGCGAGCACAACCTTGGGTTGCCGCTCCCTTCTTATCGCTGTACTCACCTTCCATGGCAATGTCGACGCAATCCACCTGTTTCGAGGGATCTGCTGGATGCATACACAACTTCGAGTGAGCGACGCCTCGCTCGCCGTCAAAGCTGAATTTTGTGCCGTACTGCTGGGCTTGAACGAAATCCGCCACAGTCTTGTGGGCTGGCGAGTTCATCTTCGGTATGAGATTCGATGAGCTGGCCGACATGGCGCCTGTGGTAGTCTGAACCAAGCACCTCGTGTCTCTTACGCGGCGGTGCTTTCCTCCACTGCTTTCCTTCCACTACTGGTCTGTGCAGCGCGGCTGCTGCTGCCTTGACAACAGAAACATCATCATCATGTCAGGGGACACGGCGCGGCTGACCCTGCCATGCGTGCTGGTCATTGCATGGATCGTTCTGGCTACGTTTAATTTTGGCTTCGGAACCTCGGAGCTCAATCCTTTGCAGAACAGCATGACGTGTTCCCGAGCCAATGATTCCTCTCATTGCATCGTGATGTCCAATTCCCAGTTCGGATACGTGACTGCTGCGTTCACTCTGGGAGGCTTCCTGGGAAGCTTGAGCCTCGCACCTCTCAAGACACACTTTGCGGTCCTCGCAAGACTTCGTTTCGTGCTTGTCTTTTCGTCCCTCTTCACCATCCTGGCCGGTTTCGTACAGGCGATGGCAAGCACGTGGCTTGTTCTTGCACTCGGTCGGTTGCTGATGGGCGTGGGCAGTGGCATGGCCCTCGTCACGGTGCCAGGCTATCTGAAGGAGGTCTCTCCACCGCATCTTCAGGGGTCTGTGGGCGTGCTCAACCAGTTCTCGATCGTGATCGGAATCTTGATCGCACAGGCCCTGGGCGCGTCTCATTTGGGTGATCCGCCCACTCCTTCGTCGACATTTGCGCTCTGGCGAATAGTTCCGCTTGTCTCTTCGGCTGTAGCACTGACGCAAGTGATCTTTTCCCCACTCATCTTTGACGCACCTTGTGATGTTGGTAGCGAGGTTGCCATTCACATCAGAGAAAAGTTGTGGGGTACTCCACCCAGCAACACGGAGGAAGGGCGAGCTCTTCTATTGTCGGACGACGAAGCGGACGATTCCAGCGGTGAATCGGAGCGGGAAAGCCATCGTCGAGGTATCACAAGGAAATGGACCGTCAAAGATGTCGTCTTTCTCGCGCTGTGGCCGCGTCCTATTGGGGAAGCAGAGCATGCCTCTCTACGCAAGGGCATTCGTCTGATCATCTTTACACAGATCGCACAGCAGCTCAGTGGAGTCAATGCAGTTCTCTACTTCAGCACGGGGATCCTGGCAGGGCTCTTTGAAGGAAACAATGGCGAGGCTATGGCGAAAAGGATCGCGCTAGGCATCACCTTTGTGAATTTTCTCATGACCTTTCCGCCCATCCCCCTGGTTCAAGAGAACAGATTGGGCCGCAAACGCCTCTTGCAGCTCTCTGCAGGCATCATGGCGGTATCTGCAACCGTTCTTGGCTTCTCGCTGCTGAGATCGTACGTTGTTCTGGCCGCAATCAGTATTGTAACGTTTGCTGCAGGCTTCTCGCTTGGTCTCGGACCTGTGCCGTTTCTCATTTTGCCGGAGCTGGTTTCTGGAGAGGTGCGTTTACAGCCAGTAGCGGAATGTCTGCTAATCCCTTCGCTCAGGCTTCCTCAGCTGCCAGCAGCCTGGGCATTGCATGCAATTGGGTCGCTAATGTGACTGTGGCATCGGCCTTTCTGCCTCTCAAGGACACTCTGGCACGCATCGACGGACACGGGGGCGGGAGTGTGTTCTTCTTGTTCACTGCCGTGGATGTTGTGATCTTTCTCGGTATCTCACGCTTGTATCATTACCAGTCGACGACGCACTAGATGTCGATGAAATTACTTTGTTTCTGTTGAGCAGAAAATACTGAATGAAATCCATTTCCTTTTGTTTGACAAGGGAAATGACGCACTCCATTGAGATTTTCTTTCGTCCATGTTAGTACCAGGCGACGACGCACTCAATAACAATGGAATCCATTTGTATCTATATCTATGACAAACAGGCGAAGCAAATGGGGAGGGAAATTCTGCAATTATGGGTAGCCGCAGTGCGAGTCCTTGAACATTATCCAAAACAAAAGAGCAGCACACAACGGTTGAACAGTGCAGGGCTGGCGGCTGCTCGACTGCCCATGCCGTCCAAGACGGGATTCATTGTGAAGATGACGTGTAAATTCTTGCTGATTTCCGAGCTGAACCAGTTCAACAGCTCCTCGTTACTGTCGAGCAGCAGTCCATCGCGTGAGCTGCCCTCCTTGCAAGCTGTGATCAAAGCGCTGTATTCGTCGCCTTCAAACAGTCCAGGAACTTCGCTATTGGCGAGGAGCGTGTTCATTCGTTCCAGGAATGCAGGCTCGCGGATTTGCGATTCGTCGATGATGAAGCACATCTTCTCACCCTGACACCCTGCACGCCGTAGTACAACCCGGAGATCATCATCAAAGTCTGCCATGGAATACTTGCGCGACGTAGCGATCGTGAAGACGGACAGTCCGTTCATCCATGCCACAAAGCGTGCAATGGTCGTGCGGCCACTGCCCGAAACACCGATGAGGAGCAGGTGTCCCTGTCGTTGCCGTAGCACACGGTCAATGGCGGTAGCAAGCAGCAGGACACTGTCGAACAAGACAAGCTTTGTGTCTAACTCCTCGTCGCTGTACTGACGCAGTCGCGCAGATGTGTGGCTTCGCAATGCTTCCATGTTGACACTCTGTGTTGTGCGACTGAGCCAGTTGCTGAACACTATCGGCCGGGCAAGCGCTTGTTCGTGTTCGATCGTAGGGAAATGCTTGCGTGCCGTACTGTCAATCAGCTCGTCTGTCCACTGGCGTTCCTCCACATCGATGAGACGATCGGCAAAGATCCGCAATGCCTCGTATGCCCACACGCGGACCAGGCCTTCCACACTGACCGAATCAAGCTTGCCGATGATCTCCAGAATACCACGCATCCACCGAGTCAGCTCACGAGGACTATAGACATACGTGGGACTCTTGTCAGCGGTGAATTGCCTCTGTGTGTCGAGGAAGAAATCCGTCATGGCCGCCGTCAGAGGGTCCGCATATCCGCGAAGGTTTGGGGTGACCTTCAAGAGAGCTCGGTTGAATGTTCCGTAGATTTGCATCAAAGACTGCGCGGCAGGATAGCCCACCATCACAAGAGGCGCGTGACGCAGGAACCGTGGACTCAACGGGACACGTCCTGGATCCGTAGGCGGGTTGCATGCTCCCACGAATTGGATGCGCTCCAACGTCACCCAGCTCTTGTCTGATGTTCGCCAGAAGCCTCCCGACTCTACGAGCTGGCGCAGGAAGGAGATCACACGCTGCGTTCCGTACTTGTCCAGTGCCGGCAGATTGATCTCATCACAAAATAGCACGATCCACTTGCCAATCTGCACGGGCGCCAGCACCACGCCGTTGGGCGTCTTTCGGTACTCGCAGTACTGCTCGAATGTCTTGAGAATGAGTTCCGGTGTCGTAGCACTGGAGAAGTTCAATCCGACAACCTCTTGATCGGGCAGCTTGCGGAGGGCGCTGAACAGCGTCATTGTTTTTCCACTCCCAGGCGGTCCACACAACATCAGCGGCTTGTGTTCGCTCAGCCAGCTATACAAGACATCCTCGTGTCTCACTGTGTCTGTCGTTGGGATGACTACGTCGGCGCTCAGTACTGCATTTGTCTCCACCTCGATTGTTGGTACGCGGCTGGCCCAGTCGAACCATTCCCCGTCTTTGACTTGCACATCATAGTCGATCAAGCTCGTGTCGACGCCAAATGCTGGAAGCTCCACGCCCGTTTGTCCACGCAGGTATTCTCCCATCGAGGCACGCTCGTTGATCTCGGCGTCTCCAGTGAATGACCACACCAAGGCCACAACTAGACGGCGAGTCGCATACTTCTCGATGGTCTCGGCACTCAGCGGGAAGTCGTTGTGCTGGGCATTATAATCAAGAATGTTGCGAATCGTCTTGTTGAGCAGAGAAAAGAGTGTGTGCAGCGCACGTCCCACAGTGAAGTCCATAATGTGCCAGACGTTCGAGGCATACTGTAGAGCCTTGCTCACCAGTCCGTCATCCTCAAAGAAGGGTGCAATGGCATCTGCTACCGAGCATTGCCATTCCATCTCCACACTGGTAGAGGATTCGGCGTCGTTCGCACTGGCTAGGAGCTGTCGCCTAGATGCCGACGAGTCTTCGTCTTCTCGGGCCAGTGGCACTTGACGCAGAGTAGCTAGGTAGTTTGCGTACAGCATTTCAGGCTCCACTGTGTCGTCGCTAAACCACACCATCCCACATCGCGAAACGGTGGCCAACGTCGCATAGCGCAAATGTTCCACTTCGAACATGATACGCACATTGGGTGGCAGGGCCAAACGCTCTCCATTCGGCAATGTAAGGAGCTTGTTGTCGTCCAACACGCTGTTCAGGTTCTCGACCCATTCAGGATCCACATCGCCATCAAAAATGATCCAGTGGCGCTTATTGCTCTCTCCACGCACATTGTCTACGATCTTTCGAAGAACATGGGTGAAGAGGCCGTCGTTCCATTCCCGCGTGGTGGGATCCAGTGTACCGTACAATGCTTCTTTCGGAACGGCTTTGGGGTCAATAACGTATGAGACGCCCTCGACACCCTCAAGTCTCTCTAGAGCAGCCAGCAGGACTTGCCATGCCTGTGACTTTCCAGTGCAAGACGGACCCACCATCATGAGACCATGGCTGATTTTCTGGATCTGATACAGCTGCAGCACTTTTTGAAGCCATTCGCCTTCCTGATATACGAGTCGGCGCTGCTTGCAGATTGCTTCAATATGCTCCTTGAGCTGATCCAAGTTGACGGGTTTGTACTCGATTCCAGGGAACACATCGGCCAGAAGACTAGAGAGTAGAGGCACGTCTTCCGCGACGAGCTTCGGCACAATCGTCTCCGAGACACTTTGGATGATGATCTCTTGTTCGGCCACGTCCATGTCCTGCTCGTGGCGATGACTAGACAGGTGCTCACGCTTCAACTGACCTGCACTGACCAGAACACTTTTCAGCGCTCGGAGGCCGAAGTCGTAATGGGGTTGCTTGCTGAGCTGCTCGGCACACAAGTTGAAGAAGGGAACAATCTTACTTGACAGCTTCTCAGCGTATCGGAAACCTTGCGCATACAGCAAAACCTGTGCAATGATCTCGCGATCCGGTTGCGACATGACGACGGGCCGGAAGAGTTTCTTGAGATTATCAGGTAGCTTGGAACGTCCGGCGTACGTAGGGTTAGACGTCACGGCAATAGCTGTCCGCGTATTGACAGACACTGACTTGCCCAACAGTTCTACCTCAACATTAGCGGAGGGATTGGATGCCGATTGTACGAGACCATTCTGGATCGCTTGAATCTGTTGACTGACCGCTGATAGGATTCTCTCCTCCAGACGATTAAATTCATCGAAGCATCCCCATCCACCTGTTCGACAGAGTCCCACGAAGATGCGTCCCATGGCTTGGAAGTCAAATGTCTCATCACAACAGAACACAAGCACCATCTGTCCTAGTTGGGCACCGAGGGCCTTGACAGTCTCGGTCTTTCCTGTGCCTGCTGGGCCTTCGGGTGCACCACCCAACTTGTAATGCAGAGCTTGTGTAAGGGTGAGGTAGCAACGGCGCGTCAGTGGTGTTGTGACTAGTTTGTCAGTGATACCCAGGTATTCGTACCCATACGGTAGAACGGCGTTTGCCATCTCGGCACGTAGGCGATCCAAGGGATTATCCATGGCCTTGTCGAGATAGAAACGCATCTGATACAGCCATGTGAAGTCGCTCGTCGAAGATACGTTGTCTGTGATCATAGTTCGTAGCACGTCTCTCTGATTGACGAGCTCGGTGATCAAGTGCTCACACTTGCGCCTCTGGATCGTATCTATATCGTCCAAAACGGTGTCTGCGAGGACATCGAGGCTTCGCAAGACATATGGCAAGACCGTTTCGAGCGATTGACGGTGCTCCAGTGCATCTTCCGTCAATTTAGTCCACAACACTTGCAAGGAGAGCACAACAAGCTGCGCTGGATACTGTTTCACCCACTGCATAAATTTCTCCTGCGACAACTGGTCGTGAGTGAAGAAGGATTCCAAGTCGTCCACAGCTTCGGTAAGAAGCATCGCCAGTGTGAGGCGCATCTCGCTTTCCATCTTACTGAGCCACTCATTGATCTTGCTAAAGTCTTTGAGTACAACTGGATGCTTGAAATACACCTCCTCGCCTTCACGACTGACCATGGCAAGCAGCTGCGTGGCATCGGGATCTAGCGTAACAGTCGCCAATCCGGCAAACATCTTCTTAAAGTGCTTCATGATTCGCACAATGTCTTTGCTATTTCCGATGATCTCCAACAGATCTTCATCCCCGACAAAGTAGAAACGTGGGAACATGGCACGCTCACGTTCAAGATACTCGCCGAGGGCCTTCTGAATCTTGCTCAGCAAGTCTGCTAGGCGTTCCAGACTCTTTTGCACGCCCGGGATGTTGAGGACATCCAACACAAATGGTGACTTGTACACCTTCTTCATTACCGTCAAGAATTCTGTGTTGATATTGCTGAAGCGCGAGCTTTCGACGGGCAAGATGTGGCGAATCTCTGCAGAGCCAGAGAAGATGCCTTCGAGGTACACCCACTGACGTTGCACATCGATCCATGTGTCAAATAGCACGGAGATCTTCGACAAACGGTCTTCCCAGATGCTTGCCTCCTCCTCGAACACTTTGTAGTGGGGGCTCATCGACATAGCACGAAGTGCGTTCAGGTTGTCACCGGCCAACTGGAATAGCTGGTCCCATCCACGGATCAAGCGACACTTGTTCTGGTAATTGACCAGATCTAACGTGTAATTTGTCCATGCTTCGCGTACTTGACGCAGGTACTCTTCTAGAGCCATTTCGCCCTGAGCAGTGGCAATAACGCCCTTGACAATTGTCTCGTTGCGACGCAGATCAAAATCCCACACGGTGCCTAAAGTCATCGAAGAGGGTGTGTAATGCGAAGAGCTATTGAGCTGCTTGAAGAGGCTTCTCCAGTGGCGCTCTCGCATAGCATCCGATTTGAGATCGGACACCAAGGAATTGCTCTTCAGTAAACCGCGAAGCGTCTCCTGGACATGCTCGAAGGCAGCATACTGGCGCATACGACTGGGCATCTCCTTTGTTTGGTTGAGGAGGCCGTCCAGTTTCTGTCTCAGCTTGCGAGGCTGGATATTACTCCAACTGGTCTCACGAAGTTCGTCCAGCTGGCCGTATGTACCCGAAAGAGCAGTCCAGACCGCCTTTAGGTCGCGCAATTCCTCAAATACAGGCTCCAGTCGGTTGTCAGGCGAATGCTCGAGATCGAGGGATTCTTTCGCGCGTACGACCAAGTCTCGGTCCTCCGTCAGCTTGGTCAGGCGCCCTTCGAAAGCGGCGATGGTGGCCAGGGCTGCTTGAGCTGTGTGTGTGCCTTGGATCGGTTTCGTGTTGTCCCAGTCCGAAACTATTGTCCCAATTTTCTCTGCGACAATTTTGTCTTCTGCACTGATCTTCATCTGCAAACCTGCGAGCTGTTCTTGGATGCCGGCGTTCTTGCGGTTGAGAATCTCATTAAACGCGCTCCATTCACCTTCTACCGCATCGACGTACAGCCAATCTTGGGCAAACATGTATCTTTGTCGTTCAAGCGTCTTTTGGCCGGTGGAGAATGTGTCAATGTGTGGGGCCCATTTCTTGACCTTGCGCTTTAGATCCTGCACAAATGTGATGAATGTCACTGTCTGTGCCGTCGAACTACCCTCAATGGAATGTTGTTCCAAATCTGTGCGTGCTTTTCGGATGGCCGAGTGCACTTCACGCATTTCGTTGCCAAGCATGCTTCCGAACTTACCAAGCAGATCACGCTGCCATGCATCATATTTGGCGTTCACTTTGCTCTGCACTTGCTCATACTTGACTGTGGCGATGCCAAACGAGCGTGCGGTGTCCGCGTTGTCAAACGTAGAGCGTGTACGACGGATTTCAGAAAGCAATTGTTGCCAGTGGCTGAGAGACTCGCCTAGACGGGCATACACGTGTTCCGCTTCGAGATCCCAAAGCGACTGGAACTGAAGCCATTTAGTGACGTACACGCTCAGTTCACTGATCTTGGCTTCGATCAATGCAAATGGCTGTGAGAGTGCATCGTCGTTCTGGAAGCGTAAGAGGAGCGTCGTATATGTCTGCTGTTCGACCTTGGCATTTTTGCGCAACTGAACATCCATCTCGAACCTCGTACTTTGGATGCGAGGTAGGCTGCAGATTGTTGCCCAAGTCTCATGCAGCTGGTGGAACCAGAAGGCTCGGGCGTGCTCGATGGGAGGATCCAAGTAGATGACTTGATTGCGGATGCGAACCTCGTATGTGACCGGCTTGAGTTCTATCGAGTCACGTTCGGCGGTGATACGGTCTGAACGTCCTGGGTGGATACGGTTGGGTGCTCTGCCGTGAGGTCGCTCCTTAGACTGGCGGGAAAACTCCTCGCACCAAGCCGCAGTGATGAGGCGCAATCGGGCTTCAAACACCGTCTCGATCTTGGCATCCACAAAGTGTACCCACGTCTCGAGATTTGGATACCCCTCCAGATTGAGGCGGTCAATGAGGCTCTGAATCTTTTGCAGGCGTGACGAAAACTCTTGGTGATGGAAGGGACATGTCTGAAGTTCTTCGATTGTGGAGGTAATGACCCGCTGTACATCGATCACGTCGTTGGTCTTGTCTTGGAAAAGACTCACAAGGCTGGCAAATTGACGAACATAGTGTACTTGACGATTCTCCCTGGCCTCTGTCTGGCCGGTCCCGGGTAGGTACGACACGGTGCGATGGCTTTCGTAGACATTGGCAAAATTCTCCCACCGTAGCGTCATGCCTTGCGCAATAAGGTTTTGCACATCTGTTTGGATCTGCGCCACAAGGCAGGCGATGGAGGGGTTCACCTTGACAAGGTGACATGTCTGTGAGTACGTGCGGACCGTCTCCATCAGCGACACAGCGTGGGGATAGACCCGCTTTGCGTCCTTAGCCAGATTGTTGATGGTGTGGGGGATCTGGAAGCCGAGCCAGAGCAGATTGCGAACTTCCTTGAAGAGTGCGATGACTTGCGGATCGAAATTGACGGATAGTTGATACGTGTTGGCAGCACGGTTCTTGGTCACCTCGAAGAGCCTTCCAGAAATATTCATATCTCGTCGATTGATTTCACTCAGCCAGCTCTCGAAGAGCGGACGTGTGTCGAGCTTGCGGCGGAAAGTTTCGCCTTCATTGGCGAGCTTCTGTCCTTCCGCATAGAGTTCCCAGCCCTTGCCCAATACGTCCTCTACGCGACGCATGTATATTGTCAGTTGGCGTTCGATCTGGCGTGCCCAGATGATGGCCCCGGCAATTTCGGGGATATCGCGAAGCTGACTCATGTGATTGGCATCGGATGTGCGGTACTGGGCTTTGAACTTGTCTTGAAGAGTCTGAATGTCGGTCTTGACGCTCTGCAGAAGCTGTTGTTGATACTCTTGCACAGCACCACGGACCTTCGGTCGAACAAAGAGGCTATTGAATTGTGCAAACACTCGCAACATTTCCCGCGCCGATTTGGCTTGACCAAGCATGTCACGCAAGCGGGAGATCAGCGTATTTTCGACACGAGCCACTCGTTCGTTGTAGGCGGTCTCTGCTGCCATCCAGATCTCATTGCCCTCCTGGCTGACGTCTAAGACATCGACACCTTTGACGGATTCGTAGGCGGCGGTGATCTCTTCGTTCATCTCAATGCCCGCCAGGTTCTCCGAGCTGATGATGGTGTGGAAGCCACCTTTCCCAGAGCCAACCATGTCGCGCAGTTGTTCATGGGTCTTTCGGAAAGCACCTACGTAGCTAATCCTTTCGCGTAGTTTGGCAAAGGCCGCGTTCACCTTGATAGGCAGGAACTTCTCCATCCGTCGCCGCGTCAGTTCTCGAGCGACAGTGACAAACTCCTTGGCGTGCTCATCCCAGGCATCGAATACATTCTTGGCAGCATCCAACGTATCACAGAAGCTCTTGAAGTCTTGGTACATGAGACGCCTGCTGGATAGGATCTTGAGCAATGTCTCGTTGAGGTCACGAGAAATGGCTTCTGTGAGCGGAATGGCGCGCTTCACAGGGTATGGGCTGATGCGGAGCTTCTTGTTGAGATGCCCGAATACTGCGCCGAGAGCGTCCTCACACTTTTCCAGATCCGTCGCCGAGAGGAGCTCGTTGAGAGGGAAATCTTTCATCAAGAGATTGTAATTGTGAATCTTCTCTGCACAGTCCTTGAGACCCGTGTCCGCGTAGAAAGAGACAGTAGCGTGGAATCTTTTGGCATTCTTGAGGATGTCGAGCGTAAGCACGATGGGATCTGACCGCAACTGCTGCTCAACAGACTCGTGGGCTTTCTCCATGGACAGCCAGAAATTGATCTCCTGGCTGGCCGTGCCTGCTGCTACGTCACGATCCAGTTTCGTCACCGTCTGAATCTCACGGACCCATGTGTTGACATCGGACTGCAGCTTGTTGAGGAAGGATGTATCTTGCAGAATGGCCGCCGGCTCCACCTCGTCTACTAGGACGCGCTTCCCTGCCGAGTGGCACGAGTCTACTGTGGTGCGAACGACAGGATGGATAGGTAGATGGATCTCGGGGATTTCCACGTTCTGTTGCAGATGTAGAAGACTGAGCTCTAGCTCGGCAAACTTGCGCTTCGTCATGGGGATTCCTAGCTTGGTGTCCGAGTCTTTGCCCTTGGCTTGGTGCGGAGCTCTGTCGGAGCCCTCCTTACTCGCCACGTAGGCATCGAACCACGGCGCCATAACATTGTGAACAACACTGTGCAAAGCCTCGTAGGGCGTTTCCCGCACAGTCGTGGCTGTGGAAACATCGTTTGCTTCTTGCGATTGGACAGCATTGTGTGCAGGCACGATGGCAGAGCTACTTGCTGGACCGAAAAGAGACAAGAGATGAAGCTGTGCAGGAAGAGGCACCTCGTCGTCCAAGGTGGGAACACGTTTAATGAGCGCTATGCTGGAAACGTGGAGCGGGGTATACAATGGCTGCATGGAGAGTGTATAGTCAAAGGATGCTTTGAACAACAGTCAGCACGAGTTCGTTTGGAAGCCAAGACCAACTCACCTTCGTCGTCGACGTTTTCTCGTACGTCGTCGGAGCGTGTCTTATTGATGTACAATACAAGGGAGCTTGGGTCGAGCGCAAAAGTGACCAGGGGTTCTTTCCAGTTGCTTGCAAAAAGGGTGCTTGCCAGGCTTCTGTGGGAGGCAGACATCACAATAGGTAGCAGGGTCTCCAGATACGTTCGCAGGACATTCGGGTCGAATTGCAACGCGGATTGTCTGTGCTCGAACGCATAGGCACCGTTCCCCATGGAGGCTCTGCCGCTCTCATCCACAGAGCCGCCGGCGGCATTGCTTGCAACGACGGCCATCTTGCTCGTGTGGCGGCAGAGCAATGCGTGGCACAAGTAGGAGGAGTGATGGACGAGGAGCCTTGAACGCGCTTGGCTACTTTCTTTGCTGGACGCACATACACACGCGTGAACCGTCTTAGTGTTGGTCTCGCGTGAGTGGCCATCACGTTTTTGGGTAGACTTTCCTGACCATGGCCTCCATTCGAGGAGTGGCGACTAGAAGAGACGTGACGACGATTATTTGAGACACGGCGACCATTCTGAACAGGACGATACGGATTAAGACGTGGTGACGCTCGAAGTAGACGTGGGGACAATACGAGTTGAGCGTGGCGACGCTCCGAGGTAGGGCGATTCTGCAAGACGATTCTCCAAGGCGACTTCCCAAACATACAGAAATGCGATTCAGTCAGAACACCCTTGGCGGGTTACATCCATCTGGAGCCATCAGAGCAATATCGTCGGCCACCGTGCGCTGTACCACTACACATCTTTCCGTGCGTGCGTCTAGTTTCACCTGTTTTCCTAGACGACACTTTTCCTCCTCCATCTCCATCCCGCAATCCGCCTCCATCCAAGCAAGTGTGCCGCACCGTGCTGTTCTTTCGTTCCAAGGCCGCGACACGTATAAGCTCCTTCAGGGTCTCGTGACAAACAACGTATTGCGGCTGGCTGCTTCCCAAGCAGGTCAAGGTGTACAGTACTGTGCTTTTCTCAATCCGCAAGGGCGTATAATCGCTCCGGCCTTTCTATACAACCTGGGCGCCGAGCAGGTCCTCGTCGATGTGGACTCGCGTACTTTGGAATCTATGCAGGCATTCGTCAAGCGCTTCAAGCTACGTTCCAAGGTGCAATTGCAAGACAAGTCCGATACACTCTCCGTCCTGGCAGCATGGGGTAGCCGCCCAAGTCTTCCAGCACCCGCCAGCGATCGAGGAACAGTGATCGCTTCGGGTGTAGATGAACGCACGCCACACATGGGACTGCGTGCCATTGTCGATCGACCGTATTCGGAGCAACAGGATCAAAATTCGGCCAGCTACACGGTGCACCGCACACTGCAAGGCGTGCCAGAGACCAGTGAGGAAATCTGGGTCAACCAGTCGCTGCCCTTGGAGGCGAACGTGGATCTGATGAACGGCGTCGATTATCGCAAAGGCTGCTATGTGGGACAAGAGCTCACCGCCCGCACTCATCATACGGGCGTCGTGCGAAAGAGGATCGTGCCTGTGGTTCTGTCAGCGGAGGATGTGTCGAGTGTACCGCCTGAACTCGAGCACAATCCTGAGTTCCGTCCAGCGTTTGTCCCTCAATCGGGCGTCGAAGTTCGCTCCGTACCCATAGGCGAGGGACGCGACCGTTCCGCCGGCAAGTTCCTTTCGTGTGTGGACAATCTAGGCTTGGCATTACTGCGTCTCGACCAAGTCCACCGCTGGGGCACTGACTTCCACATGCGAGTCGCCTCGGGCCATGACGATAACAAACATCTCTGGCTCAGACCATTTCTCCCGACGTGGTGGCCGACTGATGTGCGGGCGCAGTAAGACTGGGTGGATTGCACACTTTTATTTTCGAGAGGGTGGATTGCACACTGTTCTTTCAAGACGTGGATGGATGTATTCGGCGCACGTCTCAGGAGCCCCACTTCGCACAACCTGCTCATCACCCTCACATGGCGTGCTCACTCTCCACGCAAGGCCTGCTGCCTGCTCATCATCCACGAGCCTGCTTCCTACCCACTTACACATCCTGTTCACTTTCCCGCCATTCACAATGTATTGTACAAGTACAGAAAATGTCCGTTATCTATGAATATCCGTCATAGGTTGTGTTGTTTGTGTCCTATCCACGCATGGCTCGCTCACTCATCCGTCCACGCCTTGCGCGCAAAGCCAGGAGCTGAGCGGGGGACCGGTGTTAAGCGACCATTGCCATGGTTGGAAGGAAACGAGGCACCGTTGCCCGACACTCCAAAGACGGGCGAGCCGGCACGCGAGCTTCGAGCGCTCGTCGTAGCCGTGCTGGCCGACGATGGCTGCCAGTGTGAAAAGTAAGAAGCCGTCTCGTTGGAGGCGTGCAGCCTAGGAGACAGCATCGTGCCGGTACGGCTGGCAGGCCGCGACATCGAGAAGCCGTTGGCCTTGGGAGACGAGGGCTGACTGAGGCTAACGGGCGTGGCCGTGGCATGATGGCGCATCGGTGCGCGGTGCGTGGTAGACCGCCGTGGCAGGCGCATGTGATGGTGGGAGGAGGTGGGTTGCGTGTACCCAAGGGCGAGGGCGATTCTTTGCATGGGGATCAGCAGCGCATTCCAGACACTATTTCCAGACGACCTTCGTCTTTTGTGTCGGGGAGAACGAAAGTGTTCGTCGTCGTCGCCGCTTGAATCACTGCCCAGGGCGATATGGCAGTCGCCGTCAGAAGCAACGTGGGTGCCGGTCGAAGGCTCGTGGGTGCCATCCTCCAGGTCGGCAAGCACATACTCGCCCTGCGTGCGCCAAGAAGAAAATGGGGCAAGCAAGCACTCTCTGCACTTTGCACGCCTCCGACTTGCCTTTGGACTTCGTCCGCGGAACATACAGATCAAGCCGACGGCGACCATGGAGAGAAGTGCAAACAGGCCGACTGTCGGGCCGCTCCAGGAGGACTGCGACGATGGGAGAAGTGCATGGGCGGGCTGTGACCAGGACGGCACGAACTTGTCTTGCCACTTGGTGCTGGGTTGCGGGGAATCCACCGGAAGACCGAGAACAGGCGCTGAGTGCGGGCCGTTGGCAGGCAGCGGGGCAATGTCCTTACTCGCTTCCAAGACGGCCTTGCCAAGCGTCCAGCTCACAGAGAGTCCATTGACATCATTCACGCTCTGGAACAGATTCTTTTCGTCGGCCTTGCCTTGTGCCTCGTGGGCATGCGGCTTGCCATCGCCCTTTCCGCCTGAGTCGATGATGCGCGGCAGACCAATGCCTTCGTGGAGAACAGTGGCCATCCATGCCGACTTGAAGCACTGCAGTGTGAGACGCTCTTGGTTCACTTGTGTTCCAAATACGGTGCCGCGATCGAAATCCGATGCAAGGTCCGACCACGTTTTGCTGCAAAACTCTTGTGCTGCTTTTTGGAAGGACACATAGTCGTACACCCCGCCCAACTGGAAGATGTCGTTGGAGCTGAACCAGTACTCTGAGACGCCGATAAAGTGATTCACACTGAAATCGATCGGCGGCACATGCACTCCATGAAACAGACACGGCGGCCGGGCGCATTCCGCATTCTTGTCCAACAGTGGAGAGAGCGAAGAAAGACACGCGTCAAAATCGCCCGTGCCCACCAGGACCGATTCTCGCTCGACCGGAAGCTCCAACCCACGAGGCAAGCACGGATCGTAGACTCGGGAGCCGATGTTGGACGATTGCTGCAGCATTTGGAGGTATCGTTCGCGTGCCTTGTTGGTGCCATACCCGAGGAACGTCGTGACAAACACATTGTGCTCCACATCGCTTCCATCGAGCATGCGCAGCTTGACGGGCGTCAAATCATCGATGGAAGACGGCTTGGCCAATTGTGCTTGGTTGCTTGGCTCAAATGCGATCTGCGTGCTGGCACCTCCCATGTCCAGGAACCCAAACGTGCTTTGGCCCTGTGTGACGTCCACGTCCGACACACTCTCGTCGTGATCCAGACGACTGGGCTGATGATGGAATCCGTCCATGAGATAGTTAATGGCAATCCATCCCAGTAGCCCCTCTTCCTCGCCTGTGATGATCTGCACATGATCTCTGCATCCTCCCACACCCATGCGGAAGGGCGTGTTGTTCTGTATGTACTGGCAGGTATGCTCCAGAATGGCGTCCTGCTTGTGAGGGGGAAGCAGCCTCATTCCGGCGGTCGCCATGACGTACACGGGCGTGTCGGCTAGAGACGAGGGCGGGATGGTGTGCATGGCATGACTAAATAGAGGGCCCAAATACGCGGGAAGATCGGCGGGATGATCTGCAAAGCTCGAAAGGCCCGGCTCCACTTTGAGCTGCCAGTCTCGGCCGCTGGTATCGCTTGTGCCTTTCTCAACGGTGGGAAGCACTTTGACGCTTTCGCCGGCCTGCTCCTTCTCAGTCCGGGCGATCCGGGGATCTTTCCACGAATACACCTGCATTCGTGAGCCGGAGGATCCAGCG
This sequence comes from Meruliopsis variegata, assembly GCA_037044235.1. Taxonomy (NCBI): domain Eukaryota; kingdom Fungi; phylum Basidiomycota; class Agaricomycetes; order Polyporales; family Irpicaceae; genus Meruliopsis; species Meruliopsis variegata. Next base: position 234,890 of record JAWLTJ010000007.1, read on the forward strand.
TCGACCAGAACAGCGTACTTTCTTGCCGAGTCCCACGGCAGCGACGCACGCCCAGACAGCGGCCTAGAAGAAGGGCCGGCATGGGTGTCTTCATACCTATACGGAGAAGGCATGGTAAAGAAGCATGGTGGGGAGAGGAAAATGCTCATATTCCCCGGAATCGATGGGAACATGCGTGGCGCAGTCCAAACTTTTTTTTAGACTGGTCCTGTGCCACGGTTTGGCGGCGTGCATCCCGTGCGTGCTTGCTTGCTTGAAAGTGTCGGTGCGTGTTTGTTCTATACGGTTCTCGCAAGGGACCGGAGCTGGTCACCATCGACCATCGTGGATAGGGCGACTGTACACTAGCAACACGATATCAGCACCTTCGCCATCAGCCTCCGCTCCCTTGTTTGTCATGATCTCATTTCCCTTCCCTTGGAAGCACTCGAATCCGCAGTGGTTTGTGTGATGCACACTAATCACAGCATGCACCACAAACACCGCTCCAGTGCCTCGTGCAGCGCTACCCCTCTTTTCATAGTACGCGCTACGCACAGTAAACAGTTTCGCACAGTAATCTTCTTCCCTATCATATCTTGATCGTCTGTAAGCCATTCTACGGTTCTCTTCCTTTCCTCTCCTCAATCCTTCTTCTTGCCCATATACAGACACACACACACATCCTTTCCGCGCGGCAATCGGCACATTCACGTCTTCTGGTTCCATACGTAACACACCCATTTTCCCGTACAGGTTCGGTGTGAAGAATATACAGTACAACACGCCATCCACACAATGCAATCGCAGTTTCTTCGCGAGTACAAACTGGTCGTTGTCGGCGGCGGCGGTGTCGGCAAAAGTGCACTAACAATCCAGTTTATCCAAAGCCACTTTGTCGACGAGTACGATCCTACCATCGAAGGTACTTGTTTTCACTTTTTGGACACTGTCCACACACTGACACTGCCTTTAGACTCGTATCGCAAGCAATGCGTCATCGATGAAGAAGTCGCGCTTCTGGATGTTCTTGACACAGCGGGGCAAGAAGAGTACTCGTGAGTCGCTAACTATTGCACGCTGTTCCCTTTCTCATCTGCACACAGCGCCATGAGGGAGCAGTACATGCGGACAGGCGAGGGATTCCTGCTGGTGTACAGCATCACGTCGCGCAATAGTTTCGACGAGATTCTCACATTCCACCAGCAAATCCTGAGGGTCAAAGACAAGGACTCGTTTCCCGTAGTCGTTGTGGCAAACAAGTGCGATCTGGAATATGAAAGACAGGTGGGCAGCCACGAGGGACGAGAACTGGCGAAGCATTTTGGCTGCCGTTTCATCGAGACGTCTGCTAAACAACGGATCAATGTCGACGAAGCATTTAGCAATCTGGTGCGGGAGATTCGCCGATACAACAAGGAACAACAGATGGGTCGTCCGGGCCTGGGTGGCCCTGGCGGCCCCAATAAAATGGAGCGCTTCCAGACGGATGACAACACTCATTCGAAAAGCTGCTGCCGTGGATGCACTGTACTTTAATCTCATCTCCTGCTGTGCCACACTCATTGGGCTTTTGTTTTCGATTCATTTCGTCGATGTGGTAATACACTCTTATACCTCTGTGTTTGTCGTCAGACACTTGCTACCTTTGTGTTTGTCGTCAGACACTTTCTACCTTTGTGTTTGTCGCCAAGACACTTTCTACCTTTGTGTTCATCACCATACATTTTTACCTTGTGTTCCTCGCCATAGACACTAATACCTTGGGTGCGTTTGTGCTCATACACAGTACGATCCTGGCGTTCGTGGTCATACACTTTGACACCTTTGCATTCGCTGATGTGCTATACACTTTTACATGATTGCATTCGCCGCTATGGCCACACATTTCCACGTCTCGCGTTCTACAAGGACGCCATAAGCACGTCCGTATTGTGCCATCTGAAGGCCGACACAAGCCGCACAGAATGTCGCACACCCTAATTGAGCGTGTGACGTAGGACAGATCACACGCTCACTCAAGGGGTGCCGAGTCTCGACGACATACGATGCGACGCATGCTGGACGTGCACACACTTACACACACGCACAGCACACATCGCTCGGGAGGGACAGGCACGTCATCACACATGCTCCAAGCCGTCAGGGCCTCCAGTCGTCCTGTAGCTCCGTGTGTAAAGATGTGTGTGCGGAGGGGGAAGCAGAAGAAAATACACGCTTTGTGCGAAGAAAAAGTCCAAGCACATGCCACCACGACTTCCACGCGCCGCCGCACACCAACCAACACACCAACCAACACGCCGCCCAAGAGCGTTGCTGCGATCGATTGGAATTATCGCATGGCCTGCTGGTCCTAGGTGGCGCCCCCATGGCACAGCATCCTCTCCCACGCGATGCTTCGCCCCTCAGCCCGCACACCTTGCGAATGCTCGTCGACCCTCTGCAAGAGCTATGCCCGTCACTCGAGTCGGTCCAGATGCTCTGCGAGCAGCCCACAACAGCCTTGCCGGGTGGCCAACAGTTTCAAGTGCAAAGGATACACAAGGCCATCCTTGCCGCCGCATCCAGTAGCGACATGGACATGTTGCACTGGATCTGCTTCGAGATGAGCAAGCCCCTCGCGCAGCGCTCCCACCCTTTCACGCTCGTACACTGGCACGAAGTACGCGACCCACATGGTTCCGGTCCCGTCAATCTCGCTGCCTCCAGCAGCCATGCCGATGTCGTGCGTCTTCTTGTACGCAGCGGTGCCGACGTCAATGAACGCGATGCGTGCGGCTGGACTCCGGTGATGTGGGCCATCAATTGCGGCAACCTTCCTCTGGTGTCGTTCTTACTCTCGTACGGTGCAGATGTCGACGCCAAGACGAACAAGGGCGCCTCTTGTGAAGACTTTATTCTGTCCACAACACCGGAAGTGGGCTCTACAAAGCATCCCAGCGATCCCTTGTTGTTGGACAATGCCCCTCCGCCGTCCCCCATGACATCCGACAGACATTTGATTGGCGATCTCATCTACGAACACCAAAAAGTCAAGCTTTCCGAGCAGGGACGATCTATGGGCTTCCACGAACATGGCAATCCATTTCAGCACGACAATCGACCAGCAAGTCCTCACGTCCGCAACGAGCACCGAGCGGCAAGTCCTCTCGCTCGCAGCGAACTCTCCTCGCCCACTCGTCTCGATGCTCGTATGTCTACTTCTGCTTCCACCGCCGACAGCTTTGGCACACACAGTCGCCATTCCAGCGTCTCGACGCGCCGTCTGATGGGGCGGAACGAAAGAACACACTTGGCAGAGAAAGGGATTCGTCAACGCGAGCTCGCAGAGGGCCGCAGGAGGGCCTTGCTGGATGTGGCAGTGATGCTCCAGGTAGAATACCAGGACCTTCTGGGCGACACGCCTACGCTCTCCAATCCGGGCCGCAAAGCTCATGCAGCAAAACCTGTGCACTCGGGCCTCGCCTCTGGCTGTGGAGCCATCGAAGTGGGTGCCGATGCCCTGTCGAATGATTTCGACTTCCGCACCGTGCGTCCCGACCAGATGCTTGTCTTTGGCGAGAAGAACGTCCAAGCGCTCGTGGATCTCCTCGTTCGCGATACACGCCCCGTGCGTGCCCCATGGGTGTCACGCAGCCGCCCCAGCAATGTGCTGTACCTGTGCATACGGTATGCTTGTCATTTCAACGACCAGGATGGATTGGAGGAGCTCGTCACGACATTTGTTGAGGCCGTCGAGAATGTCATCTACGCCCACCCGACGGAGACAACCTACCTCGCCTTTTGGCTGCACAACAGCGTACTTCTCTTGCACTACTTCCAGCGCGACACTACCCTGGTACAGTTTGACTGCGAGCGTGAGTACGTGGGCGTGCTGGCCGAGCTGGTCAACGAGGTGTACATGTTCGTTGTTCGAGACATCGAACAGCGCATGGACAAGGTCCTGGATGCTGCCATCCTAGAGCACGAGGCTATTGACGTGCTGGACGGTCTGCAGTACGAAGACGAATGGTCGTTCATCAAGACGCTTCGTGGCAGCGTCAAGAACCTGCACCAAGGCAGTAGTCCATCGACGCCGACGCGCCGACGGCCTCTCAGTCAAGTGTTTTCGAACGACGAACGCTTTTCCAGACACTCGCCCTCTCTGTTTTCGGGTCCACTCTCGCCAGAGAAGAGATCCGGCGCACATGGAGAGCCATCACCAGATGCTTCGGTGGCTGATCTGCTGAGTGCTCCCTCGCCTCGAACGATCACCACGCAACTCACTTCCGTTCTGCATGTGCTCCAATTGTACGAGATCAATCCGAGTATCATTGTCCAAATCTTGTCACAAGTCTTTTTCTGGGTAGGCAGTGAGCTGTTCAACCGGATTTTGACCCAGAAAAAGTTTCTGTGCAAGGCACGCGCCATGCAAGTCCGTCTCAACATATCTTCGCTCGAGGATTGGATCAAGACGAATGCACTCCCCATGGCGATTGTGTCGGACCACTTTGCGCCACTCAAACAATTGGTCAGCTGGGTCCTTTGCCAAAGCAGTTTGCAGGAATTCGATGGCCTCATCTCCACATTACAGGGACTCAAGAAGCTGTCTCCTGTACAGCTGCGCCGCGTCCTTCGCGACTATCGGTACGAAGTAGGCGAAGCGAGAATGAGTGAAGAGTGTATTGCGTACCTGGATCAACTCCAGATCGACTGGGATAGGCGTAGACTGGAGAACAGAAGGCTTAGCACGGCTTCTCCGCACCACTACCACGGACGCTCCGGCACGGCGACCGAGGACAATCCCCATCCGGACGGGGACACCGACGTAGGCCGAGCCTCCAACACGCATGGCGATGCTTTCAATGACTCCGACAGTCTCCAGGACGTATCTCTGCACAGTACCGCTACAGCGACCGCGCCCGAGGATGCCACGGCCCGGGCCGTGCAAGCGGCCATCGACTCGCTCTTTCTTCCCGGCCGTTCCATGGCGGACTATGTTCCGCACCCTCTCCACAACACACCCAGCGACACGGAGCTGCTCAATAGTCGAGACATGCTCCCCTTTGCACTGCCGAGCCGTGCCGAGCTTCTCGTGGTGAGTCCTGGGGATGCATTTGGGTTTGGCCGTGGTCACTTTATGGGAACAGGCACACCCAGTCTGAAAAGCATGCGCTCCAACAGTCTGGTGGCGTCTCCCACAGTGCACGGGTCCAGTGTTCGTGCCTTGTCACAGTCCTCCTCGCCTGTCAAGTCACACTGTTCGCTTCCGCCTTCTGGACTGGGCATTGACGCCAAAGATTTGACATCCGCCTTGCAAGGACACACGGATCCTTCCATCGATAGTTTGTCATCCACCTCTGCGACAAGCGACCAGGACTCTGCCTTCTCTCTGTTGTATCCGCAAGGGAAAGGCCTGGCGGCCGGTGCTTCGTGGCAGCCCGTGCCTTTATTGCCAGAAGGAACCCTGGATATTCTCGCACAGGTGATGCGATAACCATGTATGATAGATTACCATAGAGAATATGTATAGCACGCATAGCACACACCTTTTGCACACATAGCACGCACCTTTTGCACACATAGCACGCACCTTTTGCACACATACTCTGCCCACTTCTCCATTCTACGTACACACATCACATGATCGCAAATACACATCTCTGCACGTAAGAGTGCACTGTGGCACACGAGGTCCACAAGTGCCCTTTTGCACACAAGTTCCCCTCGCCACACAAGGACGTTTTGGCTCCCCTCAATCCATCTACACACAAATCTCGCCCATCTTCTCAGAGCAATAGTTCGCAAACCCGCCTACACAATAACACTGACAAATCTTCCCAGAGGCGATAATACAGTACGGAGCGTCCCCATCACGGCATGGGCTCCAAGTGGAATGACACAGAATCACACGTGGCACACAAGTTCAACATGAAAGCCCATCATCAATGATTCAACTGAGTCTACAGGACCGCGGAGAATGAAAAAACCTGAATGTAACCAATATGTGCTGTTTGGAATAGTATGTCAATATACACTTGATGAAATGTGCTGTAAGGTGCTGTCGTCGGAGAAATTAGGCAACCATGTACCGTGCGTTCAGTTCGCTGAGCAGTTTGCAAAAGTAGCCATGTGTGAGTCGGGCAGCGCGGTAGTCGAGATTTGTCAGACTACCGGAATTGAACGCGAGAGCAGACGGATTGGCAATCGACTTCCCATATACGCTTCCTGCGCCTGCTCCGATATCAACGTGCAGGTCTTGGTCAAAGAAGATGCTCTGACGCACGCCCAGACTACGATGTGGGCCGACGGCGCCAGAGTGTGGCCGCTTGTGGCCGAAACGGACGGTGGATTGGTCCTGACTGGAATTGGTGGATGAGATGGAGAGGGCAGCAAGAGAGAACGTGTCTGAATCGTCTGCTTCATGCATCACCGCGTCCTCGCTTGAGTGCGCAGTGCGCGACGCTTGCCGAGAGCGTTTCAGATTCGCGAGGTGTGCTTCGAAGCCGCGCAGTTCCCAGACAAACAGGAGCGTCGGTTGTGTGAGGACGTTCATGCGACGGCTACGAACGAGCAAGAAGCTTTCGATCATGCTCAAGTCGCAGTGCGCCATCACGTAGGCGATGCAGATCGTCGCACTACGACTCACACCCACACGGCAGTGCACGAGTACTTTGCCGCCTTGCAGGCGCGCTTGCTCAATGTACTCCACGGCACGGTTCATATGAGGGCGTAGCGAATCAATCCCATCGTCCGATACATTCTTCAGGTCCAAGACGGAGATGCGACCCATACGCTCCTCTTCCCACAGACTCTTGTGCACTGTGTGCTCACGCGAGCGACGCGGCGGTTTGGTGTGGTTCTGCACGGCAGCCGCGGCTTGGTACAGGTTATCTTCCGTGGATGGTGGCAGTAAGGCGCTCTCACCCACAGAGACAACGTGCGTGATGCCCAGAGCATGCAACATAGCAGGATTGAGAGCGTGTGCGAGGTTGCCAAGGTACAGGAAGGGCAAAATGCGCGAAGGGAAGGACCCTTGGAAGTGTGGATTGGTGAACCAGGAGTGATCCACACTCGATTGCAGTTCACGGTGCGGCGAGTGCGATGTGGGTGTGCTTCTGCGTGGCGTGGGCGTGTTAGTTCGTATCATGTCTGTACTCCTCTTGTTGTTCCCGACGTTCTGCGCAGCCGTAACGAGTCCTGTGGCCGCCGCAAGGCTTCGTGCCCACACACTTTGCTCGATCGAACAGGCATCATAGTCTGAGTCACGTCGCGAGGAGGGGTTGTTGCGCCGTGTTTTGTGGAGACTCAGCGAAGAGGACGAACTGTCCTCAAATGAAGTCCATGAACTGCGCGGCTTCTCTGTGATGCCATGCTTCGGTCGCTCTAGTGCTATGCGCTTCTCTAGTCGTTGTAAGAAGGGTACGTCGCGTGCATACACAAAGAAGCATCGGTTGCAACGAGTCTGAAGATCCAAGTACGCCTCGGGCAGTGATAAGCGCCGGGCGTACATGAGATAGGCCAAGCCCAGAATAGACGTATCTGTGTATCCGTCACCACAGTGAATCAATGTGCGACGAGAGAATTGCTGCTGATGTTTTGGCCAGCTCATTGCTCGTCCATACTTCCACGCGCCGTGGAACAGATTGGGCGAATGATGCTTGGGGCCTCTGCTCTGCTTGTAGATCCATGCGCAAAGGGAAACAAACCCCTCTACGGCAAAGTCCACACTCTCTTCGTCTTCGAAGTACGATCCGGAGCCGAGCGCTTTGAGGTGGACCACGTTTCCGGGCGATGGGATCATCACCTGTGGACGTTGGCACTGACCACTGCTGCGCTGTGATTTGCTACTGGGTGACCAGCCATCTGGCCCAAGTGAGGGACGGTCGTCCTCCTCTACCTCTTCGTCCTCCAGGCTGGAGAGATGTGCTGAGGCAGTGGTCTCCATCAGTCCCTGCGATTCGACGGCGTCGAGAATTTGCGAGGCTTGCATCAGCTGCGTTGTGCCAGGCATGTCGACCAACTCCACGGCCTCGATACAGACAGAAAAGCCATGCGGATTGGAATCCTGTGGTAAAAATGAATCCAAGGAAGCAGACGAGCCTTCGAGGTCATACTCGTCCATCGCCATAGGCACATTTGCAGTGCACCCCATGAAGACGTTGTTGTCAATTTCTGATGCTTCCGTGAAGCGTTGCATTTCCTCGCGTTCCCGTTCCACAAAGTCGATGCGGTTGCGCGAAAAGCCACTGCCGTCAACAGCCACCAGATGAGGGAAGTGCCTCTCGAACACTTCAAAAGGATCAGCAATGATGAACACATTGTAACGAAGTCCACCGAGACCGCGCTCCACACGTTCTGCGTGAAGATTCTCTTGTGCTTGTTGAACCCAGTGTGCAAAGTTGATCATGCCTTCGTGCAGGCCCGCCGGACAGTACAACACAATATCCGAGACGGTGGCGTACAAGGAATGTTGCGTGCGGAAATTGCGCAGCGAAATACCATCGGCCTGTTTGGGCTTGACGAAGGACGCTTCCCGATACACATTCACATCCTCCAGACGCATAGCTGTCGTTGCTACTTGGAGGGCGTTTGAGCCTGCGGGGGTGACAAGCGGAGGATTGATGAGCTCGTCAGGAAAGATGGTAGATGTGAGGACGGAATGCGCCGGTTGAGGCTCGCATTTGACTGGACGCCTGTGTCTGCTGGCACGAGCTTGATATGCAGCGGCCTCAGACGCTCGAAGAGAGTCGGATTCGGACTGCGAAGTCAGGTAGTAATCCAGACCCGCAGAAAAGAGCGACGAGGCGCGCGACAGGTCGCTCGACACGGTGGAGGAGGACGACGCAGAATGCGAGGCTGCCATAGGTCTCCTTCCTGATGCCATGCCACGGTCGACTAGATCGGCTTCTTCGTCACTCAAGTCGGCAGAAAGACTGGAGTTGGTCACCAGCGAATCGGTCCGACTTCGGGGCGCCGCAAACGACACAGACGAGGCGGGTCTTCTATGCTGGGACATGGTCGGCATGTCGGCACGAATGACCGTCAGGCCACGGTAGTGAGGTGTTGGTTGGCCGGAAAGGGGTGCACGGAAAAATGCACACTGCGCGGTGTTGTCGCCATCAACCCCATGCAAATAAGGAAACAGGACAGAGTGAGGCACATCGAGCTCCGAGTACTTCTTCTGCAGATGGGAGAACTGCTCAGCATTCATCAGACGGATTGGTGCAGGATGCTTTGGTGCGTCCAGTGCAGGATACTGATCCAAGTCGGAATGGCGAATACCCCATTCGTGTCCGGCAGGCTGGAAAGAGGACTCTGTTTCGTCCGTGAAAGGATTCGGAGATGCGGAGCGCCCCGCCGACGAGCCATGTTCTTGAATATCTTGCTGGTTATTTTCATGATTCGAGGGTACGCAAGGCGCACTGCTCGAGAGTGTCGGCGTGTGATTGGGGTCATGTTCTTGAGAGGAGGAGAGATCGACAGAGACGATGGTGGACGTTTGGGTTCCTGTTCGTGAAGCAAGGGGGTGGAGTGAAACGGCAGCCATGCTGCTGGTGGTGCTCTATGGAGGAGAAATGATGAGGAGGTTGTGTGTGCGTGTGTATGTAGGTGTGTGTGCGTATTGAGTGGAGTGTGAAGCGCGATAGATTGAACAGGAAATCGTACTGCCACACGGACGCCCACAACGAGTTAATCTGCGTGATTCGACGGCCGAAATGAGGCCGAGATGGCGACTGGATATGATTAGGAAAAGAAGAAGATGGTGATCGTGGCGAAAGGGTGGACGTTTTATCGAAATGACCTATACTCTCCATCCCAGCCTGCGTCCCAGACTGGTACGCAATTTCCTCTGTATGTGCAGCTGCAAGATTCATTGTCTCCCACACATTGCACGCTATAGGTCCCTACTCAGATAGCTTGTCTGTCCGCTGCAATAAGCTAAACACCGCTCTCCTGCCTGTCATGAAATGTCGTGACAAATTTAGACGCGCTTAGGGACCCATAGATCATTAGTACGTCTCCGGACGCGTCTTCGTTATCGGGCTGGGGACCACTTGCGTTGAACAGAGCGAATTTGTGGCTGGCGCGGTGCATCGCTATGTTTACCCCTGCGTGCGTGGCATGGAGGGAATGCAGAGTAGGTACCAGTGATCATGACGTCGATCTCCACTCGACGCCGCTCGAAAAATAGAAACTTATCTCAAATACCGGCACGACTGGGTGATATCGATCACATAATAGAATGAAATGATATAATATACAAACACTTATGACGGGCTTTTACCGATTTCGAGTGGCTACCCTGCTCTTGTGACTTCGTAGCGTCTCCATTTGGCGTTCTCTAGCTTTGGCGCAACCCTTCTTGGGAATCGCCCAACAAACTATTCAAGCTCTCGTTGATTATTTTGCTCGATCGGTCGGTCCCCTTGTGTGCAGCTATTTCTTGGGCGTTCTAGACTGAGTCGATATGTCCTGGTTTTGTTAGCGCCTGGAAACTTTATTTTCCGTCTCCGGGGCCGCATGCTACAAAGGGGGACTGGGCTGGGCTGGGCGTTCTTGGCTAGTAAGCCCCTAAGTACGCGTGAGAGATTTTCTGGGACCAAGCTAGTTCCGTCGGCATGTGTGTATGTCGGTCGGTACCTTTCGTGACGCGAATTCAAATGAACGAGGCAGAAGATTTGGATCAGGAGGACGATGGCATTGTGTGGCTGACACAGCCGCCTATCGATCCCGACAAGGGTACACCTTCGGATCCTTTCAAGCACTCGCACAGCAATTCACGTCCCTCGTCTGTGCCCCAAGAGGAGCTGGACGACTGTCTCATTCTAGATACAACGCAGCTCTTGCCATCGCAAGATGCTGACAAAAAGTGCGCACCACAACACGCGATCACGCCAAAAGCAGCCCCGTCAGTGACTCCCTCTCATGCCGCACTCGAACAGCCTGCCGATCTTGTTGTTCCACAGCACGGTGTTCGACCTGCATTTCCCTTTTCCCATCGGCAGAGCCAAGCACATTCCTTCATTGTAGGTCAAGGAGCTGCTGTGCCTGCCAGTATTAATCGGTTCTTGCGCCAATACCAGCGCGAGGGCGTACAATTCTTCTATACTTGCTATCGCAATGGGCATGGTGGCATCCTGGGCGACGACATGGGGCTCGGCAAGACCGTCCAGGTGATTGCGTTCCTTGCGGCCATCATGGCGAAGACGGGAGTGCAGCGAGACGACGAATTGCGCCGCATTACGGCGCTACGCAATGACGAAATCCCCGCAGGAAAACAAAAGGCAAATCGTTACTGGGCCACATGTCTGATTGTGTGTCCAGCGAGCGTGGTGGCAAACTGGCAGATCGAATTGGACACATGGGGATACTTTGAACATGCCATTCTCGACAAACGCTCCTATGAAGAGTTCTCTCGCGGAAGACTGGATATCCTTCTTGCATCGCACGAGCTGGCAAAGCAGTGGATAGAAGAGCTACGTGATGTGGATTGGTCAGTGGTAGTGGTGGACGAGTGTCATAAACTCAAGAACCCGCGCTCGGCTTTGACAATGGCGCTCAACAGCTTGCATTGCACTTGCCGCCTCGGTTTGAGTGGTACGGCCATACAAAATCAACTAGATGAGATGTGGGCGCTCTTGAACTGGTGCAGTCCTGGACGATTTGGCTCGTCTAAGGAGTGGAAAGAACGTGTATCAGATCCAATCAAGCGCGGGCAAGACCGTCATGGTAGCGAACATGATCTTGCTATCGGACGCATGGCAGCACAGAGCCTTGTCCAAGACACGCTGCCGCCTTTTTTCTTACGCCGCACAAAGGACTTAATCAAAGCCCAATTGCCAACCAAGAAGGATAACGTCGTCTTTTGCCCGCTCACGCCCACACAGATCGCAGTGTACAAGCAGATTCTCGAGGAGCCCGAGGTAAATGAGCTGCGTATGGCGAATGGACCATGTGAGTGTGGCCGCACCGATGAAGACGGTAGACAGTATAAGCGGTCGAAGTGCTGCCACACTGAGACAAAAGACGGCAAGCGATGGAATTTCCATCTATTCAAATATCTCTCTCTGCTACAGAGGTGCTCCAACCATGTGGCTCTTGTTTTTCCCGATAGGCACGACAATATTCCCGTGACGGAGGCCTCGTCGCAAAAAGACGTGGACCGAAAGATGCGGTACCTTCGTCAGGTGGAAATTGTGCAACGCTTGTTTCCGCAGGACTGGCCAACGAAACAAGCCAATAAGCGCAACGGGTTTTGCCGAGAGTATTGTGGAAAATGGTGGATCTTGCGAGACTTGATGCGAGTATGGAGACAAAGCAAGGACAAACTTCTGCTATTCTCCATGAACCTCCGGCTGCTGGACTGGCTTGCATCGTTTATCGAAATGGAGGGATTTCCATTCCTCCGTCTGGATGGAAGCACACCTCCGAAAAAGCGACAAATTCTTGTGGACCAATTCAACCGTGATCCGTCGATGTTCTGTTTTCTCATCTCCACCACCGCGGGAGGCGCCGGTTTGAATTTAACAGGCGCAAACAGAGTTGTTGTCTTTGACCCTCATTGGAATCCAGCACATGATCTGCAGGCCATGGATCGTGCTTATCGCTTCGGGCAGACCCGAGACGTCGATGTCTATAGACTTATTGGACAAGGGTCCCTGGAGGAAGTTATCTACGATCGTCAGCTATACAAGCAGCAGATGGGTCGCATTGGCTACGATGCATCGAATGAGCGACGCTACTTTCGATTTGGAGATGAGCGAGGTATGGAGCGTCTTCTGGAGCTCCGTGAAAACGATCACATGACTCGAGACTTGGTCCAGGCCTGTGATATGAATGAAGCCAGAGCCATTGCGCAAATGTACGCTCAACAAGCCGAGATGGAGCGTCGCCCGAATAACAGCGACATTTCTGACAATGAAACGATTGTTCTTCCACAAGACCAAGTGTCCAGTCACGATGTTATCCAGCAGCTTCTAACCCGACAAGGTGTTCGTTATACTCATCGGAACGACGACCTTCTTGGAGGCAATCAGACCGAAGATGCGTTGACTCGACATGCCATTTCGAAAGTCGAACAGCGCCCCAAGCGCAAGCATGCTGCCGACGACCAGAAGCAAAAATATACTTCAAGCTGGCCGCCCCCTCGCAAGCGACGGCCACCTCTTCATGAGAGCTAGCTCGTATCATTCACATTTCTGGACTCATCTTGCCACCTCTTCAAGACGGTTTGTGCATTTCATAGCATGACCCATCCAACTACATCACTTAATGTACCACCATACTACCATGTACCGCTCTACTTTTGTAAGAAGTACTGTACGATTATGAGAAATACTGTACGATTATAAACGACACTGAACGAGTACAAAAAACACTGTACGGTTATAAAAACACTGCGTATACGATACACATTTGTACATTACTGTTTCCATCACCTCTTTGGCACAAATTTGCATGAAATTCTGCTTAAGACTGTTCATTTCCACAAAATCCCCCTACATTGCTGGTATGATCACCAGATGCGTATGCGTACAAATCGGGAGGGGGCGGAGATGAGGCGCTGTGTTGGAAATTGCTTCGAAATGTGTACACCTTCCCTGGTGTATACCGAGCACCTGGCTTGACGAGATTCATTCGCGTCCATACTGCCTGCTGTATTCCAGCTAATGGAGCTCCTGGCTAGGTATCTTGAATATTGGCATTTGAGAATTTGCATCTTGAACCTGCCTTGTTGCGCACAAAGCGTTTTGTTCTTCCTTTGAACTCGTACATTCTATGCTTCTGTGAGAACTTCTTCGATGGTACTGACGAGTACAGCAATCATCCATGCTGTTATCTGATGAGGAGCATTGGGTTCGATGCTCAGACTGATCTCCAAAGCATCGGCAGCCAGCTTCGCAAACGAATGTTGGGGTGCTTGTGACTGCGCTTTACTTTTAGCAAGCGCTATGACTTTAGCAGCCTCTTCGATTTCCGATGGCTGGAAAAAGCGGTCGGAATCTCCACAAAGAAGACGCAATCGACACGCTGGTGGAATGACTGTCTGCTCCTTGTGGCTGCTAGCCTGAGATGCCTCATCGACGAGGGATTTTTCATGTGCATCCTTGTCAGTCTGCGAAGCAAAGCTCCGCGACGGAAAAGATGGTGTGGTCGCAAAAAGTGACCCTGACAAGGCAAGTATGTGACCAGGGAGGGGCAATAGTGGCGTTTGTGAACCCTTTTGGTTCAGGACGGCCAGCACATAATTATTAGCCAACATAGCGCCCTGGCTGAATCCAATGAGGATAATGTGGGCAGGAGAGACGTTTTTGACAGTGGTCAAGAACACCAATGTCTTGCGCAATTTTTCTAATGAGGAGTATTGGTACGGGTTGTTGACTACGGCCCCCTGGCCTACGGCATGGTGACTTTCTGGATACCAGACGTGGTCTCGAGCCTCTAGACCAATCAGAGCCAGTTCTGCTTGTGTGGAACCACGTTGCTCATGTTCTGAGCGTCCAAAACGCCTCTCAAGAATAGGTAGAAAGGCGCCGACCATGTCATCAATATTGTCTCCCCTTCCGTGGATGAAGACGGCGACTGCACGAGTCTCGGCGTGAATCGGTGTGAGATACTCTTTGACAGGCGACAAAGCGTGTGGAAGGGGCTCATACCAAGCATTATCGAAAGTGTCATGGGTGTCCGGTATCATCTCGAAGATCTGTTCCTCGTCGTCGCAAGAATTGGACAGCTACGAGGGCATCTGCGAAGAGTGTCAGCCTGTCTCCTGGTGGTACCCAAGCTCCACATGCCTTCCTCTCCGTCGTCCGATCTGGTCTGTGCGCAAGAGGCTCTCTCACACGGGCTTCAGATCACTGCCACACTGAACTGATCTTCGTGCTCGCACACATTCCTCCATTATGTCCTACCAATATTCGTACGGACCCTCAGGCACAGGCGGTTCAGGTTACGGTGCTCCGCCACAGCAAGGTGGCTACGGAGCACCTCCGCCGCAGCATGGAGGAGGATACGGGGCACCTCCTTCGCAGCAAGGCGGGTATGGAGCGCCTCCCCCTCAGCAGAGTGGGTATCACGGTTACTCTCAATCACAGGGCGGACATGGATCTGCACACCCTGCGCAGCACCAAGGAGGCTACGCACAGTCATCCTATGGTGCACCAGGACACCGCCCACAGGCGTTCACATCGCAGAGCGGACCTCCACCAGGGACAGATCCGCAACTATGGACATGGTTTATCTCTGTAGACCGTGATTCTAGTGGACATATCAATCCCACCGAGCTACAACAAGCGCTCGTCAACGGTGACTGGACCCCCTTCGAGCTGGACACTGTAAAGCTCTTGATGACCATCTTTGATACGGACAGATCAGGCAGCATTACGTACAATGAGGTAAGGTGGCTTTTCTGTCATGCGCTCGCTCTGATCTCTCTGGAATAGTTTGTAGGCTTGTGGAAGTATATCCAGGACTGGCAAGTAAGTAGTGTACCTAGAATGCTGGTGCGCTCTGATATGATTATCTCAGGGCGTATTCCGCCATTTCGATCAGGACAGAAGCGGAAGCATAGACCAAGGCGAATTGTCGCGGGCGTTGTCTAATTTTGGATACAATCTTCATCCCCGGCTTCTCTCGGTTGTTGTCCAGAAATTCGGTAAGTGACGTTGTCTTTGGCCCTGCAAACAGTCTGTGGGGTGGTCTTTCTAATTCGTGGATGCTCACCTAGTTGCCATTCCTCATGGCGGTACAGCCAACCACCGAGGTGCCATTACGTTTGATCGGTATGTTTCCGCCCATTCGTCAGAAAGAGCATGCTAAAACATAGGCATCCTACAGCTTTGTTCGGTGCTGTGTGGTGATCAAGACATTGACTGAGAACTTTTCTCGTCGCGACACGCAACGCACTGGCCGCATTACTTTGAGTTATGATGAGTAAGTACACCAAGCCCAGGAAAGAGTGTTGCTCAAGTCGTTCGTTTCAGGTTCATGGAGCTTTGCCTCTCTGCGCCCTGAGCAATTTGTGAGCAATTTGTAGATATGAGCGTATTATACTTGTATGCTAGCGGGCAGAGATCGACGAACTCTTTTCAGAATCATATCGTTGTGCACATGATTCGACAACAGCTTCTGAGAATTGTACGTTGGTGGATATGCACGGACAAAAGCTTCTGAGAAATTGGGGACTTCAATCAAGGATTGTTGTCGAAAAAGGTTACCACGGCCAAAGAGGACTGCTAACGTAAGATGCATTGCAAAAAAATACAGTTGCCCTTCGAGGAGCTAAGGGGATGTAGAGAGCCACTTTGCCAAGTGGGTGCTTAAGATGTCCCGACAGGTTGTGCAATAGCGATGAGGCCCGAACGGAGAGCCAGCTAGAGTGAGGGCACATTGCGAACAGAACACACCGCCGCAAGAGGCACAATGAAGACGCTTTTCAAATACCCCGAATTTGCGTTCGCACTGCATGCACATGGATGTGTTGGCTGCCACATCGTGGAATTGACCAGGAAAGTTCCAAGTGTATAGGCGGCCGAGTTCATCGCCCGTATACAGAGTGTCTTGTTGCACACTGATTGCCGTGATGAGTGGGACACTTGGAGGGTCGACACGATCGCGATGTTCAAACACATGACAAGCTTCCAATGCCCAGCATCTTGCATCATGTGAAGCAAGGAAGCGGCATTGCCATACAATCACCTTGCCTCTATGGCCAGTCATGATGGTGCAGAGTGTTGTCTCATCCGTATGCTGAGTATGATCAAATGCAAGACTCATAATTCGGTCTTGCGAAGTGGTCGATACACTGGCAATTGCGTCCCCATTCACAGACCAGAGACTCAATGTGCGTGCAGATCCCGTGGCAATCAGGCCTGTATTTGCACAGATACGCACTGTCTGCACAGGCTCTTTGTGTACCAGACTCTTGACATAGTTGCCCTGGTTATCCCAAATGATCGCTGTACGATCCTGCGATCCAGATACGGCCAGACTCCATGCATGTGAGTGTTCTAATGCCAAGATGGCATCAGTGTGACCGCGACACGAATACAAAAACGTCAAGTCTTGCCGCACTGTGTCCACTTGACACGCAATGATTGCCCCTCCTAGACTGCCAAGAAGGACGCGTGCTTGCTGGGACTTGCCACTGTCATTTGTATCGCCACCACCAAAATGGCTACTGCCATATGTACTGGCGTCTGCTAGGCTTGAGATTCGTTCCGGCAGCAGTTGCTCCGAAACGAACTTGGCTGCGTTAAAATTTTCCTTGGCGAATACGCGGACGCTACCATCCAGATGTCCAATGGAGATTGAAAGACCAATGTCTGACAGAATCAGATAGTCTCGAGGCGAAGAGAACGGCTTGATGGTGCCTGCTGTGCCATGGATAAAGTGTACAGGCGTGTTCTTGATGACGTGCACTGGAACAGCACTTTGCATCAGTAGCCACGGGGTTTTGGTGATTGTAGGCTTGGACGATGGCTTAGGACTGCGCCCGGGATGTGGGCCTGTGAACAATTGTCTTGGACACACACCAAACATATGGATAGTCTTGAGTACAGCCTGACGCTCCATGGAGGATTCAATGGAATGAACATCGAAGCTATCATCGTATGATAGTTCGTGGAAGCAATTGGTGGCCTCAACGGCTGCCTTGCCTCGCTGTTTGTACCCAAAGACCAGGTCGATCCAGAGATGTAAATGCTGAGATACATAGTCGCTTTCGAGCGCTTCACGGTGTAGCTTGATGAACAAGCGTGGATCGTCTTGCGCCCATGCAGGTAGACCTACGTCATCGATTGTTGTTCCTGATTGTGTCGTACCAAAGTCAAAGCGCTGCAAAAGGATAAGAAAGATGTCGAACAGCGTTCCATCGTACTTACATTGGAGTTCACGAGAAACTCAGGAAGGTAAAAGGCTTCTGGGATCAGTTCTCTGACATCTCCGAGCGAGCCCTCTGATGCCGACGTAAATGCATGACCTACGGAACTGAAAGTGCGATCGGGGAGGTCAAATGCACCGCCCTGCAATGCCTTGACGATTTTGTCGAAAGGACGCAAGCGGATCAGGAATCCACTCACCGTCGCTGCTGTGCTGTAATGGGTACCATAATGAAACGGCTTGGTTGCATCTGGATCAATGTCTTGAAGTTCCTTGAGCTGCGCATAGCGTTCTTCAAACTGTTTACGCCGTTTCTCGTTTTGTGCTCCCATTGGTAAGCTCAGATCTCGGAACGTATTGGGATCGTTCAGATCGAGCTTCTCGCTTGTATAATCCCGTAAGATGAATGGCATCACAGGATACTGGGTGATGTCCTGATATGTGCGTCCTGCGGCCGTGTTAAGACACATGAGATAGTCGAAATTGGTTATCTTTCGTTCAATCCACCGCTGCGTAATCGAACCTATGCCTCTTCCAAGCACGGCACCTGCCAATCTCGAGAATCCTCCACTAGGGCGGCTACTGAGACCACCACCTTGAGAATTGGTAGAGTTGTTGGGCTGTGACACGCTATGGGGGCCATTACTTATCCTTACGTTGTCACGTAGATACTCGAATGCTTGTACAGCGTGCCTATTCCGCGTCGTAAAACTTTGAAAAACGGCATTGGCTTGATCGGACGTCGCAAGCACCAGCAAGCACGTTTGACCGTCGTGGAAGCTCACTTCGATGGCGGTCTTTCGATGCAAAAACGTCTTCAGTGTGACCAAACGCAGCTCGGACCATTTCCACTTGCGCGTTTGCTGGACGTTCCCTTCGAGCTGCTGAACGAGACTCATGCCACGTTTGGATGTGTCCTTGACATCCGTCGCCAGGGTGCTCATCACGATTGTATCGCGTTCCTCTTCAGGTGCTTCCCACAGGTTACACAGTTCTCCATCTGGGCGTTGAAAGTAATCGTCCACAATGTAAAGACACTTCTTGCCAAAGATTAGTAGTGATGCCCGGTATTCGATAAACACCACGCGAAGCGAGTTCTCGACGCCCTCGATAATGTCACCCTTCTCCAAACTTCGGATGACACGACGGTACTTATCGTCATGAGTGTCAGCCATATCATCAGGTAAAGCATTTGTGCGCTCGGCACTACTTTCGTTTACTGACGGCTCTTCATTTTCGACTTCTTCTCCAAAAATGCCATCACCACTCGGCCACTCATCACCATGGCTACCCGGAACTGTATCTGACAAGATGTGCTTAGGCTGGACCTGAACTTGTGTTTCCAGCGGATCCTCGCCCGTCCTTGCTTCCAAATCCTGAACTTCGTGCAACTTTGCTCGCATGCGGAGAGGTCCCTCTGTCGGATCCAATTCAAACACTCGATCATGTGATACGGAAGGTCCCAATAATCCTCGTTCACGTCGCATGTCTGCGCAAAGTCGCGCTCGCCATTGCCGTGCGATATAGGACTTGGTCTCTCGAGAGTCCATTTGCATCTTTGCAATGCGTGTTTCTTCTCCCACCCGCACAGTGTTTTGCCAGGTCATCATGCGAGCTTCCGTGGTAGAGATGGCTTTCTGCCGTTCATCGCTCTTGTCGAGGGATAATTTGATCCGGGACATGCGATCAAGGTGAATGGCGGCTTTGAGGTTGGTCGTGCTCTTTGTGAACCCTTGCCATTCGAGTAAAAAAGGAATGTCTTCCTGGTCTTTATGCCCTTGGAGAAGTGTAGCAATGGTGTCCACATTTGTCTCAGAATGCAGATCACGTAATGATCGATCCTCTGCCATGATGGATTCCACGAGCACCGGTCGAGAACTTGCAAGAAGCATCAGTACATTGTAACACGAGAGTCTGTAATCGTCGTCTGTGGGTGCCTCGCCATGAACACCCCACAATACGTTGTACAAAAGACAGTGGAAGAAAGCCTGATCTTGATTTTGCTGCATGAAAACGACATTGCGATGTCGAATGATGTCGTGGAAAATCGTGGCAGAGTTTTCCGCCAATCGGAACAGGATGATTCGATCAAGGCTGGTGAAGAGCGAGGTGATGATAGCAGGAGATTGTCTCGCTGCCTGTGTTTCTAAGAGCGCCGCAGTTAGGTCCAGAGTCTCACTACTCTGCACTTCGCCTGAACATTGTTCGATAAAGTCTGCAAGAGCGTGCGACCCTTGCTCGTCAAGCACATCGCCGAGGCCTGGTAGGATGAAGTCTTTGATTGTTCGTGCTACACTGTCGTAAAACATCAATCGGAACGTGGTGACTGTACTTAGGTCGAGATACGGTGGGATGGCCTCGATAACTGCATTGACGGCTGCCGTTGATCCAGACTCCATTAAGCTTTGGACAACGGTATGAGAAATGACGTCCAAGAGCTGTAGACTCATGCTTTGGACGGACGGAGAATCTGAAGGCATCTCTGAGGATGAATCTTGGACAAATGGAGTGATAGCACCAATCAGTAGGCGAAGATTTGTGGCCGCAAATAAAGTTCCACGAAACTTGTCAGATTCCTGCGCATGATGTGCTATGAGTCGCACATTGTCATTGACAAGATCTATCCGCCAATTGTTTTGAAAGCTCTCTATAAGTTCTTTTGCGTCCATATTCATGGAATGTGAGCGCTTGCGTCCATGAACACCTTTTCTATTACTTGCCGAAGGTACTTGTAGTTGATCACTAGGCCGAGGTCGTTTCGAGTGCTCACTAGAGGGGACAGCGAGATTGTGCAACGCATTGCTTAGACAAGCCAAGATTAGTCGAAGCATCATTGGTCGACCAATTGTCTCATCGCTTTTGGCATACTCTGCGTATAGGGACCCTTTTTCCTGCCTGCTTGCAGCGTTGGAACGGGAAAAGAGGCCAGACCAGCAGAGCGCAAACACACCGGGCGCAGACCAGTAGCGCGGAAGAAGGCGTTCCATAACCTTTACACCCCCCGATCGGATAAGTCTTTCTGCATACCTGGGCTCGCGCGCCAGAAGAGCCGTCATGATCTCCAAAGAAAGCTTTGCTGCTTGCGGGTCTGAGCGTGGACCGAAAAACACGAGCAACCACTTGATGTTGACAACCGAGCCTAGCTTCAGAAGAAAAGCCGGCCGCTCCAGAACGAGCTCGGTGAGCATGGTGAACACAGACAAGGCTACAGCGCGAATGCCTTTGTTTGGTGCATCAGAGCTCTGACTGTGATTGGGCAATTGAAAGACAGAAAGCGATGATGAGGGGACGGCTTCACTGTGCAACATCGTTTGCTGTCTGCGAGGTTGTCTATGGGGTTTTCCCAGAGTACTGGTCACACAAAGTTGTGCAGCCAAGAAACTGGACAGGGCTCGGATGGCACCGTCATTGAACGAGGATATGAGAACGATGCGCAAGGTTGTGATGTACTTGGACATCACTACATCTTTGTCCTCCGTACGAGAATCTCTACTTTCCTGCGCCTGTAATGTCTCCATGGCAAAGAGGATTTTACGGGCAATCTGCATCTTTGCCATCCTCTTCGCGTTGAATCGTCGATATCGCGATGACTTGAGCAACGCCACGAAATGATCCAGATGTGCGAGTTGGACGTCCAAGGGCATTTGGGTCCACAGGGAAAAGTCTAACATCATAACGCGGTAGAGGAACGGATTGATGAGAGCCGCATCACCCCATGAGGACGGATGACGAAGCTGCAAGCCGACAGCTCCACACAGGGTCTCCAAGATGGGCAAGGTGACAAGCGATGCCTTTTCTGTAATCATAAAGTTGAGTATTTCATATGCGCGAACCATTTCGACGTCTTCTGATAGGCGCCATGAAACACCGACGAGATCAAGGAACAGCTTCAAAGACATTTCCAGTGTCTGTGAATCTTTCGACTGTTCAACAAGCCATAGAACACCAGCGCAGCCTCCTAGCTGCCAAACGGTGTCGGATAGTGGAATAGGGACGCTCAGAACAGGATCGCCAAACAACTTCGCGTATCCATAAGATGCCTCGACGGCATGCCGAGTCAGTGTGACGGCTTGGTTGAGGAGAAGGTCATTAGACGGATGATGACTTGCATCGACAGTGGCAGTACTTGTGCGCACGAGAGGCGCTGTTTTCCTGGTGATCTTGTCTAAGCTCCAACGACTGGCGGCATTCAAGATGAAGTAGAACCGATCTTCACCAAACACCTGTTTACCTGATTCAGTGATGATGTGAACGAGCGGATGATGGGACAAATCAATGTTGTCTGCATTTTCCATTCGTCTTGCCATCGCATCAAGTGCGAGATTGACACGCGTGCTCGTCGAATAGGTCAAAAAACGACCGAGACTATCCTGGAAATTGCCGCCGTACCCTGCCAGTGCCAATTCGGCGATCACAAGGGGGATTTCAGGCGCAAGAACATCATCTAACAGGTATGCTGGACCCAACGACCACACTGTATTATTTTGCGTTCTCCTTCCTTTCAGCACATTCTCTAGCGGAGGTGTGCCTAGCACTGCACGTACCGCGCTTGAAGTCAACGGCGCTTTGGGCCACATACTCTGTTTGTCGTCCGCAAGAGTGCCATCAATGTGCAACAGAGTTCGAGAAAGTGTCGTATCCCCTCTAGGCTGAAAGTGTGTAAGACAGACATGTGTCCACCTACCGGGGACGATACGGCTATGAGCGAAACGCACCGGAGGACTGTCTGGCGAGGAAATGTACACGAGCTGTTCAGACTGACAGTCCAGCATGAGCTTGACGGATACTTTGCGATCGGCATCAAAGATGTGCAGGATGTCGATATACGACTCCGATTGGGTCTGCTCCACGTACAGCGTGGTAAAAAACATGTATCCAGGCGAAGACTTGGATGGCGGGAAGCGTCGACGCAGCGAAGACACAGCTACAGAACAATGTCCGTACCTTCGCATGTCGAATGTGATATTGTTTGGCTGCATGGATGGCATGACAGTCTGTTGGAGCAGCTCCAAAGTTGTATTGTCCAAATCAGCGTCCAGATTTCGAAGGATTGTCTTTCCATCATGAGTCGGGATGCCGAGGCCGTACAGGCATCGCAAGAGTCTTCGCCTGGCCTCGTACAATGCAGTCCGCTTTAGTACAGGCAAATCGATTAGAACTGTAGATAGCCTAGTGTCGACCATTGTAACCAAGTTGTGCTTGTTAAGTCTAGCGAGATGGTCAAGCGTAGCAAGTACGCACACTTGTAAGCCTGCGATTGGGGAAGGGACCTTGATGAAGAATCTTACGAGCGTCACGAGGATGCCTTCATGTTGCACATATCCCGACCAGGTATCGGCTATCTCATTTGCCCTTTCTAATTCCAAATCTTCGACCTCCCCTGCCGTCAGACACGAGAATTTCGCCAGATTCGTCGTCACGTCCCCAAGGCAGAAGCCCAAAAGCGCGGCAAAAAAGCGTGTAGGCGACGTCTCACATATATTTGTGAGTTTCAGGACCGCGCCGAACTCTACCCAACCAATGCTTCTGTCGAACTCATTGCTATTGGCGGGAATGGCGAGTGCTTCGTGCAGGATGGTGAGGAACAGAGAGAATATTTCTACGCGAAGACGCTCGTTGGAGTGGTCATCTTCTTGTGTATCCTGTTCATTCTTGTACACTGTTTGTCCTAGTGCAGAGAATGTTTGCACAATGATGAGGAAGCCTGCCGCTTCTCGAAAGTCATTGCACGCTTGCGTGGGCGCCTCCGACTCGATCAGGAGACGATGCAGCTGTGCGCCCAGATAAAGCTTGCTGGTCATGTCGGTCGCATCGCACGCCCGTAATGCAGAGAGCACACCCATAAGCTCGTCTCGAGCAGCATCTTGTTCGGGAATGTACGGCGAGGGTGTTTGATTCCTGGGCGGTGTTTCGAACGATGTCATACTATCCGACTGCTGCATGATTCGAGGAGACGGCTGGCCCGAAGGCGTCTGTCGAGTAGGCGAGGGTGCCAGCATGTCCGAAGAATATGACGTTTCTCCGTTCCTGGAAGACTTATAAGGCGTGTAGGAAAGCGAAGGAGAAGGGCGCAGTGGGGGAGGAGAGACAACTTCGAGCGAAGATGCTGGGCTCGACGGTAAGGTCTGCCTAGGTGGGCGCTCATCCGTACTCCTCGGCCTTTGAAGGTGTTGTGAAGGCTGCGCAGCGACTGGCGAGGATGGCTTGCTCGAGCCGTCCCGTAGCGACTTTGGAAGACTCATGTCGTCCTAGTTCCCCATCGAGGCGTTAGTGAACACTTAGTGTGCCTTGGATCACGCTGGCTCTGTGCAACGTGCCGGCGGCCAAAAAAATGCAAAACGCGCACGGTCCAAAGGAAAGAGCCTGGAGCGAGTGAGTGAGTGGGAGGGAGAAGGCGGGAAGAAACAGCACTGAGACGATTGCACAGTAAATATGTCCATTGGTAGGGTGCACATGGTATGTGGAAAAGGAAGATTCAAGAGAGAAACGGGCTTGCTCTTGACAGGAGCAAGGTACTGTGGTGAATGGAGGAGATGTGCTTCCCCAGATACGTCCAGCAAAGGGTAGTGCAAGGCATGCGTCATTCCGAATCTGCCGAGATCGAGCACACTCAGACATTGTAAGGTATACTGCAAATGTCATTCAATCGATGTATATCAATGTCCTTGGGATGATATGTCAAAAAGGTCTGCAATGGACCACACCTAGTTAGGCCCAGTCGTCTACAGAGCCAGCATCTTCATTCAGTGCGCCCGGCGGTACGACCTTGAGAGGACCACTGGTTCCCCAGCCACGTCTCGCTATCAACTCTGCTACCACTTCCGCAATGGCGAGGCTCGATGTCAATCCTGGCGACTCGATACCACATAGAGTGACGAGGCTCGGCTCTGCATCGCGGTATTTTTGCACGTCGGCTGTTCCCATATACAGAGACTTGCGCGCCCGAGCGTATGCCTTGGAGGCGGAGGTTGGTAGACTGCTCAAGATACGTGGAGAGAAAGCACTTTGCATTGTCTCCTGTTCATGCAGATTCCGACTTGTATGATAAAGGATCTGGAAATCCATGAAACTAGCGCCTGGACCATTCAATTTCGGACGAATTCCAGCATAGTCGGGGTTCAGTCCGTCCAGACGAAGATTGGGCAGGAAAGAGGTGACACTTTCGTGCATGGCGGCCAGGCGCTGCTCTTCTTTTTCTTGATTCATTGTCGCGTCCGATGATTGGAGCGCGACGAGGTTCTTATTCCACCAGTCCTTGGCATTGCTATCGTGCGGCGGCATGAGCCAGTCTGTGTCTGGGCCGAAACGAATGTTTCCGTCGAGGTCGAGCGTGAGGTGTGTGCCAAGTCCTTGGTGACCATGTGCATCACGGGAGGAGCCCATATCAGGCAACGGATAAATGAGATGACGCACATGATCCACGCCTCCCTTGCTTTTTGCATAGCTGGCATAATTACCTTTGCTGTACCACATGCCGATCTGCTCGCGCCCCTGTCCCAAGTATCCGTCACGAACGAGACTATTCAGTGCGGCTGGGCCATTCAACCCACCTGCTTGAATCACATGCCGTGCCAATAAGGAGTCTACATCACCCCCTTCCGTTTGAGTTTCCACCACCCATCCCTGTACAGACTCATCGCCTCCAAACGATGGCCGCAGACCTACAACATCTGTGTCATATACGATTTCTGCGCTTTCGCTCTCAAGGATGTGCCGTTCGAGTGTTGCCATCAGTTCATGGCTACTCACGATGCCAGTTCTTGGGCTCTCCAGAGTCCAGCCCACATTGGGACCCAGATCAGGCTCTAGCTCTCTGGCCTCGTCCCCACTGATCACACGTACAGGTGGAGCACTGCGCTCGCCTGCAATCAGTGCGCCAAGAGTGTCGGTGTGCGACAAGGACGCGACATGGCGAAGAATCCCTTCCAGATACTCCTTGGAATCTGATGTGCCCACAACAAGTTTTCCAGTCTGCTTGTGAGGGACATTGTGTTGCTGGCAAAACTCATACAGGAGCTCGCGGCCTCGCAGACACAGGTTCGTCTTCAGAGAGGCAGCTGGATAGTAGAGGCCGGCGTGAATGACTTCCGAGTTGCGTGAGGACGTTTCCTCGCCCGGCCGTTTATGTCGCTCGACAAGGAATGTAGATTTCTCCGGATACAGCTCGGTAAGGCGTCGAGCAGTCGCTAGGCCTACCACGCCGGCGCCTATCACGAGATGATCCACGCGGATATCGGGAAGACCATCTGTGCTGCTGCCTGGCGAGCGGCGACGTAGCCTCGGGTAGAAGGCAGGAATAGTGTTGGAATGGGAATACCGATGATGGTTCTTTGGATACACCAGCCGAGGCACTGAGCACCGTTTACCAAAGCCCCCCCACATGCTCTGGACGAGAATGGCCAAGAAGCTTTATTCGTGTCAGCGTTAGCGTCACAGATGCACACAACTCCGATATCTGCACACGTACCGGAGCTCGCGCTAGAAGTTTTGGATTCGGTACCTAGACATTCTTCACAATCACGACCATGGCAGCCAATGTCCTTGCACCACTGGCCAACCTGAACAACGCCCTCCTGTCCACACAGGTACACCCCTCTCTTTTTCCCTATCCACTTTTGTCCACTTTCCATGCCGCCCGCATCTCCTTGGTCTACCGAGCTCTATCGAAGCGTGCTCGACAGGCAGCCGAGCAACAGCTGGGACGTGAGATCAAGACAACATGGGCCTACGATATAGCTGGGTTCCTTGTTATGGTAAGTCGCATCGCCTCCCTTGTCGCTCCTACTTACCCGCATTCTTAGTGCTGGGGCGGAAGCTTCCTATCCGCAGCTGTCCTTGGCGTGACTCCCGTTCAACTGCTTAGTATCCATCCTTTTGTCAACTATGTCACTGTCCATCTCCTCATCACAGCACTCGTACATTTTCTGGATGCGCCAACAGCCAAGCTCATTGACACGATGCTCATTGTCATCGATGGTGCGCTTCGAACGCACGCTGTGGTGATGAGCGTCCAACTGGCGAAGGCTAGCGCTGTGGGCGCAGTATCGAGCAGCATGCTAATCCAGGTGGTCTGTGGCACATTGGGTGCCACCGGAGGAGGCCAGCTAGCAGGTACGCTCGGCGTCCATCTGCCAGGCGGGTGGCAATTTTCTACGCCCCCTGCACTGCGGGCCACATCCGTTACCGAAGTCATCGACGTTCTTGCCGCGGGGCTTTGTGCTCTAGTCTACGGTATCACAACACTGTCACATCCAGGATACTCGTCGCTGCTGTCCAAAGTTCATCATGACGGCACCCAGCCCCTTTTCTCTCCAGTCGGAGCCAGAGCGGCTTGCACTCTAATTTTCACATTGGCCTTTGCGTATCGAGCGGTTCAGTTGCACTGGTTACCCGCTACAGCAAGCGTGTCGCCGGCCCCAAGCGGCCGGTCGTCCACAAAAAAGAACGGAGTGGAGACACCCCGTGCAAGTAAACGTTCATAGGACTCTGTAATGCATTGCGCTCGTTTCATGTATTGTGCAGGAATGATCATACATTGAATTAGACAGAAGCATGTGTGCGAGGATGAGACCAATGTGTACGAGAGTCGATCGAATGTGTACAACAATCATTCAAATGTGCACGAGAGCCATTCAAACTTGTGCGTGAATCACTCGTCCTCGCTCTCATCTCCATCGGTACTTTCTGCTTCATCATCAAGAAAGCCGCCGCCTCCTTCGTCGGAGTCCTCTTCTTCTTCTTCTTCATCCTACACACCCAAAGTGGATAAGTACCTACTAAACAGTATCTATTCAGACTTACCACGTCATCGGAATCCCCTTCTTCATCGAGGAGACTTTCGTCGCTCTCTTCTTCTTCTTCTTCGTCGTCATCATCGTCATCCTCCTCCTCACTGTCAACGGATGTATTGGCGAATGTCTCGTTGCCGAGAGAAATGTCTTGCACATCGCCTTCCTCATCGCCTTCCTCTACATCGTCGAGCGCTTCGTCGTCTTCGTCATCCACATCCATCATGCCCGCAGAAGTGGCATCTTCTTCCTCTTCGGATTCTTCAACCCATTCCTTGGTCCTTGGCTTGGATGCTGATTTTTGTCCTGTGGCTTGCTTGCTATTTCTTCCCTTCGTTTTCACGCCTTGCACGCGGGCAGCTTGTTCTGCTGTATAGGCGGCACGAAGCTCAATTTGACTCAATACAAGCTCCAGGCGACCGTTGAGCGCCAATATCCGTTCATGGGCAGCGAGCCGATTCGACAGTGTTGCGTGGAGAGCAGACAGCCGATGGACAAGGTTCGGGAGCGACATCAAGTACCCCGTATGTGCAGTCAAGGTGGCTCGAATCCATTCGAGAATTCCTCGAGCTCGCGCACTACTCAATTGACCACGGCTCCGTTTACCACCGCGGCCCATGAGATCAATGCAGTGCTCCAGCAATCGCAAAGCAAGAGGTCCACTTAATCGATTGACACTCAGGCGAATGATGCTGGCATCAGAGTAGGCCAAGCAGCTGGACAGCATAGCAGAGTCATTGGAGTGGAGTGCTTGTGTCAAAGTCTCTCCCAAGGACAATGAACCATTCGGTAGAGCATTGTCCTGGCCATCTTCAGAGTCCCCATCGTCATTCTCGTCACTCTCTTCTCCAGCGGCTCGACTACCTTTCAAACCTCGTAGTCTTTGACCAAGACTTGGCTCTTCCAGATCTTCCAGCTGTACATCCACATTCGCTTGGTCATCCCCTAGACCCTCCACATCTTCGGGCGTCGTGAACATACCATTGGCGCCAATTCCGCTCGCCACGCCTTGGTTGTGCGAGGAGGAAGTAAGTCCTGCCTCTTGGTATCGTTGCAAGGAAGGCGCACCACCCATTTCCTCCTCAGTCTGCCCAGATCCCGCCGATGATCGTTGCAGTTTTGTCTGTTGTGTATAGGAGCCATTCTCATCCACAAGGCGACCAGACTCAAAGGCTACCTTTTGTTTCTTTCCGAGCCGGGAGACTCGTACGCTCTCGCCCTCATCGATTGTTCCGTCTAAAATGATGCTGTTCTCTTGCGTGGAGATGTGCGTTAATTCGCGCAAGAGTTGTGCACCCGTGCTTTTTCGAGGCTTTCCCGCGTTGCTCTCTGCAGCTGGCGAAGGGACCTCAAATAACCTTGCCTGCCCGTCTGTACTGATAACAAGAAGCACAGAGCGTCCAGAGGTATCCAAAAATGCATTCATCTGCCTCACCGGCGCTTCGAGAGTCAATGTCGATAGGGGTCGTGTGATGTTCTTTTGTCCGTCCAGAGGAGATTGCCATACATTCACTGTGCGGTCTCCTTTGGCAGCACTAGCAAAGCGAGACGCGTTGCCTGGAATGGAGACGAGATGTGTAATGCTGGAGGCATGACCAGGATAGGATGCTTTGATTGTTTTGTCGGACACCGTGTAAAGCTTAATGGAATGGTGCGCACACGCAACTACATTGCTCGACAAGACCAGGATTCGATCCAGGGCAGTGCGCTCGTCATCCTGCGCTTGCATCTTCCATACGGGGTGAATCACACTGTTGAATTGCTTGGGCACCTCCTCTATATTCCAAGCAGCCACATACCCACCAGTTGTGGATGCATAAAGCAAGGGCGACAAAAATGATAGCGAGGAGATGGAGGATGTTGTGGAAGATGCCGACACACTGGGGTCTCCCAGGATTCGGATGACTTTGCCATGCACTGGACTAAATAGGTGCACAGATCCAGATGTCAGGCCGAGCGCCAGCACTTCTACTTGACTTTGCGACTCCTCATCGTCACTCCCATCGTCGCCTCTGCTTCCCGCCGAGTTTTTCTTATTCTTGCGTCTCTTGCTGTCGCCTTGCTTGCCTGATGGTGCAATGCTGACTTTCGCCCAAGACATACTGTGGCATGTAGAATTGGGGATGACATAATCTGCGACAAGGCGTCCCATGGCATTGGCGGCATCCACAGAATAGACTTGGAGACGATGTCGGTCCATCGCTTGACTCAAGTGAGCATAGTGGTTGCTCCATGGAGAGAAGAGGGTTTGCACCTCAATGGCTTCCACCAGCTGAGGCATTGCCTCTGGCCGCGACCGGCCGCTGCTCTTTCCACCCTTGTTTTTTGTCGCCATGGGGGCGTATAGTTGCAGAGAGAAGGATCTGTGTCCTTGCGGAGGGAGCTGCTTCGTGTCTGTGCATCAGAAAAATTTCCCTAGGGCGCGCACGTGACCACAGCGAACTTCGCCAGAGGTGCTGTGATCCGTGACAGTGAGGCAATTGTGTGCAAAGGGAAAGGCTCTTGGAGGGCTTGAAGAGACGTCGCACGAGTCTCCGGCCTGTGAAAAACTTTCAGGAAGTATTACCATCTAAGCACATATGCACTCATACTTGAAGCGGGAAAGTACATACTAATACTGATGCTTTCACTCGCCATTGAACACGCACTGATCGTTGAAAACGCACTCATTAGAAATCCAAACTGTCTTTGTACCATCTATGAACATTCTGCCAACGGAATGTAGTACATTGGGCTCGCAGCCATGCAATGATATTGTTCATGTACTTTCATAGTACATTAGGCCTGCAGCCATGCAATGGTATTGTTCATGTACTTTCGTAGTACATTAGGCCTGTCGCCATGTAATGGTATTGTTCATGTGCCCTCGTAGTACATTAGGATCGTAGCCATGCAATGATATTGTTCATGTGCCCTCGTAGTACATTAGGATCGTAGCCATGCAATGATATTGTTCATGTGCTCTCCGTTGGCCATCAGGATTTCTCCATGAGCCGCTCCGTGTACAAAGTGCAACCCCGCTTGCTTCATGGAAGTAGCGGAATCTTTTTGCGAGGGGTGGTCGAGTTCCTGAAGGCCGTATTGACGCAAGTATCGTCGCGTCTCGATAGCATCGACAATTGTATCGTCCTGTGCCAAAAAGATCTGACAACGATCCGGGTCGCCGATGTTGGGAATCTCGTCCTGTGGCCACAACAGACACGAAGACCAATCAAAATAGCGGCTAAGCATGTTGGCCGTTCCAAGCTCGCGTGCCACGAAGTACGAGATGAGTTTCTAGACAAGAAAGGTGAGCAAGATCCGCACGAACATCCTTCTGACTTACCATGACGGCAGACTTGGGGCGCTCGTACAAGAACTGTCCAACGACGTGAGGCACCCAGAGCTGAAAACACACGGGATCTACGAAGCACGAGCGTCTCACAATACTGCCCGCACTCTTCAAGAGCCAACTGTGGACCATGGTGCCGTTAGAGTGAGAGAGACATGTTACGCCGCTGGAAATCCAGTCTTCGCGCTGAAATATTTGACGCAACTGTGCGGTGAATTCGTGGTGGAGGATCGGACGCAGATGGTTTCGTGGGTCAAAAATAGCCTGAGAGATGTGTGGCTGGAGGGGAATCAGGATCGGGTGCGTTTCTGATATGCTTGGATCGCGGAGTTGCTGGATGAGCGCGGAATAACCACCCAGTCCTAGTCCTTGTCAGATACTCTTTTGTTTGTCTCGCTGATTGCTTACCTATTCCCAGGCCATGGAGAAAGATGATCGGCTGGAACTGCGTGTTGGCTTGCGCCTTTTTCGACGTCCAGCCCTCCGGTCGGTAGATGAGATAGCGCAATCGGCCCTGGCGTTCCAGCTGGAAGCCGTTCCATCGTGCACGCCACAGCGTCACTTGAGTGAGCATATTCAACACAACATACAGCAACAAAGGTCTGGCCGCCACTACAACAGGACTATACATATGGCGTGTGAATGAGAATGTGATGTGCAAAGTAGATACTTACTCGAGTGTCAGCCGCATGCTGCGACGTGGTTCCCAGTCCTTTCCCTCGAGAGGAAACGCAAACCCTTGTCTGGCTTCAATGAGCTCTCGACAGTAATGCAGAAACTCCAGCCGATCGCCACGAACAGGGTCAGCATTCCATTCGCCCGGTTTGGCCCTGGTGCCCCGCTTGTCTTCTGCAGAGAAGTCGTCAGGGAGAGCATTGGCGAAGGCGCTCACGGGGGCTGGAGTAGGACTTTCGCTTCCTGTTGCATTATCATTTTCCAGCAACGACGCTGCCGGGACTCCCTTCTTGCCATTCTTTTGGCTTGTCTCCGCTTGGGCTCTCTCTTCTTCGATCTCCTCTAGTTCTGCACCGTACAAGGACCAAGCAAGCCAGCGCTCCACATCGCGCCGCTTCAAGTCTTCAGGTTTGCTTTCCGGAAACCATCTAGCTTGCTGTTCAGCAAACAGCCGAGCCCTGGGGTCCTTCCGATCCAAGGGTTCTTCCGCGACAAACTTGGGCACATAACTAGCCGATCGTAACCGATTGGTGGCCAAAGGCGCATGATGGAAGCCGTTTTCGGACTGTGTGGTGCTGCCTTTCTGCGCGCGAGAAGTCAAACCATTCTGCGTGGAGGAAGTTCCGGCACTCTGTGTGCGAGACGTCAAGCCTCGAGGGAGATCTTGTGACAAGACGGTGCCTCTTGAGCGTACATCAGTGTGCGGATGTGGGCCATCTTCCATTCCGCTTTCCAAAGCTCTACTGAAGACTTGTCGGAGGAATCGGCGGCCGTAGATCGGCGAAAGCCCCCTTTTTTGGATGCGATAGACACACGTTTGGTAGTAAAGGCTGAACGCCACCTCTACTGCTGCCCAAGAGAGAAGGATGGTATGTGTGAAGGGGCCGAGCGATCGCACGAGCGTTTGCGATGACCACCATGGCTGTGTCCAGTGGGGTGGCAGTACGCTACCAAGTACATACAACCATGAGAGTGGGACGAGCGACCAAGTGCACCAAACTAACACATGGACCTTGAAGGTAGAGAGGTCTAGAAAGGTGGAAAGGCCCGGCATTGGTCGCGAAGATTGCCATGGGCAGATACGCAGGCCACTTTGTCAGCGACCTCTTTTTCGGACGCGTCTCGTCCGGAGGCGCCACCTCCACGCAGTTCATCTGCCAAGAAAACTGCCTGCGTAATCTCGTTCCTACAGCACTGCGAATCTCCTTTGGGACTAGTAGCCATTGCTTCTAAACCACCTCCTGGTGCCGTTCGAAAGGCACACGCCTGTCGCCATGGGTAATCCTCTACCGCTGAATCTGGCTCAGGAGTGTCGCAAGGCACAAAAGATCCTGACAGAGTTTGTCGATCCCGCACATGGCGGGCTCGACAGAGTCATTCCCATGTCTGTTCTTCGCCGTGCACAAGGATTCGCCATCTTCTCTGTGGCTCGTCTTGGGTTCCTCATGTCGGCACGAGCAGGCTCTGGCGTCGTAGTGGCTCGCATGCCGGACAACTCTTGGTCTCCTCCTTCCGCGTTAGGTCTGGGTGGTCTGGGCGCTGGATTCAATGCCGGTCTCGATGTGACAGACTTTCTCATCGTGCTGAATAGCAAACAGGCTGTTCGTAGCTTCATGGCAACAGGCAGCTTACAGCTGGGCGGAAACCTCTCTGTGGCCGTTGGGCCTCTCGGAAGGGCAGCGGAGGCCTCCGGAAATCTGAGCTCGTCAGGGAACCTGGCTGCGATGTTCTCTTATTCGAAGAGTAAGGGTCTGTACGGAGGTGTGTCCGTAGAAGGAACTGTGCTCGTCGATCGCAGCGATGCCAACTCCAAAGCGTACCATCGGAATGTGACTGCAAAACAGATCCTTTCTGGAAGCGTTGAATGTCCTGGATTTGCTCAGCCACTTTTGTCGTTGATCGAAAAGTACACCTTATCTGGAGAGGTACGCAATGGCCTGGATGGATACCGATCACAACGAAAGGATTCTTGGCGAGGCAGTGAGGGATACTATGGAGATTCGGACATGGATAGTCTGGACCGAGATCTGCGTACGACACACCTTTCTTCGTCTTTTTCGCCCAACGCTTCTCCAAGTGTCGAGGGCGGTGTATGGGACGATCATCGCAAACGACAAGGCTACGCTTTTGCCGATCAGAGCGGCGGTACGGCCGTTCGAACCAATTCGCCTACCAAAACGCGAAAGACGTTCCTCGGAGATACGTATGCCCGTGGCTCAGATTACAGCCTGGACAAAACAGAAGCTGTCTTTGATGTGCCGAGTGACAAGTACAGCTTTCACAGCTCTTCGCAGCCCAATGGAAAAGGGACGTTTGCCAAAGCGGGCGTGCAGCCACGTCGTAGTGCACCGCCTTTTTCGGAGCTGAGTGAGTACGGTGCGGAACGGACCCGTCAACCAACTGCTTCGTTCCCAACAAAGTTCGACAATGATTCCTCCACAGACGAGAGCGAACACAACCACATGCGAGATCGGCGGCCGCAAGATCCTTTTGATTTGGGTGATTATGAAGAAGACTTTGTCTTTGGCACGCAGCGGGGAAATGGCGCATCCGGCCGCGCAGGTCTTTCCTCGAGGAACGACAAGTACGATCATCTAGATACGGAGGTGAACCAGATCAGCAGACGTGCAGCTCAAGACAAGATCGACCTCATTGATTTCAGCGACAACACGGACAAACGTCTTCATTCACCGTATCGACGCAAGCCATCAGGGATGGATGCACTGGACAAGGAACTTCAGCAAAGCCGCGGAAGTCTCAGTACTGACGAGAGCCACGAAAAACATCATGGTGATCGGCCCGATTGGCGTGCAGATTACGGTCTTCCACCCGAAAATTACGCCACAGCTGCCCCTCCCACCCGGCCACAAATGCACGCACGCACGAGCAGTGCACAGAGGCTGTGGAACCGAGTACGCGGGAACAGCCAATCCAAAGTTCCGACCTACAATGACTGGCGGATTCGTGACAGCCACACACCTCCCTCATGGTCACCTAGCACTGCCAATCGAAAGACGAATGTGTCTACTGAACGTTTCCACACATCCAGTCCTTCCCAATCCCAGGCCTCTGCACTTGCTGATGCTATGGGGCGTACTGGCTCAACGACGCCGAAAGCATTCTTCTCTTCACGCACAAGCACACCTGCTGCCGCATCGACCCCTTCATACGAGCTGCAAGTCGTGGCTATGTTTGATTTTGAAGGACAAGAAGACGACGATCTGAGCTTTAAGCGTGGAGATGTGATCGATATTCTGCGCAGGACGCACAATCGTGATGATTGGTGGCTTGGTCGATGCCACGGTAATGTAGGAAATCTACCGGCAAATTTCACCAAAGATTTATAAGGCGGGATGATCCTTTGCTTTTTCTATGTAGCATACTCTCTAGGCAAGCACGAATGCCTCTTATGATTAGAAAAGATTGATTCGATAGCGACCCATCGCCTGTGTCTTGAAGCTCTTGCCTTATCTACTTATTTTCTTGGGCATGCATCCTTTGTGCACACTTGTACGCGATGTCCTAGTCAGTCCAGTTCATGACAGTCCTAGTCAGGCTGGTTCGTATGAGTCCAAACCAGCGGGCTCATGTCAGTCCCACTCAGAAAGGTCAGGGCGAAGGTTCCACATATAAGATCCAGACGCATGGCGCATTCTGGAAGCGCTCACCGTGAAAAATTGCTTTCATTACAATACGCTTTGCTTTCATCACAACGCATTGCTTTCATCAAGATACACCTTGTTTTCATTACAACACGTTTTGAGATGCTTTCATCACAATACGCTTTACTTTCATAACAGCACCAAAAACTCTTCTGCGTCCCTTTTATCGCTCTCACACACCCCACACCTGTACTCACGCTGCACACGTTCACAAATGGGCTGGTCCTAATCATCCATTCATACAGAAACCCACGTCGATCATAGTACAAACATAGCCCTTACGCATCTTCCTGCGCTGTCGCCATAGCTCCTGCTAGCTTGCGAATGGTGCGCCGGTCACCATGACCAGCCATACGAATGGAACCTTCTGTCTCGAGAGCTTGCAACGTGGTCCAGAGCTCGGAAGCGTCGACAGGAATGGAGCTCTGATCCGCCAGCTTGCGCGTCAAGTCTGTGTATCTCAAGCCATTCGTCTTGGAGCCTTCGTCAAGTATACGGGCAATGGTGCGCTTCAGATCACCAGCCATTCGTCGCTGTTGTACACCACGTCCCGTGTTGATCAGGTCGAGATCAATGAGACCAGTTGTTGGGTCAGTAGCAGACGATTTAGCGGCCTCGCGGATCAGCCTGAACGCCTCGTCGACATCTTCCACCAACACCTCGTGACGTAGACGCATTCGTGCATGCGCTTCTGCCAAGCGGATCCCGCTCTCCAGTTGTCTTGTGGTGGCCGTGATGCGCTTCTCAGAACTACGAGGGTCGTCGGCGCCCGCACGACGTAGTGAAACATACTGCCTAGCGAGCGCCTCGCCGGCCGCCGCAGTGATCTGGGGCTGGATATCGTTCCGTGCATGGCTGATGTACGCAGTCAGAGTCTCCATTGGAAGTACATCACGATGGACAGCGTTCTGGGCGGCCGATCTGTCGTCCAGGTAGAGGCCTACCAGATGGCGTGCCAGACGCCGGTCGGCACTTTCATCGACCTTGTCGAGAACGAGGTACACGAGATCGAAACGCGAGATCAACGTGGGTGGAAGGTCGATGTTCTTTGTAATGGGGAGATGTACATTGTACTTGGAGCCCACAGGATTGGCCGCTGCTAGGACAGAGGTACGAGCATTGAGTGTGGTAATAATACCAGCCTTAGCGATCGACACCGTCTGCTGCTCCATGACTTCGTGCAGCACACTACGCGTACTGTCGTTCATCTTGTCGAACTCATCGATGCAGCACACGCCTCCATCGGAGAGTACAAGTGCTCCAGACTCGAGCACGAGTTGCTTGGTGTCTGGATCGCGCGTCACATACGCAGTTAGACCGACTGCACTGCTTCCTTTGCCGCTTGCGTAGACTCCTCTTGGTGCCAGCTTGTGTACATACTGCAGGAGTTGTGACTTGCTTGTTCCAGGATCTCCCACCATGAGAACGTTGATATCGCCACGGTACCGCGGACCGCTTTGGTTGCCACCGCCCGAGAGCGTGATAGACTTGTTTGAACCACCAAACAGTTGGAGCAGAATACCCTTCTTCACATCGTCCATCTCCCAGATGCTAGGCGCAAGGCTCCGTGCCAAAAGCTCATACACATCTGGTCGATCGGCGATCTGTTCAAGTCTTGCCTGCAGGGAAGCACCAGAAGCCACTTCCTGCTCACCTTGCAAGCCTTGCATGCGATCGGCTCCTGCTCCTTGTGTGTTTACCTGTTCTGCTTCGTCTTCATCCCCACCGACGCCCAGAGCGCCCGCAAGCTCGTTGTCGTCACGAGTCGATGCATCCAAGCCAAGACGCCTGGCGCTGTGCCGTTTGACATGGACAACATCCACATACGTCTTGTACAAGCTCTTTTGCGAGCGTTGGCGAGGATTCACACGGACCGGCTGTCCACGGAATATGCCTGTAATTTCCACACGGTCTCCAGGTTTGCAGATGTCCACAAGCTCATCGTACGTGCAAAGCGTCACGGTGTGAGGCGTTTGCCCATCGGGAACAACGTCGGGTGTCTCTTGCAATCGAATCACCTGTCGGTCGGCGAACTCGCAACGATTGTGAATGAGACTGAGTGTGCCTAACGCATTGCAAGCTTGGCGTGGACAGCGCGATGGTTCTTCGATGCGGCCGCGGTCGATTTCCACAGACACGGTGTTGTTGCATTTCAGACAGCGGAAAAAGGCCTTCTTCATGTCGGGGATCATGGGCGTGGCTCGAATGACAAGTCCACGAATCGTAATGAGCTGGTCAATGTCGTTTGGGTTCAATTCGCGCATGTTGATGGAATCTAGCCCGAACACTCGAACCTTGTAAATATTACTCTCTACGGCTTCTTCCTCTGCTTGCCCGATGTCTCCACGGTGCAGACGTTCATTTTCCTGATGCACTGTATCGAGGATCTCATCTTTCAGAACGGAATCCATGATGGGGATGATTTCATTTGGGTACTTGACCAATGAGTAAGCCAGCTTCTTTGCCGGTCCGAAGCTGGCCAGGTCGCTGATGCGCAGATTCAACAGAGTCTGGTTTGTCGCACGCATCTGTTTCATGTACTCCTCGTATACCAGATGCTCTCCGTCGGCAACATTTTGGCGGACAACTGACACACCCTGTGTCCGTAAGGCTGCCCAGCGATACTTGAGGCGGAATCCACGCAGGAACGTCTGAAATGCGGTGATTGTCTCTCCAACAGACACCTGTGTTCCCCACAACACACGACTGTCCGCATCGGTGGGATCGGTGGTTGGTGCTTGTTGAGAGAGTGTGAGATCACTTTGTGTATTGGTATCGGAGCCATTTTGGTGCGAGCGATCTCGTCTAGTCGGTGTCGACTGTAACATTGGTCGAATTTCACCTCGTACAGTGCGAGGAGACGACTGCGAGGAGCTGCTTGGGAAGAACAATGGTTGATCATTGGTTGAGCTCTGCATGCCCTCGCTGCGAAGTCCGCTGGAAGGCATAGGCCTTCTCGCAGCAGGAATGGCTCCACGATTTCCTGGCGTTCTTGATGGCGAGGATGTAGGAAATTGAAGAGGGGAGGAAGCTCCGCCTAACGGGGTTCGCAGGTGCTCTCGACGACCAGAAGAGGGCATGCTCTTCGCTGGGCTGCTTGAGGGGAAATTCATGGGGGACGAATTCATGTCCTCGGCCATGTTGGTATCGGAAGGGGGACCAGGCGTTGACATGGGGTGTGAATGCTGCTCGTCGTGGAAAGCAGGGTGTGAGAATCTTACGCGCGTGTGTTATTTACACGGTGCAACGCGTCTTGAGAGGGAATGGGCGCGACGCGTTTGTTCACTTGGGGTCGCGTCGGCAAGACGAAGGACGTCCGTCTGTGTTTTCGCCATGATTGGTGTCCCCGCCACGTGGTAGCATAGACAACGCCAGCACCGAAAGCACATAGAAAGCCTGAAATTCCCGGATCCGAGATCAGTCGAGCCCTTTTGAAAATTGACTGGACCAGGTCTTCCAGGTAGTAGATCATAAAGATACTTTTGAGTTCGCCGAAATATCGCAGAACGGGATGCTCAAGTATTCATCAACCAGTGCATGAGAAATTCCGTATGTTTACACGATATACGGATCACTGTACCCATACTGTTTACGAAAGCCTAGCTAATGATATGCCTTTACAATCTGCGATGCAAGTATTTGTACATCTAAAGCTGTCGTCTTGACTGTTGAAATGTTACCATCCAAGGTAGAACAACGACGGACACTAGCCACACAGTAAATCGATTTTTACCGTTTCGAGCTTCCTTGTTGAAATGCATCCATGGACTGGGAATCTATTTCCGTTGCTTGACTTTCCATGTGATCCTGTTGTTGAATTTGCAGTTTAGCTTGCCGAATTAATCCTCTGTGGAACTCTATATTAAGTGGCCATCCTTGCTCTTGGTTCCGCAGCAGAACAGCGAAATTCGCACTGCAAGTACCCTGATCGTAGGGATTATCCCACGAAGAAATGTGCACCACAACTCCGTGTCTGGGTGTGTTTCGTCTGGAGGCAACTTCTTCCACTTGCGAATAAGGCACCCAAAAGTATCTCTCTCGCCTCTGCTGCTCCTTTGGTCGAGAGATACTTCGAAGCGTTCGTTTCCGGATCTCAACATCAATGGTGAGGTCTCCGCGTCGAATATTCATCAATGTAGACACCAACAAAAACACAACAAGTATCATCAGCACCAGACCGAGAAACACGAGCACAACAAGGCGCAAGTTGGCGTCGTGAATTGCACTGGCTTTCAGACTCTGACGACGTCCATAATCTTGACTGCCCAGCACGAAGCCAATGATCCATCGGTAAACTGGTCCACCTATCCATGAGATCCGTCTGCTCCACCATACTTGTTCCACATACACACTGTGCTTGGCATGGCTCCATAGTGTCTGAGTGTGTCGCCATGCAATGCCGAAAAGGGGCCATAATCCAGAGGTGATCAGAAGTGATGCGGTGGAGAGGAAGGCGACGAACGGTGCAAGCGTGGCTGGAGCGGCTACATCTGCATCGAACCATGCGCAGTGGTGGTCAAATCCAGGACGGCATGTCCGGCAGTCGCCACAATGCCGCGATCTTGCGGGTTTCCACCGACCGTTGCACAAGTCCCGAAAACATCGCAGTGGCTCACCTTCTTTGTCACATTCGTATATGGTTGATTTATCCAGTATCTGCGCAGGCGGATCATATGGGGATTTGGCTAGATGTTCTCCCAGTTTGCCCTTGATCCCTGTTCGAATGTCCGAATCAAACGCAAAGAAGATCCGAAAATACTGCCGTACGACGTACAGGAACAGAACGTGTAACAATGTGCAGGAAAAGACTGACGAAGTTCAGAACAATCTTCCGTACAACAGGAACCTTCTCACCAGTCTGCTGTAGCTGTCCATTTTCGTACACCTGCACATGATCTACAGTAACAGTCTCTGAGCACGAACTTTGCTTGGGATTTCACACGTACAGTAGTAGTCTACAATGACGAGCCGGTATGTCAAGCTACACGTAGGCGGACATTCAGCCCATCATCGGAGGGGGTCTCACGGCTGCAATATCAGCACTTACACCACATATACAAGCAATAGGACGGGGACCACCCGACCGAACACTGCATTCCATCGCCACGCCATCCGATGTGGTGTTGGGACAAGTGAGGTTGACGCATGCACGTCGACGTGTTGCGCCACGTGAGTTTGGCCAAGAAGTGCGGAAAAGGTGAGCCACAAATGGAGACGAAGAAGAAAAAGTTGACTTGTCGATCAGCACCACGAGACCTATTGATTGACTGTATTCTCGTCATACTTCATCTACATTCGACTATCGTCTGGCACTTTTCCTAAATTCAGCACATACTCTCTTTGTCACAGCAACCACTTAGCAACCACTTCCCTTTCCGCTTCCGTCTTTGACTGTCGTCCTCTCCTTTTCCGCACCATCGACTGCCCGGTTCACGCCACAGAATGTCTGCACACTTACAGTTTGGCCCCGAATGGATGCGCAAAGCGCCTTCAAAAACATCTAATGGGTCTGCTACACCAACAGACAGCACACCAGCCTCCCTATCGCTGGGCACGTCACGACGGACAACCAATCTCCCTTCGCCAGGTGCAAGCACGGCGTCTCAAGGTGCCTTTTCATTTGCTGCCGCTGCTTCGGGTGGCGCCAATACGCAGCCAAAGGCAGATATTTCGGCCGCTACCGATCGATCCAGTGTAGGACTAACGGCGTCTGACGCAGACTCGCTTCGGTATTCGAAACACCTCCTCAGTCTGTATAGTACGGAAAAGGAGCCCAAAGCAGATGCACATACGTCCCAAACGGCACCATCGACCGGCGCCGCTTCCTTTCACACACCTTCCAAGAAGAAGCAAGGTGTATACGAGCGGGATGGACGTGCCGTGAATGGGACAAGTAGTGAACCACGTGGCTTGAACGCCCGGAGTGCTTCCTCGTCATATGACAAACCACCTTCTGCAAACCGGTCCGGCCTCTTCCAGAGGGGCGTCTCGTCCACCAACCTCTCTCCCACCGCATCACACCCGCGCGACAGGGAGAGGCACGGTTCGGGCATACAGGGAGGCGTCCTGTCTGGTGTAGGACACACTGCGAGAAGGAACAAGGATAACGATAGAAGCTCTGGTGTGACAGTCTCGCCGCGAGAAGACGACCATTCGTGGGACCGAAAATCTACTGCAGGTCACTCGGACGTATTTGGATCGGTGCGTAATCGTGCAGCGCGCGGCGGCGACGACGATTTCGCACAGGAAGGCGAGGTGTTGACGAAAGATGCTTGGGCACGTCTACGGCGCGAACGGTGGCCGGGAGAAGGTCCACTTGGTCCCCCAGCCGATCACAGCGGCGGCTTTCTGAGATATTCTGGACTGAATCGCAAGCGTGAGAGACAGGCAAGCCATCGCTACGCACCACCTGGCCAAGGCACCACAGACGAGAAAAACGTGCAAGGGGACTTAAGCAGTGATGTGGACTTGAATGTTGACGCAGTGAATTTAGTCGACTCACTCAAGCTGGATGATGATGACGACGACGAGAATGCTTTCTCGAAACAAGACTCATGGACGCCGGAAACGGCAGAATGGCTATACAAGGATCTTACCGGACAGATTCAGGGTCCCTTCAAGGCAAATATCATGCAAGAGTGGTACGCTGCCAAGTACTTTACGGAGGACTTGATGGTGCGACGCTCGGAAGTGGAGACTTTTGCTCCTCTGGGCAAAGTGCTGGCGGAGATCGGCGACTCGCATATCCCGTTCCTCATCCCTCCCTCCCGTTATAAGATCAATACACCTATCAAGGAGCCAAACGGGCTTCACGCACGGCCGCTTACACCTGCGATGCTCGGGCAACAGGTTAGGCAAGTGAGCCTTGGCAATGCAAGCCCCTCTTTGGTACAAAACTTCGGGTGGGGATCCGCTGTGCAGCCCGATTTTGGTTATCCAGGTGTCGATGGCGGACGCCAATCTCCGTTTGCCGCATCCAATCCTGCTTATACTGGAATCGGCACTGGTTCGCCATTCGCCACTCCTCCGTCCGCCTTTGCCGAGCTGCGGCCTCGTAATCAGGACGACTATCTTAACATGATTCGCCAACGGGAGCTTGCAGAGTTCCGAGCCATACAAGAACAGCGTGCGTCGCAATTTGCACTGGCGCAAGGACGAGATCCAGCAACGCTAGGATTGTGGGGCAACACTTCTGGTCTGCCAAACAACGACTTTGCGCAACAATACCTTCGACCCGATGCTCTCCAACCACATAATTTGATGCACGATCTTTCTACCCTTTCGCAGCAACCACAAGCAACACATCTAGGTGGTCCTCACTTTTCTGCACCAGCACACGGTGCGGTTGCCAAGGATGGGCATGTGGTACAGAATGTCGCACTTGAACATGCACATTCGCACCAGAACGTCGCATCTGACCACGCACATTCTGACGCAGATGGTGCGACAATCCGTTCGACAGAAGCGTCTGCCCCCCCGACAGAAGAGGCATCTGTTGATCCACAACCCACGCACAGTGCCTTGGGCGAACAAGAGGGCGACACAGCACCTTCCCTCCCACAGCAGGACAGCGTTCCAGTCGGCGATGAGAGCATTGTCAGCAACCATATATCTTCAGAGGCAGTGGAGTCCAGGGTAGAGCCTACCACCGTACCACCCAACGACGAAGAAGCATGGCAAGAGGGTGAATTTATTGAAAAGACAAAGAAGGGCAAACGAACAAAGAAGGCAGATGCTGTCAGGGAAGAGCAACCGCAACCGCAACAGCCCACTCCTGCCCATACACCTGCAGGTATTCAAGTGGTGGGCGAGGAACAGTTCAAACGCTCACAGCCCGCCAAGGATAACAACCAGCGACATGTTCTGTCGTCCATGAGCAACTCAGGAAGCGGGGCCGCTCCACCCGCTGTAGCGAAAGCAGCACCGTGGGCCAATAGCACACCTGTAGAGTCGGGCCAGCAGATGAGTCTTCGCGACATCCAAGAGGCGGAGGCTCGCAAAGCACAAGCGGCTAAGGCTCTCAT
The DNA here is from genome assembly GCA_037044235.1 of Meruliopsis variegata. Classification (NCBI taxonomy): domain Eukaryota; kingdom Fungi; phylum Basidiomycota; class Agaricomycetes; order Polyporales; family Irpicaceae; genus Meruliopsis; species Meruliopsis variegata. The sequence continues at coordinate 278,211 of JAWLTJ010000007.1, forward strand.
GAATGAGCGGCGCCAGAAAATGCAAAGTTCGAATGCGACGTTGCCAACAAGCGAGGCAAGCATACCTACCAGCATGAGTTGGGGCCTGCCGAGCGTGCCTTCCACGCTTGCTTCTGTACACCACACTGACACCACAACTACCTCTCCCAGCAACGCTGCGCCCGCTTGGAATGCGAACACAAAGGCAGCCCCCAAGAAGACCCTGACGGAGATCCAAGAGGAGGAACGCAAGCGTGCGTTGCGAGCGCGTGAGGTACAAGTGACCTCCAAGTCTCGAGGCTATGCAGACTCCGCAGGGAAAGTACATGGCACAGCCGTTCCTGCCACGCCAAGTCAGCCCTCCCCGCAAGCAAGTGCAGCGCCGCCTGGCCATGGTTGGAGTGTAGTGGGCGCAAGTGGCAAAGTTGCCACGCCCACGTCCGCACCTGCTCCGCAACCTCGTACGGTCGGAGGTCCCGCGGCCAACGGCCTGGCAAACAAAGAAGCTCCCAAGGACCTTACTCATGCACCTCTTTGGACAAGCCAAACAACAGGCGCACAACAAAAGCCTCCCGCCACATCCTCGTCGACGGGGCCCAGCAATGAATTTATTAAGTACTGCAAGGAGCAACTCAAGGGACTGAACGTCAAGGTTGACGACTTCATCGAGATGCTTCTCTCCTTCCCGTTGCATCCGTCCCCGGACACCGTGGAAATCATCGCAGATTCCGTGTATGCGAACAGCAGTACACTAGATGGACGTCGCTTTGCAGCAGATTTTGTGGCCAAACGGAAACTCGACGCGGTAGGCCAAAATACGAATGCTGTCCCTGCTATGGTGACACCCGCACAGGCTCCCAGTGCTCCACGTAGTGCAAGCGACGCTGTCAAGAGCAGAAGCACGGGCGATCCTTTGGGGGGCTTCAAAGTTGTGAAGCCGAAAGGCGGCAAGAAGCGTATGTGACGCAAAGATCGCGACTGTAATGTAGTTGGTAGAAACACCACGCGCAGAATGAATCATGACTGAGACGCCACTACAGACGTTTGATGAGAATTCGATTGCGACGATTCCTGTGAGACGCCATTTTATTGAGTGCAGCAAAGCCTTGGGGATGTCATTGGATTGGATACAGCAGACTTCTGTGAGATATGACCGAAAGGAATGCAACAAACTTCTGTGAGACATGACTGACAAGAATGCGGCAAACTTCTGTGAGAAATGAATGACAGGAAAATGAAAACTTTTGTGCAATATGACCGACAAGAATGCAACGATCCCGTCAAAAGACAACAGTTCCCGTCAAAAGACAACAGTTCCCGTCAAAAGACAACAATTCCAGTCAAAAGACTGCCTGAACCTCATAGTTGAGCCCTACCATGATGCTAAAAGCACATTACTCCGCACAGCACCTCCGTACGATCCACACAGGCCGGGTCTCTCGTATACGACGAAAGATCTTTATACATTTCTGCCATGTCTGCCCTCCTCTGCTGTACCTGTACTTGAATCCATGAGCTGCAAAACACATTTCCTTGCCCCGAGGCCGCGGCACTAGCACGTGACCGTTATGCAAGTCACGCGAAGACCATCATTCTGCGCAACCGAGATGCCGTACGTGGTGGGGGCCTGTGCAGCAGGAAGCTTTGCTACGTACACCATTCGAAGCAAGCATGACGACCATCGAAGAGATCACCGATAACATTGAGGACGTGAGTAGAGTGCAGCGAATGGTTTGGCGAGACTGACCGTGGCCTAGCCCAAGATCCAGGAGGTGGACACTGATGTCGACACCGGAAACGATGTGACGATTGGCGACAACGTCACAAACAAGGCTGAGCGCAAAGCCCGCAAGCAGCTTCAGGGCATCAACTTGAAGCGTGTGCAAGGAATCAACCGGGTCACCTTCCGCAGACCGCGTGGTGTAAGTAGATGCGGAGCGCCGTGACCATTTGCTGACTTTGCTCCAGTACCTCTTGGCGGTCAGCAACCCTGAAGTGTACAAGTCGGCCGTATCGGACTGCTACATTGTGTTTGGTGAATTGAAGACCGAAGACATGTCTGCACAGGCACAGGCCGCACAAGCGCAGCAACTCGCACAGGCCGAGCAGCAAGAGCGTCTTCTCAGCGAGCAATTCAACCAACTGTCCAGCGGCAATGCCGACAAGAAGAAGGAAGAGGAAGAGGAGGAGGATGACAGCGAGCCCATCGACGAGGAAGGTGTGGATGCCAAGGACATCGATTTGGTTGTGTCTCAGGTACGTACATGGCGATGTTTTTCTGGCATGTCTCATTTTTTTCCAGACATCCTGCTCGCGTCGCAAGGCTGTCAAGGCGCTCAAGGAACACTCTGGTGACCTGATCAATGCGATTATGGCGGTCTCCTAGATGTGTTTGTTGACGGGCTCTCATTGTGTTGCCGCACTCACCATGTATTTGCACACTCCGTCGAGTGTATTGCTGACGACCAATTTGATCTGTTTGCCTCGAGCTGTATGGACACAAGAAGAGATGTCTGGTGTGTCAGCGAAGGTCGTCGTAGGGTTTCTGGGAGACTACTTTGAGAGGTGTTGTCTATGCTTGGTAGCGTACATGGGGTAAGCAAGGCTGTAGATAGCGAGGGGTTTCTGGCATGCATATGCTTGCACTGTTGTTCGGACATGTGATCGCTCTGTTGTTTGCACTGTTGTTCGGACATGTGATCGCTCTGTTGTTTGCACTGTTGTTCAGACATTTGATCACAATATTATTTGCACTGTTGTTCAGACATTTGATCACACTGTCGTTCGCACTGTTGTTCACACTGTGGGATGCATTGTTCACACTGTTGTTCACACTATCGACTATTGTTCACGGCTGCTCACGTCAGGCGGATTCCATGACAAATTCACGGGATCATACAGTAAGATTGTAAAGTCTTGCAACGCCAGGCAGCCAACCTGTTCACCTCCGTCACACCTTGGCGACCATCTTACCGGCGTTCTTGAGCTCACGCAAAGCGCCCATGACCTCCACCGCACTTTTTCCTTTCATTCCAACGGCCTCTTTCACCTGCGCATCGTCGACCAACATGAATACATTGTGCTGTTTCTCGTCGTCGATGGTAAACACGCCTGTCGTCACACCGCCATTCTTGCCTTGCTGAATAAATTCCACCAGCTTCTGGATAGCCGGTCGCTCCGGCAGCACACCCTGACTGAACGCCACGTTGCTGCGTGTGTACTCGTGCCCACAAAATACCACTGTGTCGCCCGGGAGACTGGCGAGTGTTGTATTGAGTGCTGTGTGCATCTGCTCTGGAGTGCCTTCGAAGAAGCGCCCGCACCCGCTGATAAATAATGTGTCGCCTGTGAACACGGCTCGAGCGTATTCAGAGCCATTGCGCGAAGCTACGTCTTTGTCTTGCAGGAAGAAGGCGGTGCTGTCCTGCGTGTGACACGGCGTGGGGTATGTCTTGACAACAATGGAGCTTCCTGCAAATAGGGGAAATTCCTCGCCTTTACCGACATTGTGTGTGAGCGCGGCTACTTTTGAGCTGCCTCCGTAGATGGGCGCTTCCGGGTACGCTTCGTGGAACGCCTCGTTCCCCCCTGCGTGATCGAAATGGTGGTGTGTGGTAATGTTGGCGACGATGTCTGTCACGCCGTGCTTCTTCGCATGCTCCTGGCAGGTGGGCAAATGATACGGGTCCACAAACACGCCCCTGTTCGGATGCTTGGAATCGATAATCAGGTAGCCGTAGTTGTCCTCACGGAGAGGAATGGGCTCGATTCTCATCGCGCGTGATCTACTGTTGTGAAATGTGCGGCGTCCTGCGAAGTGAGATGCTGCGAAGAAACGGCTGCTAGGCACTCCCAATCGAAACAGCATGGACGTCGGTGTACACACGACAAGCTCAAAAAGCTGTGTGGAGGTGGAACGCGAATGGAGCGCGCCAAAAAATGTGATTGGACTACGCCATGGACAAACGAGCGAGCATCGCCTACAGACAATATTGGTCTATCTCCATACAATTTCCACATTGTTGCGATTCCTTAGCTAATATACATGTTTTCCACTCCGTTGTCTGCTCCCAATGCATTGCTCTCTGCTTTACTCTTGTCGTCACTCCGTTGTCTGCTCACAATGCATTGCTCTCTGCTTCACTCTTGTCGGCTTCACTCTTGTCGTCACTCCGCTGTCTGCTTACATTGCGTCGTTTTGTGTTTCGCTCTCGTTGTCACTGTCCGAAACAACAATGTGAATCTCGCGAGGAACAGGATCCACTTCGTCGATATGCATCAGCGCATCGACGTCTTCTGTGTCCTCTTCAAGCTGTTCCATGGTCTGCTCTTCGTCTGCATCATCGTTCAACGCTTCCCAGCAGCTTTCGATCTCGTCAGGAGACAGCACAAGTTCCAGTAGATCGGCGGCGATCTCGTTGGCATTGTTCAGCGTGCTGCGCGCTGCGTCAAAGTTGTCGGAACGTGTACTGGGCACCGAAGTGGATGGCGTGCTGACCGCACGACTATGGTCTTGTAGAAGGGCATCGTGCGTGTCGGCGTCAAGCCAAGATGGCTCGGGTGCAAAGGCCACACGGCTCATGGCAAGGACAAAGTAATGCCGAATCCCATTCAGGATCAACTGGCTCTCGTGGCTGGCCAATTTCCTCGCCAGCTGTTGTCCTCGACTTGGCCCCTCATCATCGAAGAGATAAAGCTGCGCGAGAAGACGGACGTCCATGCCGATTCGTTCGACTGCTCGCAGATACCCTGATGCCTCGAAACTTGGTTCCTCCAAAGTATCCGTCGTGTAGAGGTTACGGAGAAAGACGTCATTCCAGACAAGATCTGTATCAGCTTGCAGACACTTGATCAGGCCTGCCAGCATCGGCACTGATTCTGCCACAAGAGCATGCCCCTCATTTGGACGAACAACGACGAGTTGTGAGAGGAGAACGACAACATCGCAATGGATGCCATGGACGTCTTGCGACGCCATCTCCACCCTTCCATCCACAATCAACTTGGACAGAACGGCAAAAAGGGCGCTGTCTTGGAATGAGGCTGCCACGAGCGCCGCTTGTGGACGACTGGCCGAGTCCTGTCTTGCATCCAATGTGCATGCCACAACCGTACGCCAAAGCATGTCATGCCCTATGAGAATGGTCAAGACGTGGAGCAGACGTCGCATCATTGGTACAGGCTGTTTGGCTTCCAACAAACACGCCAGGAGCCCGGGCTCCTCGAATATGGCTTTCAGCGTATAGCTACACTTAATCCTATGCAGAAAGCATCAGTGCAATTCCATGATGTCTAGGATACCTACGAAACAGAGTCGTTTTGTTGAACCTCCACAGAGAATACCTCCAACATCCCCACAATCGCATCCAGTAGTCGTGCATCTCCCGGGGAGCAGTAGCACGCTTTAGATGGTGTCTGCCTACCAATATTGCATATTTGCTTGATGCTTCCAATGACGACGCGGTACAAATCCAGCTCCAGCTTGCTTTGATGGCGACGCTTCAGAGACGCCTCGGCGTCCTGCACGATAGATTGTGGTGTTTCATTGTGCCCATTTGAAGGACTAGATGATGCCTCGTTCGGAATAGAATCGTCTACAGACCATGCTTGCGACGGCAGTACAAGAAAGCGCGCCATGGCAGGAAAGTGCACACAGATACTCCGCAGCATCACAAGGACATCATAGAGTCGTGCATAATGGTTCACTTTATAGGCGATGGCCATCATAACACGAAGTGCCAGTGACACACCTTCAAGAACATCTCCCATCCCCATGTCCATCACCTCAAGGCACTCGCTCATGGCCGCGTCCTGTTGCCGAGGCCGATCTGCAGGATTTCTCCCCGCTTGTGGCGTGGCGGGAGCTGCTTCGGGTTGTTGCTCGTCATAGTCTAGCGGCTCGAGCAAATATGAGAATCGCTCTTCGGCGTCCATGGCAGCGCCCTGCGAGAGAGTGTTCATCAAATAGTGCGTGGCGAGGCGATATTCATTACTCAGTCGCTCCTCAGCCACACCGAGGTCCATGAGACGATGCAGCGTGGAATGGTCCTGCTGGCTCTTTTTCTCATCAGGGGTATACGGAGTTGAGGTATGAGAAAGAACCAAGGAAGTGAGAAATGCCTGTTGGCGCGAATACGATGAGACAGCCCACAGATACCTTTCCTGAGGATGATCCCAGATCATGTGCAATGTATCCGTCTCATCCACCTCCTCGTCGTAGGGCAGTGTTGTATTGGCCTTGGCGGCCTGGGATTGCACGTCAGGCGTAAAATGATCAGGTCGCCGTGTGGCTCCATCATCTTTGCTCGCTTTGGGAGTAGGCTCAGCAGGCTTGGCAAACGAGTTGATAAATCCAGGGAACGTGGGTTTCTTCCGCCTGCTGCTTCCCAATTGACTGCTGTCGTCTGCTTCGATTCTTGCCTTTCGTGATGTGGGGCTATCCCCTGATCGGCGCTCGCTACTTGAGGGACTGCCCAAATTCCGTACCGATCCACGGTTCCGCTTCGTCGGTGTTGTGAGCCCCGCAGCAGCTGCAGCGCTCTGCGAATGCGATTGCGAGTAGTCGCGCATGCCCGACATTTGTCCTGCTGCTCGGCGTCGAGCCACAGAGGCAGACACATTGCTCCACATCAGGTGTCCTGATGTTGTTCCTGCTTCGAATCCCTGCGAAGGAGACGTCAGTCTGTTTATACTTGCCAGTGAGGCATGATGCCGTCTTTCCCTCTCTCCAATAACACATGGCCCACCGCACCACAATGTGCCTTGTGTGCCCCTCTCCCGCATTTTTTTCACGACTCAGCATTCCATGGTCTCGGATTCCGAAGCCGCGAATGCGGTCTTCTCTTTTTTCATACTTACTCGAAACGTGTGGACAGTCTTCAGCTCAGCCTCCTTCTCTTCGATGCGATGCTTGAGCTCTTTTGCCAAGGATCTCTGACGAGCAAGATCCTCCTCCTTCTCTCGCAGCAAGGAACTGTGCTCCGAGATCATCTGTTGCCACTGAATATCAGACTACATGGCCATCTTTCACTCAAACACATACTTTGTTCGTATTGGATCGAAGGATGGATACTTCGCCTGTCTTTGCTTGGAGAGTGGTCTTTGCTGCTTGAAGTTGCTTTTCCTTTTCTGCAAGCATTCGAAGCAACTTTGGTCATTCAACACAATTGTCTCAAATGGTAGACACCGCAACACAACGTACCTCTTGAATCCGAGAAGTGTCTTCGGCCACTTCAGTGGAAAAGGAAGGCTCCAAACGCGGACGAGGATAGGCTCTTGAGTTTTCCTTGGCGTCCGCCTCCTCCTCCTCACTAAGAGCCCGCTTCGACCTTAGCGGTAGCTCGACCTGCTCGAGAGAACGGCTGCTCTTGGACCCTCTGGCCCGTTGAGAGTCCTGCGTAGCCAGACCATGCTGTGTCTCTATGAGAGCCAGGCTCTTTTCGGCTTCTTCGTCCAGCTCAAAGTCATCGGAGTCCAGCAAATCCACTTGATCGACCATGATTGGCGTCGTTGCACTTGGACAATGGCATCGCAAGCAGACGCTATGCTTATGGTAGAAGACAAGAATTTTTGTGTTACTTTGGACTCGACGCGTCTGAGGTACAGGCAAGCGGGCGCGTATACGAGCTAGCAGCCATGGAAATACATTTATTTACTTGTATGGTAACGTGGTGAAGGTAAAATACAGGCAAAGGACGGGAGGAGGCGAAGTTAGCTGCGAAGAAGTTCAGGGCCCGAGAGAAGGATGGATGGCGATAGAGGGGGAATGAGGAGGATGAGGGGAATGAGGAGGATCCAGAGGAGATGACCTGTGCTGAAGCTTGGTGCCTGTATCGATAGATCGAAGGAAGTATTCTGTGCAGAAGTATGTTGCTTGTAGAGAGGGAACACATCGAGTATTCCCTAGATTCACATTGACTCTTTCCAAAACCTTGTAGGATTCAAGAAACCCATCCACATCCCGGCACCGAAATAGGCGTGAGCTGTCACTCATTATGAGGCTCATCGGTCGTGCGCAGAATACCACCATCTGCATCGAGGCCAAGTTCCTCACAAAGATTTTTAAGATGCATTTGCCGCCGTTCTTCGATCCTGTCGGCTTTCACTGTCGTACGAAGGGTATCACATGCCAGCTAGAAAATTGTTAGGGACGAACAGTTTGGCGTGTCTAGACTCACATTGATCACCGTATCTGCTGCGAACAAGCGCGACGTCATACTGTGCATCAAGCTATAGAAGGAAGAAGGTGTGTCAGCTGCAAGGAGATCCTTTTCATACAGCATGAAGATGGCCACAGCCACTCGGAATAGCACCACCATGCCTTCCACAAACAAGACGTCCCACACTCGGAACAGCGTCTGGGAAATGTCAGTGAGCCCGCTCGAAATCGGCTGCATTGCTTACCTCGACTGGAAGACAGTCCGTATACAGAGAGAGGAACCAGGCAAACGTGACTGCGGGCAAGTCGACGCCAAGATCGTCTATATGTTGCGCCAGACGCGGCAACATGGTGTGGACGAGATCGATAAGAACCCTCTGGTCGGCTTGTGCAACAATGAGGTGAGAAGTAAAGTAGTCTTGGGGAAGAATACGTTCAATGATGCACACCAGCACCCAGAACGCTTCTTCTTCCGTGGCATGCGTCAAAAGGAGCGTGGCTGCCAAATTGTTCATGCCCTGACAATAGCCACACTTGGGATTGTACCATGAGTATGCCACCAGCAGACGCCGCAGTTTCGGTACTCCAGGGCCATCGCCGGAAAAGAAGACATTCGTCGGCATCGTACGGCCGACGTCCAAATCAATCTGGTTCGTGCACATATTTTCTTCGTTTTCGTGTTCTTTGAGAAGCTCCTGGTACCGTCCTGGCTCCGTCCACTCGCCCGCTCCGCTGCATTCGTACCAGACCTTGGGCCTGTACAGGAGCGGGACGCCTTTCTGGATCAGCTTGCAGAACTCGGCGTAATCCTTACTGTCGTGGCCCATCTGGCTCAGACCAATCAAGGCGCCCATTGTCCAGTGTTCCTCTCCAAGCTTGCTTTTGAGAGGCGTAGCTTCCTTCACGGACGACGTGATACCCAGAACGTCGCTTCCTTTTCGAACAGCGCCCACAAGGCTGCTTGCTTGCGTGGTATGTGGCTGGACGCCACCAAGTTTCTCGTTCTTGCCGCGTAGCGCAGTTCTGCGTTGCTCCAAAAACGCATTCCATTCCAGCTTTTGCGCCTCCTGCTGCTTCATGTGCATTGCTTGAAGCTGTTCGAGAAGCTTGCGAACAGTCTGCGAAGCGCTGGGAACTGGTTTGCCCGCGGTTGCTGCTGACGCAGAGGGTTGCATTGTCGCAGGTGCTTGTTCCGGCACGTTGGGCCCGAGAAAGTGGAGCTTTTCCTGCTCAGGACTCGTAGGTCCGCTGCCGTTCAGAAGAAGTGACGCCGTATTGCGGTCCACTGCGCCAAGCGACGGTTTGCCCTGCGAGACGCTCAGAAGGGCATGTCCTTTCGTGGGGGATGTGGAGATCCTTGGCTCCTCGGCAGCCATGGCGACATCCTCAGCGTCCTTGGCATTTGCATACCGCTTTGTCTCTGTCTCTCCAGGGTGGTTTGTCTCCTCGGCACGCCCTGGCTGTTGACCCCTTTCTCCGTGCTCATTGTCACTATCCTCTTTGTCTTCGTCACTTTGTGACTCTGTCCCACCTCGTGCTTGCACGCCCACACGAATGCCTGTTAGACATGCTGGCGCATGGATGGCTTCTCGTCTCGCTCTCCGCAAAAGACGCACGTCCGCCGGTGTAGCATCATACACGAAACCGTAGCGGTCTGTGAGAAGTGCCCCTTCATCCACGTCTCTGTGCTGGTGTATTGACGTAGCCAGGTTTTGAATCTGGTCCATGTCCAAATGCTTGCCTCCATACACTTCGAATTCATCACCAGAAGACTCGTCGTCCTCTGGAGGCGGCTTTCTGTTGAGCCTTCGAGACGAAAAGGACATTCGACGGCCTTCGGTCATTGCTGTGAATGTAGGCGGCCGGGCTTCGGTCGAAAGCATAGGTTCCAATTCTGTTGCCACAGGCGGAGAGTGTGCTGAAGGCGTGGACGGCTTGTCTGACTGCTCGCTTTTGTTTGTAGGGAGAGCTTTCGTACTTTGTGGCGCTTTCGCTGAACTCGGGGATACATTTCTCAGTACGCTCGAGATCCTAGTCACATTTGGTATACCTTCCTGCTGCGGTGAAGAGCGAGCATACCGACTCAGGGCTTTGCTGAGCGTAGCCGCTGTCGATGCGCCTCCGGTACCTTGACTGCCTTGGGAAGGTCGTGAGGCACGAGCATCAATATCGCGGACGATATGCTGTGCGTCAGGTGCTTTTGGGCCTTTGCCCGTCATTCCGCTGTTCGAAATGGAAGTGCCTTGGCTCCTTGTTGTTCGAACGAGGTCAATTGCTGCAGATTTGATAGATGGTTCGGAGAGTTTGCCGCCCTGGACCATTACGCTCGCTGGGTCCCGTGTCATGATACGCGTCGCAAGAAAGATGGCTTTGAAATGCGGAGGTTTCGGCAGTTCAGATATGTCCTGTGGGCGCTCGGTCGTTGGAGACGGGGGCAATGAACCGATGGCATCATGAATTGCAAGCGCCACGTCTTTCCCAGAAAGAGACGGAGGGGATTTTGATAAAGATACGGATGATCGAGCGCGAAGAGTATTCTCGTGGGCATGGCTGTTTCCTGCGTGCTGGTCGAAATCCTCTTCAGCGATCGTGGCAGACGGTGGCACGTCTGCCTGTGAAGGTAGCCAAGATAAAGGATCTTTGGATGCGACTAAGGTATCCGGATTTGGCTTCTTTTTGCGCCATCCCAGTGTAGAGAAGAATCCAAATCCTCTTGATCGCGGTGAAATGTCCTGCTCGTGTCGTTCACCTTGCGACTCGGCACGAGAAAGAACCGACGATCGAGAGCCTGCTCTTGACCGATTGGAGCGCGGTGTCTGCAGAGGATCAACAGGATCGAGATGATCATGTTTGGGAGGCGTGAGCGTGCCTGAGGCTTGCACGCTTGCAACAGCTTTCGGGACATTTGAAGTGTTGCCCCAGCCCATTAGGCCGCTCGCCCTCGATGCCTGTGCTGCAGCCACTGCTTTGGATGAAGGAGTAGTCTGTGACGCAGACCCTTTCGTTGTCAATGTAGCCTGCTGTGCGGTGTCTTTGCAAGATGTGGGAGAAGGAGATACATGCGTTGCATGAGTGCCTTGCGCTGTGCTCGCGCGAACAGCTGTTGGTTTTGTCACATTGTCGCTCCAGTCATCCTGCATGGCTTCCATGAGCGATGCAGGCAGCCGATCTTCCCTTTGGGGCGTTGTAGCGAGAGGACGTCTCCAGTGGTCGGGAAGTTTGTCGTCCGCATTGATGACGGGAATGGTGATCTGTGCATCGACATGCATCAGTGCTCGGTCGACACGAGCATGCGATACTCCAGCCGACGAGAGGATGTCACGCAGGGCAAGCTCTCTTGCCTCGGAACGTCTCTTTGTGGCGGAAAGCAGACTGTGCTGCTTGGCCATATGCTCTTCGTACGCTTCTCGCCATGTATCGCGCTCTTCACGCGCCTGTTGGAATGCTTTGGAAAGTGTCCGGAGCACTTTGTGCCTATTAGCGTAGGCGGCGTCCTCTTTTGCGCTGGCCAGGCTGCCTCTCGTGCTATTTGGTGACCGCGTACTGCCCTTTGATGTCCTGGGCGATGTGGGGAGACGGATGTTTCGAGACATGGACAGACCGCTACAGGACAGGTCTGTTTCGAGTTTATGATCCAGTTCCTCGTCGGTCAACTGGTGCAGATGGGCAAGGTGATGTAGAGTGGACTCCTTTGCGGTCTGGTCATTTCCCTCGTCAATGTCATCGCTGTCGTCTTCTGTCGCATTTGTAAGTCTGCACTGTGGCGTCACTTCGCCTTGATCGAACACGTCGCGCGCTCCAAACGACCGCGGCTTCGGAGAGAACATACTTGTTCGAGAAGGCGGCCTGGTGGACTTGGCGGAGCGTGACGCCCGCGATGCAGCCACACGAGAGCTTCGTGACAAGGATCGAGCGTCGTCCGAAATCCAGGGGGGAATGGGGTCGTGTTCCTCGTGACTCTGCTCGTCTGTCTGGATACTGGCGCGGGAACTGATTGTTTCGGCATCCGAAGCGGTTTCGTTTTCACCCACATGTGCCAGTGGAGCATCTTCCACAAGCATGTCTGCTTGTACTGCTAGGCGCTGCAGATCAAAATACCCCGGCCTCGAAAATGACGATGATGATTTGTTTGCCCGGTAGGTCGAGTATCCTCGAAGCGTACCCGTGGACTGATATGACGATGGGATGTCCTCTTCCGTATATTCAGGTTTGCCATCCTTGTGTGTACTTGCCGAGAGCGGATCGAGGAGCTCATCTTGATAGACGCCTTTCTCTATATGCGGCGAGGATGTTGTCGATGCTGCCAGTGTACGAGCCGCCATGGTGGCAGAATAGGGAGTAGTGTATGATTGATTTGAGTGCTCGAGAGGATAACGATGTCACATCCGTTGCACAGACGCCATCGTAGGAGGCGAGCACGTCGTATTCTAGGAATGTTTTGCTGCTGAGGTAGCGTGTTCTTTGCTCTTCTGCAAGGGAAGCTACCTCGGAACGAGAGAGCAAAGATGATCGCTCTTATTTGAGACAGGCCTTGTACAGCAGGGATTGTATCGTATTATAGAGCGTAGAGCTACGACTATAGTGATGGTGTAAAAGAACGAGGTGGATGAGAAGGAGGGTATATAGTTGTAGTTGTAGTTGTGGTCGTCGTTGTTTCAGTAGTAGTCGTTATTTTTGTTGCTGTTGCTGTTCTTGTCGTTGTTCTTGTTGTTTTTACTGTTACTGTTCTTGTTACTGTTGTTGTTATTGTCGTTGTCGCTGCCGTCGTTGTTGTGATTGCCGTTGTCGATGTTTAGCCCTGGATTGTCGTTGAAAACGTGTCGTTGGTGAGAATGTCACGACAATTTCCCTACAAGTGTGGTATGGAAGGTGTCCCTGCTGTTGTGTTCTTTGTCTGTGTGGTAGGGTGTTGTTGTAGCACACGCAGCACGTTGGGGACGCGTGTGGACAGTGCGCATGCCATGGAAGAAAACCATCTTCCACACCACACGCCATGGCCGCCATTGCTGGTTCAGACAGCTCGGATGAGCTTCGCATAGAGATGCTGGGAGCCGGGCAGGAAGTGGGTCGTAGCTGCTGCGTCCTGCGCTACAAGGGCAAGACTGTCGTCTGCGATGCGGGTGTCCATCCCGCATTCCAAGGGATTGCCGCACTCCCGTTTTTGGACGAACTGGATTGGAGCACTGTGGATGCACTGCTCATCACACATTTCCACCTCGACCATGCGGCTGCTTTGACGTACGTCATGCAAAAGACGAATTTCCGCGACGGCAAAGGCAAGGTGTACATGACACACCCAACAAAAGCCGTCTATCGGTTCCTCATGTCGGATTTCGTCCGCATGTCAGGAGGCGGATCGGAAGACCAGCTGTTTGACGAAGAGGAAATGTTGTCATCGTGGCGAAAAATTGAGGCCGTAGACTACCATCAAGATATGGCGATTGGGGGCGGTCTGCGATTCACCCCTTACCATGCTGGCCATGTCCTTGGAGCATGCATGTTCATGATTGACATTGCCGGTCTACGAGTACTGTACACAGGCGACTTCAGCCGCGAGGAAGACCGTCATTTGGTGCAAGCAGAGGTGCCCCCGATCCGTCCGGATGTGTTGATCTGCGAGAGCACCTACGGAGTCCAGAGTCTGGAACCACGCCTGGAAAAGGAAGAGCGTTTCACATGTGAGTAGGACGAGGGATGTGTGTGATATTAGGCTCACATCGTACATCAGCATCGGTGCATTCGATTGTCAAGAGGGGCGGGCGTGTGTTGTTGCCGGTGTTTGTGTTGGGCAGAGCACAGGAGCTTCTCCTACTGCTCGACGAGTATTGGTCGCAGCATCCCGAGCTGCACTCCATCCCAATTTACTATGCATCGTCTTTGGCAAGGAAGTGCATCAGCATCTACCAAACGTACATTCACACGATGAATGAGCACGTCCGTTCTCGATTCAACCGTCGTGATAATCCTTTTGTCTTCAAGCACGTCTCCAACCTTCGCAGTCTAGACAAGTTCGATGATCGTGGGCCTTGTGTGATGATGGCCAGTCCCGGATTCATGCAGAGCGGTCTTTCGCGTGAGCTCCTTGAACGCTGGGCACCTGATCGTCGCAATGGATTGATCGTCACGGGGTATTCTGTGGAGGGAACAATGGCGCGAAGCATCCTCAAGGAGCCCGACGAGATCATGTCAATTGCGGGCCAGCGGATCCCTCTGTTGATGTCCGTCGAGTACATTTCCTTCTCCGCCCATGTTGACTTCACACAGAACAGCAAGTTCATTGACGAGATCAAGGCACAGCACATTGTTCTTGTCCACGGAGAGCAAAACAACATGCACAGACTCAAGGCTGCACTGCAAGGCCGCTATTCGGATCGTGCTGAGGACATCAAGATCCACACTCCGAGGAACTGTGAGCCTTTGCACATCAAATTCCGCGGCGAGCGAATGGCCCGCGCTATTGGCTCGATCGCGACCAAGCCACCCAAGCAGGATGACTCGCTGTCTGGGCTTCTGATCAGCAAGGACTTCGCCTACACCATTCTCGATCCCGGTGATCTTCTCGACTTTACTGGCCTCAGCACGAGCACGATCATTCAACGACAACGCATAGCCCTGCACGTCAACTGGTCACTCGTTTTGTACCACTTGAGCGGAATGTTTGGTCAGCTGTTGGAAGGCGTCGACTTGGATGGCAAGCGGACCGTGCGTATCATGCAAGTCTTGGACCTGAAACAAAGCATGGAGAGCAAGTATGAATATTTGTTGGAGTGGAAGAGCGGTGTAGCAAACGACATGGTAGCCGACAGCTGTTTGGCGTTGCTTCTTGGCATCGAGGGCATGCCGTCCAGCGTGAAAGCGACCATGAGTGAAGCCCACCAGCATGAACATGGCGAACACCATGTCCATCCCCATGCCGACGCCGCCTTGGACACGCTCTCGCGCACCGAGAAAATCGCCGCGTTCCTCGAGGCACACTTTGGCGCCACAGAAGAAATCGTCGTCGGAGGAGGCACGCTCCCCGTTCCTCATAAGGAGCTATCCGACGACGTGGTCAAAAGCGAGGATCCCTCGGAGGCTCCTTACGAACCGCAGATCAAGGAAGAAGATCCAGATGTCGAGATGGACAAGTCCTCCGAGCATGATGCAGTCAACGGCACTGCGCACAGTCACGTCTCCTTCTTGGACCAGTTCGCCAATACGCCTGAGCGAATGGCGCTCTATGTGAAAGCCGACCAGGATGAGGCCATTATTGACTCGACCTCACTCGCAATAACTGCCTCCACTTCGGCTCTGCACGCACGCATTGAAAATTTGATCCATCTGGCCAATAGCACCACCGCTTCTCTCGCTACGTCGTATACGCTGGAACCACAACTGACCAGCGAGCTCTTTCAAGGGCAACACACACATCCGCTTGAGCCAGGGAGCGACGAGGCAAAGCGCTTGATCGCTGAGGAGAATGGCAAGATGTCCATTGATGAAGACACAAAAGCTCTTGTGGAAGCACAGTCCACCTAAACA
This sequence comes from Meruliopsis variegata, assembly GCA_037044235.1. Taxonomy (NCBI): domain Eukaryota; kingdom Fungi; phylum Basidiomycota; class Agaricomycetes; order Polyporales; family Irpicaceae; genus Meruliopsis; species Meruliopsis variegata. Next base: position 293,869 of record JAWLTJ010000007.1, read on the forward strand.
TAATGCAACGTACAATGTATTCAAGTGTAATTGTATGACATTCATTCGTGTATGTATGGACAAATGGGCACTATAAGCCTTACCTTCTTCTCAGCATTGGGGCATAGACTCTGGCGAAGAATATGTGCCACTCGAAGTGTTTTTCTGCACGGCGTCTACATCTGCCCATGTCGGTGACCAGATCGATGGCGTGAAGGGCGGCGATGAGGAGTCCAAATCGGACCAGATCCCCGAAAAGGAAAGGTCTCTTCCACTAGACAACGTACACGTCGCGCTGTTGCTATGTGGCACACAACAGTCACACTCGTGCCTGGTCTCGAGGGACGACTTGTCCGTGTCACGCGAACATACAGTGTGTGTCGCCTTTTGATTCGCACACACTCTGCTCAACTTGCGCTGATGTTCATGATGCGTGCTGGGACAGACTTGCGGCCACGGGGAGCCAGATTCGATTTTTGGACGGGCAGCAAAGACATGCGAGGAAGGCGAACTGGGCTCGTTGGGGTGAATGAACGTGCACCGCTTGCCATAATCGCATTTGCCCGTCACGGCATACTTGTGGCACAACTAGATGCAATCAGACGAGCATGCTGCGTGGTCGTCTCGCATACCTTTGTCTTGTACTTTGGGTGTCTTTCGATCGGGCGTAATTCGTGCCTGCCGTGAGCAAACATACATTTGCTGCAAATCAAACACATCAGGCCGAGGACCCAAGTAGACAGTCGACTTACCTGCCCAAACGACAGACGCCTTGCTCCTCCCAGGTGCGACACATTTCCGTCTTGTATTTTTCTATCTTGACTGAAGATTGGTCAACGGTAGCGGCAATCAATGGTAGATTCCCTCACTGTTGGGCGCCACATCCACTGGCACGTCGCTCGGTTGCGACACATTGACGTTTCTCTTGCCGAGCGCACCGGCGAAGACTGGGTGTCTACTGTTGTTGTGGGGAGATTGGTTCCCAGTCGTACTGGTCCCGTCGTTAGGATCGTGCAGCCACTTGGCCATGGGAGGTGCTGGCCATACGTTTTCCTTGTCAGATCTCGATGCATCGGAATATTCGCCAGACATTCGGCTTCTTGTCTGGTGAGAACTCAGACGGGCTACACTTGATAAAGGCCAGTCACTCCATTGGTCAGTGTTTTTCACGGCTCGAAACATGGTCTTAGATGTGAGGAGAGGGATGGACTGCCAGCAGGCCCATGTATGCGTTCTTTATCCGGTTCACCGAAGTACATTGCTGTAATTTTTACAAGTCAATCACTCTGATTACTGTATTGAAACGCTATTTCTACACGAATCCACCGGTGCAGGGAACCCGTCGCGAAAACGGCGTAGATTTCCTCGCATCTTTTCTCCGAGTAAGCGGACGGGCGGACTTTCGACGCTCTGTCAATACCTGTTCTTCCTCTCTATTTGTAGGATGGAGCAGACAGCCAGTGGGAGAAATACTATAGTCAATGATTGCGTCACCACCGCCGTGATGACGGGGTACTTGGCCGCGTCGAGTGAAGATCCTGATATTGATCCAATGTAGAAGGCCGTGCTGCCTGTACGTACCTAAAGCGGTGTGTGGGACCAAGACGTGTCCGAAACTCCTTCATGGTCACACTGCCTATTACACACTTCTTTAGAGTCCCCCGTCTCATGAAATGCCCTCGCTTAAGGCACCATATGGCTTGGCTTAGGGCACCGTCATGTCTTTTTGATCCATCATGGCATCCTTTCATGAGCTGCATGTACGCACATTCTTCTGTACATCTTACTAGAAGCTCTGTACACCCTACTAGGAGCTCTGTTGCTCTCTACGTGATACTAAAGACACTGTTGCGCCGTGATTCTACAGTAAATCTTCTCGCTGATTTCAGCGAGTCTCTCGGACGCCAAGCCTACCGGTACGGGTTCTTTAACTGACACAAACGAAATATTCAATCCATCTTCCGTGACGAGGCTCCGATGATCATCCCTCTTTCTCGTGAGCCCGCCCAACACAAGTACTGTCCATAAGCACGCCTCTTTGCTACACGGTACCCAAGTGCAACAGCCTCTCTTTCCTACTATATATCGATGTGCATCACCCCTCTGCCCTACACCATACCCATGTGTACCAACTCATCTATCATACACATGCGTGCTGGCTCATCTCCCTGGCCAGGCTCTGATCGCCCGCCTCTCCTCCTTTCTCTTCTTCCTTGCTCTCTTCTACACGCCGCGACCGCCCTAGTGCACGGCGCCCCCCTCCTTTAGCGTCCCAACCACAGGCGCCAATTTCTCAAAACATCCGCCATCAACACCATCTTCATCGCGTCGTGTATATAGGGCCACCATCATTGCTCGTCCTTGCTACGCATACCTCGAGCAGGCTCGACGCCAGTCTACCACATTTTCAGCCGGTCTGCACTTGGATTTTCTTATTCTTGGGGGCTTGCCATCCATTCCTCCCGTCTGACCAACTTCGAATTACTCACAGCATGACATTACCACTCTAATCACACCCCATCCGGCACACCTCGCCAACATGTCATTCCAACACGATCCTGCTGCCGGGATGCCCTCGTCAGATTCACTCACACCCTCCAGTTCCCGCAATGGACCATTGGCGTCTTTCCTCTCGTTGGGCGACACCTCTCCTTCCTATGCACCTGACGGCTTTTCCTCCTCACTCGCCAGTCAGCAAGATCCGAGTCCCGCTTCACCTCCTCCGTTGCAAGCTCCCTCAACATCTTCTGCCAGCTCCCGCGGGAAAAGACTCGGCGCTCAGTTGCAGAAAGCCTATGGCCAAGCACCCAAACCCGCCGACACAGGTGCAGCCAACAATGTCGCCTCTCTGCGTGCCAAGTACCAGGGTCTAGCTTCGGATGGTTCCCAGGCAACAGTGCCGTCTGCTTTTTCATCTACATCGCGTGGTGCTCCTCTCGGTGCTGACGCACAAGCACCACTCGCAAGCCAAGTAGGTATCGAGTCTTCACAACTCGACGCAGAGTTGCATCAACGCCTCGGCATGGTAGAGTCGCAGGAACATGCAGGAAATGCCACTTCGCAGCGACAGCGTGCGTGGAAAGACAATACAGAGTGGCCTGCAAAGCAGGTTGGTGCGGAATGGTCCGTGACTGATTCGGAGCCACACATCCGCCAAGGAGCAGGAACCCAAGCCGCGACCCAAGACCTTCTAGCACATAAGCCTCTACCGTCCAACGAGCCGCGCAATGTGTCTGCAGCGCCGCAGCGTGCTCTACCAAAGAGAGAACAAGTTGCCAATAGGCCTGGGCGACTGAGCAGACTACAGTATAGTCGTGCCGACGGGGCTACACTCTTTGCATCGTCCACACCTGGCTGGGATACGACCACCGCGGGCCAGCGGACGAGTTCAGTGCCCTCTGCATCTGTGGGTTCAACAAGCAATGCAAATGCTCCCACGCTATCTGCACCCAACGATTCTCCGCAGCTCCAAGATGTGGCTTCAATGACGGACAGCCAACCATCATCCCGCACAACAGGCCAGCGCGAACTATATCTGCCTGCGCTCAATGGCATGCGGACCGCTGTGGAGCATGCAAGCACTCTGCCGTCGCAGGCGTTTTTGCGCAAGGCAGAGCGTCGTGCGTCTGGTGCGAACCTCCTAACAACAATGGGTAGCGATGGGAGTGCTGCTCCCGAAGGCAAGGGCTCGGATGCAATAGACAAGAGCTCGAACGCCATAGACAAGAGCTCGAACGTTACAGACAAGAGCTCGGATATCGTAGACACAAGTACCAGGGAAATGTTGACCAGTCGAGACTCTGGTGCAGACTCGGCGTCCAAGCAGGAGCAAATACGCGACACGCACGAGCTCAACTCTCGAGGAACGGCTGCACATGTACCAGCTTCGCAAATACAATCTGAGCTTCCTGAAACACAGGCAGCAGTATCAAGCCAAATGCTAGCGCCTCAGGAATCCATAGCTTCCATTATGAATGGCAGCAACGTCGGTCGACTATCTGATGCTACCATAGCACAGCTTGGAGCGCTTCCCGGTGTAGAGCCTGCGTCGCTTTTGAATGCGAACGGGCATGCACTGAGCAGCAAAAACGTGCTCACAATTGCACTCCAGAAAGCACAGAGTGCTGTTCTTCTTGACAGCGCAAACAATGTGCCCGAGGCAATCTTGGCGTACAAGCAGTCGGTCCGATTACTGCAAGAGGTAATGGAGCGCGTTAGCCCAAAACACTCCAAGGGCCGCAAGAGCAATCGGGAGGAGGAACGCAGGCGTCTAAAAGTCATCCACGACACGTATGCCGAGCGTATCCGTTTGCTAAGCTCTATCGATTCGCCTGAAGAGGACCATGGCACGCCCCTAAGCTCTACGACGGCAGATCTCCACCTTGATGGGCGAGACACCAGGCCCACTAGCCATGGACACTCTTCTTCCCTTACCAGTGTCAAGACACACGGGCTAGGCATACAGGAAGTAGACGACACGCACCCAGCTACGTTAGACACGCCGCCTCCTCGTATTGCCATCTCCACAGATCTCGGTCCTAGCAGGGCAGCAGAGTCGGATCAGTCTGACATCCTCTCGGAACCCGCGATGGTTCCCACGGCATTTGGTGAAAAGGAGGGACCTGGCTCTTCGTTACAGACGCCGAGCGCTTCTTCTGGATCTCGTTCGAGAAGCACCGGTCTGAATATTAGCCATGTTGACGAAGATCTCGTGACGCCCTCTACACCGTACTTTGATATCGATCCCAACCTGGGCAGCGCAACCGATGACTCAACACTTGTGAACCAATCACTTGCGCAGAGTAACCATCTCAGCCCGTCTTTTGCCACCTCATTACATCGCACCAGGTCCGCGGGCAGTCGAAGCACATCGGAAAGATCAAGCCGTGTCTCTGCATCACTCTCGAATGTTCCAAGCGCAGCAGCCATTACGGATAGCGAAGCAAAGACCAGCAGACGCACAAATAGTGTGGGGTCGGATGCTTCTTTCCAGCATCTTGCCAGTCGTATTCCCTTCTCACCATTCCCATCTCAGTCGCCAAATAAGGCCAAGGCAGGAGGTGTGCCGGCACATGCAGAGCAGAGTACTAATGTCTCGGGTCAGCCCAGTGAAGGCAATAGTCGTCCCTTCACTGCGACCAGCCGTTCCAGCCCTGATGCAAAGACACTCCTCGTCAGCCCATCCACCGCAAAGGGAACCATCTCTCAAAGACGAAAGAACGCCCTCACTGGCTCGCCGCAGGTGGACGATTATGAGGCAAGTCCTGCCAGTACCAGTCAGGGCGTCTTTCCACCGTTCATGCAGGACTCTACCGATGCGCCTCCAGATGACACTTCGTTTGAGCGCCATGTACAGGAGGCGCCATCACTTGCACCCTCGAGTCGCAAAAGAGCCGTTTCTCAGCCAAGCCATCGTCGTCCCGCTATTCCAGCTAGCTTCATGAATGCTGCACCGCCTGTTCCAAAGATGAACAGAAAGGCATCGATGCCTTTCAGTACCTTGCAGGTCCATCCGCAGACGTATATGGGCAGAACATTGAGCGATAAAGTAAGCGGGACACATCCACTCCCGAGTCCAGCCGCCTCTAGTTACTCTGGATATCACATGCTGGGCACACCTGTGAATGTGACCACGAACGGGCCTCTCCCAGACGTTCAGTCTTTTACGTTCGGTGACATTTTTCCTACGCCTCTTCCCTCGCTGCAGGTCGGCAAACCAGCATCCTTCATGTCCTCGACAAATGTGGCCTCCCTGCCTTGGCTGGGTGTAGGGGGCGTCCACCTGGATGCCTTCCCGACCGTACCAAGTGACAAACCTCTACGCCCCTTCCACACCATGCGGCAGCTTTTGACGAGCATGGAGCGCGGTGCTTACATCACACGTCATCTCTTTGTTCCGCGCGATATCTGGCTACAAGCCAGCAATCGACTCGTTGCGCTCGAGACAAAAGTTCGGTCGTGCGATTTAGTTACATCATGTCTGGAATCGGTTGAGAATTCAGGGTCTTTTCTAATCCATGATCCTCATGTGCAACAACCTGGACTACTAGCCATCCATGCTACCACGTTTCTCAAGCAGCTGGACGAGCTGGACGCGATTCTGACGGAGGTCAGAGCCACTTTAGCTCGCAAACTAAGTTTTGTCGAGCAGTCGACACCCGTGCAGAGTGGAAGCGGTCTGCTTGCCGCCGGCAAGAAAAACAATTCAAATGCATTTGGGTCATTGTCTTCGAAGCTTTCGCGCTCTCTTGATCGAATGGTTGCACAATCCAAGGGCTCCAATACCCTCGATTCGCCTACAGCCTATGTGGATGGACTAGCAAGGATGTTTGCCAAGGCTAGCACACTCGGCTACCACCTCACCACGCTTTTCAAATCACACCATGCCAGCACAACCAAGACGGAAGGGTATGCAACGCTTTCGGACGAGATCCGCAATGCAATTGAATTCAAGCTCCGGAAGGCAAGTGACTTCTTCTCGGACGTCGTGCTGAGGTTCGTTCTTCGCGATGTGGCGATTTTAATGGATAAGTGAGTGAGGCTGTCTTTGCGAATCGAACCACCATTGACATCTGCTGCAGAGCTCTCAAACGGAATGCGGGTCTCGTAGCCGAGTGATTTGCGTGTTTGACTGTGTATCAAATATTAAATTATAGTATGTAAATCAAGTATTCTATGGTATACATCTCTGGTGTTGTGCGGATGTCCCCTAGCCATCTTCCTGACTGCTCAATCGACGAAAGCGGGCTAGAAGCAGACAACTTACGACGGATGAGCCTTTTTGCTTGAGACACATCGATAAGAGACGTTGTGTAGAAAATTAAGATCTTTTCTCTCCTCTTGACCGTTGTCAAGCTGTGCTTGCATTACGTTAATAACATTCTCTTAGAGATATTTGGTGATGAATATGTTGCGGACCGTGTTTGATAATAGTAGATGACTGTCGACATTGTTATGGTTGTGGCTTGAGTAGTCGTCATTCTATTTGCTAATACGGAAAGAAAGAATGTTGAGGAACATTATCTCCTGCAGGTCCGATATGAAAAGGAGCGGTGATGGTATGCTCAATTTCTGTGATCATCAAAACCTTAATTTTCATACAAGGTGTAACATTCCGCTCCATACTTTTTCATGATCATACAAGGGTATATATTACGAAACCATTAATAAGAGGAAGAGACACCAACCAATCCTTGATCATGGTTCTCTTGCTTGGCTCTCTGGTATACTTGGCAGCCTTCCTGTCTCTTGTGGCTTCTGACAAATCCCATTCTCCTGCTGGATTCATCCGAAGAGCCGCTCACCAAAAAGGAAATGTAAAGAGCCAGCAGGGTCAGCAAGGACAGCAGAGCCAGCAACATGTTGAGCTTACAGGCACAGAACAAGATAATGTCTGTACAGATTTGCAGCAGAAGTATAACAATAAAATCCCAGATGGCTACCAGTGCAGTGCTTATGACGTCAACAAGCCGGAAGTGGCTTTGAGCACCTTTCAAACGCACGGTATTCCTGTGGCGTGAGTCATCTTCCCGGAAAAGAATACCTCTGCTAATTGAAAAGATTAAAGAGGCTATTATGTATTGTATCATGGCTACTCAAACACCTCGACGTACGACTCGAGCCAGATTGTGGCGTTTGCTTGTGTAAGAGGATATTTCCAGGTATGAATTTTTGTACTGATAGCGGTCTGCTCAGGATTGCAACTCGGTCGCTAAGCAAGAGTATGCCAAGCTGTTGTCTGAATACAATGGCAATGTAGAAGGGTATGATTTTCAAAAGGGTCAGGCTCCTTACATTGTCCTCCCTATTTTTGGCCATGATCCCACTTGGGCCAGAGAGTATGTTGCCACAGGATGTTCCATTGCCTCTGTCACACCAGAATTTTGGAAAAATGTCAAGTTTAATTGTGGCTATTACGATATCACTAATGCACCCAAAGGCTCTATTAAACTTGTAAAGGATTTCAACGATGATGTGTGTACATTTTGTTTCATTTACCTGATTCCTGACCTCCTCCAAGGTAAATAGCTTTGCTCTAGAAGATATCAAGTATATCAAAAAGCCATATCCTCCCCAAAACGAAATGGCAAACGCCAATACCATTTGCACCCAGTGCGTTGATTACGATCCCAAAACCAAGACTTTTACCTCATCGTCAAAAAATCCACTGGGTAATGGGCCTACAGATAAGTGCCCACAGGGCCAAGATCCTTTGAATCAAGGCCAATGCCTGCCAGTGAGCACGCTCCCTGACTGGCCGTTGAAATTGATTTCTGCTGCCGATGAGTTCTGCAAATCATACAATGCACCTGACTCAAATATCACGATCCATGATACTTCCATGAACGGCGCGTACGATGTCAATCATCCACAATCTGCTTTGGCTGCTTATGAAAAATTAGGCGGGAAGATTGGCGGCGTTCGCAATATAAATGCTCCAACTCAAAACGATCAATACGCTTGCAAGCCTTACAGTGCCACCTTTATCGCTGCCGGCAATTGCAATTGTCTCCAATTGACGGCCACTAAGCGCCAGCAACTCAACGCAGGTGTATCATCTGCTCAGCATGGAAAAGACGAGCTGCCTTATGTAGCGCTGACTGTCTGGGGTAAAGATGCATGTGTCAACGAGGCTTACTTTTCAGTTGGGTGCGCGATAGCCAAAGTAACACCCAATTTCTACAAACAAGCGAAACCATTGATGTTCTGGTGGGACTTCACTCACGTAGATCCGAAAGAGGTTCAAATTGTGGAGACATTTGGCGCCGAAAGCGTACGTTATAAATATTCGATAGCGAGCATTCATTAACGCCTCTATTCTGTAGGAGATTAAAAGTCTCCCCTCAAATGGACGTAATCAGGGTCTAGTTTCCGCCCCGTTTCCTCCCAAAGGATCGGATGCGGTACTTGATATTGAACAAGTCAGCTGCTTCAAGAAACTCGGACATACTTGTCATGATCCAGTAACAATATCCGGCGATTTTGCCAACAACTGAACGCAAGTCGTTGGCTCTCACATATCATGTGTTTTTCAACAAGTGATTTCGCAACTCCTGATGTCGTCACACCAAGTAGCCCAGCGGAGATTTTTCCGCCCTCTTTTTCTAGTCCACGAAGAACTATTGTCAGAACATTCTTTTGTTTTCGGCGTTTCGTAGATTTTAAGTATTCTACATATCTGAACTGAATATCATTAATATAGCTCGTCTGCATTGAGATAGGTGATACGATAAATACCGGAAGGTAAGGTATACTTTTGAAAGTCAAGAGTCTTGTTGGAAATGCTTCTGTCTCATTCGTATTGTCTTGTCTTGTCCTTTTCACTCTCGGGAATCCCAGTGATGTCGTTCATGAGGAAACGCAAAAGCACTACTGGCATTGATACAGGTATACCAGCTGGGTCTATTGTGTCACAAGACAGCTGTTTTCTGGATGATGACAGCATCGTGGCTGGAATTCCATTACAGTGAGATTACCCTGTATTCCGTACTATTACTGACCAGTGCAGTTATTTCTATGCTGGGAACATCTCGAGAAACCGTGGTCTTGGTGATTACTGGGACAAAGTGAGACACCACACCCAGTGATGCACGGTATCTGATTCATGAAGGTCTGTACCGTGGTACAAGAAAGGAAATTTCCCCAGTACAACAAGGAGCAAATGGGGGCCAATTATTACTTTGAGGGAACAAAGCTACCCACAGTCCAAGTGAGTATACCAAGTATTTTTGGGGGAAGTCGGACATGCTTTTTCGGACATGCTTTGCAGGTCACCAATTCCATTGTCTGGGCTGTTGAAACTCCAAAAAAAATGTGATGTGGGCAGCTCAATGTAACTTGCTCAAAGTAAGTGAGACTAGCTCCGCTATTCGTTTGCTGAATTCCTTAGATCAATGACCCATCCTGGTACGATGCTCGAATAATCGATATGCCAAAGCATCATAATAAAATTTTTGATTTGACGGCCATAGTGAGTTTAAAGCTTTCTTGGCAAGCACGACACTGAGGCATACCTCAGGCGATCAAATATGTGGAAGGACGGCCGGTGAATAGGCCTCAAGAGTTGTGTCCAAGGACGTGAAAAATGAAAACAGGCTCTGTTGAAGGTATCTGCTATTGTAATCCTACATTATTTGGTTATAATACATCGTGCTCACTCTAACAGCGTTCGAATACAGAATAGAGAGATGGCAGGTTGGCCACCGAAGTTACCGCACCACTACGTGAAAGGTGTCGACTAGGTGCATAGTAGCGGAGAGCATCTGTCCAAATTGCACGCCATTGGTGTTCTTGTTGATTTTTTACATCATCTCCACTCGAAGGAATGGGAACATGAGCCAATGCTAGCTCGGATAGAATAGATTTGAAGCAGGACTCTTCATTGGAGTAGTCCACCTGTGTAGCGAGACGGAGAATGAGATTGGGGATGGATACGAGCTGGATGACTGGAGTGCTGTGTTGAGCTTTCGTCGAGTAGCAGCCAAAGATATCTGGTAGAGTTGTGAGCTGAGCCGCCGATGAGATCGTTTTATCATTGGAAATACCAATAGAAAAGTACTCGAATAGCATGTCTTTGTGCATCACTAGCTTTGCTTCAACACGGTCCACAACCTCCTGGTCGGAAAGTCCAAGAGCTGAGCGGCGCTTTTGGGACGCCAATGGTTCTGTATCTAACGCAAGCCGGACCAAGTCTCTAAGAAGAGGGGGCGGCGAGAGCTGTAGTGCAGGTAAGGATGCAAATTGGCGCAGCAAGAGTTGGTAGGATAGCTCTTGTAGCACGGAAGCGTATTGTATCATGTACAGCTTTGTTCGATGCTGTAGCATGGAGAGTGCACGCTCGGTATCGACGATGCCCACAAAGACGTGATCTCGAAAGATGTCTCGGAGAACCTCGTATTCGTTATCAAGAACCGCTTGTCGTAATCTATCAACACTTGCCAGGTCCACTTTACTCTGGGGAATGAGTTTTTGTGAAGGTGTCTGGGTAGTGATTGTCTTATTCACAGGAGACAAGGCATCGTCTGACGAGTCTGCATTGGTTTGAAACTCATCCTCACTGTCAGTGATCGGTACGTCTTCGGAGAGCAATTGTGAGTTAGGATGATCTTGTATCTTGTCCGAATGTTTCTGCGTGCTCCTTGCTCCCTGCTCGTCCCAGGAACACAAATGAGCGTTTTCTTCCGCGTCATTCTCACTCCCAGCGGACAGACTCTCTTCCTGCTGAGGAGTAATTGACGGAATTGTCTGGGAAAAGATGCCCATTGAGTCCAAGGTTCGAGCTTTTCCATCCACACGAATCATATTTTTTGGATAAGAGATGGGTTTAGGCGCCTGAGGAGCAGCTTTCTGGGCATTGGCTTCCGGTTCCACCAGAGGCACTTGTGTAGCCGTGAAGGACCGACTTGTATTTGTATGAGCCAGTGCCTCTTGTGCCTGGACACATATGAGCTCGATGATCTCGTCCTCACGTAGAAAATGCACTTCCCGTTTTGTCGGGTGTACATTCACGTCCACGATCGATGGATTCATATCCAACCTCAGGTAGATCCAAGGGTGAGACCCTTTGGGCAGAATGGTTGAATAGAGGGAAAGGAGCGCCCGTCGCAATGGGGGACAGTCTACGAGTCGGTCTACAAGATCTTAGATAGGATACACCCTTTATTTTAATGACTCACTGTTGATAAACAGAGTGAACATGACTCTTTTTGAGCTCCAGCCTGGACTACTCATGAAGCCACAAAAGGTCACTTGATACTCTTCACTTTTGTGCTCTGGCAGTGCTATCAGCTGTTTGCTAAGTGACGTGCCGTAAATAGTCGAAATGGCTTCCAAGGTAGACAGAGGTGGAGATGCAGGTACACTGATATCCATAGAACCACTCCCTGCCTATTCACAGACATTAGATTGTCCTTCAAAGTGCTCATCCACTTACCTTTTTACATGTAAAACCCACCCCTTCGCTGGCAAAGTGCACTGCATACTTGCTCACAATATCCAACACTATTGCATATTCTTCTGTAGCACTCTTGAGAGCCCTTCGTCTCTGTGGCATGTTGTAGAACAAGTCGTCCACCGTGATTGTCGTGCCTACGGAGCCGGCACAGGGGCGTGGAGCGGGATCCTGACCAGGTTTTGGTGGCGTAAGAGCACCCGAAGCGTAGAAAGCACTAATTTTTGAGCCAAATGAACACCACAAAAGGGTAGTGACTCACCGATAAGCAACTTGGCTATCTTGTGCACGACTGACCACCGCCATGGTGGCACTGACGTAGCTTACGCTCGCCAGAGCCTCGCCGCGGAAACCGAATGTCGTCATACGACTCAAATCCTCAAAAGAGCGAAGCTTGGATGTAGCGAACCGTTCGCAGAGAAGCGGTAGATCGACCAGCTGGAACGACGTGAATACTATTGTACAAAAGAAACTTCTTGATTGGCACTCACAGCGACGCCCTTTCCATCGTCTTGGATTTGCAGCATCTTTGTTCCGCCATCACGCAGCTGAATACGTATCATATGTGCGCCCGCGTCTAGACTATTCTCCATCATTTCTTTGAGTGCATTGGCTGGACGCTGTATGATCTCTCCGGCGGCGATCTTGTTGACTACATCTTGAGGAAGGCGCTGCAAAGAAGTATTGGGTACAGCCTATCACGCGATGCACGCACCGACTTACCTTGATCACACCAGCATTATCATCAGAGACAACCACTTGATCACCGGAAGGAGTGCCGTTCTCATCCATCGCCTATTGTCTGCGAGATGCACGTCGGGAGCATGGAGTAGAGAGTGATCTTTGCGCACAGACCATCAGCACTTCCTTCTTCCCGCTCGAAGGCAACAAGTAGTGGAACATCATGCTGCGCCTAACGATATGAACGGGGCTCAGTAAGTGCAGTCATACAGACCCAAAATTTGTCTGTCACATAAGATAAAGGCATCCGCTTGCTTTGTACGTCCTTTTCTGGACATACCATGCTTACACGTAGACCGTCCTTGGTCTTCTAGCCCAATGTAGTCCTCACTTCAATTTTCCCACTGCGCTCACAATTTGCTCGAACAATCGAGAATCAAGGCAAACTGTAGTGAATTGATCGTGCATGAATTCATCACAAATACGTAAAGTAATGAGCAGTGTGAAAAATCTAGAATACATAAAGAATGGTGCGTTGGACAGTGCTGCGCACACATCATCGATGCGACGAGCTGTGTGGAATGTGCGTCGTCTGTCCGTGTTGGTGGTACTGTGGTAAGCCGCCATGTGTGGGGGAACGAGGCTGTGTGATCGCTGTGCCACTGTAACGATGACCGGAGTGGGCTTGACCGGCAAACATCATATCAGACAGTCCCCCATAGCCATCGCTACGTCCCGTTACGCCTTGGCCGGAGGCAGAAGGGTTGCTTTGTGTGGGTAGTAGCATACCAGGCACGATTCCAGACGAGCCCCCGGCACTGTTGGGAGAGTACATGCCTTGCAGACCGGACAGCGAGGCACTCGGAGGTATACCAGACACGGGTGTGCGTCCGGGAGACATGTGAGGATTTGCGATGGAATGTCGATTCGATACCCCAGCGGAGCTGCTGATTGTCGCCTGCGCAGGGCGTCCTGTCGATGTAGGCGAATGGATTCGATGCTGATGGTACTGCGTCGGCTGAAGTGCAGGCATCAGCTGCGGCACATCGGACTGGTAGGGGTCAAACCCGAGTCCCTGGGTGGAATTGCCTGCCTGCGTCACGGCCTGGAATCGCGTGTTGGACTGCGGATAGGCAGCGGGCGGCGGCGCAGCAATTTGGGTTCCAGCCAATTGGGCGTTGTTCTTGCTTGTCGAAGATGTGTGTCCATCGACAATGACGCTGAACGACTGCGGTGACTGTGCTTTGAGGACGCCTGTGGGCGAGGTGTGCATGCTTCCCGGTGGCGAAGCATGCATGGCAGGGGACGTCTGCACAGTATTGCCGTACGGTCTTGTATTGGGCCAGTTGTACGGTTTCTGTGAAGGCGACAGGCGGAGCTGTGGACTAGTCTGCTGCACGTCTATAGGTGCAAACTCGCCGCCAGTAAGTCTACGCTCGGGCTGCTCTGCGATAGGCGAAGAACCAGTGTCGAGGCCCAGTTTGGCAAGCTGAGGAGGGACCATGTCCATGCGTGTCATGGTGTTGCTACGGCTTCGGTTCTGCATCGTGTTGGTTGGTGCCGCTGCACCAACTGTAGCCGCCGCCGTGGGTGGCAACGGTGCTTGGACGTAAGGAGGAGAGACAGCTGCGTGTATCTGGGCTGCATGGCTCTGCGCTTGAGCATGCGCCTGTGTGTGGGCAGCGTGTGCCTGTGCGGCGGCTGCCTTGGCTTGGCTGCTTCCAGCACGTTGATCCGTGGCATAAGGGTTGTTGAGATGCTGTTGACGGGCTTGATGTGCGGCGTTGTACGCCTGTTGCTGAGCCAGATGCTGATTGTAAGCGGCGGCGTCTTGGTATGTGCGGCCGGTAGTACGCGAGGGGGTGTCGGGCAATCCCCCAAATGGATGTTTGGCGGCGTCAGACGAGGAGGAAGGGACATTACGAGGCCTAGTGATGCTGCTGACGGGTGACAAGGGCGGCTTGAAAGGCGTAGTGAATCTCTCTCCGGTAATGAAGGGATGGAGAATGGCCTGTTGTGGCGTCCACCGTTGGCTTGGATCCATGTTCAAGAGACCAGAGACAAAGTCGATGAACGCGGTTCGATTGGCCATTTCCTTCTGAGCATCGGCGGGCTTGCCACTTTTGCGCGACATGGGGTACGTCTTGATGATCTCGGGTAACGTGGTGGCTTGAAAATACCGCTTGGAAGGCACCTCGTCGGGATTGTGCTCTCGACTGTACTGCTCGAAACTTTTGACCTTGTACTGGCGACGGCCGTACTCATCGGTAAAGATATTGAAGAACTCGCCGGTCTGTTTGCCTTGCTCGAGCATGAACTGTGGTGGAAGACCGAGCATTTCCACAATACGGCATATCTGATTGTACTCGGACGTCCCGGGAAACAGAGGGAGTCCTAGGAACAGCTCCACAGCAATGCATCCAAGAGACCACATGTCAATGGCCGAGTTGTACGGAAGGCCAAGCAACACCTCGGGTGATCGGTAGAAGCGGCTCTGGATGTACGTGTAGACTGTCTGCTTTTCGTGGCATGCCGAACCAAAGTCGACTAATTTGATGCTTGGCGTTTGCAGAGTCTTCAACAGAATATTTTCTGGCTTCAGATCACAGTGGATCAGACGGGCCTCATTCAGGATCGTGAGTGCATCGAGGAGCTGCGTGGTAAATACGCGTACCAGGCTTGTGCTAAGGCCACGGAAAGAGTTTTGTTTGATGAGCTCGTACAAGTTGGACGACAGCAGCTCAAATACAAGACATAGATGCTTGGCATGGATGAAGTTGTCGAGAAGCCGGAGGATGTGGTGCTCGTCGTTCTTGTCCCAATTCTTGTTCAGCATGTCCAGAATGGCCACCTCCATCATACTTTGATTGAAGTAGGCCGGCTTGTTCTTGATCACCTTGACAGCCACGATATCGCGTGTCTTCATGTTCTGACACTTGACCACTTGTCCAAATGTGCCCTGGCCAAGAATATCCAAAATCAGGTACCGATTGCCTTCTTCAGTCCCCAACCAATCGTTGACGTACAAAATGTAGTCGCTGTCCTCGTTGTCGTGTCCATTGTTATGCATGGGCTTGCTTGGCTTGGTAAGCACCCTGCGTGGATTGAAGGAAAGCTCGTAGAAGAATGCTGGGTTGACAAGATGGTAGGTATGGTGTAAATATGATGTCATCGCTTTCAGCGGGCCCACGTATCCGCCGGCGGGATCAGCCCGTCGTCCAACGCCTTCCTGCGCAGGGTCGAGATTGACATGCAGATCGCTCAAGTCCCGTACTCTTCGGAAGCCTTCCTTTGGTTTCGGACGTGTATGGATGTTATCCCAAATGCGTAGGTCGTTGATCCCTGCATCTGCGCTCGTGATTGTCCCACGCCTTTCTCGTCGCTTCCCTGTGTCTGGAAGGAGGATGCTGGAGCGATCACTCTGGCGAGGCGAGTATATTTCGTTGCCTGTGAATGGAGGGACATGCGGCGACATGTTATCAGCATAGGATTGATGCAATGGGAGACTTGCTTGCTGTGGAGACTGTCTGTGCGTCTGATACGCTTGGTACGCAGAAGCTTGGTTTGATTTGTATCCTTGGCCGTGGTCTGCTGGCCCTGGGTCGTACATAGAGTACGGACGAGAGCCTAATGCGTAGGCTGATGGTGACTTGGCCTGGTAGGAAGAGTCGGTATTGCCTGAGGTGCGTGGTGTCCCATAGGAGGATGCCGGGCTATAAGGAGGACCCATGAGTGAACCAGAGGGAATCTGCGTATTGATAGTAGGCAGTAGACTAGCGGGATGAGAATTTGCCGAATTTGCTGACATGTACGACGCCGAACCATCCGATGCGTAGTATTGGTTGCGATCGCGCTGGAAGTGATTCCTAGGCGCTCCTGCGGGGGGCGAGGCAAGCTGCTGCGAGGAGTGGAGCTGCTGGTAAGCAGCATGGCCAAGCGATTGGCTGCGTCCCAGCTGCGAAGTAGATGCTTGTGATTGTTGAGACGAAGCATTGGGCAGACCAGACGTCTGCACGAGTCTAGGCGATGTGTACATGGAGGCGTTTGCCTGAGGCGAGAGGCTTCCAGGGGGATGAGGGGAATAAGAATGAACTTGAGGTGAAGCTCGGAAGGAGGACATGGTGGACACGGGACCGGCCGACATGGGCGCATTGCTCATGTTGCCACCTCCGGGATCCATATTGATAATGTGTTGAGTTGCCGATGAAGATGGTCGAGCACTGTGCATGGCGCAACAACGAGCGGCAGGAGAGCTTCTATGTCACTAGTGCGTGATCATGGACTCGTACTGAGCATACAGCTGCGCAGTCGCAATAGAAGACTGTGCACAAACAACCGGGATAGTGGCGGCGAAGAGTGTGCGGAAAGAGTTGATCTGCTATGGCAGAAGAACAGGGCAATCTGCGGCGGCCTTGCTGGATATCAGAGCAGAGCGCAAAAAGGTGCGAGAGATCCCCTTCGGAACATATGTATACTCTGTCGCGCTGTGCTGGCTGTTATGTTATCGCTGGGATTGCTTCCTCGAAGCAAGGATGGAGGAGCAAGAACAAGTCCGTCGCTCACCACTAGCCTATGTGACTCTGGTAGGCAAACCGAGCGCGCATCCAAACGCGTCAGTGCACTCTCGGCTGGCTGGCAATAAGATTCGCACAGAAGCACCCGTGCAAGCTGGCCGGCGCTTGGCTTTCGAAAGTGAAAAGTGTTGGCACTCGTCAAAGAAGATTGTGCACACACATCCTCCGGTGCAGTGAAGTGAATAGGCCCGTATTGGTCACCATTCTGGACGCCGAGCCAGACGTCTTGGACCGAATACACACACACGCACAGTCACGCAGCCCACTCATCAAACAAACGCCCGAAGGCAATATTCAATCCATCCGCGTCATTGAAATTATTTCTTCGCACGTCAATACTTCTTCACACCACCACATCCTGTAGTCGTTCTGCTTCTCGACTTGCACGACCATTTCTTCGAAGCTTGTCGTTTGCCATTGAGTGGAAGTGCTTGTGCGTCGGTCTGATTGTTAAAGTGTCAGAGCTGTGGTGGAAGTATGAATGTGCAAGGCTCCTCCGAAGAGCAGCCCCCGCAGCAAGTGCAACAAGAAGTGCAACAAGGGGAGCATGGTGTTACAGAGAATGGTGCCACGGAACATAATGCTACGGAACATAATGCTACGGAGCAGGGCGCCAATCAGAGCATTCCTAGCCATGAAGTGGCCTCCTCTGTAAATCAAACAGATCATGATGTAGAAGCCACTGCACCGATGGATGCCGCAGAGAGTGACGATGACCCGAAGAAAGCAGCAGAGGCTGAAACGAGTGTCTCTGCTTCCTCACTTGAACCATCCGCAACGAAGCAAACGTCTTCATTGGCAGAGCCTGCACAAGGCGCTGCCGGAGATTCACTTACATCCGTGCACCAAACATCGTCTCAACCACAAGACGCAGCGCATCCTGTCGACAGCACAATCAGTGCGGCACCGCTGCCAGGCGATGATGCCGCTTCTACGTTCCTCCAGCAAACGTTTCAGTCGTTTGAGAAAGACCATTCAAGTGTGGCAGCATCCACTACGCCTGCCAAGAGTACGTCAGTTCCTGACATGGATGGGGAGTCTGCCAATCGGAAGCGGACAAGGCGCGACCCTCGAGATGGTGAGGCATGGCTGGGACTCATTTCCGAAGCACTACAAACGGGCGACTTGGAGCAGAGTCGCAAAGTGTACGAAGAGTTCTTTGTAATCTTTCCTAACGCAGTAAGTATGACATCGCCTTCACGGTGTACAGACTGACACTTTTCAGGCACGGCAGTGGCAAGATTATGCGGCACTCGAGCTGCAACATTCGGAGTTCCAGAACGTGGAATCCATATTTACAAGATGCCTTCGAACAACACCTTCGACGGATCTGTGGAAGTTCTACCTATCCTACACTAGGCGTGTGAACCCCTTACCGCCGCTGAGCAAAGATGGCGACAATGGCGAGCGTGAACGAGTGCGAAAGGTGATTGAGGGGGCGTACGATTTTGCATTGCGATTCATTGGCCAGAGCCGGGATGCGGGCGACGTGTGGCGCGACTACATTGCATTACTCTCAGAGAGAGAGGCTTCCAATCAGTGGCAGACAGGGCAAAAGATGGATGACATCCGTCGCACATATCAACGAGCGGTCGCCATACCATTGGCTAATGTTGAAACGCTTTGGCGTGAATATGATGCTTATGAAAATAGCCTGAACAGGATCACCGCCAAGAAGTTCCTTGCGGATCGATCGGCTGCTTATATGACTGCACGCTCTGCGTTTCGAGAAATGAAAAACCTCACTGACCCACTCGTGCGACCTGTAATTGCCAAGGTGCCTTGCTGGGCAGCTCCGCCTAGTCTTTCACCGACCGTCTCCCCGCTATCCATCGTCCGGGATCGGCACGCTATCGAAGCTTGGAAGACTTACCTTCGCTGGGAACAAGGCAACCCCCTTCAATTAGACGATGCACAAACATTGCAAAGCCGCATTCTCATGGCGTACCGCAAGGCGGCCATGCACTTGCGCTTCTATCCAGAAATATGGTACCTGGCAGCACAATATCTCTTCACCAACGATCGCGTCGACGAAGGGCTCACATGGCTAAGGAACGGCATGGATGCGTGTGTGGGAAGTTCTCTCTTGACATTCGCCTACATCGAAACCCAAGAAGCCCAATCGCAAACGCAAGACTGTGGTGCGCTCCTTACGCAACTCATCGATTGGATGCATTCCGAAATCGATCGACTGTACGCCAATCTCAATGACGCCATCCAAGTCATCGACGCAGACGCGGAGCGTGCCAAGGCCGAAATCTCGGCGCGTAAACACGATGAGGGGGCATCTGACTTTGTCGAGGGAGAGGAACGGGAGGAGAGGAGGAAGATGGACGAAAAGCGAGAAGAACAACGCGAAGCGGAGCGCGAAAAGGTCCGCCCCAAGATTGACGAAATGAAAGAGTACGCTGGGCTTGTGTGGATCAAGTACATGCACTTCGTTCGTCGAACCGAGGGTCAGCGTCCATCGCGAGCCATCTTCGCACGAGCTCGCAAGAGCAAGTACTGCACTTGGCAAGTTTTCGAGGCGAACGCGCTTATGGAATACCATTGTTCGAAAGAGGTATCGGTGGCCACAAAAGTATTTGAATTGGCCCTCAAGACATACGGAACAGACGAGGCATTTGTCGTCCGATACCTCGACTTTCTCCTCTCTATCAATGACGACAACAATGCTCGCGCACTATTTGAACGCACTGTGATCAATTTCACTCCAGAGCGTGCACGGCCAGTCTGGGATCGCTGGTCCGAATACGAATACAGTTTCGGCGACACGGCGTCGGTCAGGAAGATGAATCAACGACTTGCCGAGGTCTATCCTGAGGACCGGCCGGTGAAGCGCCTTATGGATCAGAATACATACATGGATTTGGATGTCATTGGGCCTCGAGATCTAGGTATGCGCACTGTTGGTGCGGGAAGTGCCAATGCTGCGGAGCGTGCCGTGACCGCCTCACGGGAAATGGCACAAGACGTCTCCGAAGTCCCGCCGGCAGCGACGGCGGCAGTCCCAGCGCCGGAAGCGCCTGTTGGTGAAGTGTCTGCAAGTGGCAATGCGTATCCGATGAAGCGCGCTCGCATAGCGAACGATCCGCCCTCTGCTGCCGCCTCTACGCAGCCTACGAGACCCATTCCCACGGGACCAAGGGGAACGAAGCGCAGTGTGAGCCCACCGGCGCGTTTCGTTCCCCCTCCTCGTGGAGAGCCATCGGCACCAGCACCGACAAACTATCTCGAGATACCAGAAGCCATTCTATTCTTTTTGGAGTATGTACAGTGGGCGCAGATGTGTTTTGCAAAGCTTATAGTCTTTCCTACAGTGCACTACCCACCGTGGCCACGTTCGACGGCCCAAGGCTCCAGCCAGAGGATATTGTAGAATGCCTTCTGCGATCGAATGTGCCTACAGTGGAGCCATATGGAAGGCAACAACATGGTCCGCCACAGGACTCTCGGCGGAATCGTCGTCAATGTGAGTTGTTGATGGCTTTGTGATTTTTATGCTCACCTGGCCTTTTTTAGTCGGTCGAGGCCGTCGCTACTAGGCGTATCTCGCGCACTAGTTTTACGCGTTCATCCATTGAGATTTATCGCGCACAGCGGTTATTCTCTGGACACTCTCACTTTCTGTGAAGAGAGATTGTGTTGATCTGCATAGTAGAAGTTGTGTGTGTACTGTTTCAATGTACATCAACCCGCGTGGAAATCTGTTTGTCAGTGAGAGAGTATGTTGATTTGTGATCATTCCCTCGTCTGTTTCCATCTCTCGACATAGAAGGAGGCAATCACCACCGTTAGGTTCGACCCAGTCATGAAGCTACAAACGACCCGTGGTGCGACCAGCGCTTCTGCCTATAGCGTGGCCTTGCGAACAAAAGCCTTCCGCGCCCCTGTACAGTCGTCATCCTACGGTCCAAATGCAAGAGTGGTTGAGGTTAATGCTAGACAGGTTGGTGCAGCCGCCGGTGCTGGTGTAACGCCTGCTGTAGCGGGAGCAACAGCGCAGGCGGGTGGCGCAGACGCCAATGCTGATGGAATGTATACACCGTGGAGTAATGTTGTTGCACAGGACTCGCAAAGTGATGTAGATGACACTGCGGAAGCGGAGGCGGCGACACAGTCTGCCAGTGACATCGACACGGCGTCCGACTCGATAGAGTCCGCATCCAACTCGATGGAATCCGCATCTGACTCGATCCAGTCCGCCCAGCCAACATCATCCAAAACCAATCCAACATCCTCTTCCTCCTCTTCGCCTTCACCGACCGACTCCGGTGTCAACCTGGCAAATGACAAAAACGACCATGGCCCCAAGTTTCATCTTACATACCTCATCCCGCTCTTTGCCGTTTTGGGCCTTGGGCTTCTCTTTGCCATTGGAGGAAAAATTTGGGGACGAATTGCTTACGCCAGAGAAAGAGCTGTCAAGCGTCAAGACCGATACTCAAGGCGCATGCTAGAAGAAAACCATGCAAATGTCACTGCAAATCAACAGGGTCAATGGGCATCCAACGGTTGGGGGTCTTACAGTAGCCCGAATACGAGTTTGGAAAAGGGTGTGTATGAGGAGGAAATGAAGGATCCAGGCTCGGAATACCATGGAGGGTATGGACCCTTTGCACAGGAAGATGAAGAAGAATTCGAACGAGTTCACCATCCCAACCAGATGAAATATGATGAAAGTGACGTAGAATCCGAACATGAACTTCGAGGTCCTCTCTCGGCCATAGGTGGCCATTTAGCAGGAGCACCACGAGGGCGAGCGCCACCACCAGCAGCGCGGCTCGAAGCGAATCGGTATGGCGGTAACGTGGCTGCAAACAGCTGGTGGAGTGTCCAGTGGTCCAGACATTTCGGCATGGAAGCAGATCGGAATACATCCCTCGCAGAAGCTATACCAACATCATCCGATCCTAGGCCTTGGGAACAGCAAAATTCATTGCCACCGCAAACTTCTGTTCCTACCTTCAAGAATAAACTATCTGCGTGGAAGAATCAGCTGAGTGTGCGTATATACTACCATAGAAGAAGAGTGACTAACCTTCTCGATATAGGAAAAAGTAGGCTGGGGATTTGATGGATCCTCACCTTCCGTATATCGACAGCCAGATATGGTGTCACAGGCTACATTGCCTGCAATAAATCAACAGCCGAACTTGTGGACTAAGCTTCCCTTGGAGGATGATGACCGTTACACGAGCCGGCTTCCACAGGCTGTATCAGGGCCTCTTGCGCCACCTCGGCTGATCGGGAAATCGACGCTTCCAGATGAACCCTCTCGATACCAACTGTACGATGGACCTGCGCCATACCCACAACTAATGCAGGAGAGTAAATCCATGCAGTATGAGGATCCATGGCCACAACCCTTAGGAGTAGGATCTTCTGATGAGCGTCGACCAGTACAGCTCGAGGATCCTTTTGTGGAACGTAGCACGACACTCACCCCAATGAAGAGTCTGTCTAGCGTGCGAAAGCCGACTTCGCAGTCGGGATCGGCTATTCGTGCGCGTTCCATCTCTTCTAGGATGCATGGTGATAAGAATGCGGAAGAGAACGACATGCCATCTGAGCACCTCCCCTCTCAGGCGGCACTTCCACGCAGATCGTCCACTGTTCGCTTCGTGGATCGATCTCCGGAAGAAAAAGGAGGCAGTAGTGCGGCCAGTTTCATTCTCAGCTACCCATCTGAGCCTACACCTGCCATGCAGCACCCAACAGGTTTTCATTCGGGATCTCCTCAATCGGCCAATGTACGCCGATCGCAGACAAACGTGTCGAGGAAGAAGAGCACCCTATCCAGGCCAGATAGTAGTTCAGTGCAACAGCATTCTGCAGAGGAGATGAACGATCACAACGTACGGCGCTACAAATCGATGAATTCTGCTGCATCGTCCCGAGCTACTGGCGAACATCTGTCTCGTCAACCGACTCACTCCAGGGCCAGTGTTGTCTCACGAACAAAATCACACTCCTCATCAGACAAAAGTCGCCGTTCACGGGTACCTGTCAACTTTGGTAGTGATAATGACAGCAGCGAGGACGAGATTGAGGGAGCAAGAGAAGCCAGTCATCTACCAACGGTCGATAGTCGTATTTTAGCAAGGTCCAAAACAGCACGAAAGAAGACACTCTCAGGTCCTAGTTCGGGTGACGCTACGGGACAAGGGGTGCCAGAGCTCAGCAGTGGAGGGTCGACGAGCGCCTCAACGAGCTCTGCGGATGAAAAAGCAGAGACAGCAAGTGCATTTGAAGAAAACGCATGCGACGATGTTACCTCCGAGATTGATAGTGTTCTCTTGAGCGTGATTGCACGTAGCAACACAAGCAAGAGCTACGCCCGTCCCGTTGGTGGATTTGCTTCGGCCGTCAATACGCCAAAGGAGGTGAGCAGAGGCCTCAGCCGTCTCGGTGAGAGCCCTTCGTATACATCTAGCCCTGGCACGCCCATGGGCAGGCGTCGAACATGGCGTGAAGTCAACGGAAAATGGACGAAGGAAGACGTCGAAGACGAGAGTCTGATGGGTACACCAACTTATGCGAAGCTCAACAGTATCGGGGACGCCCAGGGTAATCTTCGACCGAGCAGAGACAACGCACAGAGCTCGGACGATGTAATGTTCATGTCCCCCCAAAGACTGTCGCATCAAGTGATTGCACAAGCACGGCAGCGAGCTCGCTCCATGCATGAACATGCCAGCGACCGTGAACAGCAAGCCAGCCCCTCGTCATCGCCTAAACGACGCGCAGCACTTGCCAAGCGTGAAGCTAATGGGTCGTCTCCTCGGCGCTACAAAGCGGCTTTAGCAGGAGATGCAGGTGAAACAATGAGCGAAATGGATATGGATGGAAGTGAACTAGACGCAAGCCAGTCGGGGTATGATAGCTATTCTTCTGTCAGTGCCCCAGCAGCAACGTCACACAGCCATCTCCGTCTCCATACAGGCAAGTCCATCCGCACACCTGCCGACAAGCGGCGCGAGCGCCAATACGCAATGGACCGTGTGCAGAGCATCGTCAACAAGGCACAAGCTGCACGAACAATTCCAGATGCCTGAGTGGGATTCTCTTGACAGCTAGCTGGTCGCAAAGCCTGAGTGGAATTTTCTCAACCTCTGGCTAGGATTTTGATTTCCTCTCCGCTTCTACCACATTCTCATACCCCTTTCTCTACTTACGGAGCATCCACATACCCTTCTCTCTCCCTACTGCATATTCCGACTCATATTCCCGCGGCTCTACGATTGACCAGCGCACCAGCTGCGCTCTGCGTCTCCGTTGTACACTTTTCTCCCATCTCCTTCGAATTCGTTGCATGTTAGCCACCGTTCATGTATTGTCACGCATCTGCTCGTTCACACTATGTATTGCAATGACATCCTGCATGCTAACTAGAAGCACCAAACACGCTGAATCGCCGCACGATGCCTGGGCCATGCTCCTCGTAGTCCTGCTTGGAGAAGCAGAAGGAGGGAAAGGTGGGGAGTGAACCCAATAAGCTGGCACCATGATACACAGCATACCGTTGTTTGGAGTGGCTGATCACATTGACGTCCAGACCCGAGGAACGTGTGCCGCTAGCGGCCTCAGAGGCGGCGATCCTTCGATCGACGATTTCTCGGAGATCCTTGCGTAGTCTTTGACCGAAGTGGGGCATCATCGTGCTACCACCGGACAGCACGATATTTGAATATAGCCCCCGCCGGACGTCTAATGGGGACTGTTGAATGACGTTGTCAACGACTTCTGGTAGTGGTGTGAGGAAGTCGGAAGAGAACATCTCTGGCTGGAACAGGAGCTCGCCCGAGAGGAAGCGCTCGTACCCGATATCAACTTCGTACTGCCGACCTGTAACGGAATGTGTACCGACATACTTCTCAAAGTACTTGGCGGGATCCGAATCGTATCGACGGAACTCCTTCAGGACAGACTGACAGGTATATCCGTAGTTCTCCTTAATGTGCTCGGCAACACGACGAGAGTCTTCGGGTGGAATGGCGGCGGTCTCTCCACGGTCACGCAAGAGCTGTTGCACAAAGTAGGTTATGTCGCGGCCAGCGAGGGGAATATGTTTGATGGCGCTGGCAATAACGTATCCTTCCGCCACGGGGATGACGTGCGTCACACCGTCTCCACTGTCAATGACGGTCCCTGTGAGCGTTCGATCGGTGACCTTGCTGCTCGTCCAACTGGCTGCCAGTGCAAGAACTGCTTGCACAGCGATATACAGTCCACGAACATTGAACGACTCAAACATGATCTCTGCCGTCTGTTCGCGATTCTCAGGTGGATTGAGGGGCGGCTCTGTGAGCATCGTATAGTGTTCTTCAGGTTCGGCGCGCAGGTACTTGAAAAAGCACTGCTCCCAAAACCGCTCCATCAGGTCCCAGTTCTCTA
Organism: Meruliopsis variegata; assembly: GCA_037044235.1. Lineage (NCBI taxonomy): Eukaryota > Fungi > Basidiomycota > Agaricomycetes > Polyporales > Irpicaceae > Meruliopsis > Meruliopsis variegata. Next base: position 319,450 of record JAWLTJ010000007.1, read on the forward strand.
CAAGTCCATGTTTTATGGGTTGCTCTACTTGATATGTTTTGGAGTTGGCCACGGCCTCGTCCCCAATAAAGAAGTCTAGGTCTTCGATGCCGCGCTTGGATGCGAGATGCGATCCACTGGAGGACAACCCGCCTGCTCGCGAAGGTACGCTGGGTCGTGTACTGGATGCACCAGTGCCGCTGCCTCGAGTCGCAATGGCAGTGGGGAATACAAAGCTCGGATCTGAATTACCTGCCCATCCTGCCTTAGTATACCCGGTCCCGTTATCGCTAGAGGAGAAGTGTGAGTATGGGACAAATGGCAATGCATTGTACACACATGATGATAACGTTGGAGTGAGACATGATGGAATGACCTGCTATTGGGCGTGCCGATCCTCTCCACACAGACAATGTTCTTGGTGAGGAGAGTGTTGAGGGTGCGCGCGCACCGTGCAGACGCCAGCTCATGTGGCTCTTGCACGTAACGCATAGTGGAATTTTGTAGTAGGTATTTGAAGAAAAGAAGAATGGGGGGACGTGTTCTTTTTTGTTGAGAAGAGACATCTTGTTGCCACCACCCATCATGGCAGAGCCGCAAGTGGCATATGCCCAAGACGAGTATGGAAACCCGTTTATCGTCGTAAGAGAACAGGGCAAGAAGACAAGAGCCCAAGGCATTCAAGCCTTGAAAAATCATATCTCGGCCGCACGAACGGTTGCGCAGATCGTGCGAACAAGTCTCGGTCCCAAAGGCCTGGACAAGATCCTCATCAGTCCCGATGGCGATATTCAAGTAACCAACGATGGTGCAACAATCATGCAGAATATGGAGCTAGACAATCAAATTGCCCGTCTCATGGTACAACTGTCCAGCAGTCAAGATGACGAGATTGGCGATGGCACAACGGGTGTTGTTGGTATGTGAAGATGGTGAAAGAAAAGACATGAACTGATCAGCTCCCAAAGTACTTGCCGGCGCACTTCTGGAACAAGCCGAGGCATTGATTGACCGAGGTATCCATCCGATTCGCATCGCTGACGGATACGAGCGTGCGTGTAGTGTGGCTGTCGAAGCACTCGAGAAGGTCGCCGATCGAGTTGATTTCGGCGCCAATGAAGGCGAGCAAGAAGAGCTGCTCAAGACAGCCAAGACGTCGTTAGGAAGCAAGATTGTGTCTAAAGTTTCAGACCAGTTTGGGCGCATTGCCGTGGACTCTGTCTTGTCGGTTGCGGACCTGGACCGGCGCGACGTCGACTTTGAGCTGATCAAGGTGGATGGAAAAGTAGGCGGTTCGCTAGAGGACACCAGTCTGGTGAAAGGTGTCGTGATCGATAAGGATTTCTCACACCCGCAAATGCCGCGGGAAGTTCGGAACGCCAAGATTGCCATTCTTACCTGTCCGTTTGAGCCTCCGAGACCGAAGACGAAACACAAACTCGACATCACATCTGTGGAAGAGTACAAAAAGCTTCAAGAGTATGAACGTAAGACATTCGAAGACATGATTCGGCGCGTCAAGGAGTGTGGCGCAAACCTTGTTGTGTGTCAATGGGGATTTGATGACGAGGCCAACCATCTACTTCTACAGCACGAGCTGCCTGCTGTTCGTTGGGTAGGTGGCCCCGAAATCGAATTGATCGCCATTGCGACCAACGGTCGTATTGTGCCTCGCTTCGAGGACCTCAGTCCCGAGAAGTTGGGCACGGCCGGCATCGTTCGTGAAGTCGGCTTCGGTACCACGCGCGACCGTATGCTCGTCATCGAAGAGTGTGCCAACACACGCGCCGTCACGGTGTTTGTGCGCGGATCAAATAAGATGATCATCGACGAAGCCAAGCGTGCTCTGCACGATGCCATCTGTGTCGTTCGCAACTTGGTCCGCGACAATCGTGTGGTGTACGGAGGAGGCGCCGCCGAGATTGTCGGCTCGGTCGCTGTTGCAAAGACAGCCGATGAGATCGCTACACTGGAACAGTATGCAATGCGAAGCTTTGCGGCGGCACTGGACGTGATTCCCCTGGCGCTTGCCGAGAACTCAGGATTCAGCCCGATCGAGATGCTAGCAGAAGTCAAGAGCCGTCAAATCAACGAGAAAGATCCCAAGCTCGGCATCGATTGCATGGGTGTCGGCGACAATGACATGAAGCGATGCCGGGTCTTTGATCCGCTCGTATCCAAGCGACAGCAATTCCTGCTCGCCACGCAGCTCGTGCGGGCTGTGCTCAAAATCGACGATGTCATCGAACAGCATAATGTAGATGGCGAGTAATGTAGGCTTATTTGGAAGTAGCACCCCTGTCCACACTCTGTTCGGACACTCTACTAGTGTTGTTGTGCACGGGCACGACGTATTTGTACAACCATCTAATTTCTTCTAGCGCTCGGCAGAGTTCTAGACAGTAATACAATGATGAGAATAGAAATGCATGATCCACAGACACCACAAGATGGAAGCAAGTTGGAGTTTAGTGCGACTTGCCGTTGGCCTTCTTGGCCTTGCTGTCGTAAGCGGAGGCCACGGCGTTTTTCGTCTTCTTGTATGTGTTTTGGTAGAAGATCAGGAACAACACCAAATAGCTACTCAGCACACCCATGCCCGTCAGCGCGGCCGTCTCTGTACCAGAGCAAGTGCCGTATGACCAGTCCTTGAGTCCCCATTTTGAGTAGGCCCAGTAGTTCCATGAGGCAAAGTACACCACAAACAAATCAATGAAGAACTATCGAGCGAATCAGCGACGCGTCTTTCTCGCGACAGGACAATCCTTAGCTCACCTGAACAATTTGCAACACAGTTACTGCCTTCTTCCAAGGAACGCGAATGCCCAGTGTAGTGAGCGCGTAGTATAGATCTAAGAAAAAAAAGTGAGTTGGGAAGGTGGATAGGGAGGGAGCAACGTACACATGACGACGTGGACAGTCAGGTTCAAGCAGATTACAACCCATGACACAGCTGTCTGCCCTTGTAGCTGGCTGTAGCAGAGCACGGCCGTGGCTGAGTGATGGTACACGTGCAGGAAAGCTGCAATGGGAAGAGGTCAGTCACATTCGCGTCACGGTGTGCGTACTCACTGAGCGGCTTCTCCTTGAGAACCATGAAAATGGTGTCGACCAGCTCCCAATATTTGCTGTGGAGACATGTAAGACGCGCATGCTGTGTCCTGATCCATGTACACTCACAAGTAGTAGTTGATGATGTAGAACGTCTCCATTCGCATTGTCCACGCGCCTTGGCTGCAGATGGAGTAGTACGATCCATTTCTCGCGATGATTGGCAGCACCTCCTCGAGCATGAGCGCAAGCAAAAGACCGCTACCAGCGCTGAGAGCCACGTTGTGGACGAGGAAAGGGTACTTGAGCGTCTTGCTAGGGATCAGAGGAAGCTCGCGCTGGGGCTTGCCTTCCTTGGCCTTGCCATTCTGGGGCTGCGGCTTCTTTTGACCCTTCAATGTGCTGATCAACGCACGAAGAGAAAAGATGGTGATCAAGTAGGTCGCCATGCAAGCCACCACCACAGGGAATGTGCTCAAGGGCGTCTTGCCAGACTCCCAACGGAAAAGAGAGCGGGGCACATATGGCTCCAAAGGAGCAAGGACCTGTGCCGTTGTATCATATATGGGCGAATGGGAAGGCATTTTGGCAAGTGATGGAAACAAGGGAAGAATTTTCCCTGAATCTAATTCTCCTACAACACGAATCTTTCGGAACGTGAAGGCGCGTCTGAACACGGCGTTAAAGCAAGCTGAAAAAATGTCCTTTCTCATTCCGGTAGGGCTTTCATGGTCCATGTGCCGGAATGTGTGTATACATACATTGCGTGTTGTAGGTCGCTTGTCAGCCAAACAAACGCATCTGGCTTTTGCACTCGCAAACTCCTTATGCGTCGCGTGCTCAGGCGACAGACACAATAGCGTGGGATCGGGCCCAAAAATAAGGCACGCAGTATGTACGGAAGTCGGCAAGAATTCTTCTTGGTGCACGGCTCGAATCCCTCCGTTGGCCGGGCGTGCGTCACGTGCACGGCCTCTGTGGAGTGGTCGCTCTTCTTGGAATTGTACCGCCTAGCACAACACCCACTGATGCGTGCGGTGTTTTGAGTGTTACCGTATGAGCTGCTCAGTATTCTCACCATGATACCTGATACTTCGCTCCATGAGGGCGCCTCTTCCTCTCAGCAAAGGCCTGCGTCGGAGGGTCTGGTATCCTTCTTTCTCCACTCGCCCCTAGCTACTGCTGGTGCCCTCTTGGCTCTGCTTATCGCTCTCTATCTGCGTTCCGGACTATCTAGTATACTTCTCATACCCTTGTGCTCCATGTGAGTAGTGCGATTTGCCTCGGTGGCTACCAGCTCACCCTTCCTGAAGCCTCCTCCTCGTCAATCCATGGATCCGCATCTTTCTCGAGATGCCTTCGGCAAAAGCACAGACCCTCTCACCGTTCGACCCACTCCGGTTCATGGGCTTGGACGCAGCCCAAGAAGCGAATGATGCCAGTGAAAAAATTAGCGACAGTCAAGGTGATTCCCAAACACACGGCAAGAACACTGCTCCCAGTTCGCCTTTGGATCGTGCAGGAGCGTACGCCGCTCTACGAAGAATGCCAGCCGCTCTGCGCACTCCTCTGAGCGACCTGGAAGAATTGATTATTCGCGATTGTATCTGTGGGTGGTACAACTATCATAGTTTCGGCGACCAGAGCCTTCCCAACGAGGCAAGGTACAGTATTGATCATGCCATCGGAAGTATCTATGCAGCACTCGAGAATTCCAAGAGCGCTGATATCGCCGCTGAGCTTCTTCTGGGCGCCGCTTCCGTTCTCCTTGTCACACTACGCTACCGTCGGATCCATCCTGACCGTGCACCCATATTTTCCTCTGACAAAGCTCGAGTCGATGCTCTTCGCGATGCACTCAATCGCGTATTCCGGCGCCATTCCCGTAAGGAAGACGCTGACTGTGACTTGATCCGCGTCCTCCTTCGAGAGATCATTAGCAAGCAAGTATGGAACGCCGTCTGCGGGATAGGACAGCCTGATTTTATCAATCAGAAGATCGTCGAATGGGACGAGAAGAATCGCCTAAAAGACGGCCAACCTCGTTCGATTCCCGTCTCTCCCGATCGTACAGCAAGTCCGAGTGTAAATCGCACGGCAAGTCCAAGCTCAAAAAGGAACAGCGGTGCGTTCCATCCGCCTACCACACACGCAGCAGTTCCGGAGCGGACGGTGGATTCCCCTGCTCCTGTGCGAATGACTGACACAAGCGCCGCCTCGTCCGAACCGCTCACCACGCAGCCCAAAGCCATGACAATGCCATCGCCTATGGCCAGCAATTCGTTCCGTATGATGTCGCAGACACCTCCTGTGCAGCGGTCCTCGTCCAATAGAGGTTCGGCGAACCGTCTGCGAGAAGCTCCCGACCGTCCACGTAGTGCGCAAGAGCATAAAACATCGGAAGACGATCCATTTCAATCATGGAATTCAATGGCGATGCCCATGGATGTTCCTCCAAGCGCGCAACGTGACGTTCCTTTACCGGATAGCTTAAGACAAAGTATGACAAGAGACAACCCGCAAGATACTACGCCTCACACTCACTCACCGCAACACGAATCTGGCCAAGAAGGCTATCAAATTACAAGCCAAAATGATAACCCCAAAACTTCTTCCATGGGCCCACCCCAAACTATGCCGCTTCAAGTGCACACGAATATCCACAGTGACTCGGAAACAAAGCCTCCCAGTGCATCGGCGGCTTCACATCCACATAGGAATGATTCAGAGGCTAGACGTCGTAATACGCCAAGTTCCAGCCAAAACGATTACATCGCACGTCAACGACCGCCTTCACGAACGGCGAGCGCCGCTTCTGGTGGCATTCCCCCTGCGCCTGACCTAGCCGAGGTGCTTTCCAGCCACTCTACGTCCGCCAGTGTAACGGGCTTGCGTGATGCGTTTGAATCCTTTCTGGAGCGTGGTGGTGTGGCGAGTCGCAGTCTGTTCTTTAGCCCGCCGTCAGCAGCTACAGTAGCGCCTGGAGAGGGCGAAGCTCTGCTCAAGCTGCACGTTGGTCTTTCGGCTATGGCGCGACTCGTACCGAGCGATGCGAAAGACGAAGGTGAGATGTATCGGGAGGATGCAGCCAATATTGTTGCCAAGGCATTGCAGAGCCTTGTGCGTGTGGACGACGGCATTGCCGGTCGGCCTTTACGAGAGGCCCTGTCGCTCAGTCTGAAACGCTTGGAGACCTACGGGGACGGAAAGGTGCGCGAAGTTCTGCAACCTGTTGAGGTGACACTGTGGGCTCGTTTGCTAGGGCTTTATGATTATTTCTGGAAAGAGACGTGTACGAGACCTCACCATGGCCGTGGCGCTATTGCTTCGTCGGGGTCTGGCACACCAACGAGAAGTTCTTTTTCCTACGATGCGCCCGAACACAAGCGGCACTCCCGTGATCTTCACGATGCGCTGCCCCTGGGAGAGTCTACAGGCAGTGGTGGTCATGATGTCACGTCGAGTCACGGTCAGGAATTGCAATACGAACCACGCAAAAAGCCTCCTTCACATCCGCTAGGGCATGACCAAAGTAACAAGGTACAAGGTGTAGATCATACTCCAGCACAGAACCGCTCCATTGCACGCGAGGACGCGGCAGCCATGCCTCCTCCTCCTGCGCCACGGCAACCACAGGCTGACATGGCAAGGCCAGTGCCTCGTCACGCACAACCAGCACCTCCCTCTCCAGTAGCTGGGCCAGAGATCACCGTGACAGATGTGTCGCCCAATGCAGATCGCCCTACGGCCACAGTGGACTTACGGACGTATGAGGTCATGATTGCGGTCGAAGGACTGGTCACAGAGACGGGAGGATTTGTGCTATTGCGACATTGGAAAGATTTTCAACAACTTCATGACGAGCTGACACGCAATACATCTTTACCGCCACCACCTCTCTCTTTGCCTGCTACAAGAGGCAAAGCAAGCCCTACGCTTACAGCGGAGCTCGAATCGTATCTACGCAATCTATTATCGAGTCCTGTGCATATGACGAGCGATGCACTGCAACACTTTGTAGACAAGTCTCGCGGCGGAGAGCGGAGTGAAGACAGATTCGGTGCGTTACTGGATAGTATGCAGCTCAACAAGGGCCTTCATCTGGGACGCTCGCTCGCCAACGGTGTAGGTACTGTGGGCCGAACAGCTTTCAACACTCTTCAAATGGTTCCTGGTACCGTCGCCGATGTTCCCAAGCGGGTTGTTGGGCAGAGCAAACCAAGTGACGAGACACACCGCTTGGGCGACAGCGAGTTGGCGCATCTTCCTATCGAAGTACGCAAGGCACGTACAGCTCACCTAGATTCTACCGCGGGACAGACCGCCCTGCCGCCCGCGTCATCGACCGATTCGGAGGCGAGTGGCCATCGCTTAGCACCAGACGAACGTCAAGCGTTGCTTGACTCGCAGCTGCCAGATGCCTTCCTCACCTCACCTACACCACCACCAGCACCACCAACCGAATTGTCACAGGCGGACCTGGATAATCTGTTGAGCTGCTTTTTTGCCATTGCCGACGAAGCGTTCAATCTGTCCGGAGGTTGGACGTTCCGGCGAGGTATGCTACGCGTCTTTGAGCAGATTGTACGGACACAATACTGGTCCAGTCTTTTGGGACTATTCAATAATGTTGCCAACAGCCTCAATCAGGAGCAATTGGCCAAGTGGGGCGTAGAAGTGAAACACAAGTTCTGGCCTGACGAGAATCCGGTAGGCCCTTCACCCGCTGCACAATCGGAGTCACTTCTCGATGCTGCCACCGGATCGAGCCCTCATTTACCTAACCAACCCCAATCTCGTCCATTGAAAGGCGAAGAGCTCCATGCACAGGCGCAGGCCATTCTTCTTCGTCACGTCCCCGCAAGCTCCGCCTACTTTCTTGGGCCGGGCGGTCGTCAGTCATGCGAGCGAGCTGTGCTGCTGGTCCACCAAGTGGTTTGCCAACCAAGCACGAGTCTGGATCTGGTTCTCACGCTTGTGCTCAAACTATGTGATGTCGCAGCGCGATGATGGGTGCTCACACAACATACATCATTTCATCACCATTATGGCATATGATCGTCTCATAATCCTTCAGCCATATAATCTTTTTCATGGCCGTTCTGGCATGTATTGACACGAGACACGAATAATTGTATAGATACTAAACACACGCTTCGGCGAAAGAGTGACGAGATTCACAAAGGAATCGTTGGTGCCAAAGTGAAAAGATCGAGGGCGGTCTCGAATGGTATACAGGGATGCATTTGGTGCAGTTGTGCAGGGGCTGCTTCGTCGTGCATTGAATAGAGGGTCGTTTCTATGTCCATAGTATAGTAAAAGGTCGCGGGCTTACTCCACTTTCTTGCCGTTCTTGGCCACATCAAGCAGGGGATCGTCCTCTGCCTTAGGTGCTCGATATGAGCCGCCGAGCCTGTCGCAACCAGTGAAATATTGACCGTAGTTGACAGTGAAGTAGAGGTGGTGCAGGGTATGATGAGAAGGGCCGTTGATCACCTTTTCCAGCGGAGAGTTGCAGATCATGTCGCTATCATGAATCAAGATGGACCAGCAATTGACAAAGACAAATAGACCGATGTAGATGAATCGGTGGAGAGGGAAAAGGAACACAAATACGTGGTATGGAAGAGATTGTGCGTATCCGTCTATGGGGTGGAAAGCATGCGAGGCAAACGGCGTGGGGACGAGCCACTTATGATGAGGCTTGTGCACATGCTTGTAGAGGCGCGGGTGGTGCTCCAGTCGATGAACCCAGTAGATGCAAGCGTCCGTGAAGAGAAGGAAGAAGGGGACACTGAGGAAGGCATACAGTACGCCATAGTCGGAAATATTGTCGTATAGCTTCGAGTGACCACGAACCTCGGCAACAAACCAAGGCAAAGTCATCAAGTCGAGAGGTGCAAAGGCTCGGAGACTAGATTGTATCTCGAGTTGGACCTGATTTTTTAAAAAGCGAGGATGTTTTTTCATATCATGATTGAAAAAGAGCCAATACGATAATCCCGCAAATCCGAAATAGAGGACCAAGATTCCGAGATAGGTAATCGCATAGAGAGAGATACATTGCCTAAGAAAAAAGGCATTATCAGAAAAACACAACAAGCACCACGTTGTTCTTACCTCAGAAAATGGTCGCGGCCCCAGGCACTGACGCCCTGAAGAGCCTCCCAGTTGGCTTCGGATGCTACAGCCGAGGAGCGGCTTCCATGCCACGCATTAGCAAGGTGTGCCGTCAGGTTGGAAATGGCACTGGAAGTGGGCGCTGCGGGTTTGGAGACGCCGAGATCTAGATTCGTATCAGGCAAGTCGATAGGAAGCGACTTGGGCAGCGCTGGAACAGCCCATGCCCAGAAGCGGTCCAAGAAAAGTTGGTCTGCAACGGAGAGAACGACATCCATAGTGGTGATCGTTGAGTGCAGAAGATGTGTTGAAAGGAGATTGCCAAGGACTGGCGAATCTAGTTATGAATGAAAGCAGCCCGTGGAGAGAAAGGGAGATTGAGAATGCCCGAAATTTTGTTTGCACATCAGATGATCTGTATTTTTAGAGTACGCGCCGCCATTAGACCTGAACCCTTGGAAGGCCGACAGTTTGCCGCGAGACGCGTTTCATCTGATTCAAGCTATTTGCTGCTAGTGTGGCCTGATTTTGGGAAGGAATGAGTGGCATGGAGTGCGAGAAGTCCGTTGGTAAGGAACGGTGAATAGCACCAACTCAAACTAAATCCGAGGTGGAGCGAAGAATCTCGTAGAGGATACAATGTGGATGGGTGGGGTTTCAAAGAAAAGCTGATTGCACGCAAGGACGGTGGACAGGACAGCGCTTGACAGAATATGGGCTCAAGGAGGGGCAGGTGGAATTCGGGCAGAGTGGGTTGCCCTACGTTTTCAGGCAAGGTTTGGCACTTTACTCAAGAGGCGCTCGGAAGCGCTCGTTCTTACACCGAAACGCAGCCCGGATCCTGTCTTTTAGCCCTCCAATATAAATGTATACTATATACCTTGAATTCGATGTCAAATTTTGCGTATCAGAATGCATTCGTGACGTCGAATGATGTCCGTCACGAACAGAAATACTTCCGAGTGAATTGTGTGACTCGGGTGGATTTCTCCCAAAACTTTACAGACAGAATATTGTTCTCAACACACGCCAAAGACAAGCAACACAACAGGCACCCGCAGCAACCCAAGTAGTATCTACGCAAGCAAGCAGATCACTCGAAGGAATCAGGGCTAGATTCCGAATACGCCAGGAATCAGGAACACATTCCGAATTCGACATGAGCATATCAGGAGCGAATTTATTTTCGAACGGATGCAAACGGTGTCAGCAAGAGAACTCCACAAACCTGGAGTGAATCTTTTTAGGAGCAATGTTCGAACAGGCCCTGTTCAGAACACTCAAAAACTTAGAAGCAGACTCCGACGCCATGGGGAAATCACTCAAACCTGGAGCATACCACACATCGTCCATCATACAGACCAAAACTCGGGAACCAGATGAATTGCAAGGAAGCGCTATGGTTAATGAGGCAGACAAGATGGCAGTGCATCGACTGCTTTTGGGTAGGGAGAAAAGTGAGACAGGCCACCGTGACGAACGTGAAATCGTTGAACCACCACAATTCTTGCATACTCTAATCGTACATTCTCCTCCTCATCCGTCACGATGGATATCTGTCTGTGGGTAGATGGTCTTGTCCACACGCATTGAACACATAGCTAACAGTTGCGAACACCGGTTGGGATGCAAATGTGTGAAGGTGTCGTGCGCGCATGAATTGAATTATGTGTCTATTGAAATTTAGTTCTTGCGACGGAACGAGCAGCCTAGAAACAAACACGATGAGAGACAGTCTCGAGACATACAAACATACACGTACCCTCAGTTAGTCGGCCCTTACCACCGGTGGGTTGGCACAGAACTTGAGAGCATGACGAGCAAACGACGACGGTTTGCGCGTGCGAGAAGACTGTGGTGATGTTGAAGCAGCCAGGGCACTTGACATCCATGAAGAAAGAGTTGGGGCTTTGCACCAAGCGCTTGAGCTTGTGGGATCTTTTTTGTTGCTCTGCAGAGGGGTTCAGAAGATCGACGGCAAGAGTCTGAAAGGAGATGTGTCAGTATGACAGGCCACAAGAAACAGGCCACAAGAAACATTTTTAGATGGCGGGAATTCTACGAAACATCTTCAAGACGGAAAGGTATCCTGTCCAGCGCGAAGAGAATGCTACGACGTGGCAACATTTCGTCGAAGGACACAATCCGTTTCCACGCTTTGAAGCATTCGCCAGTCTTTCTCTGGAGTGTGATGAAAGGGCACGGTGTCCCTCATAATGCCACAGCCCATCGCCATTCTATAGTTGCGCAGGCACTCACCATCTTGGCAGAAGAGTATGTGATTGGGCGTAAGAGAAGGCGACGCCTGGAAAAAAACGAATCACTCGACTTGTCCAGCGCGAGCGCGTGGGCAAAAAACACTGTCCTAGTGCTTGCTACCGCGGCAGGATCTACCTTCTAGGCCGTTTGTCATCGATTACAACTGCGGATACGCGCCAATACATTTCTCACCCAAGGGCTGTATTTGCTGCGGCAGATGCACGCCACGCTAGATGCAATTTTTTAAATACACGTTGGCCCATTTTTGTAATGAGAGTGCGCTGTACAATACACTTTCTCGCGTGCACGAGACCGAAAGCAAAAAAGTCGTGATCCTTGCCAGGCGGCAGCGTGCGCGCGCAGTAGCAAATGCAAAGTTGAACAACTCTTGAATCTTTTCTCCATCGTTGCGATCAAGACAAAGTCTCTTCAAGGTGAGTAGAGCAGTAGTATGATAGGCAGCCATCATTTTGGAGGTGTACGTTGCCTAATTGCACGTACAATACACATACGCACTTGTACATTTGTCACACACACTCGTACAATTGTACACCTGTGTGATACTCCTTGGGCATGGCGCCTTCTGCTGTCCTTTCATCCTCTTAACGGTGCTCACGCTTTGTCTCGTAGTCTCCCGCCATGGTCAATCTACGTATACAAAAGCGTTTGGCCGCCTCCGTCCTGGGAGTCGGTAAGCGTAAAGTCTGGCTCGACCCCGCTGAGCAAAACGACATTGGCAATGCAAATTCGCGCGCCAACGTCCGCAAGCTCATCAAAGATGGCCAAATCATCCGCAAACCTGCCACAGGCCACTCTCGTTCGCGAACCCGTGAAATGCATGCTGCCAAGCGCCTTGGTCGCCACACCGGTACCGGTAAGCGCAAGGGTACTGCAGAGGCACGTATGCCCACCAAGGTGGTGTGGATGAGACGCCAACGTGTCCTGCGCCGTCTGCTCCGCAAGTACCGTGAGGCTGGCAAGATTGACAAGCATCTGTGAGTGTGTCAGTTTTTCGTATGCGATGATCGTCTGATTCGTTTTGTAGCTACCACGAGCTGTACATGAAGTCCAAGGGTAACGTCTTCAAGAACAAGCGTGTTCTCATGGAGTTCATCCACAAAGCCAAGGCTGAGAAGGCCCGCTCGAAGCACATTGCCGACCAAATGGAGGCTCGTCGTCTACGCAACAAGTCGATGCGCGAACGCCGTGCCAACCGTCTGGCAGAGAAGCGGTAAGTGTTGTTGCTGGACATTCTCATACCCATTGCTCATTCCTCCTAGTGCTGCCATTATTGCCGTCGAGCACGAGGCCGAAGACAAGAAATAATGGGGGTCTCATCGTTGCACTGTATTGTCGAGACCGTACTGGTTCTCACATGTATGACACTCAAAATTTTCATGCCTGCATCATGTTATCCTAGGCACTTGTTTCACTGTCAATATCAGCCATTATTTTCGTCGAGAAGCGAGAGATTTTCATTGCATGTATAATTGAGTGATCTATAAACTAGTCGCTGTCCTTTGCGGCGCCTTCTGTCTTGATCTCTTCAATGCCTTGGGCCGCGTCGTCTTCGTCGTCATCGGCCTCGTCATCGTCCTCGCCTTCGCCACCTGAAAGGCCAGAAAGGTCGGGCATGCCACCCATGCCACCCATACCGCCACCAGCTTGCATTTGTTGCAGCATGGCTTGCAGATCCATGCCACCTGCGCCACCGCCCATGCCGGCCATGGAGGGGTCCATGCCACCCATGCCGCCATCGCCCATGCCAGCGATGTCCTCCAAGTCACCTGATTGCTCGTCTTCGTCAACCCACTACAAAAAGCAAACAAAGGTCAACAAGCGAAACTAACACATCCACACAAGCCACATACCTTGTCAAAGTCAGTCTTTACGTTGTGTAGGCGGATCTTGTCCTTGGACAGCCGTGGCCAGTATTCGAGCTTTGCCTCCTTTTTGCGCAGCACCAGGTAGAGACTCTTGGATGTCTGAGAGACCTTACTTTGCTCCAAGTCGATCTTGTCAAACAGATCCAAGTCAAAAGCGTACTCGCGTGCCTCGATGCCGTGTGCCTTGTCTGCAGCGATGGTGGCTTGGAAATGGAAGCCTTGCTCGCGAAGATCAATCTTGGTTGCAGGTGCAGGAGGAAGGTTTGGGACATTGATTGTGACCATGACAATGTTCTGATGTTATGGTAAGCATGTGTCTGACGACTGTCCATCAGTACACTCACCTTATCCGCCTCATCCTCCGAAGAGCGTTGTGCCCAGAGGATCTCAGGGGCAACAACACCTTTTCCAGAGAGCGCAGAAGCCTTATCGCCAGGAGCCGATGCTGTGGTTGCCATTATGTTATATATGTCCAGGTATGTGATGGAAGCTGTGAGAGCAAAGCAATCCGTCGACCTTCTTCTCTGTCTCTCCACCATGCACGGTCGCCTTTCGGACGACTTCCCTAGGTTCTATGCGCGAGAGAGCACGCGCACGTGACACACACGCGCTATTCGGACCACGTACAACGTACATACACATGAGATTACTCGGCAAGAACAGGCACGAGACGGACAAACGGGAATCAGAGCGCAGAAAGGGTGAGTCGGAATGGGAAATGTGGGAGAAAGTGGTGGAGAGAAATGGAAGGGCCTTGTGATGTAGGTAGTGGGATGTACGCCCTGCACAAGGCAATGAAAGGCAACGTAGCCAAGGGTGTGTGACCCGTACGACGAGGGTGTGCTGCGCGTGTTGCATACTATCGAGAGTAGGCCGTGAAAGTGACGGCATGAAGCTCATTGGAAAGAAGAGCTTGTAACTGATGGCAACACAGAAGTGAACTTATCGGGCAGAAGGCGACTGCTCCGGACGACCACACCAAAAGCCTACCGTGTAGAAGGACGTGAGAGTGCTACCGCTGCAAGGATAGCGACGCCCAAGAAACCAACGGCAGCAGGAAGCGCCATGTCCTTGGGAAGCACGCCAAATAGGAGCTCCTCGTCATTGTGCTTGCCAGCCTTTGCGGAGCCTTTAGAGCGACCTGCCTCCGAAGCAAGTGTCGATTCGTTCTCTTGCTCGCGTTCCTCTTCCTCCTGTACGCTCTGAAGTTGGGCTTCCATGCTATCGCGCGCTTTCTTCTTCTGCTTTTGCTCGAATCCACTCGCTTGAAGTCGTTGCAGAGCCTCTTGCCATCCCTTGCCTCCTTGTAAGAGAAGTACGACTCTATCCTTGCCTTGCTTGCGCGCCACGCTCACAGAGTCTTGCACGTCGGAGTCGGCTGTGATGAGCACAGTGTCCTCTTCGTCATCCGTGTAGGCCAGACTAAAGTCGTTGGGATCTGCTGCCTGCGGGCTAGCATCTTGTTGGTCCTCAGGAGGCGGAGGAGGCGGTGCATCAAAGAATGGATCACCAGACAGCTTGATACATACGATCTCTCGGATCGTCTCGAAGCTGTCGTAACGGGCTTGGAAGCGATGCGTCCGACCACTGGGCGTGACAAACTTGAACAAGTACGTACCGTCGTCTACAGCGGCCGCCAACGCTACTCCGTTCGCCAATCCCACTCCCGACGCGGCATCGTCTCCAGCAGCCACAGCACTCGCGCTGTCGTTGGGGTGCACATCAGAGCTTAGGTCGGGAAGGTGCGAACGACTGGGCGTGTCTGCGGGTGCAGCGTGACTGCCACTGAGCGCACTTTCGCCATCATCTGCAGTATTACCTCCTACGCTTCCGGTGGTCTGGCCGAATGAGTTCCAAAACTTATTCCACATCGGCCCACCATCTCCACCTTCTTCTCCGTTGGCACCTTCGTTCATACTGTTGATCTGCTCCAGTGTCGCATATGTCAATTTCAGTACATCCACAACACCCACCAAGCGTGCATCTACATCGACGACGGGCAAGTTCAGGTAGCGTCCGTCGTGCATCTTGCGCAGCGCTTCCTGAATACTCAGAGTGGGAAGTGCCGTGTCTGGGTGGGGTGTCATGACTCGCACAACGCTGCACGTCTTGGGATCCAATCCGGCAGCGATGACGCGCAGCACGACATCCTTGCTGGTGAAGATTCCGGCAATCTTCGGTGGAACGCCTCCAGTGCCTCCCTCCATCACACACACCGCCGTTGTACGATGTTCTTTCATGGCCTTGGCGGCATCGCGGACGGTCGTTCGCACACCCACTGTACAAGGCAATGTGCGGCTATCGAGAATCGTGCTCAGGTCGGGAAGGCTCATCCGTTGGCGTAATGTATCCACATATGCCATCATCGCGTTGTGTCCGCCGGCAGCAGATCCCCATTCGGTCTGTACACCTTCCAATGCCGTGTACAGTTTCTGGCTTGAACCATGGGCTCTTTCCAATTTCTCGAGTGCCTCGTAGAACACCTTGGCAATGTCCAGCAAGCCCACGACATCTCCTTCCTCATTGCATACAGGCAAGTGCCGGAATCCTCGTGTGACCATGGTATTGAGGGCCTCTGTGGCCGAAGTCGTATCACGGGTGACCATTGGCGAACGTGTCATGATCGCACTGACAGGCGTATTACGAGCGTTTTCGCCAGCGGCCACCACACGAAAAGCCAAGTCCTTGGCGGTGAAAATACCAGACAGGTGCTCATCGTCATCCACGACCAGCACACAATCTGTGCGTTTGGCTGCACACAATTGACTGGCATCGGCGACATTCATCGATTGGGGAACCGTCAAGGCGGGCAAGGGTCGCAGAGCACTGACAGTCCCGGCGATGATATTCCTGTGGTTGCGTCGTCGCGATCCTCTACTCGGCTGGGCACCACCGGACGGCTTGCCTGTCTTCAGGTTGAGCTGTGACTCGATCTTCTTGCGGATATTTTCATCCCGACGACTCTGGCGTTTCCTGGTATCGAACGCATCACTGTTTGAATGACCACTGCGATAAGAGGCTTGACTCATGTTTTCGGAGTTCTGAATGTTCTGGTGATTCTGATTGGGCGAAAGTACAGGGATCCGACTGGACATGGGGAGCACGGTCGAGTCGAGACGGCACCCTCGCAATCGATGCAATACCAAAACACCACCTCGCACTACCCGACGCGCTCCAAACACCTCGCCGAAATAGACATCAACACACGTGCCCAAGCCCATCTCCGTGCCCGTGCGCGTTCTGCGCCTAGAAATCTCTAGAAAAGTCTAATCGATACGAGAAGCTTCAATACAAATATGTGCTCTCAATACACCTTTCTCGCACGCACACATATATAGTGGAGGACCACAGACGGAGTTACCAATAACTCCCACCCACTTTGGTCACAACTCTCCATACTAATTCACACTATCATCCATCTGCTCATTCACAATGAGCTTCGAGCTCACAGATCGCGCACAGAAAGCACTCTCCGCTAGTATACAACTTGCAAAGGACTACGCCCATGCGAATCTCTATCCAACCCACTTGGCCTTAGCTCTCCTCTTGGAACAGGACGCTGCCCAGCAAAATGCCACACCAGCACAGTCACGCCCTGGTACACCTGCCCAATCCGCTCCCGGACACCAATCTCTGTTCCGAAGCGTGTTGACCAAGGCGGGCGCCGATCCTTTCAAGTTGGAGGCCGGCTTACGTGACGCCCTTCGCAAGATCCCCACACAGAGCCCTGCACCTGATGATGTCAGTCTGTCATCGGCAGCAAGCAAGCTTCTCAAGAAGGCCGAAGAACTCAAAGTATCTCAGCATGATACTTACATCGCACAGGACCACCTCCTCTTGGCACTTTTGCAGGATGCAAGCATCAAGCCCATCCTCAAGGACGCCGGCTTGGCCAACGAACAGTTGCTCCAGACCGCCATTCTCCAATCGCGAGGACAACGCCGGATCGACTCCAAGTCTGCCGAAGCAGGGTTCGAGGCACTCTCCAAGTACTGCATCGATCTCACAGACATGGCATCCGAAGGCAAGTTGGACCCCGTCATTGGACGAGATGCAGAGATCCGCCGGGTCATCCGTGTTCTCAGTCGCCGGCGCAAGAATTGTGCCTGCCTCGTGGGAGAAGCAGGTGTAGGCAAAACAGCCATTGCTGAGGGTCTTGCACAGCGGATCGTGGAGAGAGACTGCCCCCCCAGCCTCCTTGGACGGCTTCTCTCTCTCGATCTGGGTGCGCTTATGGCGGGTGCCTCGTACAAGGGAGAATACGAAGAGCGAGTCAAGTCAGTGATCAACGAACTGGAAAAAGCTGCAGACGACGGCACAATTGTCATCTTGTTCATCGACGAGATGCACCTCATTGTCTCGGGTCGTGACAACTCTTCCGGCATGGACGCCGCCAACCTGTTCAAGCCAGCCTTGGCACGTGGCAAGATCAAAGTCATTGGTGCTACTACGCTCAACGAATACAAGACCGCAATCGAAAAAGATGCAGCACTAGATAGACGATTCCAGAGCATCTTTGTCAGCGAGCCCGATGAGGCAGCCACGCTGGCCATCCTTCGAGGTGTCCGCGAAAAATATGAGAACCACGCTGGTGTGCGTATTCTAGATGCCAGTCTGGTGGCTGCCGTGCAGCTTGCAAAGAGATATTTACCGTACCGACGTGCTCCAGATAGCTCACTGGATCTGATCGATGAGGCTGCTGCCGAGGTAGCAACCAACAGAGACACATTGCCGGAAGACCTCGACAAATTGCAACGACAAAAGATTCAACTGGAAGTGGCCATCCACGCGCTCGAGCGAGAAAAAGACGAAGCCAGTAAGGAAAGTTTGAAAACCACACGCAAAGAGCTTGCCGCGCTCGAAGACGAGCTTGGTCCCAAACTTGCCGAACACGAGGCGGACAAGGAGAAACATGACGAATTGTCCAGCGCACGTCGTCGTCTCGACGAGTTGCGCAGTAAAGCCGATGCCGCAGAGCGACGTTACGATCTTCAGACTTCAGCAGACTTGCGGTACTACGCCATTCCCGATCTCGAAGCACGTATTCGAGAACTGGAAGACGAGGAAAGACGGAAAGCCGAGAAAGGAGAAGTAGATGTGTCCAGCACGGTCACACCCGAAGTAGTCGCTACCGTCGTAGCTCGCTGGACAGGCATTCCAGTTAAGAGCATGCTCGAGAGCGAGAAGCAGCGGATCTTGAAGCTGCCCCGTCTTCTCGGTCGTGATGTCGTCGGACAACCGGAAGCCGTCAACGCCATCTCTAAAGCCATCCAGATGAACAGAGCAGGTCTCGGAAACCCGAACCAGCCATCGAGCTTCCTCTTCTTGGGCTCCAGTGGTTCAGGAAAGACACTATGCGCCAAGACCTTGGCCAAGATTCTGTTCAACGACGAAAAGGCCATGATCCGCATCGACTCGAGCGAGTACAGCGAGAAGCACTCCATCAGCCGATTGTTTGGCTCGCCGCCCGGCTATGTGGGTCATGGAGAACCAGGAGCTCTCGAACGCATCCGCCAACGGCCATACTCTATTGTACTGGTAGACGAGGTCGAAAAGGGATCACGCGAGTTCCTTCTGGCTTGGTTGTCAATCTTAGACGAAGGTATGAGCAAAGATGCGCAAGGAAGACTACTCGATTTCCGGCAGTCCATCGTGATCTTTACAAGCAACCTTGGCTCACAGTTCATCAATGACACCGACGACGAGGAATTGACGCCCGCGACTCGTAACCTTGTCGAAGGAACCGTCGCAGCGGCCCTTCCACCGGAATTCCGCAACCGAATCAGCTCCACAGTCATCTTCCGCAAATTATCGCACAAGGACGTTGCCGCCATCATCGATCTACGTCTCCGAGAAATCCAGGAGCAAGCTCGGAGAAATGGCAAGAAGATCCGTCTCGATCTGACGTCCGAAGCGAAGGAGTTCTTGGCGTCCGTTGGATATTCTTCCAGTCTTGGTGCCCGACCTCTGTCTCGTGCGATCAACGAGCACATTCTCGGGCCCCTTTCTATCTTGATGCTCCGTGGCGAAGTTCTGGACGGCGAAGAAGTCCATGTTGTCTTTGACCCGCTGCAAAACCGCCTCGTAGTACAGAAGAACCACCAGGTTTCGCTTGATGACCAAGGAGATATCGAGATGAGCGAGGACGACGACTTTGACGACGACGATGAAGATGCGTACATTGTCGAGGAGCCGTTGGACTAATTGACAGATATAACTATTTGTATATGTAGCATAGGAATCGTGGTGTAAAATGAAATGGATTCTGCAGAAAAGCGTGTGAATAAAATGTGTGAATAAAGTGTCCATCCGTAGTTACGTCAATGGAGAATGGGTAAGAGCATGCTCTCGCCACCCCGATTTGCTCGTATTTTTGACATTGTGGTCTCATATTCTCGCCGCCCCGATACGTTTGCCGTTCCAACACGGTGGCCTACGATACTCGACACTCCGACATGCTCGCCATCTCAATACAATAGTCTCGTATGCTCTGTCGAGCACATGGTATTGCGAAAGATTCACAAAAATAGCTAAGATACAGAGCGATTCTCAACAATGCCCATAACAAGCCATATCGCTTTGAGCCAGTCAGAACGGATATGGATCCTAATAGTACACGATGGTCCGCGCCCGAGCACGCCTTCAATCGAGGCTGAGGCGATGGGACTCGGTGCGCTCCGGAGTTTTGGATGAATGCATATGGGAAGTCGCTAAGAGTCCTTGGGTAGAATGGATGGCCTGCGAATGGGGTGGCACGCCGTACACGTTGCTATAGCTGTCCTGGCCAAGCGCCGCCGTTGTGCGATCCGGAGAGGCACCATACTGCGGTGGATAGTAGGGCTCTCCTTGACGATACTGAAACGGGAGTGAGATCACTGGTTCAGTCGGCTGCTCCTTTGCACGCCTTTTTTCCTCGGCAGATCGCGTCATAGCCGCCTTGAGTCCGAGATCGAAATTGAGTAAACACTGGATACTCATAATAAAGCTGGCAAGTAGCAGGGCCAATGCTAAAACAGCTAGCGTGGAGAGGGTGAGGCGAGTCGCAGCAGCAACACCAGTACTTACAAAATACCGTCAGACTCTTGTACACCTCTTTGTACTGGTCATTGTGATGCTGCCAGATTCGAAACAGTCTGTGCAAAAAGATCAGTGACGTCCGCTCGTCCACTCGCCCACCTACTTGTAAGCAAAATACACTGCACCGCCCACGAGACCCGCCATGAACACAAACATGCCCCATTTGATCTCTTGGCGCACAGAGTACCACGCAAATATTAGCATGATCAGCGTGACGGGTGCCGCGAAGGTGGTGATCCAGAATTCGGCAGTGGCTTTATCCAAGACAATCAGCACCAATTGGAGACAAAATGCAATGAACGTGAAGAAGTCGAACTCTGCCACCACCGATGTAAGCATAATCCTTCTGTGTCTCTGTGGCCGCACTCACTCAATAGACACACAAAAATTTGGAATTGCAAATGGGCCCGCTTCAGATTGCGATCCGCACCGATCGTCTTGTAGATCTGCCATCCAAACTCGCGCCACAGGAACCAAGCAAGCACCACAAAGATCAAAGAGCTGATGCCGATGATGACCGGAATCGCGCCCGTGAGCACCTGGACAGGAACTGTCTGGTCACTGCCCGCTACCACGCCATCACCAAGGACGTCTCGGATTTCCGTGATCTGTATAAAGGCATACACAAAGCTAGAAGGGTATGTGAGTAGAAATTAGGGCGACAAACAGGTGTGCACGTACAAGGCCAAGTTGAAGAGGACCAGGCCAAAGACAAGAATAGTGTTGCGATTGACCACCGCATCGACGGCCAAAAAGCATTGGTAGACATGTGCCATTCCAAAGACCATCAAGAATACTGGAAGCGCATCCAGATTCCCGCCATTGGCGGAGATGGAGCCCCGTTGTTCTCGGAAGCGCGAGAGAAGGACCGCTTCAATAGAAATATCGGCTGCCGCCTCGATAAGTGTCACAAGGACAAACAGCCGAGCCGCCCAGGTCGAGGGGACCCAGCCAAACTTCTTGGCAGCTGGTGACGAGAGAGGAAGTGCCCTTTCTGTGGAGACGCCGCGATGATGCAATGAATCGAGCTGCAGCGACTCGCGGTTGTCCTGTGCACCTTTCTTGCTTCCAAACAGGCCAAGCTTGGTAGACGAGGAGGTCTGTGTTTGATTAGAGGTGGATTGATTCCTTTGCAGATCGTCTGCTTTCGAGTTGTAAGATGAGCGTCGTTTGGCCATGGTGTAAGGGGTGGAACTGTCGTAAATATCAGGCTCCATATCCGCGTAATGAGCGTAGATGTCTTCATAATCGTCTTCACGCGAGACGCCGCGCGGCGGGTCCTCCTCTTCATTGTCATCATCCGACAGGAAAACAGAGACAGAGTTGGTGCTGTTGATCCGCATAGTGGAAGTGGGTAACCCGATGGACTGCGAGGACGACGGCTGATGCATGGGGTGCATCTGGGCACTACTTGTGTGTGAGTGCCAAGGGACGTCGCTGGCCGCCAGCCCAGCGCTCGACCTCCTGCGAAGCAAAAATGTCTGTGAAGCCAGCTTGTTTGAGGGAAGGAACAAACCAATCCAAGAAGAACCCGTCCTATTGCGAGACGACTTTCCAACAACAAGGAGCAGCGAGCAGTGATTGATGGTTTCAAACGTCTTGCGCAATCCAACCTCACGCGTGCCTCTTCTCCAAGGCGCATCTTGCACTAACGCGCACCGCTAGTGTGAGCGGAAGCCGATGCCTAGAAAAGAATGGTGGTCCCCGATTTGCGCGGCTCGGCCCTGACTCCGTTCAAGCTTATTCGACCTTTTCCCTCCACTGATGAAGTCGGTTTGTCTGTATAGGTCTGACTCTGTCAAATATAAGGACTTGTGAGGCGACGTCTCGCCCAGGAGTGCGCATCCCGTATTTTCTTTAGAACGCACACTGCCTTGTGTACATTCCCGAATCATAACACTTTTTCCATGCACACAGCTTGAGCGAGACATCGCACACTGAGATCGCTCAGACTATCTTTATGATCCTTCCCCTATCAAACACAATAGCATCGTACCTTGCACTTGCCTAGCAATTAGTGACCTTCCCTAGCGGGCCTAATATGTTCATTGGAGGGAACTTCTCGTTTAAAGACGTTGTGTTGAGACTACCTTTAAAGACGTTGTGTCGAGGTACAGATACACATTGACCATTGCAATACATTCGCATTCCCAAATTGTTCAAGATCCCATGCAGGCGACTTGTCGCCCAAACATCATGTCTCTTTCTTTCATTTACGTCTCGATATTTTTTCTGCATTTCACTCGATTGGCCAGAAGAAGCCCTCCACTAAAGCGTGTAGCCAGAATTTTTGACAAGTCGTCAATAGTTCTTCGCGTTACTCATCATTTGCCTGACCATCCGTCCCCCCCCCACCTTGCCTAGTGATTCGTGGCAAGTGGCCACCTCACAATGGCCTCTTCAACTCTCAGTGAATCTTCCATTGCCACTATCCCGCAGGAGTGTACACAGGCTATCGCCACCTTCATCGAGGGCGCGTATGACGATCAGGCCACTACTCTGGTGGACATCGAGCTTCCTGACGTGATTTCGCAACCTTGGGCTCGTGATCAGGTGAGGCTCGTCGATGCAGTGAGGCTCCTTGGGCCTTCTTTGACGAGTGAAGATGAGCGTCGACGCAGCAGAGCTGTTGTCTTTCTCGCATTGCTCGTCGCGAAGCTTTTGTCCGATCCTTCCTCATTAGCCAAGTTCGACAAGCAGTCCACCACGACTCTTGCGACCTTTTTCTCCTCAAAGATCGAAGACGGAAACACGGTGGCAGCAGCTATTGCACAACAACTCAATGCCACAACCGATGTGGTCCCTGGTAGCGCACCCGAGTTTCGTCGCAAAAAGTTTCCACCGGGAACAGAAATGTTGGTGGCTTCCCTTCGTGCATTGCTAGAGCTTTCCAAAGTGGACTCATTCGCGAGTGAAGCTGCAAAATCGGCCGCGACTAGGTACGTACTGAAAAGTGATTTGGCATCACAGCTCACTCGTCTTGCAGCCTTGTTCATCATGCCGATCCAAGAGTTCACCCCCAGGCAATCCGCTTCCTTGTTTACACCCTCATGGATTCCCTGCTCTCAAAACACCGAGCAGCGCTCAAGTCGCTTGGTGCTCAGTTTATCAAGGGATATATCGACCTTGTGGAAGGAGAGAAGGACCCACGCAACCTCGTCTACATCTTTGCCATGGACCGTGTCATTTTGATTGAGTGGGAGCTCGATTCACAAGAGATCGAGTCTTTCTTCGATATCACGTACTGCTATTTTCCTATCACATTTCGCCCGCCGCCCGATGATCCTTACGGTATTAGTACCAACTCCTTGCGCCTCGCTCTCCGACGCGCCTTGTCTGCAAGCCCGCTTCTTGCACCCCATGCACTCCCTCTATTGATCGAGAAGCTACAAGCTAGTGGCGGAAATGCCAAAAGGGACGCCCTTGAAACGCTCCAAGAAGCGCTCCCCGTCTTTGGACGATCCGCCGCTCTTGCGCATGCCCAAGAGCTTTGGCAAAGCTTCCGCATCGAGATTATGCATGCCACTGACGACGCAACGTCCATCTGTTCGGCCAGGGCGCTTCAGTCACTCCTTTACGTACTCTATGCTGGTGTAGATCAACCAACAAGGACTGCGCCAGACATCGTTGCCGACATGCTTGATGAATTGGAGGAACCTGCTAAGCAGCAGTCCAAGCCAGCCTCCACGATCCTAGCCGTGATGATCCAGGCTACACCCGGAACAGCACAAATGGCTCTTTTCGGTGCTGTTGAGCAACTACTAACGATGTATAAGGAGCCCAATGAGCTGAGTGCAAGAGCACCTATATTGCAACACATCAATACCCTTGTCAAGGCCATGCGAGAGACTTACGAGGACAAGGAGGAAAAAGACAGCGATGACGAGCTTCGCACCAAGGAAGAAGGAAAGTTCACATTTGAGAAACCGTCCAGCAGCACGGTGCACAAGGATGGACATGATGTAGAAAAGCGCAAAGCTGTGGGACCGCCAAGAACATATCAGAACGATGCTCGCCCGCTTGACAAATTCCGCGATCAGCTCGTGGCAACTTTGTCCCACGCTCTCAAAACACACACGACGCGGCTCGCAGCGGTAGATCTATTTGTCAGTATAAGTCACATTGGAGTTCTCGACGAAGCAGAACTGCAACACCTCTGTCAAGATGTCAACGAGATGCTCATCGACCCCAACGCCGATAATGTACGAATCCCCGCACTTGAAGGACTCCGCGACCTCGGCAATCGCAGAATTGTTGAAAATACCACATTACCTCTCTTGTTCAGTGCCCTGCCGGACCGCATACTTGGCGCACAGGACCAGGTCGACAAAGTTAAGTCTACCATCCGATACGCACTGGGTTCGCTATCGCGATTGTGCGATGCGCCAGACTTTTTTGAGCTTTTGGTCGTTCGCATGGAAACAAAACTTGACTTACTTTGTGCAACGGAATTTCACCATTCAGAAGAACTAGAGGCAAATATAGGATATGCACGCGGTGTCATCAATACACTTTCCACCGTGTTACAGGTCAAAATGCAAGCCAAGCATCGAGATACCGGTAGGTACGGTGTTACCATCGTTCCTCGGCTTTTAGGAATCGTCTTGGAAGCGTCCTTGCGGCCTGGATCTTCCAAAAGAGTAGCAAGCGATCGCAGAGTAATAAAAGAGCTGGGGTCATTGATCACTCTTCTCGTACAATGTTTGGATACCCACAAGCAACAAGACCTAGCTCGACCAATCTATGCCGCCCTCTCTTCTGGGAACTTGCGGCCTCTGTCGGAAGGATCATCTGCCCTCCGAAGGCTGCTGGAGTTGGAGCCTACACTTACATTCGATGTGTGGTCACCGAGTGCGCAGCAAGCTCAGAGAGATACGCTTCATTGCTTCGCTTCGGCTATTATCGCCCTACGAAGGGACATCCCGCTCGCACATTCGAAGGACAGCACATCTTCGTATCTATCTCAGCTGTTGAGCTGGACCTTGGATGCCACTAGCAGACTCCAAGAGGAAGGCGGGTCCTGGCTTCTTGCCAACGCTGTGAACAAATACGTAGAGGACAAGGAGCTGTCGGACTTGAAAACGCACTTGGACTCTACCTGGGCTCGTGAAGTTGACGACAAAGATGCAATGGAGATCGAATACGGTTCTGCCACTTCCGCTCAAGTACTCCGACGCCGGCGAAGGGTCATTCGTGTTTGGTTGGTCATAGCACGAGCTTTTCTCGTCAAGAACAGTCGGCAAGGGGAAAGCATGGTGTCGAACATTTTGGGTCTTTTCGATGGTATCGTTGCAGGCAGACAGCGAGACATCTCTATTCTCCGTGAAGCTGCTCGCGGCCTAGGAGGTGTGATGCGCGAAGATCATGTGCTGTGCAAAGAAAACGGTTCAACCATTCGCCTACTATATCGTCAGCGATTTGTGACCTTCGTTCTACCTCGCCTTTTGGCTGGACATAAAAACGCTATGACCGTTAATACAAACGGTGACCCTTCTTCACTTCAACGGAATGTATACCTGGTAGCCATTTGCTCCTTGCTGCCTTCTCTTCCGAAAGCTACACTTCTGGAGCGACTCTCCGATCTGTTCCCTCTCTTGATCTTGGCTCTCGATGTGGAAGACGATGGTATCGTCCAGGCTAGTGCGGCGAATGTCATCACATTGGCTGCAGCCGTAGGAAAGCGTGAACTTGACGAAGCTGTTCTTCAAGGGCGAACAGCTACTGCACTTCGGGGGGAGAAGCCACAGGAAGCACCACAGACGCCTCTCCATTTGGTCGCAGAACACATTAATAGCGTCATCCGCCGCTTGTTGAGAGTGGGCACCTTGACTAGCAACGAGCACGAAGAGGGCGTCGCTGCAAAGTGTGCTGCATTACGCTCGCTGTCCACGATTGCTCGTACGGTCGATTATACAACCCTGCATCCTCACCGAATGGACGTCCTTCGCGAACTAGGAGCCCGCGGGTACGGCATCGACGATGGTCGACGAGCAGTCAGACTCGAAGCTGTGGATGCTCGTGATGCTTGGTTTAGACTCAAGTCGGGCGAAGAGGAAGAGCAGGAGGACTAGGACTCGTGATTCAACAACTGTACTTCACTACATATAGAGGAATACATTTAGGTGTACTTTGCTTATTTAAATGGTTATCATTCGTCAATGCTGGTTTAACGCACTATTTTGTTTAAAGTGTCATATAGTTACAAACATTTTAAAGAAGCAGGGATGAATCGCAAGGGATGAGTAGGCCCGTCATGAAGCTTTGTAGACATCACCAGATGCTCAACTTGCTATGCGCTTGTATGTTTTGCTTTGTGTCATCATCATATTCTTTTACCAATGCACGCAATGATTCTATTGTTGGCGTTCTAGGTGGGACCCGAATAGACTCCAGATTATGTGGTGCACTGTGTAACTTTCCTCTTGTGAACGTATGAGATGCCTCTCCTGAGTTAGGAACGGATGATATTCTCGTTCGACCTTCGAGTTTGGCAAGGGTGTCCCACCGCTCAATGTCACACCTTCGCCATTTCTCTCTATGGAGTATGTTGGTTTTCAGACCCACAGAACCATATTTCCGTGGTTGTGAGGCGCTTTGATGCGCCGTAGGTGAATTTGGAATGTTCGACGATGATTGGGTGGGTGGATCAGTTGGCGAACTCGTAAGCTCATGATTCAGGTCTGAATGGCGAGTCAATAATCCGTCTGACGCCAAACATCGTACTTCTATAGCCTCTAATAAGTTTTTTCGCATTTGTCGTCTGTTTTGCTCGTCTTCAGCCAATATCCATCGGCGGCATACTCGTTTCGTTGGCTCAGAGCGTGGGTTATTTAAATAGACGTCGGGAGCAAGGCTAGATCCATCACTCGCGAAATTGCCGTGGCTTGCATCGGATTGTGATGGACTGACAACCATCGAGAGTCGTAATCCAGGAGATTCCTTTTCGAAAAAATATTCTGCTCGAGGGGGTGTATGGATTTCGTACGGAGAATAACTTCCTTCAGAAGAACTGAAATACTCGCCGTCTACACAGACTCCCTCTTGCTTCGGATCAATCAATATTTTGAAACGATCTTTTAAAGGCCCAGTCCCCTTTTTTCTCTCAATAAGCCTTTTGAGCCCCATAAGCTGCTCAGGAGAGATTAGATTTGGGGTGGCTCTTGTCTCATGTGTCAGAGAGAGGAATATAGCCTCGTCTTCAGTCGTCGAACTTGCCGGACTACCATTGCGAATATCTTCTGATGGCCAATACGCGTAAACATCAATAAAGAATGGGGAGAGAGGGCTAATTGTAAGGACTGGGTACGACACTTTGGAAGATAGTATACTTTCTTCCGTATTGGTAGACCTTTGCGAATGCGGAGATTCTATCGAAAATGATATCTGCGAAGGTGATGCAGTGAGAACTGGTGCGTAGTCGCATCTTTGATAGTCGGCCGAACAAGGCGAAGAAGGCAATGACATATTCTCTCCTAAGCTTGTCCAAGAGCAGACATTTTTACGCAAGCACGACATTGTACAAGTCCCACAATTAGTACAAAGAGGCGCTTTGCAATGCCTGCAAAGGTGGTTTTCTATCTTTAAGCTTGCGGAAGTCTCCCCGTTCGCCAAGCGATTCAGCTCACTTCGACACCATGTACAAGAACACGGGCTGCCGTTCTTTGTCGTGTCATGATTTGTCAAGCCTATGGCTGAGATTGCATCACACAAGCTGCACCATGAACAGAGACTGGTCCTTGAAGAAGAAGCGATAGAAGTGTGAGTCTCACATGGCGCATGGGATGAGTTTAAAGGACGCTGAGAATACTTATGGCGGATGTGAGATTTTTTTTCGGTTGTAAACCTATCTCTGCATCGCGGATATACAGTTGCCCTGAACGTCTCTGAGCGAGTGCTGCTCCTACTTCTATGAATGAAAAATCGCGGAGGTTCAAGAGGTTCACCGTCTCTTGATGGTCCGAGAGGAATTCTTGGTGGTGCAGGTAGCGGGCTCCAAAAAGTCCCTCTTGCGAATCGTTTGACTCCCATTTGCAAAGGTGTGGAAGTAGAGCTATAATCCACATGCATGTGGGTAGGAGTGTTGAAATTCTTTGAAGTCTGACGGGAAAGAGGTGGGAATTCCGATAAATTGGATGATGAAACGCTCGCCATATAGAGGTCATCGTCGCTATGCTTCTCGGACAAGAAAGGATCGACGGCTCCTGACTCTCTCATTTGCTTTTCACAAGCACCTAGAAGCCTTTTACTTTGCTGCATCTCTAAGATGCTTTCGGTAGTCAAGTTTTTGTCGCCTTCCAAAGATATGGATGGTGACTGCCAGCTAGAATTCATGTTTCCTTGCATAAAATGATGTGCTTCTTCGCTGTCTACTTCTGTAATGTACGCTGATGTGAGGGAGGACTCTGATGAGGATTCAATTGAGAAACGACGATGAATGCTCTCGTAAGGTGGTGGCATGTTATGTTGCGTAGGCTGTGGAGAATTGGCATCATCCAGAATTTCTAGCTCAGAGTTGTCGTTAGTTACTCTGGTTTCTACATCCCAATTTATTTGACATTGTTGCTGGGAGTTCTGCAGCTGCTCCAAGACCGCCTCAATCATGTAGGGATTTTCTGCCGGTTCAGACGTTTCCCGCACCTCACTCCATCGATGAGTGGAAGGCACGTCTGACCTCGGATTATACGGCGTGGGTAATGACCTAGTACAACGGGGTGTTTGTGTTTCTGAGGTGATATCTAATGTTTTTGATAAGTCTAAACAGTAGGACAGCTAAGCACATACCAGGATTACACACTCGTAGAACGTAGCCTGTATTTTGCCTAGTCTCGCTCGCCCTTGGTGCTGCTAAATCCTCTTCAGATGTTATCATTATTTGATCAAATTTGTCACTGTTCGAACTTGATATTTGATTAGGAGAGAGAAAGGATGATATATCATCTGTTCGTTCTGAAGGGCGGTCAATTTGCATGTGATTCAAAGAGACGAGCTGTTGACGAGCATGACGTCGAACTCTGAGAATCCCGAATTCACCCTCGCTGTGGGCGCGAAGGCTCACATCACTAGAACTACTCGTGTCAAACAATTCATTGTTAACACTATGCACTTGGCGAGGATGCACTGCACCAGGAGAAACTCCCGATCGAGAATCATCCGAGCACCAGGTATCATATACCAAACAAGAGTGTTGTGGGGAATCTGGAGAATTCATGGATATTTACGAACCGTCCGGCGGCGATGGATAATGAAGCCAGTCAATGGCTCCGAGCCCGTCAAGGGACAAAGAAGATGAGGTGAAAAGTTAGGGAGGGAAAGATGGCATATATCTAGAAAGCCAGATGTTCTCTGACAGAGGCTATTCGCCGCAACATGGCGATGCTTGGGCGTATCACTGGGCGTGATAGGCGTCGAGAGGCGTACACGTACGGTGTTGTCCACGAATCGATCCATATATCGCACAGGGAGAGGTAAAAATACTTGGAAAAAGAGTCATGAAATTCTATGTATGTGCAACTGAGTAAATGTACATTGGTAAAATGATAATTGAAGTGAAGCATGCCCAGCACGCACGACATTTTATGCTACATTCCGACGTAAGCCCATCGCTCACCTGAAGAGACATCTTTGCTCTCGATTTTGCCTAACTCGCTCTCGATGCCCACGTCTTCTTCACCTCTTTCGGCACCGGTGAGATCGTCATATTCGTGCCATGAAGCTCGTCTCCCAGGACCTTTGACAAAACTGTCCTTGTGCAACTTGCGCTTTCCCACCTCAATGGCAGTAGCCATGTGGTTCCCGATGATCGATCTGTGATGCTGAGACTTTTCTAGGCGGGAGAGGGGGATACTGGGACTGCGACCCTCGCTGATCTCTCTGCGCAGTCTTCGCAGCTCTTCTGCACGAACGGGGTCGTATTCTCTTCCCACAGCGTGCAGCTTGCCAAATGTCTCGAATGCGACTGCCAGTGCTAATAGACCTGCATGGACAGCAAGGAACTCTATACCGGTCCAATGACGCAGAAGCGGCATGATAGCAAAGACAGCCGCAAGGATGAAGCGCAAAGCGATTCGTGCCGATTTGGGAATGAGAGCGGAGCCCCATACATCCAAAGACTTGTGCAACATTCCAATGATGCCCATGCACAACATGACGGTAGCAATACTTCCACTGAAGAACCAGAGATAGTCCACTTCTATTGCTTCTTGCTGAATGATCTTGACTAGCGATGACGACATAAGGATGAGACTGGCGCAGAGGGGAAAATGCAAGTTGGTAAAACTGATGCTGGTAAACCAATGCCGCTTGAGGGCATGCACAAAGGTCCGACTTGAATCAATATCGAAGTAAAGCCACATGATCCACATGGCGATGACAATCGTCAAAGCGGCACGTCCAAACATATCTTGAGGGCCATATTCGCCCGAGAAGGCGACATATGTGGCGTTCATGATCGACTCGCCGACGACAAGAATGGTGAATTGTGTCATGCGCTCCATCATGTGTGGAAGTGAGTATGCTGGCATGTATGTCTTGTGGCCACGGTGCTTCGCCTGTCCATGGAGGAATTGCATGGCCGCTGCGACAATGTATCTCGAGAAAAGCTCGAGAAGCATGCCGCAACAAATGAAGATGACAATGACACCTGGAGATGTAATAAACATGACAGGTAAGTACACGCAGGAGATGACAATAAGCATCGTCATGTTAAGCCAGAGCGCTTTGCGGAACTTGGGAAGTAGCAGACCATACACGAAGTAGAGAGCCAAACGACAGAACTTGGCTACTAAGTAGAAGCCAATGGCACTGGCAATGGCTGCGTGGTACCCACTGGCAAACCAAAAGCCCGTGTCA
Source organism: Meruliopsis variegata (assembly GCA_037044235.1). NCBI lineage: Eukaryota > Fungi > Basidiomycota > Agaricomycetes > Polyporales > Irpicaceae > Meruliopsis > Meruliopsis variegata. The sequence continues at coordinate 350,670 of JAWLTJ010000007.1, forward strand.
CCGATTTGGCTCACAAGCTCCGGCTCCGTTTCCGGGCCTGCCTCTGAAGATGCACGCCTGAGCAGGTGGACAGCTGTGCGAACCGCGTGGCTTCCGCCTTCCGACTCAGCAGACGAACCACCGTGCTCATTTGCTTCCTTGATGATAATACCTGTAGCGTTTGCGGCGTATCCGGTCAGCAAAAGCATGATGAGAAGAATGTACAGCCTTTGCCAGACATCATCGGTACCGGAAACATTGATGTAGCTACGCACGTCCGACCATACCGACCAAGCGGGATAAAAGACGAGGACGAATTTGGCCACGTTCAGCGCGGTAGCATCTTCCGCAGCGCCATCGGCAAGCTTGTGTATGATGCCCACCATGACGAGATCGAAGAAAAGCTCGAACTGGGATGGTGCCCTTTCGTCTACCTCGCGGTACAATTTGTCCTGGAGAATCCACTGTCGGATGAGTGGACGCTTGAATAGATGTTTGAGGCGTATGGGTATCTGTTCGCCGTGTTGCGCAATGTGGCTACCTTTGGCGCCGTGGACAAGATCAAAGGCACTTGCATTTGCACCTCGCTGCGACGGCTTGCGCCCGAGCGAAGAGGACTCGTCTCCGGCATGCTGTGCAGCATTGCCAACTAATGGTGTTTCTGCCTCGCCATATCGTTCAAAATACTGCTGGCTCATATCGTGAGGATGACCCAGATCCACGTGGGAGTGTGACGGGTCCTCCTGGGCATAGAAGTGTGCTGCGTGACGTTGGGGCGGGTGGGGATCCGGAGACAGTGCCAATCCTACGGACTGCTGATGTGGGGCTACTCTGATGGGATCAGAGGGCTGTTGGTCCTGCCAACGATTGTAAAGGGATGGATGCCATGCTGAGTGATGGTCATGGTGGGCCAGATGCTGGGCATCATGGTCCTCTACCTCGACAGCGGCGGGTGCGTCGTGGTAATGGTGACCGAACAATCCGACCGCATTCGGATTCTCAACATTGTGATCACGGTCGAATGGCGACATGGCTGGCGCTGAGCAAGACAAGAGATTCAAAATGACACTCACGCACACCAAGGGCGCTCACTCGATCTGGCCCCTGCAAGGCTTGGCAAAATAGATGCACGTGTTGGCTGTTCCTGACCATAGAATCCTCATTGACAGGCGCGCAAGAAGGGGGGCCTCAGAAGGTCCCTGGAATTCTGCCAAGAGACTCAGGAGAGAGCACAAGCAGAGCGTTAGTTGAGATGTATGAATTCCATGCATTCGGCAAGACATACACAACTATAGTTGCTGCACAGACGATGGAGCCTCAGCCAGGACGACTCCAGCGGTAGCGCATACCGTAGGAATCTTGCACTGAAACAAACGATCCACGTTCATTTCGCCGATTGCTGCGTGTTGACTGTGTGCGGGAGGTTCCTGTTGGTGTCTTTGATTGCCGGATTTTTTAAGTAAATGTCTTTCTCTTGTTTGGTGCCTAAAAAGTTTCGCCTGCCGGCGACGTGCATGATTCATAGTACAAAAATACTATCTTGTTCCAAATTGGTTGCACACAGGCAAAACGCCAAATCAGTCTTGTCCAACAAGCTTGGCTGCAGCTGCGTGACATCTTCACCGCCACGGACTTGACGATATACTCCGTCTTGTCCTCATCACCCTTCACCTCCTCGACAACAGCGCTTGTGTCTGTCCCATCTGATGTTCTTCCGCTGAGGTGCAATCAGCCAAAGCACAACCTCGTTTGCCATCATGTCCCGGGAGGAAATGGCCCGGGCTGCACTCCGCTCCCTAACAGGCCCTGAGACACATGCGAAGATGCCAGATCGCTACCCATCGCCAACGATCCACGACTCCGCCTCATCGTCCCACTTCTTTGGCGGCAGCCATGGCCAGCTGACGGACTCCCCTTCGTCGTCACCTAGTCTCGCGCCCACACACTCTCCACCTATACAGGCCAAAACGCATGATGCTTCTCGATATCGTAGGCATCGCCCAGACATGTATCATGATGCCAATAGCTTTGGCACGCCCGGAACAAATGATGTACCGAGCTTATGCTTGTCCAATTCCAGTGTCAGCGATGGTCAGCTAAGCTCCCCCTACTACGAGACGGCTCCCATGCAAACATCGATGTCTAGTGTTCGAACGGTGCAGTCCACTCCGCATGCTTCAGAGTCTCGCCGTATGGAGGCCATGAGACGCACAGCAGCAATAGTGCGACTTCCATTCGAGCAAGTATTTCAGACCATTCAATTGTATGAACGCGACTTAGCAGCACAAAACGACCAGGATAGGCCCGATGTGGACCAAGAGTCAATCAAACCCATTGTGGATGCCTTCCGCTCCGAAGAAGAGAGGCTCGCCCAATTCGCCTCCTTCCGCTCTGCTTACATCCAGGCGGAGTCTTCCAGCTCCGAGTTCACTCCGCGTCTATCGCTACGCAGCCACCGTCCTCATGCCATTGTCCCGTCGCGAACCATGCCTCCACTCTCACCTCCTCCTTCGTACGAATCTCTCGAGGCAGGCAACGTTGTCCCATCGCCACGTGCTGCATTAAACTCTCTCACTTCGACCCAGGACCCCCGGCTGTATCCGCAGATGACGCATTCCCGAAGGCCGTCCGGATCTCGTCCATTGTCGTTGCCCGATCGATCTTACCACAGCATGGACGACTATACCTCCTTGGACAGCTCCAGCTTGCAAAGCCAAGCCGCTTCGAGTTCGCATCTTCGGCGCAGTGTCCAGGGACTAGCTTCAGTACACAGTCAAGCGCCGTTTTTCCGCACACAGCTGCGCAGTCCTCTTGTTGACGCACCGTATGTTGCAGAGCCAGAGGAAATCAACGAGCCCTCCTCGTCGACGCTGTCCACTCGTCCGTTGCCTCCACACAAGCCTGTGCCAAGTCGTAGTGTAGGCCCTACGCGTAAGCGTTCCGGATCTACTGCCCATCAGCGTCCGACTTCGCGGCGGGCAAGCACGGATGTCCTTGGCCTAGGAATTCCACGTTCGGCATCACCTGCGTCGATGTCTGATGTGCCCAAAATAAGCCACGAAGAAGTCATGGCACGTCTTCAGCGGAAAGTCAAGGAACGCATTGCCGCTCGCAGCAGCAGTGGACACAGTATACCCGGCGAAAGCTCGCCTTCGTCGCCAAGCATCGGCGCCTCTTCTCTCCACTCCAACGGGCGTCTGGATCGAAGACGTCAAGGGAGCGCCAATGGACTCCCTACCACGTCCTCGCACCGCTCCTCCTCCAAGGGCCCCCGCAGACCTCGCAAGGCTGCTTCACTGCGAGTATTTTCTCCGCAAAGCGACGAGAAACCACTGCCTGAATTGCCTCAGCCCCACGTGGATGCATCTGTGCACCACGTTGATGATGACGAAAAGATGGTCGATGTCGAGCATGAGCCGGATGCGAGCAATCGTCTGGGCATCGAGGCACTCCTCAGTGCGGCTGCCATTGCTGACAGTCCCAGAGCAGCATGAAGCAGGTGATGTCGAGTCTACCGCCGCCCGCAAGATGTGTACAGTACGCAAGCATCTTCATTTCCTTTTACTACCCTATTCGGACCGTCCTTTCCAACTTCAAACATCCTACCGTACTACGTACTTCCTGCCCTACTCCGAACTTCCTACCTACCTCCGAGCTTCCTATCCTTCCAACAGATGGAAGCCCTCGTGAGCAGGCGATTCCCTCCGGAAGGGTTTTTCATCGAATCAAGGCCACAAGTATTGTTCATGGCCGCACGCTTCTCAACTCATATCTCTTTCCTCCCTGCATTTTTCATGGACTTCTCATCACACTGGGCTCGGGCCATCTCAGCGCTCGTTATGTACCTCATATAATGCTGTACCACGCGTGTCCAAGCAATCTATACATTCATCGAATCCAAAGTACATGTTCATCTCACTTGAGTGCACCTACCTGTTGTGGCTGGAGAGGGAGCTTTGCAAGGGTTGAGCAACCACACACACGCTCGTCCATGGCACTTACAGACTGTCCCTGGTTGGCATTCGCGCCCGCCGTAGGCTGCAAGGCATGGCTCGTGGTAAAATAAGGGTGACGCAGAGCGTCGTCGGCGCTAATCCGTTGCGCGGGATCGAATTTGAGCAACTTTTCCAGCAGATCAATGGCTGTGAGAAAGATGAGCGAGCGCCAAGCAACACACATACGAAACGTACCCAGAGGGTGTGCTTTGGGGAATAGGTGTGAAAACGGTACTTTGGGCATTCGAGGGAACGGCCGCGGTTGGATCTCGGGCTGAAAGTCACGTCAGTCGTCGTCGTCACCGGGCTTGGAGTGGGGGCGCGATACGTACAGAGTCTTTTCGTAGACGCTCGATAGTCGCCTCGTCGGGTGTACCAAGCACGCGCAGGATCTGGTTCAACTGGTCGTTGTTGTCTCGGCCTCGGAACAGGGGAACTCCGCTAATCATCTCGGCCATGATGCATCCTGCACTCCATACATCAATACTTGTGCTGTATGTCCGACTGCCCAAGAGCACATCGGGTGCTCGGTACCACAAGGTGACCACCTCGTTGGAGAACGTATTGACTGGGATTCCAAATGCTCTTGCAAGACCGAAGTCGGCCAGCTTCAATTCTCCCTAGGGAACATGAGCGACGCATGATCTGCAAACAGACACTTACTCTACGGTTAATGAGGAGATTTTGCGGCTTGAGGTCTCGGTGCAAGACTCTGTTCTCATGGCAGAAAGCCGTACCTTTGAGAAGCTGGAACATGAAGCTTCGGATCGTCGTAGCATCGAGGGCGCCTTTGTTTCCATGGTTGTCCATATACTTTTTCAAATCCTGTTCCATGAATTCAAACACAAGAAGCAGACGCGACTCGGTATGAATGACATCATGAAGCCGTACGATATTTGTGTGCCGAAGTTCTTTCATGAGCGAAATCTCGCGGATCGCCGTGGACGGTGTGCCTTCCTCTGCGTCCAAGTGAATCTCTTTAAGGGCAACGGTCTCGTTGGACATTCGAGAGCGTCCCTACAAAGAGAGACGCCTGCATGAGAAAAAGTGATGAAGCGGCACGAATAGACAACATACCTTATACACAGTGGCATACGTGCCTTCACCAAGCTTTTCCAGCTGTATGTAGTTCATTGTGGGCGACCTGTCAAGGGACAGAGGCAACAACGTTCCCCACCTGTACAGTCAACGCGCGCTGCATGAGATGTTACTACTGTGATGGTCCAAGCACCTCACGTGGTCAAAGTACAACACTTGCTCAAGGATTCCTTCTCACACGCAATTCTGGATCACGCATCATGAGCGAAGCATCCGAGCATTCTGCTACACAGCAGGCTGTTCTGTCCGCTTTGGATGCTCTGTATAACAAGCCAGACCCTCAGGCAAAGCAACAAGCAAACAAATGGCTGCAGGACTTTCAGAAAACCGCAGAAGCTTGGCAAGTAGCCAATGAACTGCTTCTTTCACAGACCTTACCTGTCGAGCCACGCATCTTTGCATCCCAGACATTCCGTATCAAGACCACCTTCGATCTTGATCAAGTGCCAAGGTCTGCCCTGCCTTCCTTACGGTCGACGTTGCTCACCGCATTGCAAGCGTACAACAGCGGCCCCAAAGTCATCAAAACGCAGCTTTGCATCACACTCGCTGGACTCGCGCTTCAGCTCCACGACGGCGAAGATCAGGAATGGGGCGACCATGTGGTGGAATGGATGATCGAGAAGTTTGGAAAGGATCCAAATGAGGTGCAAACATTGTTGGACTTTCTCACAGTCCTTCCCGAAGAAGCAACCGCCAACCAAAGAATACCAATCGACAATGACCATTACAACCAACGAACAGCGACACTTCTTGCTAAACCTGCGCCTCAAGTCATCAAAGTGCTCACCATGTATTCGCAAGCCCAAGGGCTCACCACTGACATCCAAAATGCACTCCTGTCGTGCTTGGCTAGTTGGCTTCGAGCAGGAGAAGTGGGTGTCCAGGGATTACTGGAGTCGCCCCTCTTCAATATGAGCTTCGACAGCCTTATGAACGAACAGCTGTTCGATGTGGCAGTCGATGTGGTGTGTGATATCATACACGAAACACAGGAAGTCCATGACAACCAACAAGCCATTCAGATGATTGTTCCCAGACTTCTACCGCTCCGGGATGAGCTGAAAAAAGCAATCGAAGAAGGCGACGATGATAAGGTGCGTGGCCTTTGCCGTATCTTTGTGCAGGCAGGCGAAACGTATCATCGCCTCATTCTCCAGCACCAAGACGTTTTCGTGGCTCTGGTGCAGGCGATTTACGAGTGTGCCACATACAGCGACCTGGATATTGTACAGATCACATTCCGCTTCTGGTACTACTTTTCTCGCGACATTCAAACACATCGATCTGATCCTTCCGCACAGCCATTCCTGGCCGTGTACCAGCAACTTCTGGAGATTATCATCAAACATCTGCGGTTCCCAGACAACATGGACTCATGGACTGGACAAGAACGAGACGACTTCAAGAGCTTCCGTCATTACATGGGCGACACGCTCAAAGACTGTTGCCAGGTGCTTGGCTCAAAAGCCTGCTTGACAAGAAGCCTCAACATGATTCAAGAAGCCCTTTCGCGCGCTCAGCAAACGTCTGATGTCCAATGGCAAGATGTCGAGGCACCGCTCTTCTCCATGCGAGCCATGGGTGCGGAGGCAGACCCTCATGATGATGAGGTCCTTCCTCGAATCATGGACATCATCCCGAGCCTTCCTAGTCATCCACGACTGACGTACGCAGGACTCCTTGTGATCTCTCGATATACAGAGTGGTTCCGATACCACGCCGATCGCATTCCTAGTGTACTCAGTTATATTTCTGCAGGCTTCAACACAGGCGAGGCAGACGTTGCTGCGGCTGCTGCGCAGGCTATCAACTATCTTGGACAAGATTGCAGTCAGGTAAGAGGCGAAGCTAACGAAGAATAAAGTGTGCTTATTTCTTTTCTTTTGGCAGGAACTTATTCCATTTCTGCCACAACTCTATGACTTTTATCAGGTCATCACGGGCCAACTGGAGATGGAGGACATCATCAGTGTGTCTGAGTCCATTGCATATGTCATTGCAAGCATGCCGGCCCAGGATGCAACACAACCTCTCGTCCGCTTCACACAGCCCCTCCTCCAAGATTTGGCCGAGATTGGTTCACGTACGTCTGCTGACAAGCAGGACCTTCGCCGTGCCGCAGATAGAATGGAGCAGATCGAACGCTTCATCTATATTGCGAGCGAGGCTTTCTCAAGTGATCCTCTTCCCCCTAACTGCTCATCGACATGTCAGCAAGCTTACCAGGTTCTGGATTCCATCATGGAGAAACATGGCTCCGTGTATTTCATCACTGAGAGATCCTGTGCACTGATCCGACGTGGACTCGTCTTGTTCGGCGATCTGGCCTTGCCTGCTATACCCTCGTTATCCCAACGATTGGTCGACAATTTCCACAAAACGGAGTATGCTTCGTACGTGTGGATCGTGGGCAAGTGCATTGACCGCTATGGCGGAGGCAAGGACCTGGACGATCTTCTGGCACAGGCATTTCAGCAGATCACATCCATAATCCTTTCCACCTTGGACACGCGACCAGCTGCTGATATTCCGGATGGTGAGTACTTTGTGCTGGCCAAGCGTTTGTGCTGATGCCCGATAGTGATCGACGACTACATCCACACATGCTCAGCGGCTGCCAACACCATCCCTCAAAACTTTTTTCTTTCAGGCGCGTTCCCGCAGGTATTTGGTATTGCCATCAAAGTGTTGGAGCACATGTATCAGACACCCATCGTTACAGCAGCCTTGGATTTTGTCCGCGATGTTATTGGAAACGACGCATTGGAAACGACCGACCCTGCGCTTGCACCACGAAAACAAGCAATCACTCAAGTTATTCATGAGCAGGGCGGCCCTCTTGTCGGCGTGCTGCTTCATGGCATGGTCTCTACGTTCGATTCCGACGCCATGCCGAGCGTTGTTGCTATTGTCCGGATTCTTGTCTCTCACACACCAGCAGACCAGGTGCAATTTTGGATCGCAACGGGTGTGGACGCCCTGAATACAAACACTGTGTCAGTCTCGGAAAAGCACAAATGCATGCAAACAATACAAACGTAAGTCTCGCGCACACTCTCATCCTCCATCTGATTTTCGCCTTAGCTCGCTGGCAAACAGGTCCCTAGACGGCATCAGATCCGCTCTGCAAGGCCTCTTTGCCGCCTCACGCAAGTCGAGAGAAAGAGAAAGGCTAGACCGCCAGTCGACCTTTTTGGACGCCTAATGGTAGTTCAGTGTAACAATGTATAGTACATGATGCGAAGCGTGGCTCGTATCGAGCGCTAGAATACAAATTAACCATCATATCGCGTCGCTACCGGTGGACGAAGACCCCTGCTCGCTTTGCATTTCCTAGGAGCGGTCTTCTTGGCGGCGCATCATCGGGCTTTGCAGGAGATAGTGCAAAGGGGAGATTCAATTTTGGCTCCAGCGTACCTTCTGCATCGTCCTTCCAGTTCAAGAAGTCCCCCGCCACATTACTGTTACCAGCTAGAAGACGGCGTTTCTTCTTCCTCTGCTGTACGGGTTCGCCTTCAGCTTGCGATTGTGTGTTGGCTTTGCTTGCCTTCGTGGGTAGCAACGGTGTCTTACATGTTTCATCGCCTATGTGGGAAGCCGCCCCTTTTCTCTTTGACTGCGACTCTAAAGGTCTCTTGCCCTTCACGAGCATTGGCGTCTTCGATGTGACGTCTGCTTCAGGAGTATCTTGCATGTGAGTCTTTTTCCGTATAAGCATGGGTGTCTTGGAGGTGACATCTGCTGCCGAAGTATCTTGAGGAGGAGAAGGAGATACTTGACGGGGTGCATGCATCATTGCTGCTTTAGGACGTCCGACTACACGACCCTTTGTCTTTGTATCTGCCTGCGTGTTTGCCCGCGCACCGAGCAAACCTATCTTGCCCCTTGGCTTTGCTTTGGGAAGAAATGTACCCGGGTCCTGGTCTGTGGTAGCTTGAGATGTCCTATCTACCAGCAATGGTTCCTTTCTCTCCACCTTTTTCTGCTGGTTGGGACTACGAGCCTTGTATGAAGAGCTCGTGTCTTGCTCTTGGGTGCTATCCATGTCCACATTTACAGCGTGGTCTGTCACATCATCTGAATACCTCTCTACCTCTTCCTGTCTTTCCTCTGGTAGCTCGGAAGGCTTGCGAGCAGACATTTCGGGTTGGAATGTTTTCTTTGATTGGATGCTCTCTTGATACCTGTGTGTGAGTTCCACAACCTCGCGACGCAAATCCTCAATTAAATCTTGATTGTCCTGATCGGCAGAGCGCATTTCTTTCTGCCGTTTTTGCAGGGTTCTGTTTTCTGCTTGAATATCTTTCAATTCCACTCTGAGTTTCTTGATAGTGTCTTTGTCCGCATTGTCCTCTTTTGTCTTGGATTTTTGCTTTGTGAGCGCATCTTTCTCGGCTTGAACTGCTTTCAGCTCGGCCCGGAGCTTTTGCAATGACTCCTTCTCTACTCGCTCCTCTTTTGCTTTAGCTCTTTGCTTCTCAAGAGTAACATTCTCTGCTTGCACTTCCTTCAGATCGGCCTTCAGCCTGTCGATCATGTCTTTGTTGTTTTCACAAGTCTCTTTCCACCTTCGTCGTTCCTCTTCCAGTCTGCGTACTTCTTCCTGACTGTTTTTTATGCTCGACATCAGATTCTTGATGCGGTTTTCTTCCTTGCCTTCCTTATTGTCGCTATACTTTAGCCGAGCCTCTGCCTCACATTTGCGCGATTGCAAATAGGTAATCTCGTTCCGCGCAATCACAAAATCGACTTGGAGTTTGGATCTCTCAATGTCATGCTGGAGCTGCGATGCAAGAAATTTCTCGCCAATTTCCCAGGCGGCTGCTTGCTGCCGCAAGACTTCCTCCTTTCCACTATTCTCCTGCTCGATCCATCGAGATTGAAGTCTGTTTGCTATCCTGACTCTCTCTTGCAGTTGACTTTGACAGGAAAGCAACTCTTCTTGGTTGGCCTTCAGCTCTTCATGTAGACGGTCTGCCCTACTTCTGTATCTTTCTACCTTGCTCTGGAGTTCGCGCAGGTCTTTAGGACACTGCAAATTTGGGCTTTTCTTGTTCGTATGTTCTGCATTAAGTGTGGCCTTATGGGCCCATCCTTCATCTTTAGACGTAGGTATATTATGGTGCGCGGGCCTCTTACCATTCGACATGTTTGCATCGTGCTCCTCCACTGCTTTAGACTCTGCTACTTCCTCACTGTTACGCCAAGACTCTGATATAGATTCAGCTTGATCCTTCTCATACACCGACCTCCGCACTGCGATTGACTCCCTGCCAGCTTCATCCTCAATTACTTCTTTACGTTCTTCATCCCGTAAAGAAAGTTGGTCGTCTCGCAATGGACGCAGCACCCTTTGCGAATGATCCAATGAGTGCTCTTGCACGATAGCTTCGGTTTCGCCCCGCATCAATGCCCTCTTGCGGTCCATGAACGGGTTCTCTCCTGAGGCCATAGCCCTCTCTATTTGGGCTTGAAACGCTGAGTCTACGGAGATCTCTCTCTGTGACCGCAGTGGACTCTGAGGGAATTTTTTTTCTGGAGAAACCGTAATTGGAAGATTTTGCGCATCTGTGGATGTTTCCATTGCCTTTCGCTTCACAGAGTCAACCAAATGTGTGGATGTCGAAGCTGATTCAGACAACGTGTGAGAGTGTGACTGCCGACTTTGCCGGTCTATTGTTTGCATTGGTGAGCTCACTTGACGCTGCACACTCCCATAGGGAGGTGTGTTTGCTAATGTGCCTTTTTGCTTTATCGAACCATCGGGATGTTGTTTGATTGATTGCGCCATATCGTCCAAAGGAGGAAAGACGAAGGAATCATGTTGTTGGTAGAGGGGTGAGGAAGTCTTGTGAGAAGGCTTGGATGCTTGATGTTGCTTATGGGGCGGGGTACGTTCCATTATGGCCATGCTGAGTATTGACGCCTTTGCTCAGGAGAGCTAGGCAATTGTCAAACTGATGACGGCCTCAATACGAGCAAGTAAGTACACTGGCAGCCGTTTCAAGCGTGAGGTCTTAAAGTGTTGGTTGCCAGGCGCGTCTAGCACGCGTAGTTCCTACCCGCACGTGTGTTGCCCAACCGCCTTCCTTCCGGCTGCAGGAACGCTCCTGTGTACCTTGAAGTAAGAGGGTCAGGGACCAATGCCGTTGTGCTACCTTGGTTTCCAAAAAGCGCCCCCCACATCTGTAGTTGCTGGAAGTTCTGTGAGGGTGGCACCGATTATTTGCAATGATCTTCGAGATGATATTTATACACCTGCCGGCCAGGAAACCATCACTATCCGTGTTTTTTGGCTCGTCTATCGTCCCGAATCCGGTCTACGCACAGCGCTGTCTTCCTACACAAAAGTAGACACAAATACAAGTATAGTCTGGAAGGATGCTTCCTCTGCGTTCAGACCAGTAGACGTCATAGCTCCCAGCAGGGCGATGCACCCTGGCGTGGAGCTTAGATTGGGACTTCGCGCCGAGCGGAAGGGTGACACGAGGCCGAGTGCTTGGTCGTTCGATCTGCGCACCGAAGAAAAAAGAGAGTCAGACGTGCTGTTTTTGCCCTGTCTTTCGCATCCAATTCAGCTTACTGACAGATCATCAGCAGAACAAAATCCGAACAGCTCTGGGAGCAGTCTTAGTCGAGCTTTTACGTGGGGTTCGGAAGACCAACTTCTGATCATCAATGAGGAGTCCGGTTACGAGCTAGACAAAGTAGGTATATGCTTGGGTGACCGACTGTGCTGAATATGAGCAGCACTTGTGGGATGCTTCAATACACTTGAGCCGATGGCTTGTGGTCAATCGAGATGTAGTCCACACAATATCAACAGATGCACCACTTACCGCGGTGGAATTAGGCAAGTACGCATCCAGAAATGTGGGGAGCTTTTCATAATTTCAAAGTGTCTCTAGGTGCTGGAACAGGACTTGTTTCTCTAATGCTCGCCGCTGCACAACAAAAAGGCGATCCAACGACAGCCATCAGTGCCACAGATCTAGGTAAGGCAGTGCATCTACGAAGAAATCATTACTTACACAGGAAAGATGGCGCTGTTCGCCTTCTAGGGCAGAACATCGAAGTCAATCGTCAGGCTTTCCGGGGAAAAGCCACCGTGAAGGCTGCCGTGTTGGACTGGGAACAACACGGCGTATTGGACCGGGCTACACTTGTTCTGGTTTCCGACTGTACTTATAATCCGGCATATTTCTCAGCGCTATGTAAGAGTATCAAAGAGCTCTTGGCGAAAGAGGAACCAAGCTTGTGTCTTCTGGCGAAGAAGCATCGGCACATTGATGAAGATTCTCTTTGGGACATCCTTGTACAGCACAAACTATCCTGTACACTACTCACTGGCGGTGATCCTCAGCTTCAGAATGGCAGCACTCATGTTCAAACTGGCTGGGGCATCTATCAGATCCAGCATGCCAAATAGATGTTTGATGACAGTTTGACTCTTGAAGAATGCCAGACATCTATGAATATCTGTGTGTCATACATTTAAATAACATTTGTGAGATTCAGTAGAACAGAGCTGGTAGTGTTGCAAGATATATCTTTGTCGTGAAATGGAGGAAAAGTCGGTGATTGAGTAGGTCAGGCATAAGGTGCTCATGCATATTCACGTCTACCAGAGACTTCCTTAGATTCGGTGGTTTCGTGCCCTCTTGGCCCCTTCTGAATGAGCTCCCTGGCATTATATACCCGTAAACATTTTTTTTTGAAATTTTTTCTTATTGAAGGTTCCTCTCTGCATAGACAAATGTTCCCCTCCGCATAGACAAATGTTCCTCTCCGTATGGACAAATGTTCCTTATCGCATCGGACGTACAAAAAAGCACCATTCTATTCCAACAATGATACGGCCCACTACTTTCCCAGGAATAGCTGCGACATGACGAGCCTTAGCACCGCCGGTAGCTCTCCCCGCACGACTCACGCGCGTTTGTTCGCTCGGCCAAACAAACAACGCCGGCGCGTCGTTGTATCCTCCCCCTCACGACAGCATGAGTAGTGCCGAGGTGATTGATGCGTAAGTTTTGCGTATTGCCACACCATTCAACCATCTCAACGACCCTTTGCACAGGCTTTTTGAGCGCACCGTGGACATTGTCCAGAGCTTACCGAAGTCCGGTCCCATTCAGACCTCGTACGAAGAGAAGCTCGCTCTCTACAGGTGAGCACCATACCACTGTTGACATAGTGTGATATTAACATTGAGAAGCCTTTACAAGCAAGCTACAGAAGGCAATGTCAAGTCCAAGCGTCCAGGCATGCTCGATATGCTAGGAAGGGCCAAGTGGTGAGTGATGTAAGCGCCATCAAGAAGATGTCTTGACTCTCTACAGGGACGCGTGGGCGAATAGGAGAGGCCTATCGAGCCAAGATGCCAAGCAGCTCTACGTGGAGAGTATGCTGAAGGTACAGTGTCATACGTGATGTACAATGCTCTTGCTGATATTTCGCAAAGACCCTTCGCAAGTTTGGCGATCGACCCGAGGCTATGGCGCTCATCGAAGAATTGGAAAGTTTCAGCGGCGATGTGGCACAGAGAGTGATGAGTGGTACGTAGTACATTTGCTCTTTCCAGTCAAATGCTGACGCACACACCGTTCTGCAGCGTCTCTGGCGCGAGCAGACTCGGCCTCAGAAGGGTCGTCGGACGCACACTCTCCTCAGCTTGTGCCAAGTGGCCATGCGTACGAGGCAGAGGAAGACGAAAAGGATGCAGTGGCGCAATTGCCGCGAGCAACGACGGCACAGACTCTTCGCAGTCTCTACCCGTCCTCCACAGCGCTGCATAGTGGGCAGCGAACACCCATGTCTGTGGAAGGGGCCAGTGCGATGGCCGTCCGAGGAGATCCTTCAGGGACCGTCGACGGAGATTCCGAGTATGGTGAGAAAGTGGCGCGGCCTTCTTCATCGCTAGCAGGCACAGCAGGACGATCAAGACCAATAGCATCGCAACGAAACACAATGCCTGTGAGCCGTGCAGGAAACTGGTCACGTCCATCGCATGGCGGCCCCTCGGAAACGCGTATGTACGCTCCACCCAATGCAGCAAGATATCCAGGACCTTCTGCGAGCGAAGCAGGTGCTATGATGGGGGGCGGTGCGTCGATGTATTCGGGAGCGGGTCCATCGGCACGTCCAACGCCCTCGGAACAACACTACTACCACCATCACGGCACAGACGGACGACCCTACGCGACATCGTCCATTGGTGGACGATCGAATCCTGCGCAGGCACCCAGGAGCGGCTATGGACCGGCAGGAAGGGGTGGCGATGTAGACCTGGCGCTGCAAAGTATTCAGGCTAGTCTTGCTGCACTCCATGAGCGGATGAACCGTGTGGAAGACCGGTCTGGCGGCAGCGGCCGAAGGGGCGATCGTCGTGGCCCACTGGCCGCTGGATACCGCGCAGTAGCGAATGCCCTGCACGACATTGCCATTGTCCTTGGCTTGAGGAGCGATGGCCGTGGTGGTGTGGCTCCCTCGACTTATCGTGGCGATGGTGCAGAGTCATCGACGAGCCGAGCAGCTCGAGCACGCAAACAGCAGTCTGCTTGGGGTGCACTCATCCGCCTGTCACTGGCACTGATGAATCTGACGCTGCGATTGACGCTCGACGCAACAAGTGTTCTGGTCGTTCTCACGGTGCTCCTCTTCCTGCTCAATCGTCTCACAGGACGTGGCGACCCATTGCTTCTTTTGCGATTCGTTCGCCAACTGCTGGGTACAAACAGGCTCACGGGAAAGACTATGGCAGCCATACAACAATCTACAGCGCACGGATAATATCATGTAAACACCATGCCATTCTCAATACATCGTACATTGTGTCTTACAAAGCAATATTTCGTACTTTGTGTCTTGACGTCGTACCTTGCGTCTTGACAAAGAGTCAATCCATCGTCCACAGTGCCTTGACAAAAATAGCCAATTCTCAATGCATCATGCAAGTGCGCCTTTAGCAAAGTTGGTACTGCTTCTCAGTACATCGTTCACAGTGTCTTATGGGTGCCCCTCTATGCCTCGACAAAGGCTCGATAGGTCACCAGAGAGGTATCGCCGTTATTTTTGAGTGTCACCCGTGTATCTGCCCCAATGAAAAATACCTGTCCAGCCGTAATAGAAGAAAAGACATATGCAGATGCGCCGTTCGCCACGAGTGGCTCCAAGGCGCCGCCTCCCTCTGTGACGATCAAGATTGAAGGACCGTGCAGTGCACGGTGAGTCTCAGAGGGCTGTCCGCAAGCGAGTTCGGTCCTGATTACTGCGAATTCCGGTATGGGTGGATTATACAGAAGCGACGGCACAGACGTGGGCGACCCGCTGTATACATCGATATTTTGGCTCTGCTGATCCGGACGGAAGGGCTGTGGCGTCATGCGCTTCTCTTGACTGGACCCCGTGTCATACGTCAACATATCAATCAACACTTGCACATCTCTTGCTTTAGGCGTGAGACCGGCACGGACTACATTATCACTGGCGGCCATACATTCGACAATGTCTCCTGAAATGTACGCATGTGGCTCGTTTGCGCGGAGAAACATGCCTTGCCCAGGCTCCAGGGAAACCACGGTCAGCACAAATGCACACAATACTCCAACATCGAGCGGGAATTGGGCGTTCAAAGTACACACGAGCTCAGCGAGCCATGTCTCCACTTCGAGCGACGTTTTATGTTCAAGACCGTTTGCGTAGCGCTCCGTCAAGGAGGCGATGCTTGTGCGAATCTTTTGGGTGTCTGCTTGCATCAGGCGAGAGAAGATGGTCTGCAAGGCAGACTTGACTTGCTTTTCAGTAGCCTCGTTTTGCATTGCGTCTGCGATGGACTTGTCTAGCTCCGTGCTCGGATCCACCACCTGACGGAATTCGGGTACCTTGTCGAGAAACGCACTGATCTCTTTCAGAGGACGGAATCCGCAAAATCCCTGGAAGCATGTCAGAGCCAGAGTCATCTCTGGCTTGTGGTTGTCGTCCTTGTACATATCTGGTTTCTCTCTATGTAGCCTTTTGGCAAGTGACTTGTCTGGATGTGCTTGAATACTGAGTGCTTTCCCAATGCTCAAAATCTTAAAGAGGAACGGCAGCGTTCCCGTTTGGCCGTCTCCAACAGCCTGATTAGGCTCTCGATCTCCGTACAGCAAAGATGGATTGTTTTGTATGTACGACGAAAGCGTTGGATGGGATGCTGCATCCTTATTGGACGGGAGAACAACCCGACTTGGAAGTGTGGAGTGGGTTCCCATCCACAACTACAAGGACACGACGTGAGCATCCCATTGCAAGACTTTGCCGCTCACTTACTTCAGCATATGGTTTGTCAGGTTGCTGGACAAAGTCCATTTCCTTTGTGGCTTTCGCATATGTGGCGACTCGTGATCCATCTGAAGCGATTTTACCCCAATCGTAGCTCTGCACGCCTGGGATGAGCTGAACAACAGGCTCGAAAGGCCCGCGACCGTGGGACTTGGGCATGCTCAAGTGGCCCTCGATCTGGGCTACACGAGGAGATGAGAAAGCAATTGTGAGCGTTTTAAGAGGTTTGTGCTGATTGTGTCGGTCTACTTTACACGCTGCCGCGGAGTAAAACCTTATTCTGCATCCTCCACGCTTATCAAGGACTTTGTGTCAGTTGGGCGAAAAACTCCTGGCACGTGGAACAGTTGGGCGATGCGAGCAAGGTGGGCCCGAGTCGGTGAGTTTCTGCCGCCGATCTTGTTTGACTTTTCTCCGAGCACCCGACGTTTTTTTGGAGGAAATGGGTCTGTCTCTCTTGCCGCGGGCACTTTGCTCCCTCCGTGGCCACCGCCTCCTCCCGAATACATACTTTCCTGGGAAGGGCAACCGAATCCACGCGCTGGAGGTACGCGCAGGCATGCCCAGGACCCTTCTAGTAGCGCGTTCGCTGGCGCGTACTTCGTCTATAACGTTCTTCGCAGAAGGTGAGGAAAGATGTCGCTTGGAACGCACATTCCGCTCGCAGGATCTTGCTTCTGGGGACACGGGCCTTCCGACGAGTCTGCATTGCGCGACGCCAACGCGCTCTGTCCGCTGCAACTGACAAAATGAACATACCGAGGGAGGACTCTGCTCATACTCTGCCTGTCTGCAAGTCAAGATGTATTGCATGCATTTCTTGAAAGCTATCTCGTAATTTCTTCCTCTATACGCGTTGTACCTTGCGTTCCATTCGCCAGACTTCGGTACGCGTAGTCTCGGAAGCAAGGCAATCAACTCCTGTCACCGCACCCATCATTTCGCTTGCCATATTGTACTGTGGTAATTAACACTTTGTCCCTCGCTCCCACCCTCTTTTTTCCCACACTCATTTCAATCAGGGTGAAACGCGTTCATTTGGGCATCTTTTTCTCCACCCTAAGCAAACATGATCTCTTTTCTCAAGAGGAGAAAGTCCAATGTAGGGGACCAGGTGATTGCCAAAGATGGAACCCAAGCAAGACCGCCTGTCCCACAGTTCCGCCCAGAGTTTGCCAGACCCGATAGCTCGTCCATCAAGATGCCTGATTTGCGTTTTTCTAAGATCGATCTAGGCTCGGATTTGGAAGCAATAGGCGATACCGGCTGGCAGAAAGAGCCCGTGCCTCCGGCCAACAGACAGAGAGGGGAGCAACGCAAGAGTCGTCTCGGTCTCTTTGGTGGTTCCAATCGGAACAGCGCAGCTGCCTCCAGCGACGATCTCTTGGGTGCACCACGCTCTCTCGCCTCCAGCCAAGCTCGAGCCTCTTCTACGACAAATCTGGCTTCTCCGATGCAGTATAGTCCAAACTCAAACACAGACCCTTTTGCTGCATATCACTCGTTGCCACGAAGTGCTACAACAGCCGTAGTGGACAAGCACAAGGTCTTGGAGAGCGCCGCTGTGGCTATGAACAGACAAGTTCCAGCAAAAGCCCCACCAAAGCACAGCACGAATTTCCAACCACCACCTATCGACAAAAAAGTGCAAAAGCAGCGCGAGAAGCAACGAATGCTGTTGGAAAAAGAATTGGCACTCAAAGAGAAAGAGAGAGTCAAATTAATTGCTAAGGAGGAGAAGGAGGCTGCAAAGAGAGAGAAGGTGGACATTGCCTTGCAGAAGCGTAGGAGCAAAGCGGATCTAGCGAGCGCAAAGAGAAAGAGTGAAGCCGATGCTCGTGAGGCTGCCAAAAAGAAGAGCGAAAATGATCTTCGCGATGCAGCATTGAGAAAGAAAGAAGCTGAAGCTCGTGATGCGGCCAAGAAAAAGAGCGAAGCAAATCTTCGCGAAGCTGCCGCCAAGAAAAAGGAGGCCGATGCTCGTGAGGCAATCAAGAAAAAGAGTGAAGCTGACATCCGTGCGACCATGAAGAAAAAGAGCGAAGCAGACGCTCGTGAGGCTGCCAACAAGAAAAGCGAAGCAGATCTTCGTGATGCTTCAAGAAGAGCCAAAGAAGTAGAGACACGCGAATCCGCTTCCAATAAGAAGAAAAGCATCGAAATCGACCCACGCCAGGCTGCAAAGAAGAAAAGCATGCCTGGTGCTCGTGACAGCGTGATGGCAAAAAGTGATGCTTCTGCTCGCGAGGTTGTCAACAAGAACGGTACCGGTACTCACGAAGTTGTGACAAAGAAGACCGAATTAGAAAGATCCGTGGCACCCAGACCTATTTCCACCTCAGTCCTTGCAGCGACGCCGTCGCCTGTTTCTGCCAGTGCATCCCCAGCGCTGGACTCGTCGACAAAGGCACACGCAAGTGAAGGAAAAGGAGCTTCATCATCCTCTCTGTCGACCAACTCGAGAAAGGTCTCCGCAGACAGATCACCGCAGTCTATCAAACTTGCTACCAGCGATGAAACACAGGCTGAATCAAACCAAGGAATGCACCCCCCACCTCGCAGCCCAGCTCGTGCCTCCGTGAAAGCTGATGCCACGAAGGCAAAGTCTCCGGAAGAACGCTCTTTCCGCTTCCCTCCAAACAATGAGGACCTTTCCAGGCCTACAAATCCGAAGGATTGGCAAGCCAGGGATAACAGTCAAGTTCATAAACCACCCATGCAAGCTGCACAAGGAGATGATGGGCTTCGGAGTGCAGGCAAGATGTCAGATGATCAAATGGCATCACGGCCTAACAAGCTGCAAACAACCTCCTCATCCGAAGGTGGTACAACTTCCTCAACAATTGGGGACGGCCCTCGACGAAGTCTCGAAACCAACACGAGCTATGAAGATAATTCGGCATACGGAAGTGAAGAGAACTTTGAAGACGCCCGCAGGTCTCCAGTGCAGCCAGGCCCACGTCCTCGTCGCGATGAGGAGCGACATGAGCACGAGCAAGTTCGCTTATCTGTTGCGTTAGATAATGAAGTGCAACACCAGCGGTCCGATTCAAAGGCAAGTCAACACAGCACTTTCAGTGCGATGCTCCTGGCGAGTCGCCCTGGAGGGGCTGCCGATCGTGCAGCAGAAGCCAAGCCAGCTCATACGCCTGAGCCAGATGCATTGCCAAGGCCAACTGCGGTGCAGATGGCACAGGAAGCAACACAAAGTGCTGCATCTGCCGCATTTTCTGTTCGTCCTGAACCTCAGACTATACTCAGACGGATTCGCGAACGAGTTCCCTTGGCGCTAAAGAGACGATCTGTACAGCCGGAGCTCATCGTGCATGGAAATGGATGGCGAACACATGGTGTAGTAGACAAGGAGCGCTGCCAAGAATACTGGCGAACAGTTGAAGAGACGATCAAGGTATCTCGCGCAAAGCAAACTCCTACGGAGGAAGAGGAGGAGGAGCTGAGTGATAAGGATGCAGAAGCGGGCGAAGATGCCAAAAACCTCACAAAGAAGGAGCCAGAAATCGAATATGTCGACGAGAAAATCGAAGTTCGCTACAATGACCTATTCAACTATCTCTGGACTGCCACCACGCCAGATGTCAGTGAACGAGTGCTTGCGCAGCTGGACGTGGCAGACATCAAGGCTCTTCGTCAGACGTCGCGCGATGTTCGCTTAGCTGTCACTGCGCAGCGTGAGTACATTGTACGAAGATTCCTGACACCCATCGGTTACCGCACATGGTCTCCTTCCAAGGGCACAACGACAAGCTCTCGCGCAAGATATACGAACCAAGCAGGCGTCAATGTTACCAAGGATGCATGCCCCATCAGTTTCGATGACTTGGAAGCATTTTTGATCAGTAGTGATCTTCTTCCCGAGTACTCCCTTGTGGCCAAGGACTTTGTTGCCAATCGTCATGAAATGGATCGGGCCATTCCCCAACTTGCTCGTGCTTCTACAAGGGCCTACAACCGAGTCCTGACTCGTCTACGTTTACAACCTGTTTACAAGCTTCCCGCAAACACCAAGTCGCCTAGTATCAAGAGCCCGTCATCCCCGCGTGCTGCGCTCAAACATGACCATGCAGCCATTACTCGTCAGAATAGCTACTATCAATTGCGTAAATCCAGTATGCCGACGGATCCCTTCCCATCGGAACTCCACCTCAACTTGCAGCAATCCACTCTGCTCGACGGAAAATTACCACCATTGAAACTCTCTTCCCCTCTCGAAGATTCCAAGCCACTTTCTCCTTTCTCCACTTCCCCCTTGCAATCGTCTCCGCCATCAATGAGTCCTGTAGCAGCTTCGCCCACACTGCCGAGCATGCAAGCGAATGACGAGGGAACAACCATTCGCAAGGACGCAAACTCAGTAGCAGCCAAGAGTAACACCATGCCATCTGCTTCCCACTCACATGATCCCTCGCAACCAGAGCTTGTCAGTCCTTGGAAACCCGGAAGGGCTGCACACTTTCGCGTCTGGGTGCCACCTCAAGACCCGAATGGGTGGCTGTCGGATGATGAGCTCGCACTTTGTGAACAAGAGCTCTACAAAGCAGGTATTTGGAACTTCCTCAAACGTGGTGATGTCGTGTGGGATGTAGCTGTTGGGGACAAGATGAACGAGGGCAAGTACGTCTTCGACGGTCAATACCTTCGGGACCTTAGTTTCGCGTATGATGTCATTGGGCACCTGCCTGCATGGCTCAATGTGGTCCAATACAGTCCCTTCTACTGGCACAATATCATCAAATCGTCTACGCCGCAGCCAGTTGTACACCTCGACATTTCGCCGTGGCGTGAACAGATCCTTGGCAGCCTGCGCCTTGTTCAGGACCAAGTGGAAGCTTCCGCTTCGGGTCGAGCTCGCTACCGTATAGCCAAATGGCTTTACCGTTCTGCAGCCAATGTTGCGAGTGGGCAGATTATCTCTAAGATGAATGGAGCGCTGGAAGTGGTCGATGAGCACTGGAACGGTCGGATTGTTATCGAGACCGAGGGCACAGCGGAGGCAGCCAAACTACTCGTGGAGTGCTGTGCAGGTGTCGACGCCACTCCTCAGGCGAAAACAGCCCTGTTGGCCAAGGTCATGGGAAACCAAGATGCCGCCGACAAAATGATGAACACCTATGATACCAACCGACCAGCATACTATTCCAGCTACACAAGCCATACAAACAACCTTCAAGGACCCTCATCTCATGGCCAACAGAACACAGCCCCGTGGGCGATAATGCGAGAACGCAGTCGGCCCGGGTTAATCTGGATCCGGTAAGTTTATTTTGGATCGTGGAAGATGCGAAGCTGATTTTCATTGTAGCCCACTTTCTGATAGGGAAAGGGTGGCTGTCATGTGAGGAGATTTCGAGAAATGGACTTTTATGAGATCCAATCGGTCTCTTGTATAACGCACGTTCTTTCGCTTTCTATTTTCTCTATCTCGTTTCCTTTTGTATAGTCTCGTACGCTGTTGAATCGTGCACTGAGCATTTTGTAGTCCCATGTATTCGCATTGCTGCATTTTAAGACTCAGTTCACTGAAATGAAATGAACTCGTCGTTGATTGTCAGCAGTATGCTTTCCTAATATAGAAGGCTCGGCTCACACGCGGTAAGCGTGCTAGCGTCGTCGATCCCTAACTCTCGTCCACTACCGAGCATGTATGCATTAATGGGGACATGTTAACGTGAAGAGAAAGAAAGCCATCATGTCCTTATGTTCCTCTTCCCATCAAATGGGATCTACTATCCCCCTTTCCAAGAAGGGCGCTTCGACAAAGAATGTCCCTAATCATGACACAGGGGCTGGCCCATCTGACTCCCAACGAATGCCGGCTACATGTAAGAATCTGCAACCTGGATGATACAGCGCTAAATGATGTTCTTTTGCTAGGGACAGATGAGGAGAGGATTGAGGCATTCTCCTTGATTCGAGAAATCGTCTCATTAGGTTTACATCCGGCCGATCTCATAAATATGGGGATTCGTGCTGATCTCGTGCTGAGCTGCTGCCAAGAGCTGGGCGTCGAAGAGAACAAGGCCGGCCCGAGTCGTGATCGTTTACACAAAGGTTCAAATTCTGAAGATCGAATGGTCGAATTACGGCATCGGACAGCTTTGTTGGAGGAACAACATAAGCTCCTGTCGGAGATGAATACGGTACAATCACAACCGGATACTGCACCGGATGCGATGAGACAAGAGACTGTGGAGAGCCCTCATTCGAACATAACGTATGAGACGGTGTCAGCTACATACAAAGAGGGAGAAGGGCAAGGTTTTCCACAAAGAGCACTACAGACTTCAGAGCAGCATGATCAGTTGGAGAACAACATTAAAGTGTCTTCAGCAGAGCCGTCGAGTGAACTCGCAAATCGAAAAGCATGGCCTGTAGACCCAAGTCTAAGTACTGTGGATCTGGACACTCGAATCTCCAAGGCGCCGCCGCCTAATGCACCAACGGCACCGAAGAGTACACAGCCATACAGACGGCCGAACGCCCCTGCGGGTTACGCTGTGCCATTGAAAAGTGTAAGACGCCCAGTCGACATGGAAGAATGGAGAGGTGGCCGAGACATGAGTGACGCAGATACTCTAGGAGCATCAAGAAGCCACTGTGTTGATAATAATGTCGAGTCTTTGAAATCATTTCAAACACTGCGCGATGATAACATTATGGAGCATTCAAAATCACCAAATAGCTACCACAATGATAATGATGTACATGCTCAGAAGCCATCAATTGGTCAGCGCAATGATGACAACGCGAACATTCCAGGAGCCACAAAAGGCGAATGCATTCCCGACGAGATGGATGTTCCAAAAACCCTGCGAAATGAAAGACAGAGCAATGATCTCAATACGCCAATTAATGATTTGGAAGGACCTCAAAGTGTGCAGTCCGTACGTGAATTTGATGTGTTGTCCAATGCACCTAAAGGACCAAGAAGCGACAGGCATCACATGAGCAATGATACCTTCAAAAGATCAAAAAGTTGGCGGAATTACAGTGATGTAGACGCTCCAAACAGGCCAAACCTTCAAGGGGAAAGCAGTCGATCAGGTGGAGTGAGTTTACCAAATATCCCCAGAAGACCTCAGCTACACTACAGCGATGACTTTGATCACGTAGTCAGAGCCCCTGCAGGATATGTAGATTACTCTGCTCCTTTACCGACATTACAGCTTCACATTCCTGCTTCTGATACTCCTTCGCCCCGCCGGTTATCTCCAGCTACCGACACAATGTCTGCAAAAACAGCAGCTTCTCCAAACATTGTCAAGCCCTGGAGACCGCAATTAGACTCCAGCTACAGAAGAATCCCCACAGCTCAATTGCGTAAGCCTTTCTTGCCAGTGAAGTCCCAACCAGTCGTGTTGAATTTCTCTGATGATGACAGTGCAGACGAGCAGGAGGATGCAACAATCTCAGAGAGGAAGCACAAGCAAATTCGAGACGACAGCACCAATGCAATACTTGCCCTTTGGAAGAAAGAGATCGGGCTGCAGAATGATGACACCCCATTGAAGAGTGCACACTCAAATGGGCATTCTGAGGCTTCTTCGTATGATCCACGCCTTCTTCTAGCAAAAAAGGAAAACGAGATACAAAGGCTGAAGGATCGCATGCTGGAGCTACAGAAGCGACGAAAACGAGACACGGATCAGGACCAGGACCAGGACATAATAGGAATCCGTCAGGAGACCAAGAAAGCAAAGATACAAGCTGACAGCGAGGGAGCTTCGGCAAGCTCTGTCTCCAGTCATGAGCAAGATATGGTCAATGTGACCCAAGATGCGCCTGATTCAACATCGCATTCCAAAAAGGATATCGAAACAAGCCCGCTGGCCATTGAGGGACATCCAAACCAGAAGGAGGGGGGAATGGAGCAGGTGTGTTGTTTAGGTCTTTCGATGAGATAGCTCAAAGTATGTGCAATACAGACGCAGTACTCAGCACCTTCAGACCTTCCATATTATAAATCGCCATTTTCTCGGTATCCCGGATTACGTTCCTTCCTCAGTTAGTCCAGTACGGTAAGTAGAGCATCCCTCTCTCTGGCGCAGCGTTCATCGGGCAATAGCATATGGAGTTTAACATGTCCGGAAGATCTCACCCTGTACGTTTAACCCTGACGACCGGTGCGTCGTAACTTTCTTATCTCTCACTTGCTGCAGCTTCTCTTTCAGGTGGGGATGCACTTAATCATCGAGTGTGTAGACGAAGATCCATGGTAGAGATTGCCGCCATGTGGTGCCAAATAGCACACGAAGTGCCTTTGTCACTCCCATGCCCTTATTCAAATCCTCTCCTTTCCTACAGATCCTCACATTTGGAGATGCATGACTCTATGGTAAGCATTGATGGTGATTTGTATTCTACGCTAGAGCGGCGGAGATATAGATGTGGGTATGGGTGATAGCAGTCTACTACAAGACAAGAAGAGGTGGGATAGCATCCTGTTGAATAATAGCACTTTCTTTCTGCCTGGCAATCCATGTCGTGAATCATTTTGAGAATATGGTCAGCATCGCTAGTGCTGTAAATTCTCGGTCGAACTCATTGAAAGCTCTAGCGTCGGTCCTGTTTCGGAGCAGTCCATTTTAGTGTAATAGAATCTCCACAACGACAGATTCGTCCATTTGGCTTTTACGTGAGTGTGGGGGCCCGCAGTGGGGAAGATGCGGCATCTTTACCCTCCTATTTCCACGCAGAAATGGCTAGAAGCAGGTACTTGGTACCTGGCTGCTAATGCAACGGTATATAAGCAGTCCGAAATGTTTCAGTTTAATAATTTGCCATCTTTTCGCTATGAAGATTTTCGCATCTTTATTGATTGGCTCTTTGCTGGGAACGTTGGCGCAAGCGCTTCCCTCGCCGCAACATCATGATGCACGAAGTGTTGTTGTTGCTGCCGAGAACCTGTTTTCAGAGCGTGCTTCTAACACTACTTCAGATCATAAGCAAACTGTCATACGTCCATCGTTTGATACATCCTCTTGTCCTGGTTACCGCCCAGCCGGCCCCGTGAAGACCTCCCCATCTGGCTTCACGCTTCCACTTTCTCTAAACGGAAAGGATTGCCATGCGTATGGTGTTGACATTCGTAACCTCACTTTGTCCGTAGTATATGAGAAGCCCCACCAGCTCCACGTCCATATCTATGACACAGAAGAGCAGCAGTATCAATTACCCCTCGATGGTGCTGGTCTTTTCACCCGAATGGATTCTGACCCTGAAAAAGTGCATAATGCTTCCAACGCTGACGACAGTCACTTAGAGTTCCATCATACCGGAAATGATACTTCATCTCCCTGGGGATTTTGGATCACAAGAAAAAATGCCCCGAGAAACTCAGCACCACTTTTCGACACTCGTCCTAGTCGCATACCTACATATCAGAAACCGATGAACGAAACGATGGTTAACTCACATCGGAATACGACGGCCATGCCGACGCATAATCTCATTTTTGAAAATCAGTACGTCCAACTCAGTTCAGCCTTACCGCAAGATGCGAACTTGTATGGCCTAGGTGAAAGATACTCGGGCGGAAATATAGGCGATGCTGGTTGGAGACTAAATCCTGACAATATGTTGCAACCTTTCTTTACTTTGGATGCTGGGGATCCCGTCGAATCGAACATGTATGGCTACCACCCCGTCTACATGGAAGTCCGTAACTCTACCGAAAGGGATGATAGAATCGATGCCCATGTTGTCGCTTTCCAAAATACGGCGGGTCTTGACGTTCTCATGCGCCGCGGTGTGATTCAATATCGTGGGATTGGCGGTACACTAGATTTGCGATTCTTTTCGGGTCAAGATTCCTCTCAAACATCGCAAAAGCGCGATAATAGTACGGCCAATGCTTCATCTCCCCAGACAGCAATGGAACAATACGTACAGTATGTAAATCTTCCAGTCTGGAATCCTATATGGTCTTTTGGGTACCACCAGCTGCGTTGGGGCTACCGAAACACATCAGAACTCAAACATATCCATAAGGCAATGCGTGAGGCCGATATTCCTCTCGAGACTATGTGGTCTGATATTGATTATCTCAAGAGCTTCTACGACTTCACCATTGATAATGTCTCATATGCAGGTTTAGACGACTTTGTCGATGAACTGCGTAAAAATCATCAGCATTATATTCCTATCATTGATGCTGCCATCCCAGCAGCACCTCGCAACTCGACAGAGGTATACGCCCCTGGAACTCGCGGTAAAGAGCTCGATGTATTCTTGAAAAATACTAACGGAACAACGTATATCGGCCAAGTCTGGCCGGGATACACATATTTTGTGGATGAGCATGCTTCCAATGCCGGCCAATGGTGGACGGAGGCATACACTAACCTCTCGCGAAAGCTAAATTTCAGCGGTATTTGGAATGATATGAATGAACCCAGTTCATTTGTTGTTGGCTCTGCTGGAAATCCAAAAAAGCTTAATGCTGGAAACACTGAGCATAAAGCTGCTACCTCTGCCGACGGTTGGCCTGAAGGCTACGACAATAATACGTCAGGCAACTCTGGTAATATGTACCATCATGGGAAAAATACGTACACTGGCAAAAATATTTTTTACCAGAGACGGAATAGTATGGAAACAATGTCCAAGAGGGATAATCTAAATAGCAAAGACCATTACAAACCTGCAAACTTCCGATATCACAACTCCACTCAAAGATACCTTTGGGACCCACCCTACGCTATTCACAACGGTGTAAAAAACTCAGAAGGTCCGCTAGTTGATAATTTGAACAAGAAAACGGTCGCCATGGACACAGACAGCGTTGCAGGGAAATTCTATGATCTACACAATCTCGATGGCTCTGTGATGATGCACCACACCTATGACGCCCTTCTCAGTATCAACCCTGAGGAAAGACCTTTCATTGTTGGTCGTTCTACATATCCTGGTGTGGGTAAGTATGCGAATCACTGGCTCGGAGATAATTACAGCAAATGGTCATACATGGCGCTGCAGATCCAAGGTATTCTCCAATTTCAACTCTTTGGAATTCCCACAGTAGGAGCAGACACATGTGGATTTGCCGGTAATACTAATGAAGAGTTGTGTAATCGCTGGATGATGTTAAGCGCTTTCGTACCCTTCTATCGTAACCACAATGTGGAGGGTGCTATCAGTCAGGAACCTTTCCGATGGGATTCTGTGGCCAATGCATCTCGAATTGCGATTAGGAAGCGATATGAGCTGCTACCTGAGATATACACTGCTCGGGCTCGCTCTAGTCAGCGAGGCACACCCATGGTCAAATCCCTTTGGATGGAGTTCGCTTCCGCCTCACAATTCGAGCATTTACGCTCGCGTGACACACAGTACATGTTGGGCTCCAATCTGCTGGTGTCTCCTGTACTTGAGCCTGGTACTCGCCATGTCAAAGCGTACTTTCCTGGTGCTGGCGGAAAATGGAGAAATGTTTTTACTTTTGATTCTTTGGATGTCCCAGCTAACAAGAACGTCACCATTCCTGCTCCGATATCTACAATTAATGTGCATATGCGGCCATCTCGAGCTCTCCTAGCACACACCGAGGCTAAGTATACTATACACGAGACCACACAGCAGCCATACAAGCTGCTTGTTAATCTTGATGACAGTGGGAAGGCATCAGGCGATGCGTATATTGACGATGGTTCTAGTATGCCACCCACTCCCAATAAAGAATTATCATTCAGCGCCTCAGGCGACGGCCAACTCATGGGTGACGGAAAAGGTGAATTTGAAATCAAACAGCGTCTCCAAAATGTCGTGTTGATGGGAGTAAAACGCAAACCTCAAAACGTCACAGCTCAAGGGGATGATATACTAATGCATGCCCACTACCATGCGGACAGACAACTCGTTAATATAACAAATCTTGACATCGATTTGAATAATAGGTGGACCATTCAATGGAGCTAGACCATACAATTGAGAGAGCCAAGGCGCCCATGATGGATTATTTGATGTAATCGAGCTATAAATGTCAATGAAAATGCCTCTTCCTACGTGACCGACGCCATATTTCGATGCCAATAATGATAGCCGGTGGAATCAACCTAGCCGAGTTGGTTCTCAATATAGTATAGCTCTTGATGCGGAATTTCTACGGACTCCTATCTGTATAAGACCATGCCAAGCCACCATAAAAGAGCTATAAGATGATTCCCCATACTCTGAATTAAGATTTTCGTTGACTTATCTGAACGCACAACGCGCATACGTACCTACGGAAATAGCGCGGTGTGTACTGACTAGCGAGATAATTACTTGAGGGAATAGGGGTTCATACAGTATGGAACGCAGGTGTAGTTAAAAGCAGCATGAGATCCCCTGGAAGTTTTAGACAATAAATTACTCATGTTCTGTAACAAGGATGATACCTTCGAAATCCTTCGTTTCAGATACAGTACAGCAGTGGGAAAGGCGAAATTCTGACCAATCGAGGAGTAGAGATCGGGATGTACAGGAGCTATCCCATTCATCTTTAACACGACGTATGTCTCCCCCAGATAAAGAATCGAGCGATTCTACAGCAAATGGCCTTTGGGACTCTTCTAGAGCTTCTTATATCACGATCCCCCCTGGTCTTTCGTCTCCTAGAAGTGATATTACAATAGGGCAGAATGATTCGCCTTACAGTCTCCGGATAAACACACACGACACTGACGATGATAATGATTATAATCCGCATATGTTCTCTACAGAGAAGGATGGGCAAATTCATGTATATGGGAAAAGGGACGGGGAGGTGCGAAAGCCTTTGTACTCCGGCATCAAAGACAATATTTACGTCCAAGGGGAATCTCAATTGAATCCAACGAATATACGTAGTCGCTCTTGTCTTCCTCTAAATATGTTTGGTCAAGGCAGAAGAGGGATACTTAGACGTAATAGCGTTTGGAGACAATTTTTACTTCTCATTTTGGTTACAGTCGCGATTTGGGTTCCAAGTTTGGTAGCCATGCTTTTCACTGGTTCCCTTCAAATTCATGATTTAAATTCTCCAACACTCCTTCAAGTTGGGCTATTCTGGTGGAGTTTGTGGCTGAGTGTATCTTGGATCGGACTATGGATTTGTTGGCTACTTGCATCTGTAGCGCCGAGCGTTGTTCGATTGTTTTTAGGTGAGGTAGTATCGAAAGAAAGAAAGAATTCTCTGACATACTGCTTAGGAGCTCTTGCTGAGCCTATGCAACTACAGCTCACGTACTTGAAGTTAACAAAGAGATATTTTTCCACGTTTTTGTGGTGCTTATTGGTGAGAAACAAATTTGATAGTAGTCAAAAGTTCTGACAAGATTGTGCAAAGGTGTGGACAACTTATCTCGGGGTGGTTTGGACTCATTTCCCTGGACGTTCTGCAGCAGACTCCAGTATGCTAAATCCACTCAGCGAACAAAATTCGACAACGCCTTCCAATGTCACTGCTGTATCAAGTGTTTGGGCTTTTGATCTAGACAAAACAACTCTTTCAAGAAATAATGATAAGTTGTTTCTAACCATTTCAACTTCTGCTGGCTGGCTCGTTACCATCTCACGCTTCCTTTTTGGTATATTCTTGTGTAGCGCAATACTATGGGGCGTGAAACTTGTGATACAGACTGTCGCAAATAACTTTCATGAAGTCACATATCATGATCGGATTCTGAAAGCTAAAGTGAGTAAAATGCATTTTCTTTGCCAATTAGACTGCCTTACATTCTTTGTTCCAAGTCCCATACCGAGATTTTAGTTGCTTTAGCCAAGGACTTAAATGAATTCCTCGCAGGCTTTTCAAGTCCAACTTTCCGAAGCTCGACTAAAAACAGACACAATAGCTTAAAGGCACTTCGACCGCAATGCCGCGATTGGTATCAACTGCGAAAACGATTATTACTCAAGGAAGAGGCAAATCAAAGAGTGCAAGGCGAAGTAGAAACAACAAGGCTACCCTTCTTGATGAACGAAATTGCATCAGAGCATGTTGTTGAAACGATCCTAGAGAGTACTGAAGGCACCGAAATACTCGCACAGCAAATCTTCTCATCGTATGCCATCCAAATAAACGAAAGTAATGGAGCAATTGGGCTTGCAATTACATCTGAATCGATTGCTCACCTGTTCACTGACGCTCAAGAAGCTGAAGATGCCTTTGCAGTTTTGGATCAAAATAAAGACGGCGTCTGTACGTACGATGAGATACGTGCTGTATGCCAAGAATTTCATCAGGAGCGAATGTGTTTATTAGCTTCTATGCACGACGTTGACTCAGCTGTTGCAAAACTTGATCACATCCTTGTTACAATATGGTTCACGGCAAGCTGTGTCATTATCGTTGCGCTCCTGAGCACGAAATTTTCCACCCTGATAGCTTCATTGGGCGCAATATTGCTTGGTCTTTCTTGGCTTGTTAGTTCCACAGCGCAAGAATCCCTCAGCTCTGTTCTTTGGGTGTTTTGCAAACATCCTATCGATGTCGGTGATGTTATACTGGTGCCTGGGTTGCTATCCATGCAATCAGCAAGTACTACTCATGACCAAATTGCATCTCTTCAGGGGTATAATGATGGTGATACGTTCGTCGTAGAGGAAATCGAGCTCCTTTCAACCAAATTACGGACTATATTCACGGGGAAGCATGTTTCGGTTTCTAATTATATCCTGTCTCAGAAAGTCGTGGTCAATTACCGTCGCAGCGGACCATTAGTGGAAGTGACGCACCTAAAAGTATCTTATGAAACACCAATGGATTCCATTGAATCTCTCAGACAATCAATGAGAAATTGGTTAGTCACGCAGAACTGCGACTTTGATCCAGACATTCATGTAACAGTGGATGAATTAGACGACCAAAGCCATCTAGGTCTCACTTTGGGCATTCGCTACAAATCGAATTGGCAAGACCCTGAGCTACGACTTAAGCGGCGTAATCGATGGATGACGGCCCTCAAACATATTTTAAAAGTGCATGGAATTGTTGGGCCTGGTCAGCTTACAAATGCGCACAAACATACCACAGAAGAAGCTGTTCCTGTATATGATTTCATGGGTTCTATTGATACAATGGGAAAATATGAGACAAAATGTTGGCACAATAAGACGCCCTTATATGCAAAAAGAGGACGTTCTTCAGGAAATCATGAAAAGTTTTCACGGCTCAATGTTGCTCTCAATCCTCGACAAAGTCTTGACGAAATAACAGAACCTGACGTCAACTTTCGTCAACACGCAAATACCTCAATCTACGTAGATTCAGCCCATGCCAGTGGACAGCCCGTCTGACGTGCAGTCCCAGCGTCTGTATTTTACATATCTCACACCTCAGTTGGGCTGATATTTAGATTGGCATACAATACAATGATCTCACATGACCTGAATTACCTCACAGTGGAGGGTATCGCTTTGGTAGGTCTGTGTGAACGAAAGACCGCGGTTCTTGTCCTTGTGTATTACTTGTGAAAGCACCGCAAGTCTGCTGGCTGTCGTGTCCTTGAATAACATACTTGTATGTGACGAGACCTTCCAGGCCCACGGGCCCACGGGCATGAATTTTACCTGTAGAGATGCCGACTTCAGTGCCAAAGCCGTATCGGAATCCATCACTGAAGCGAGTACTGGCGTTGACGAAGACGTTAGCACTATCCACGGCACGGACAAAGGTAGCCGCAGCTTGGTTTTGTGTCTCTGACCCTGAGGTCTCTCCTGAAACAGGAGCAGTAAAGATCACATCTGTATGGTGAGATCCATGCGAATTGATATGGTCCACGGCCTCGTCCAGCGAATCGACAGTCTTGATTGCTACATCCAAAGATAAATATTCCGTATCGAAATCGTCCTGTTTCGCTTTTGCCATACATGTATCGTTCTGCAATGTGGCATCCAAGCTCGCGACAATCTCTTCAGTGGCGTGAACAGTTACCTTGGCACTGATTAATGCTTGTACAATCTTCTTAACCAGACCGGTCTGGAGGTGTTGCTTGTGCACCAAGATAGTCTCGAGCGCATTGCAGGCCGCGGGGTAGTCTGTCTTGGCATCCACGATGGTCTCTGGAACCAAAGAGGCAACAGCGTCTTCGTGCACATATGCACAACACAGTCCATCGGCGTGACCCATG
The DNA here is from genome assembly GCA_037044235.1 of Meruliopsis variegata. Taxonomy (NCBI): domain Eukaryota; kingdom Fungi; phylum Basidiomycota; class Agaricomycetes; order Polyporales; family Irpicaceae; genus Meruliopsis; species Meruliopsis variegata. The sequence goes on from JAWLTJ010000007.1 coordinate 383,176, forward strand.
ACAGGGATACTCGACTGTTTTTGGATACTTCGTACAAGCTCGTTGCTTCCACGAGGAATGACGAGATCTATATGTTGGTCCAGATTGAGAAGTCCAGCGACGTCTTGCCTGGTTTCAACGGTTTGTATCAGATCGCTTGGCAACGCGTTGCTCTCATCTAGAGCTTGACGTAAGTATTTGGAGAGAACTGCGGCAGTGTGCGTTGATTCCTTCCCGCCTTTGAGAATGGCTGCATTACCCGACTTGATACTGAGGCAGGCGATATTGATGATCACCTCCGGACGTGCCTCAAATATACAAAGGAGAACACCGATCGGGCAAGTGATGCGATAGAGATCCAAATTCCCGTTCTTATCTGTGCTGTTTCCATTGGCCAATCGCTTGGCAATTGTACATTGTTCGAGAGGATTGGGCAATGCCGCGACTTGTTCGATCCCATCAAGCATTCCTTGCCACTTTCCTGGCTTACTGAAGAGATCAAGTCGGGCTATCAAGGAGGGGGACATCCCTGCGTCCTTTGCTTTGGCCACATCCGTTTCATTTGCTTTCTGGACCTCGGTACGAGAGCCATCTAAAAGGGATCGCAACCTGTACAGTACAGAACATCTTGTCTTGTCTCCCTCATTTCCTGACGGGACTGCTCTCGATGCGCTGTAAAATGCTGCCTTGGCTCGGCGAGCGATGTCTTCTGAAGCACCACTCATGGTGTGTTCAATCCAACTCATTCCAAAATCTTCTAGACGCGTGACTCACAGAAAAAACGTGCCCGTGCATTCCTCGGCCCACGGATTTGTGGCTTTCCGGGCAGATGCAGGTTCAACTTTCACAAAAGCGTGTGCAAGCGATTGTGTGCCTGCCCGAGGGCGGGGCAGGCATTCTTCCTCTCTGTTCGCTTGGAAATATCCCCGCAAGCAAAACGACAATTATCAGATTCAATTGAATTGAAAGGAGACATTCCGAACACAGCGATTTGCGACTTCCATCAGTTTGCAATTCTGGCAATGCTCACTGCGCGGTACGCAACGTCGATTCGTGCTATTCAACCACTCAGATCCGGCACAGCAGTAAGTCGATACCAACAAACACGTCCTCTGTCTATTTCCAGTGCGAACATGTTTGCCTTGACCAAGTTTCGAGGCAATCCCGCCGATCAACCCAAAACGTTCTCGCGCCAGGATACTCTGCCACGCCTTCCTGTGCCTCCGCTTGAGCAGACTTTTCGACAGTATCTGAACTCGCTGGACCCGATTTTCCGTCAAGCAGAGGAGCTGGGGCAATTGCCAAAAGGCGCGACAGCCAAGTCTGAATTGGAGAAACGAGCGCAATGGGCTCGTCAAGCTGTTCAGCCGGGATCACTTGTCCAGAAACTGCAACAACGCTTGATCGGTAGGTGAGAACATGCCTTTATCTCCCTCTACTGACACGGCTCTTCTAGATGTGGACCGCACCACTCCTGATAACTGGCTTGATGACCGCTTCTGGCTTCAAAAGGCGTACCACGAGTGGCGTGTTCCTCTTCTGGTGAATTCAAATTGGTGGCTGATGCTACGTGCAGATGAGGGAACGCCGGCTGCGGAGCTTGAATCCACGTCTTCATCCGTCCAACGGTCCGGTGATCTTGTACCAGATGCTGATCTGGCCAAAGCGCTTGGAAGCAATGACTGGGAAGGTGCTGAGTGGGGCATTCGTCGGAGTGCTTGGCTTGTCTATCGACTTCTCGTGTTCAAGCAGCGTCTAGATGCGCAAGACATTCTTCCCGATGCCTCCAAAGCAGGAGCTTTCTGTATGCACCAATACACGAGGGTGTTTGGTGTGACACGAATTCCTGCCATACCTCACGATTACAACACAGCCACGCCTCACCCCGCACCCGCCCGCCACATCACAGTGACTGCTCGCAATAACTTTTACTCGCTTCAGGTCCTGAACGAGAACAATGAGATTCTTCCTCTGCCGGAAATTGAGGATGCATTGGCAAGCATTATCCAAGATGCTCGTAAGGCAGACGGGAAAGCAGTCGGAGTTCTCACGGCCATCGGTCGAGACGATTGGGCAAGAGTGAGTGCTTAGTGTATTGCATCCGATTAGTATTGACCATGAACTGTCTTTAGTCACGCGAGCACCTTCTCTCGCTTTCGGAACAAAACCGCGCTACAATCAACTCTATAGAAGACAGTCTCTTTAGCATCAGTCTTGAATCCTCCATTCTGCCGCTTCCTGCCGAGCATGCGGATGTGGCCCACCCATCTACGCCTGCGTCTGTGGATGCACATGCACGCAATGTATCTGGTGCCGGACGTGGAGGCTTGAATCGCTGGTTTGACAAGGCAATCACTCTTGTTGTGGAGCCCAATGGCCGTGCTGGCCTGCTAGGAGAGCACTCGCCGTGCGATGCATTGATTCCCAGTATTCTTGCCGAATTCGCTGCAGCAGTACCCGCTCCTAAGGTTGGTGAGCCCCTTCCTCGAGACTTACCTGGGACCGTATCATCGTCACCTCAATCACCGCTTTATATTAAGTTGGCCTTTGATACAGACTCTCAGGTAGAGAACGACATCCGAAAAGCATTTGACGAAGCACGCAGAATATCGGGCGAAAGCGACATAGGCGAACTCTGGTTCGACGAATACGGAACGGACTGGATCAAGAAGGTGGCAAAGCAGAGCCCCGATGCGTTCATGCAACAAGTTCTCCAACTAGCTTTCGCTCGCGTCAAAGGATTCCAGACACCAACATACGAGACAGCAAGTACACGTATGTTCAAACACGGTCGAACAGATGTGATCCGAAGCTTCTCATCAGAAAGCTACGACTTTGTCAAGGCAGTCCTCCGCTCAGACACACCTTCATCGCAGATATATGACCTTCTGACGCAGGCTACCAAGGCACACAACCTACAAACACGCAACTCTTCGATGGGTAAAGGCATCGATCGACACTTGACAGGCCTTCGCCTAGTATACGATGCTTCCGAGGACGGTGCTATTTCGTCTGCTTCATCGAGTGGAAACGGAGAACGTCCGGGCCACTTCTATGAAGGAGCCGAGCTCTTGTTCGGTGACAATCTGCTTGGTGAGAGCCAAGCATGGAAGCTAAGTACGTCTGGGCTGTCTGCAGGAAACCTTTTGGCTGGTACTGGATTCGGTACGGGCTTCTCAGACGGTTACGGCATCAACTATTTGACTGGAAGTCATCTGCTTAAGTTCGGCATCGAGGGCAAGCACCCTGCACCTCTCGGGCAAGGCGAGCTTGGTGAAAAGCCGACCAACCATCTTGCACGCGAGATCGTCTGGTCACTTAGATACCTGCGCGAGCTCTGCGAAAAGGAAGCCCCTGCTACTACGCAGGGCTCCAAACTTTAAAAAGTACTGCTATGTAAATTCTATGCATCTTTTACATCATTTCGTCATTTCTCTCAGGTGTTTCAACACCATTTGCCCTACTTCTTCCATCCCTCTTGCGTTCGGGTGCAGAGGAATACGATGCGAGCGTTTGAGTATCTCCTGCATAGAGAATCCATCACACCATGGATCATCGCTGCCAAGAGCATGACCATTCCTTGAAGCGGCGTCGACACTGATTCGAGTGCACCATGAGCTCCTGAATGGGTCGTCAGCGATGCTCGCATAGACGTCGCTGAGCATTCTGGCAACTCGACAATGTTTGATGACTTGCTCTGGTCGTAGTCCTGTGCTTTGGCAGCACTTTTCTGTCCACTTTGCACCGTCCACGTCATTGATGTCGGGGAAAAGAGCAAGGTACTCGACCAAGACAATTTGAGCATTGGGAGCGCGTTCATGAATCGTGTCAACGGCGTTGGCGAGGCGTGAAGCGACTTCATCGGCTGTGGAGCAGGGTGGCTTAGGTTGTAGAAGAAATAAAATCCATCCGAGAAGCCATCCTAGCCAGCTGGAAGCCTGGAGACAATCTAGAATTGCATGTGAAACATAGCCTACGTCGTTTCCTCCAGCGGTGAGCAGGACCAGGTCGGCATCGGCAGGCACGTCCATCAGCTGAGGACGAAACATGCCGTCCGAATCTCGCACGGCGGGTGGGCCAGAGGCCTTGCGGCCTTGTAACGGTGCTTGTGGCTCGTCCACAATATTCCTCAATGTAGCACCCGACACGCTTAGATCCGTCAAGACTACGTTTCCCATTGCCCCCGCTGCAATGTGAGCGTAATTACGGCTCGATCGTCCGGCACTCGCATTCTTTACGGGCTCAATGCCTGGACCTGCTGCGAATGAGCTTCCTACACACACAATCTTTCGAACAGCGGAGCTCATTGTGCTTGGAGGACGTCACTCGAGACGCGTGGAGCAAGTCCATGCAGACTTATGTCTGTCGCAAGCAAGCCCTGCTCAGATCGGCAGCATCTTGATCCACGTCCTTACCCATTATGAGATCAAAACAAACTCTTCCATGAAGGTTGACATATTATTACAGCGAAAAGTCTCTATGATCTCTAGATGTACATACTGGGGCGTTGTATGATGAGGATCAAACAAATTCGGTGATTCAGTCGAAATGGCTCGATCGAAAAGAGCCATCTTCCACGGTGGACTGCGCGTGAGATGTTTATGGGTTACAATTCTATTCTATGGTATTGCTACAAACAAGTACGGTACTGTTACAGAAATGAAACATCCTGAGTGAGCGTGTCGACTTCAGAGGCTTGAAGTCCTAATTCTTGCCAACGCTTTTCCGACGCAGACTCGACTGCCGGTCCTTGCAAGTCTCGTATCAGTGCTTGTAGGAGAGATCGAGCTTGGCGTTTCGATGCATCATCGACCTGCGCCCACGCTTGTGCCGCTACAGAGCCTTGCGAATCGAGTGATTTGCGGACTTGCTCTACAAACGTAAGGCTTGCACGTACGCCTTTTTCAGCATAGTCCAAGTCATTGCGTAGCTCTATGTCGCCATCAGGACCCGCTGCGGTGGATAGTTCGTTGGAATTTGTAGCGTCTGATGGCACTTCTCCGGGAGACAAGAGTGACGCAATAAGTGTGGCGAGCAGTCCCGACGACACAAGAAGAGGCGGAATGCAGGGATGGTCGACGCCGCTTCGTAGCGTCGCTGGACCTTGCTCTAGGGGCATTGGCGGCAAATCCGAGGAGGGTGCACTTGCAGCATTGCCAACAGGCGCCAAAGCACGCGAAGAAGATAGAGGTGCGGAACTGTCTGTGGGCTGCTTGTGTTTACGTTGGGAAGAGTCATCTTGGAGAAGTAGTGTGTTGACCAGGAACGCCGCCTTACGTCGGAGAGAGACGTCTGGATCGAGTAAAGCACCCTTCAAGGCCGACCAACCATCTTCTTTACCAAAAAGATCAACTGCCTTAGCGTTGTGTTTGATAATTCCGCTGAGGGCATACAATGCTTTGCTGCGCACTTGGCCATCTGCACCATGGCTAAGTAGAGACAGAATTGGCTTCAAAGGCTCGTGTTGCAAAATTTCCATCTGGGCCTTATCATTGTTTTGCACGGCAGTGCCAAGGATCCATAATGTAGCTGTCTGAATCCCAGGCGTAGAAGATTGCTCAGTGAGAAGTGTGAGGAGTGGCTGCCACATCTTCATGTTGGTCATGTTGTTGGCATTGTCTATCTGTTCAATGAGCATCTCGAAATTGTCCAGTGCTTGTACACGGTCTTCCTCTGACCTATTACTGTCCAAAGCTGCAGCTAATTCTTCTTGCATCATCTGCGCTTCACTTTTCCCCATCAATGCCTGGTACAGAGCAGGATCAGCTAAGTCCGGGCGTTTGCCATCGGCAATATCCTTAGCTATCTCTTGCATATTGGCGTCCTGAGCGCCATTACCACTCTGAGCAATGGACCACTTGAGCAGGTCGTCTTGCGTGCGGGGTTGAGGTCGCTGTCCAGCCATCTTCTACAATGGAGCTCTAAACGCAAACGAAGTTGTGTAAAAATAAGGACTATTATACGTTACAAATCCACGCTTGGCCCACCTCCATCTGGTTCCCAGAAACGCCTAGAAACATCACGTAGCTGGAAATCCACGCACAGACGCACGGCGCAAGTGCCTAGAAGGGAATGGAAAAATTGATTGCACGTGATACATATATATTGTGATTATCATACACCATTATACTATTATGACTTGTCTTTGCGCCCGAATCCAAATGTTCTGCTTAATGTGCTTCTTCGTCGAGAATTTGCCTGTGATGCATCAGATTCGAGCTGTGGATTCGCTGTTGACGGCCTGCGTAGCGAAGTTTTCCGTCCAGAGGATGTAAAGACGCGGCCTCCACCAGAGGATGTCTGCGCCTCGGCATGACCTTTGCTCGAGGGCGGCGAGCCAAGGCCCAGTTGAGAGATATCCGAAGGGGTGGATAAGTCTGCCAATGGACCTCCTGCACCTGACCTGCGTCTCGCATGCTTGGCGATTTTTTCTTGTTCTTTCTTGTTGAGTGGACGATCCAAGGGTGCCCAGGCGGCTCCAGCGGATGTTGCGGGCCGCGAGGAAGGGACATGGATCTTTACGGTGTTGGTAGAAGGGGAGGGATCCATGGTTTCGCCTTCTAGTATGTTTCTTTGTGCAGTGTTGTTGGTATCAGAGACCCGTGTAGGTGACTGTTGACGGCTTTTGTGTTCTAAGTGATTCTCGTTGGACGGTACATTGAGATCAGACGTCCGACTGCTTGACGAGCGAGGAACTGTATCGTCTTCTTTAGCCTCTGGTGAAGACAAATGCGTCGATGCCTTGGCAGGGATAGCCACAGGGGCTACCAATGGCTGAGGTATCGCAGGTGGACTAGGCGTAGTACTCTTGCTGCTGCCATTATTGGTCTCTGGCACGGTCAACTGTTGCGTGGAGACAGATGCCTTTCGCGGCCGCAGAGAACTGAGCCAAGATGATCCCTTTACGGACTCCGTGAGAAGAGGAGTGGGAGAAGAGTCTGTTGCACCTGGGGAATTCACGTTGCTCGCCCTTCTGCCGAATCGCGATGCTTTGCCTTCAGCAGGCGTGCTGGTTCTGGATGGCGGCGAGGTGATTGGCTCCGGTGTGACGGTTTTTTCTGGCTGTGCACTGTCTGCCGACAGACCATTAGACGCAAACAGGCTTGCCAGTGGTCTGGACTGCTCTTGCCGTCTCTTGCGAGTCTTTTCCTGTCGGAGGGCCTCAAGGTCAGGGAGACCAAGCGTTTTGAGATCTAAATCGACTGCCTGATAGAAAAGCACATAGGCACTGCCAGTACCTGGCGTGTCTCCGTAGTACCGCTGGATATCTTCCTCATCGATTACGCGGATCGTTTCGTCGTCAAACACGAACCATCGTGAGCTGACACGAAGAATGGCAATATAGTGACCATGATGAGGGCCTGTACCTATATGTACGATAATCCCGTACAGTCTGTACAGTTTGTCCGGATCATCGGCATCGTCTGAAGTGTTGCACAAGCGAAGCTCCATGGGGAAAACAACGCGAAAGGCAAGCTTCACAAACTGTCGAGAATGTAAATCAATCGTAAACACATGCCGATTCAGTCTACTCACTCGACCCATGGATTCCTCGTACTTGAACCGTTTCAAGTGCAATGCAAGCACATTTGGCTGCTTCTTGATCTTCATTCTCTTCTCCGCCTCTTGGAGGCCCGAGCATGTATCACAGAAAAACTTGTTGCGTGCACAGAGCATCTCACTAGCACTGAACTGCTGTAGGCAGGCCGAGACGCTTGTGTTGCGCTCGATATCCAGAGACAGGTCCAAAAATGACTCGTCCCGAGAGCTCACAGTCTCACATGTAAGACAGCGTGTCTCGTTTGTCAAAACCCCCTCGAAGAGACGATGCACGAGTGTTTTTCCGCCAGGCGTCACATCTAATACGCCTGGCGTGTCCGCTCTCGTGACTTGCCGCCCCTGAGACGAAGCTTCCTGGACGATCTCGTCACCGATGGCGTTCAGAATATGATTCAAAAGTTCATGTGCATCTTGATGAGCTGTGGAATCAAAAAGCATGTTGCTTTTCTTCAGACTAGCCAGAAACGCCTTAATATCATGATCTGGAACGAGAACGGTTGTGCAACAGTTGGACATTTTCGACGCTGTTCCAAGCCCAGAGGCAGCCTGGCCTGAGCCTGTTCCGGGACGACTGCTTGCTTTCCGTGATAGACCTGAAACTAGATAATTCGAGGTAGACGGCGTGACCTGGTCGCGTGGAACAGACTGAACAGTAATAGATGCATTCGACATGCGCTGAAAGAGTGTACGTAAAGCAATGAATAGCGTCGACGGCTCCAAATCTTGCACATCCTTTTTGACAGAATCGCTTGAGGTGCTAGCTAGTTTTTCGATCCCCTCTTGCGCCGTGGGGGCAAGTTGGTCTGAATCGCTGTTGGGTGGAGACACAGAAGCCTTTTCGGTCATCTTCTCCCCTACATCCATGTACGCCAAGATCGATTCTCGGAAAGGATCGCAGAACCACAGCAATTGCATGACCGAATTTACGTAACAGGTGTTGCCAAAGTTCTCCATTCCAAGCATATTGGGTAGGTCCATTGGATCGTCCGGCGTGGGTGCCCACTCGATCTCTTCTCGCTCGTAAGTGGCATCATGGAAACTTGGCTGTTGTGGAGGAAGTTGCGTCGCTAGGTTGCCTCCTACATTGAGCAGACCACGCCACGAGAACGACATAGTCGCCGTCAGACGCAATCAAGCCTGACGTCGAAACTCAGCGTTGCTTGGAGGCAGTGAATTCTGGATGACACTCTAGAAGAATTTTAAAAAGACACTGTGCCTTGGTGGCTGATTCAAGATCATGAATCGTCGGACAGGTGAGGAGATCCCACACAGAGGGAAGGCGCGCGTTGGTGGGTTCGACCTTTGAGAATTTTGCAGGCACAAAGGAGTGTCAGAGGCCTTTTCTCGAAAGTACGTCGCCGCTTGGGAGAAAACCGATATTGGCAAAGAGCAAGGTTGTCTTTCCTCCACGCAGGCGCGCCAGGAACGCTGCTTGGGCACGAATAAACGAGTAAATCAGACTCGCGCTAAATATCGGGCATAGGAAGCTGAGCCCCCAAACAAAAAGCGTGTTGCTTGGCAACGGTCTAATAGATAGCCCACGCACAAGATTAGCAGTCATTCATTCGTACGACAGGGGGACAAAGCTTCTGGTAGTATGGTCAGGTCTGCCAGCGATTCACAAAAAGTAGTAATACGTTGTTCCGCGTACAGTCTCTGAGATTTCTACTAGACAGTGCAGACTGTGCGACGGCACAAACGCTGATGCATCACAGAATTTAGTGGGCTGAGGCCCAGTTGTCTGGGAAGCTCCGCGCCCTCCGTAAGACATGATCATCACGCAAATATGTGCGCGGGTAGCAAAAATGCACGTGCACCATTCTAGGGTAAAGTAGGAAGCCATCGGTGGTGCGCGCGAATAAGAAGTATCTCGCCTCCATCCCACCGGTCCGCTCCCTAGACTTGACAAGGATGCTTGCTTCTTCTGCACAGCGCACCACCACGGTGCTTCGTTCGCGAGGATTCCGATCTATCCACTCTTCTGTGCCACGAAGTGCCGATGTCAAGAGTGCAGCCGAAGGTGCATCCAAGCAGCTTTCCAATCTTGCCGAGCGTGCCAAGGCCGTTAGTAAACCATTGGCTGAGCGCGCCAGCTCGGCAACAGGAGGTATGTGGTGATTGCAAATCGTAGACTCTCACTCATTGTACCCATCTAGTTAATGTGCCTGCTCTCGGCGAGACCCTCGGATATAACTTACGTGTGGCAGGCTCCATCGCCAAGCAAGTGTATGTCGCTGAAGGTCTTGCACCCCCTCGATCATTCGGCGTTGTACAAGATGCATATAAGACATTGTACGAACGTGCGTCGAATCCCAACTACTGGTCTCAGATCTGGAACAATGGTGAATGGCGCAAGGTGGCCATTTACGCCGTGGAGGCCTATGGCATTTTCACAATTGGGGAAATGGTGAGTTTGTGGGATGAATGGATCTTCTTGAGAAGACAGTGTTTTGTCTCTGCGACAGGCAGCCATTGCTGATCTGGAAGGAATGATAAGTCCCTCTTCTCTTGTTCATCACTGACACGCCCTTCTCCCAGATTGGCCGACGGCACCTTGTTGGTTACAAGATTGACAAATCCGCACATCCTGAGCACGGATCTCATCACTAAGCTGATTATGTACAATCTTTATATACTCTTGATACATGGCAATACAAATGATTTCATGGAGGCGAGAGAAGACTGTCACGTGCACGCGATTTTTAGGGAGTGGCGCTCTGTTCCAACACTTGCTTTGGACTCTAACAACGAGCAGATGGACAGTCTAGCATGGCCTCGGATGAGCAGACTCCCCGCCTAACTGCGGAGATATATCCGAATCCCTCGATACCCACAGATGCCTATCCAGCGATTGCTGCGGCTTTGCAATCGTTTGTCGACCACCACCTCGTTGTGAACAGTTCAAGCGGCACCACTCACCAGAAGTACATTTGGTACAGAGAACCATTATGCTTCACTGTGGGTCAGCGTACAGACAGCCAAGTGCCCTACATTACAGCGTCCATGCGCCATGGAGGCAGCATTGAGGACGAGTGGCTCGCTGTTCATCTCCTCGTACTCACCACACAGTCACCCCTGTTTTCCTTACAGAAACTTCTCTCTGGAGTAACACACCAGCCACTTGACAATATACATGGCCCAGGCCTCGTTGTTGATATACAAGACGAGGATGGATTGTTTCCGCTCATCGAAGCGGCGGAAGTATTGCCCAATTGGATACAGCCCTCCAATGCAGGCAGGAGACTATGGCTGATTGACGGGAAGTTCCATCTCATTCCGCCACAAACGCATCTGGGGGATGAAACATCGGGTGATGCAGATGAAGCCACGTTCGATGAGACAAAGCCCCTCAAGGTGTCGACGGCACTTCATGTCTTGTATCAGGGTACCTCTGTGCAAGAATTCCAGACTTCCCCGCCATTCTTCAAAAGTCTTGTCTCCCAACGCATGCCCTCTTTTCCCTCGCTTGATTGGGCCATGGAGAACCAGCATACTACGTTGGTGTACCTTCCAGAGAAGGCTGCTCGGGTCTTTCGTGCTTACCCACAAATTGTGTCCACTGTTGCGGAAGCGTTTCAAGCACGCGAAGGTCCGGGCGATGCTCGACGCCTGCGTGACATGGTCGAGTTGGCAAGTAATTCGGAGAGATCGGATGTGCACTCAGCAAAATCAGACGGCGATAGCCTTCTTGAGCCGCTCTTAGTTCCCATTCATCTGCCGCGTCGTCTATACGCGACATTGCTTGCCGAACGGTACTTCCCGCCAAAAGCCTTTGGGAGCCTTTGGAGGGACAGCGTCATGGCGTATTGGCAAATTATGGAAGAAGAGATGCGCCAAAAGAGTGCTCTCTCCCCACAAGAAGATTCTGCAAACATCGATACAAAAGAGAGGGAGCGCACCAAAAACCAGGGGCGACGCAGGGATCTTGGTTGCAAGCTCGCCTGTGGACTGGAGCTTCTGTTCGGCACTATGAAAGACCGCAGAAGAGCAAATCCAAAGAGCTTGTTCTACGATGGTGCCAGTATTCGTTCAACATTGCCGTATGCTCAGTTTATCAAATCACTTACTGCATTAGGGTATTTCGGTGACTCCATTCAGGACAGTCAGGAATGGAAGACCCGAGAAGAAAAGGCGTTTCAGCTATGGAAAAGCACGGCGAGCTCGCCGTCTGAGAACGCGCACGACCATGTAACAGATGATGTGATCCTCTCACTAGACAGTCTCGGCACGCTTCCACCCCACCCACTGCAGCATCAAAGTACAGCAGGAGAGGCTGTTCTATCGCTCCAGGAAGATCCAGACGACTTTTTGTACGACTTACCATTCGACGATAAAGGCGAATCCCAGAACAATGAGTACAAGGAGGGTATGGATGAAGACGAGTGGGCAGAGAGAGAAGCAATGAAACAGATCAACGCTTTTTCAGAGAAACTTCAGGGGTTTGTGGAGGGGAAAGGTGATGCAACAGGCGCCCTTTTCGAGGATGAATACATGGAGAACGACGAAGATGATAGTGATACTGACAGTGTTATCGATGCTAGAAGACAAGTGGAAGCTATGAGTCCTGAGGCACGCCAGAAAGCCATGGAAAATATCGTTCCAGCCCTCAAGGAAGGCGAATGGGGGGTCCAGTATACTGATGCGCCACGACCGGTAACCAAGTCAAATGGAAAGAATGCAAACACTCCCTTTGCTACTGTAGAAAAGGAAATGCCTATGACAGTAGATGAGGAAATCCAAAGCGAAGCTGTGCAGGAGGACGCAAACGTGCACCGGTCTGGTACTCTGCGAGGGTTTTCCAGGCATGTCAGATACGAAGGTGCCTCCGATTCAGAAGAGTCTGTCGACGATGAGATTTTACGTGCTGGAGAGACTGAAGACGATCGACAGAGCCGTGCTCATTTTCTTGGACTTGAGAAAGAGCTCTCCGAACAGAATGAGATGAGACGCATGGCCAAAGAAGACGGTGATCTGGCAGATTCCGACAACGATGACGATGAAGGCGATTATCGACTTGGGCAAGACGATCTGAAGAACTTTCTTGATTTTACAAGGAGGGAATTGGGATTGTCTGAAGAACAATACGAAGCTATTCTAAGTGAGCGCAGGGAACGCGGTGCTTACGTACCCGATTTCAACAACAAACAGCCTACGTCTGTCCACAAGAACAAAGCAGGATTTGCAAACAAACAGCGTAACAAAGTTACTCCATCTGTCTCCGAACAGCCCTCTTTGCTGAGTGATGGCGAAGGAGATGAAGAGGAAAACGAGCATGAGAGCTTCCCTGGAGTAGATGAGTATGGTGTCAAGAGTTCACAAGACCGCATAGCGTATATCAAGCAGAAGCGAGTTGAGAAGGACAAGGCGTTAAGAAACCAACGCACAAGTATGAAGGAGAAAGATCGAGCTAAGCAAAGAGCAGACAAGTACCTTTCAACCGTGGAACTTCAATCTCGTAAAGATTCCGACGCTGCCGATGAAAACTCATTTTCACGCCTCATGGATGCTATGGACGACAAGCTTGCACATCTTCAAAGTGGGTCTCATGAAGCTTACCAGCCAGACTCCACGGAAAATCACCAAGTGGACACAGACGACTTAGATGAAGATATGAACGATCTGTCAGCACAAGATGCCGAGCTTCTGGAGAAGATGCTTCATAGTGGCCCTCCAGCATCACTGCAATCATTGCTTGCAAAAGAAGGCGATGCAGATCATCACCCGCTCGGCCTTTCTGAGACGGAGAGAAGTATTATGCACAGTATGTTACGGAGTTACCAGTCGCAAAACGGCAGTGCAGGCCCTGTCGGCGCTTTGGCTGGCCGATTGGGAGTCGATCTGCCACATAATTCGGAGTAAATGTACACGTCATTATTCCTTGTATGATACATATTGTAATTGTATGTAGTCTTGCCTATAAGACACCTAGCTTTTCTCCGACAGTGGCCGGCCCACAAAGTTCATCGTGAGAGAATTGCCAATTCGCTTTGATACCGTGCGAATCGCGGAGCCGCACATTTACCTGAGAGCGCTCGAGTGCCCGAATCTTAGAACACATTCAAATGATGGCGCTATTGGAGTATGTCTTGTGGTGGTAAAGCGAGCGGCATGATACGCCTTTGTATCTTCCGTCTTCGTATAACATCAAGGTTTCCACAACTGTACACGCTAAGCAGCTACGTCTGCCGCATAATTCACATGGGACTTACCAAATTGGTCATTTATGCGGAGTTGATGTAAATTCTACATTCATGCATATTCATGGTGCAGGCACACATGCGCTTGAACGAACTAAGGACCCGAAACTCGCTACTTTGCATGTTTGAAGTTTCAAGCTATGGTACCTATGCATTGACAGCAGCTGCTGCTGCTAGTGACAAAGCACTTGCGTGCAGTCTCTTTCTTCCACCCGGAGTGTGAACGTAAATTTTAGTCTACAATACGGCTAATTGACTTTGCTGAAAATGAAAATTTAAACGGCTCCGTGAGCTTGCTCAGACCACTTTTATTCGAACGACCAGATCCCAAGGCTTAGTGCCGAGCATCTTACATGGATGACGAGGCCGATCGTTAGTGTAGAGGCATAAGCAGATTATCAAATGCAGAGGGTAATAGTCAGTCCTGCCAATTTTATCTTTGTTAACTAAGGCAGATGATCGGAGGCACGAATGATACCAAATATGCGTGGTCATACTTTGTCTCTTGCAGCCCAGTGTTTAGGGAGGGAAGAGCTGGTGTCTAGACATCATGCACTTTTACCCACGCATTGTACGGCAGGCAAAAAGGTGTTGTAGAGAGGCGTTGTTGTAACTCAGATCTGCTTGCTTGAACGTTGGCGCAAGATGACTAGAGCAAGGGCCTTCCCTCCCGTACGCATCGAGTAGCTTGAGAATCGAGTGCATTAACTTTGCCCTTCGTCGACGATCGGGTTACTGTACCTTTTTTTAACTCTGAAGTCTGTGCAGTTTGTTTGGTGATACGGATCCGCTGAATTGCTGTTTAGTAGACCACTTTTGGCCGGACGGATGCTTGCCCGCTGCATGGGGGGCTGTTGACAATGGACCAGACTATCAGCTCAGTGACGAAAGAACCGATGGTTTGGTTTGCATTCATGAACTTTATTTCTGCTGTGGTGTAATGCCAACACAGTGGCAAGCAAACGCTCGGAAGCGAGTCGTCCCTTTCATAAGGGTGTTGACGCATGAACAAAGGCAAGATAATTCAAAATGCAGCGTTTGGCTTTGGGCGTACCACTACTGATAACAGTCCCACCAGGGGTGAAGTGCTTTAAACTTTAATCCACCTCGTTTAGGGTGGTCTTCGGCAATTCGAGATTTGACAGCACCCGACCGAATTCGTACCAGGAGTCGAGGTGCTATATAAGATACCCAAACATTTATTTCTCACGCTCAATCCACTCATTCAAAGCTCACCTAGAACTCTTTCCCACGTAATCATTGGTTTGACTTCAGTCCTTGCTTATAGACTTCCTTAGACATCAGCACTTCTTGCAATGCTTGGGCTTTTCTTTGCAGAATCTGTTCAAGCAGAATCTGCTAAATACCGTCCCACTAGCTCCCGACAACGTTTTCTGCCCCATTCAACAAATGCATTCCTTGTGGACGATGGTGTTGTATTCAGAGCCGGGACAAATCTGAGTGATACGTTGCATCAAGTTTCATCAGCAACATATTTCGATTTCAAGGGTACACCGTCTGTATCTTCTCCCGTTTTCTCGACTGCGTTCTTGATCATCACAGGGGTTCTCCTCTTTCTTGTGTCAAATTCGAGAATACAATCCAAATATCCCTCCTGGATCAAAAAGCTCCTGCCCCGCCAGAATGTAAGTACAGCTATTTCATCTGCCATTGCATGTGTGGCTGCTAGTCTGCAATTATCGCCATGGGCAGCGTAATATTCGATCAGAATATTCTACGTTGTTTCACATTTGCGTCACTAGAATCTGTCTAGATCTGAGACAGGAACATGCAGATGCCCACTAGCCCACTCGGTTCCGACTAAACGCGTGTTACTTACTCTCTTTTCCATAGAATCCTCTTGCGCATCTGCAAACTCCCCCCGTTGTGCACATTCCTTTTGAAATTCAGAGTTCTCCTCAGGCGCCTGAAGCCTATGTCAAAGCACTGGAAGACAACGGGAGTGACGTCGTCATCATTCCGCGACACGGTCGGATGGAATACGTCGTTGATTATCGTCATGTGAATGATGTCTTGACCGATTCCACGCGATTCAGCTTCGAGCACGCAGTACTAGGCATGCTCCACATGGATTTTATGCAATGGTTCAATGGTGGCTCGTTCGTTCAAGATCTTGAAAAATTGGTGTCCAATGGCGTAGTCCCAAGATTGCGTCCGATAGTGGAACGTTTAGCATCTGTATTCACAAATGAAGCTCACGGGATGTTTGAGCGCATAAAATCTTCCAAGGATGAGAAACTCGTGATCTCCGACACTTACCACTGGGTGCACAGATCCATTGCTGAGGCCATGGTGATTCTGATTTTTGGCGAGAGATACAATTCGCCGGAAATGACACAAGACTTTATGAAAATTGCAGTGGCCATTTCGGAATTGGCTGGTATTTTCGAGAACACCAAAGGCTGGAAGCGCTTCCCTGGGCTTTGGTCGCTGAAAACGACACTTTGGGCCATCTTTGGCACTATAGTGCCCACGTATTTCTTCAAGATTCTTCCACAGCTCTGGCGTAACCGACAGTTCCATCTGGAACGGGGAATGGATGTGGAGAACAACGAATATGCACCATTCTTTGATTTGAGCGCCGCTCGACGCCGCAATGTTCAGACAGGGAAACTCGGACTTGTTGGATTTGCCTGGAGTGCCACGGTCTGTCTGGGCATCATTTTTGCCAGCATTCACCAGACTGCTGTAGTAGCTGCCTTTTGTGTCTTGATCCTGGCACAGAAACAGGACGAATATCTGCCAGCTCTGCAACAAGAATGGGCGGAAGCCGTAGCAGTTGATGCGGAAGGTAATCACCATCTGACAGTCGACTCTCTGCGAGATCTTTCTCTGCTAGATTCGTTCATTCGCGAAGTTATGCGCACAAAAGGAGATACCTTTGCACCAGTTCGTTGGGCAACCAAAGACACGCAAGTTGGACCGTATCTTATTCCGAAGAACTCACTTTGTGCACCTTATGTAAAGCGAGCACATGAACACCCTGATAATTACGGTGAGGATGGCAAGAGATTCGACGGCTTCCAATGGCACCGCAAGAACAAACCGGCGGCGCAGGGAAGCCATGACTTTATCAGCTTCGGATTGGGCCGTTTTGCGTGCCCTGGACGTCACTTAGCGATTTGTGAGATTAAAATGGTATTAGTCACACTATTCGACAACTTTGACGTGCAAGTTCGCCCAAACACCTACAAGATCACCGATCATCTCAATACAACGGCCGTACCTCCTGAGGGGATTCTGGAAATCAGTCGGAAATCATAGCCCAGTTGACAAGTGCCCTTGTTTACTTCTACTGTATCTATAGTTAAATGTATAGACATGTGTTCATACACATTGTGTTATGGTACAATTAATTGCATATTGAATGGTGTCCTTTTTGCACTACCCTACGCGAGCCTTCTTACGTTTAGCTTTCTCTGCTTGTAGTCTTGCAAGTTCCCTTTCTTCACGTTCGTCTTCGATCCGTGCAATACGAGCACTACGTGCTTCTTCTCTCCTTACTGCTTCCATATCTGCCTCCATGTCGTCGTCACTTTCATCGTCTTGAAGCGACGTATATCTGTAGAGAAGAAGTGTAAACACAAAACTGATGCAAGGCCATTGTACTACCTACTTTCTTCGATCACGGCCAAAAATCTTCCATATCTCTTCTCGATAGTCAGGCGCAGCATCCTGTTCTTCGGCATCATCATCGAAGCTGTCCTCCTCCTCCTCCTCCTCCTCCTCTTCTTCTTCCTCGAATGTCTGGCTTTTCTTTGACATCAGCTGTCTCGTTCTCCTCTCTGCTTCCTCTCGAAGGAACCGATCGCGTGCTGTCTCTCTCTTTTTTGGTGCTTCATTGTTCACTGGTACTTTGTCTTTTGTAGAGAGTTTCTGCTTTACAAGCATTTCTTCGCGAATCGGTGCTCCAGGCAGAAAGTCGGCTGGTTTTGGTCCAACAGATGACTTGTTGCTCGCATCGATTTTCGCCGACGGCAGAGAAGCTTTCTTACCTTGCGTAGAAGGATCGGCTTTGTTCCTTCTCAAATCTGGTAACTGCTTTCTATCCGTTTCTTTAAGCACCCCCATCTTGGCTGCCTGTAGATCTCTCTCGATCTCCTCGATGGACCTTTTGTCACGTCGGCTTTGTCCTAGCAGCACCAAGTCATCCGTTGGTACATGACTTTGCTGTCCAACAAGGGAAGGCTTTGTGGCCCTTTTCTTCCGAGTAGCACCTCCTGAGAAACCGAGCAAGGACTTCTCCCTTCGTAAACGTTTTTCTTCTCGGCTCAGCGCACTATATTGCCCTGGTCCTTTGGGTGATGAGAGGAAACCGTCTTCGTCCTCCTCAAATGCGGAACGGTCCTTGCTTGAAGAGGCCCTTGCCCCTGCCCTTGCGAGCGCCTTTTAGAACTATCAGTGGGTGGAATGAGGTACATGGTGTACTTTTACTCACCTTTCGACTTGCATTAGCAAACTTGTCCATGTCGACTTCATTCTTGTTTTTGTCTTTCTTCAGGACACCAGACTGCAATTGCTCCATTCGCCTCTTTTCTGCACTTTCTGCCTTGAGTCTTTTCTGTTGCTCTTCGCTAGCCTTTTTTGCTTCGAGTTCTTTCTTCTTCTGTTCACGAAGAACGAGTACCTGTCTTTCTTGTTCCGCACGCTGGCGATCCCGCAGGTCTGCCGACAATCTCTTCTGTTCCTCGCTACGAGCACGTTGTGCCCTTTCCAAAGCAAGCTTTTCTTGTGACGCTTGCGACCTTGCCGCTGCAATGGCCTGTAGGTCTTGGAACTGGCAGGCAATGTGAGATATACGTGTGGCATTTCCTCATCGTACTTACGCTTGACATGGTTGTCGTTGTCAAGTCGACATCCTCCACGTAACGCGTGGAGAGGGGAAAAAATAAGCTCGGATTTCCGGGAAAAACCCACGAACAGAAAGGACAATAATAGTACAAATATTGTCATACGAGGATCTCATAAACATCGACGCATCATATCATTTCAAAATTACATGTACGGCTTATGCTACGCTTCCCCAAACAAGGTCTCTGGGTCTTGACACACAGAGAGCGCACGGCGAAGGTGTGTTGTGAGGAAGGTGAGCCCTACCTGGAATGAGGAGTTCGTCCAGCCGAATCCTTCCTTGACTACATATTTAAAGTCGACACCTTGGTTTCCATACTAGGAAGAGAAAACATCAGTCTTATCAGCATGCGAATGTAAGACATTACTTACCTCTGCATCGACAAGATGCGACAATTTGACTGCATCGAACTTCTCCGGCACACAACCGTTGAAGTCGACAACGGCAACGGTGATCATGTACAGCCATCGATAGGCAAGGCGACGGGCTTCATCCAAGTAGCCATAACGCTCCAAGCCGACCCATGCAAGCATTTGGTGCGGAGGCCATGCAAAAGGATAGTCCCATTGGCGGTTGGGACGATCCAAGGAAATCTTGCCGCGACTGTCTTCCGTACCAGGGACCAAGCCGCCTACAACCTCGAACTTTTTGAGGCTTCGGTGCACCATCAGACTTGCCTGATGTTCGGATGCCAGACCAGCCCACATGGCCCAGAAGGAAGTGACCGACTCGTACACGCTCTGCTCTTCAAGAACAGTATCGTAATCATAGTAGAGTGCCATGCCTTCGTTCCAGCAGTACTTGTCCACTTGTTCTTTGCGGAAAGCAGCACGCTTGAACCACTCTGAGGATGTCTGTGGCGTTTCGCGAGATAATGAAGGCTTTGGCGGTTGTTTCATGCCGTGCGGAAGGGGTGCATGAAGCACAAAGTCGTCCTCAAGATCCAGATGATCGTCAAATAACTCCTGAATAGCTGTGCCGATATCGACTTCGTACTTGTAGAGAAGCGCATTTAGATCGATGGTTGCCAAATTAGCACACCGTTTTTCGAATCGGTAGGTTGTGTCATGGCCGCTTTCCCGAACGGCACGATCGTGCATGAAGTACTCATCGAGCTCTGGATCTTGAATTTCTCCGTAATTGTACTTGCGAGTGAACTCGTTGACACTGATCCCGTACTTTTCTGCATACGGACGAAGGACATGGGTGAAATGACTGGCTTCGGTCTCTGGCGGCACACCACGACCTTCAGGGCGATACCGACTCAACCCTGTTTTGCGATCCAGACGAGGTTCCGCCATCCAGACAGTATGATACTCTTTGATCGCCGCCCGAATGGCATTCTTCAGCCATTCCTTGTTGTCCTCTTCCTGATCGGGATCCAGTCTTGAGTAGACCTGCAGAGCCATGTCGGTGAGGAACGGCGGCTGTGATCGCATGAGATAATATGAGCGATTTCCATTGAGAACCTTGTGATAGTGCTTGATATTGAAAATGAAGTGTTCCACAATGCCCTTGGCCATGTCTACATATCCGTCTACAACAAGGCCCAACGATATGAAGTAGCTATCCCAGTTATACAGCTCGTTGAAGCGAGCACCAGGCACAATGAAAGGGATCCCTTTGAGCTCTTGACCGTCTTTTGTGACTTCAGCTTGTACCGCGCCAGGAATCATCGTGGGAACGCCTGTGTACTCCTGCCCCTTTTCATGATCCTTGCCTTCGACAGACGACTTCCTCATCGCCAAGGCAAGAAGTCCAGGCTTCTCGTTGAGGTCGCGAGTAAAGTCCGGAGTAATCTTCTCGGGGAGCGATTCGACTGTCAAATTCATGCCCGGGCGTTCAGCAGCCACCTTCTGGTAGTACTCCAGCATCTCTGTTTCGCCATAAGGAATATAGATACGAGGACTGCGAGACTTCGATCGATTCTTGGGATCGGTAAGAATGGCTTCCAAGCCGTCACCGTCAATGCGGCGGGTCAAATTGTGCCAGTAAGTATGTGATATCATCCTCGATAAACGGTCCACAGGGTTTTCTGTCAGCCGGCTTTCATCCAACATGATCCGTTTGCGACCATGTTCACGAGCAATAGCCAACTCTTGTAGCAGATTGGACAACATGTACGTGCCGCGGATATCGAAACTTTTGTAACCATTGCTTGTTGCTGTGCCCAGACTCAATACTTTCGGACCACTATCTGTAATGCTGATTTGGAAGTTGCCATCGGTGTCTTCTTGCTCCAGAATCAAGCGCATTGTCTCGTCCACGTCGACAATGAAGCGCCTCGGTGCATCGGCGATGTTGTCGTGACTTAAACGGCGCTGTCGAATAATACGGTCATCGTTCATGATTGGTGGTCTTCGCTTCTGCTGCGCCATACTGTACGTGCGAACAACTCCTTTCCGTCGACCGGTAAAGCGGTGAGCATCGCCACTGGCCGAGCGGTTGGTACTACTGCCTCCATTGAGTTCTTCAACAGTGGGGCTTTTGCCATATACCTGGTCGGCATGGGGGATGTCATTCGTTTCCACCTTCCTTTGGCTTCCGCCAGCAGGTTTAAGAGACGGCTTGAAAGGAAGACCCTCGGGGACATTCTCATCGGAGGTCGCACGACTGGCTGGTTCAAAGACGCCGGCACCTGCACCTTCAGCGGAGCCTAGGGTGTGTGTCTGTAACTGCCCACGCATTGGCCCGGTATCTTCCTCGTCATCATCTTCTTCGATGGTGTCGGATGCGTACGACCCCATGGAGGTATTGCGAAAGCGACCGATCAACGAGGAAGCCGAAGGAGAGATGCTGAGAAGAGCTTGATCGCGCTCATCTTGGTTGCGAGTGAATGGGTTGGAAAGACGCCTGGCGAGCTTGGGAGACGTGGGTGACTTGGTTGGGTCGCTCATGATAGATTGCAGGTGGTCGTCAGAAGTTAGTAGGTTCGGCACCGCGGCATGCCTTTTGTGTGTATACTCATTTATCAATGCGTGGGTGCGCGGTCGGGCCTACTTGTGGAGGGGCGAAATATGCTTGAAGACGATTGATTGGTGGAGCGTGAGAGGGAGATAGGCAACTGTGAGGAAAGCAAGACGTGAATAAAGGTGATAGCCTGAGGGAGGCGTGGGTAAGAAGACTAGCTACAAGAGAACATGAAGAAACAAGACATAGGCTAGAGGACCGACTGGCGAACTGGGTGACGGCTCTTCCGGGAATCATGTGCTCACTAAACTGAATGTGCTCACTGACTGAATGTATCCAATGCACTGAATGTTCACTGATTGAATGTATTCATTGGGCTAAATGTGCTCAATGGACCGGATAGGGTCAAAGTAAGATGATCTAGTAGACAGCATGCCACTGAAGCGCCATAGAGAAAATCTATGAATTTCCTCTCCATGCATTCTGCAAATAGCATGATTAAATAGTATTGTGTAAGGCAAAAGTACACAAAGCACCTCTGGAGGCTGAGGAAGAGAATCGAAAGATCTAAAGGGAAGAAAATACAAGGAAACATATAGTATCCCTGATTGAATACAACGAGAAGTCTAAAACGACACGAATAGGCGCATGGATACCAGTTTCCGGATAGTCGCTTTCATTGATGTGTAGCCGTCACCGTCACTGGTCCTCGGTATAGGCTTCCACCATGCCGGAAGATACACTGAGCGCTCAATTCTGTCGCTGACAGGCGCATGGCTAGTGATACATCAGCACGAAGGAAATCTTTTCCATCCGCGGTTTTGCATCGTTGCAGTAAAGAGTAGAAAGGCTGCATGTCGATGGTGAAAGTGGCCAGTTGTTCGAAACCAGGCTCGTCTACAAATTCTGGTGATTCATCGTCGCCTCGGTACACGTAGAGAGCAATATTGGCAGTGCACGGGACGTTGGGCACCCACGTCAGCACAAACGGCGCCACATGCTCCTCATCATCACGTCCGCTCTCCCCCTTGCGAAGAATATTGCCGAATGCATCAGGCAAGTGGCGCACGCCGTCGACACCACCGTAAGC
Source organism: Meruliopsis variegata (assembly GCA_037044235.1). Lineage (NCBI taxonomy): Eukaryota > Fungi > Basidiomycota > Agaricomycetes > Polyporales > Irpicaceae > Meruliopsis > Meruliopsis variegata. Next base: position 405,785 of record JAWLTJ010000007.1, read on the forward strand.
CTTTGCAGATCGTGTCGTGTGGCGCGGGTCACTTCCTCGATACACTGTGCTGCATTTGATACCGAAAGAGTGGCGACTGACGCGAGACCCAACCACACCGTCAATGACCCAGACAAGCGCGCCCGAGGCAACCGCCTTGGAGGTCGATTCGTCTGGTTTGCATAGCTGGACAAGGTTTCCCATCCGATTTTGCAGTTCTCGCCTAAAGTATAAGCTTTCGCTGAAACCGCCGACCATGGCGACTGTCGTGGGCTGTCCGCGTGCGCTTTGGACCCGTTGCCGAATACTAGACGCTGTGGCTGCAATAGAGGGCTCAAAGAACTTGGCGATCTCCTTGCCAGTGAACACAAGCTTGCCTCTTCGTAAGCGGATGGATGGGTCGTTTTCCGATGACGATCCAATGGGAAGGAGGATCTGTTCTTGCTCCGCACTCATGAAGGTTTCCTTGATGGACGAAGCAAACGCCTGCCGAAGGCCCCGCAGGTCTTCCACATTGTCCCACCGCGTCGACTTGAGGCGCTCCTGCAGATACACCATGGCTCGGTGATCGACGGTCGCACTTCCGCCCAGAATACAGTCCGATACGCCATTTTCTCGCACCTCGATGGCAGGGTATGTGTTTGTGACTTCGTACGTGGAAATGTCGATAGTGCCACCGCCGGCGTCGCACACGATCAGATTCTGTCCTGGCTTATCCAGCCAGTCGCCAGTAGCAGCGGGGTTCATGGCACAGAAGTTGATACTTGCTTCCGCCTCTGTGACAAAGCGGATCGAGTCGCCACGATCCGGAGTGACCAGCTGCGCAGCTATGCACGCCTGGCGCAAAAGCTGTTGTTGCGCGATTTCCCATCCATTAGGGACTGTGACAATGTACGAGGTATTCTGTCCAAGAGTCATAAGGATCTCGTGTCCATTCGACAAGCGCGAGTAGATGAATGTTCCTACACCGCACAAATAAGACATGCATTCTTTTTTCCCCTTCTTCGCCCACTTACCGATACAGCGCACCATGTAGGCCAGAAAGCCCGCACAAACTTGCTCGGCTGTGATGCCTTCCGGAAGCGCCTCCAGGTTGACATCGTTGTTGCTGTCGCCATCCATGTGAATCACATGGAGATGGTCGGGTTTGAGGTGCAGCTTCCACCAACGGATCTGGTATCCACCATCGTCAATAATGTTTTCCGCATCGCTTCCTTCTGCCTCGGCTCCAAAGTACCGCGGAACTTTGTTGGTATCGTATGTGACAACGGAAGGGATTTTGGCTGTTACCATTCACGTCAGCCCCTGTCGTGATTTTAGCAAAGCACCTACATAAATGACTTGGCTGGCCTGGCCATGCCCGAACGTCTTCGATTTTGGGCCTCTTTCCTGGCTCTAAGATACAGTAACTCGCGCCACTGTATGTTGTACCTGGAGGAGAGAGTGAATAGGGATCAGCTAGCGAAGAAAAGCCACGTACCCAAGTCGATCGCAATTATAAGCTGACGCTGGCCACTATACGGCAGCCACTCTTTTCCCGCACGTCGTTGCTGCTTGGAAGCTTGGGAAGTTCCATTGGGCGTGACGAGGTATTGTGCATAGGAGTTTTTTGTGCCATTGCCATTTGTGGCGGCAGGAGACGGACGATACATTTGCGCAAGGCAAGAGGGAGGAAGGTGAAGAAAGGGAGAGGGATGCGTCGATCTGATGGGATTGAATAGCTGTTGCTGGACTACCAAGCTTTCCCGAGCCTCCGCAATCGAAAGAGACTCGTGTACACCTTTGTCTAACTTGACTTTGTTTTAGCGGGTATGTGTGCGTGGCAAGAAGACGTGCAGATGCGAGAGGATGGCTATCACTCGACAATGTGGGCAAGGGGGAGAAGGATGAAGAGGAGCAAGTAACTAACCACCCTTGACGCTACTGCTTCTTTCGCTGGGCGGCCCAGAACTTCACACGCGTGTTCAGCTTAGTAAATTTGTTTCACTTTCTGTGGCTTCATGCCTTTAAATGGATTACGATTGTCGTTAATGATTCCAGTATGTCTATTTCTTATCTGTTTCACCTGATACATGCAAATAGAATCCTAGTTTGGGGCAGGACTGTCTCTCGTAGCACAGATCTATCCATTACATAGAGCCACCCACCCATGACTTTGCTTTGTCCAGCCCAGCTTTGTAAATCCAATAGAACCATTTTTTCCCTGGATCCACGAATCCACTTGGACATTGCCGCTAGTACACACGTTTGCCCGGCGCTGTGCTAGGAACCGTGTGGATAAGCGCGCGTGCTTCTGGGCACTTGATACCAACTCAGCTAGTACGAGAAGACGGTCAATCACCGTTGCATACATACATATCCTCGGCGATAAGTACAATAGTGTGCAGAGGAAGCATTCTTCTGCTATTTGTGGATGGATGGATGATCCGTCGTTGCATACCACAGGAGGATACAACTATGACCTGCGGGAAGGTGTGGCCAGTGACAAGAATCCCCAGCAGTCGATAGGAAGCGAAAGTCATCCGCCATCCAAAGTCGTAGAGAAATTTCCAGGAGCCCAAGGAAGCCCTTCTGGACAATTGTCGGATCTTTTTGAAAATGACTTGGAAGCCCAGGACGGTTTCGCCAATGATAAACAAGCAGGAGATTCTCATCCACCTTCCGACCAGATCGCTGTCGAACAATCGCAACACCATGTCATACATACTGGTCCGCTGCAAGACCATGCGAACAATGATGGCAACCCTACCAATTCCTCACTGCCCACGGTACCCAGCGAAACTGCCAACATGGATGAGGATTCTCCAGCCCATCAACATACTTCAGACGAGAATGTATTTGTCGAGGGAGCTGGTCAGATCTTAGACGCGACAGTTGCAGCGACAAACGATGAGCAGCAGTCGGAAGCAAACACATCCGCCGCGCCTTTGCCTCGAGACGTCATCGAGGAGGCTGCAAGTGCCCTAGAAGATGGTCCAGTAGCAGGGAACGAAGTGGGGATGACACAAAAAGTGACCGACGCAAAGAAAGAAGTTGACATACAAGAAGAATCAGACGCAACAAATGAAGGGGATACACAAAAAGGTACGGACACACAAAAGGATATTGGAGATGTGGAAGGGGAGTATACAAACTCTGCGAGTCTATCAACCAAAATCCAAACGGAAGAGGTGCCAGGTGCTATCAAAGACACGAACAAGGACGCGGGCATGCCTGATAAGGTGGAAGTCACAGGGAGTAGAGAGCAACCTGAACCAAGATCGCACTTCGAGAAAGGTCAGAAAGATGCCGTAGACAGTTTAGTGAGCGATGTGAAGGAGAAAGAACAGCCTGAACAGATCACTGTCGACGCTGTGCATGCCGTGGATGCGGCCCCTTCTGTGCAAAAGGATGATAAGGATGTCGAGACTATACCACAAGGGCAGAAAGATGAGCCTGACGAGCTACAAACGTTCGCGCCCCAAGCTGATGATAATGAGGGGGCGCAGCAAGACGACGTCTCAAAGAGTATATTGGAAGAAGTTGGTTCGCATGAGACTGCACCGCAAAAAGAGACAGTGCCAGAAGTAGAGACTGCGCCCAAAACAGAGACTGCACCAGAAACAGAGACTGCACCAGAAACAGAGACTGCACCAAAAATAGAGGTTGCGCCCGAAATAGAGACGGGGTCCAAAGAGCCAACGCAAGAAATAGCGCAGCAACACTCGATCGCCCCAACGCAAGCTTTCCCAGAAGCCCAAAAGGAGACCACATCCCAAAGTGGAGCAGACATCGATTCCAAAGTGCAAGCCCAAACGGTGCAAGAGCCCAAGCCAAACACACAACTGGGAGCACCACCACAGCCCTCCTCCCTTGACCAGCCAGCAGCAGCGAATCGTGTGGCCATTCTCCTCAAGATAAACAAGGAGCTGATTCGGTGAGTTGTATATCAGAACATCGAACTTCGTCTGACAAGTGATGTTTCAGGGTGTGTGTTGACTTCCAGGCACGCGAAGCTACGTCCGAACCACTTTTCAAAGAAGCGGCTGTTCGTCTGCAGTCCAATTTGGCCTTCCTGGCGAGCCTGGCAGAGCCCGGGAAAACAAACCTGAAACCGCCAGTGTCGCTGAATGATGCGCCATTCCCTGTCATTCCTCATATGCCGGAGAGCCTCTTGCCGCGACTGTATGAGCATCTCCGTTCCATTCAGGCCAATGCACCGTCTCCGATGCTGTCTGGACAGAAGCGGCCGCGTGAATCTTCGGAGGATGGTGCGAGAGCGACCGCGGTAGCCGTGTCTACGCCCCAATCCGAGGCAGGGAAATCGAGTGGTGCCAGTGGTGCTCAACACATCGATGCAGGAGTGGCATCATCCCCTCACCCAATAGCACCCGGACTGCCGAACACAGCACAGCCGCCCAGCACGGTCTCAGCGGATCAAGGTGGGGCTCACGGACAAAATGGAGCATCCAAGCAAAGCGGCGTACCTGGATCGGGCCCTTCCGCTCAGCAGTTGCAAGGCTTGGTGCAAGCGTTCGGACAGAATGCCATTGCGAATCTCAACGCATTGCAGTCCCATTACCGAGGTAACCAGCCTCAGCCCATGATATCATACATGGAGGCGCATGTGCCGGGATTCCGCAACATGCCTGTTCAGACGCAGATGCAGCACCTATCTCAGGTGAACCGTCCACAAGGAGCGGCATCCTCACCCCCTCCAGTGACCATGTCGCAGACTAATCCACGGCGAGACTCCGTCTCCCAAATGAACGGCACAAATCGCAGCACACAGAGTCCTATGCCTGCGCCCTCCACGCCCTTTCAGTCGCAACGACAAGATTCACCAGCGACATCTACGCCATTCCATCCCACTTCTTTGCAGACCGGCCCTCACGTAGGTCACAGCACGTCTCCTGGAAGTGGCTTAGGAAACCCTTCCATGTATGGTGGTGCGCAACTCGGTTTCGGCAATCAGCAACCACAGCAGGTGGGGATGATGCCAGGCATGATTCCCAACTCGTCACAACCGCCAGCACAGCAGCTCAACGCCAACAACTTTCCCATGCTTGCAGGTATGCCCCCACACATGCAACAGCAACTCATGCAGCAGTTTCTCATGCAGCAGCAACAACAACAACAACAACAGCAGCAGCAGCAGCAGCAGCAGCAGATGGGCGCTCCAGGTACAGCTTCGATACCCGGTATGTTCTCCTCTGCTGGGCAAAATAGCATTGGAATGCCTGCTCATGTCGACCAAAATGCAGGAGCGATGGGAGCATTTGGAAAGATGTGGAATGATGGCACAGAACAGCCACCCGGACAGTAGGCACGAAAAGAGCAATGGGCGAGGGGCAGTAGGCATGAAAGAGCGAATGCGCAAAATAACACAAAACAAAAGAAGCTTCAAAAAGGGAATGTCATTCCAAACATTTCTTCTTGTATGATAGTATTGGGTGCCATATGTAGTACCATTATCTGTAATAAAGTATTAGCAAACGAAGGCAGAAAGAGATTGCGTATCAGGATTGCAGAATGATGGTCGTCATGCATCAAAGATGCTCCGACTGTTGAGCTTGAACTTATGTGATATGATGATCATCCTGTATCCGCTCGAAACGGAGAACTCACCGAGGCTGGTTGCTTTCCGCGTAAGAAGGATAATGTGGACCGCGCTGGTCTCGAGTGACTTCGCACGTGCACGCGCCGCACGCACGCACGCGCTGCGGAAAAGGGACTCGAGCGGACGAGCAGCTGCGCGTGCTAGAGCGGAATCTGCTTTCTTACCACCCTTTTCATCGACATTCATCACCATGGGTCGTGTCGTAAGTATCTCAGTGGGAGCTGCTGTTCTTGTTCTGATGATGTCTCCTCCTCGTAGATTCGCAGTCAAAGAAAGAATGGTGGGATTTTCCAAAGCCACACCCACCTGAACAAGGCACCTGCCAAGCTCCGAAACTTGGACTACGCCGAGAAGAACGGATACATCCGTGGTGTTGTCAAGGAGATCATCCACGACCCTGGCCGGTAAGTCTGCACACGACGTTTTGCCATCTGTTTCTGACATCTTTTCTGTGTTGCAGTGGTGCTCCTCTCGCTCGCGTTCAATTCCGCGACCCATACCGCTTCAAGACTCGCACAGAGACGTTCATTGCTACCGAGGGTATGTCCACCGGCCAATTCGTCTACTGTGGAAAGAAGGCTGTCGTCAACGTCGGCAACGTTCTCCCTCTCGGCTCTCTCCCCGAAGGTTCGATTGTGTGCAATGTTGAAGGCAAGACGGGCGACCGTGGTACTCTTGCACGTACTTCCGGCAACTATGCCACCATTATCGGACACGATCAAGACGGAAAGATGACCCGTATCCGTCTGCCCAGTGGTTCCAAGAAGATCGTCCCCAGCGCATCGCGTGCTACCGTCGGTATCGTTGCTGGTGGTGGTCGTATTGACAAGCCATTGCTCAAGGCTGGTCGTGCCCACCACAAATTCCGAGTCAAGCGCAACTCATGGCCCAAGACTCGTGGTGTTGCCATGAACCCCGTCGACCACCCGCACGGTGGTGGTAACCACCAACACATTGGTCACGCCTCCACCATTGCTCGTGGCGCTCCTGCTGGTCAAAAGGCTGGTCTCATTGCTGCCCGCCGCACTGGTCTTATCCGTGGTACCGTGTTCAAGAAGACGGATGTGTAATGGACCGGCATGTCCACGACTTTGCGCAGAGATTTGTCTCCGCCCAGCACTCTTTCTTTGTACTACACATCCACAAAAGCGCACATATGAATATGATGCATTTTCTTCACACAGTGCGTCATACAAGATTGTTAGTCTGGACAGTCCATTTGAGGAAGATGTAGAAGGCGTGCTACGCCTCTTTGTCGTGTCTATATGACCCTCTTCTGTGTGACCCGCGTGCAAGAACCACTCACTTTCCATGTCGCTTCCATATACAGCCACTTTTCATCCATTCTTTTCTATTCCATTACCGTTGTTCTGTACGAGATCTTTCATATACAGCACCTGTCCATGAAAATGCCCTCTGCCGGATACGTGGGGTTATGATTCGTCCTCTTCCATATGCAACACCTGTCCATTCGTCCTTCTTCCATTTTCACATCATTCCGTACAACACCGTTCCATTCGTCGCTTCCAAACACAGTCAGCCCCTTTTCATACGCCCTTTCCTCCCTAGCCAGGAATCTCAACAGTTTTCCTCGCTCGTGATTTTTTCCGCCTCAGCGCTTCCAAATGATTCCTCGTGCGTTCTCCAACATTCTTGATTATGTAAGCAATGCGTGCGTGGAAGCTTACGTGTCACTGATGACGTGCCTTCCAGCGCATCACTCGGGTAAGCCACGTAGGCGCACGCACGCACGCAAGTGTTGGCGTGCTATTAATTTAGACGTGCCCTAAGAAGATTGTTCATCTCCCACTCCCATTGCCCACACTCCCTTATACACCCACAAGGCGTTGAGAGTAGCGGCCATGATTCGACAAGGCAAGCAACATCGCTCTTCGCCATACTCGTTCCTCAACATCCTCTTTGGGTTGGTGGCCCTCATTGCTTTGGTAGCCACCTTCGCTCCCGCCTCCAGTCATGGCTTCGGTGTCATGGCAGCGGACGAGAAGAGATCGGAGTACGGCACTGTGATCGGTATTGACTTGGGTACAACGTACTCGTGTGTTGGTGTGCAACGTAAAGGTCGTGTGGAAATTATCACAAATGATCAAGGTAACCGTATTACACCCTCTTATGTCGCTTTTGTCGAAGACGAACGCTTGATTGGTGATGCAGCCAAGAACCAGGCAGCTCAGAACCCCTCCCAAACCATTTTCGATGCCAAGCGTCTCATTGGTCGTTCATGGGGTGATTCGGACGTCCGCAAGGATGCTCGTCACTTCCCCTTCAAGCTCGTGGAAAAGGCAAACAAGCCCGCCATTCAAGTCGATGTTCGTGGCAGCGCACGTGTCTTCACACCAGAAGAGATCTCTGCCATGGTTCTGCAAAAGATGAAGGAAACCGCTGAGGCATACCTGGGGCACAAAGTTACCCACGCTGTTGTCACGGTTCCCGCCTACTTCAACGACGCTCAACGCCAGGCCACCAAAGATGCCGGTACCATTGCTGGTCTCACTGTGCTGCGTATCGTCAACGAGCCCACAGCGGCCGCCATTGCGTACGGTCTCGACAAGAAGGGCGACTCGCAGATCATCGTCTACGACCTGGGTGGTGGTACATTCGATGTGTCGCTTCTCTCCATTGAAGACGGTGTATTCGAGGTGTTGGCCACTGCCGGTGACACGCATCTTGGTGGTGAAGACTTCGACAACCGTGTCAGCGAGTACATTCTCAAGCAGTTCAAGAAGAAGGAGAGCCTGGACGCCTCAGGCAACAAGCGCAGTGTGGGCAAGTTGAAGCGCGAAGTGGAGCGCGCGAAGCGGACACTCTCCAGTCAAATGTCCACGAAGATTGAGATTGAAAGCTTCTTCGAGGGCAAGGATCTTTCCGAGACTCTGACACGCGCCAAGTTCGAAGAACTGAACGCGGATCTGTTCCGTAAAACTATGAAGCCCGTCGAGCAAGTCCTCAAGGATGCTGGTGTGAAGAAGGACGAGATCGACGACGTCGTCCTCGTCGGTGGATCCACTCGCATTCCCAAAGTGCAGCAATTGCTCAAAGAATTCTTCGATGGCAAGGATCCAAGCAAGGGAATCAACCCTGACGAGGCCGTTGCATGGGGTGCCGCCGTTCAAGGTGGTGTGTTAGCCGGCGACGAAGGTGCTTCGGAAGTCCTTCTAATTGACGTCAACCCTTTGACTCTTGGTATCGAGACCACTGGAGGTGTGATGACCAAACTTATCCCTCGTAACACCGTCATCCCCACCAAGAAGTCCCAAATCTTCAGCACTGCTGCTGACAACCAAAACACTGTCTTGATTCAAGTATTCGAAGGTGAACGTGCACTCACATCGCAAAACCACCAGCTCGGCAAATTCGAGCTGACAGGCATTCCGCCAGCCCCCCGCGGTGTGCCGCAAATCGAGGTCACTTTCGAGCTGGACGCCAATGGAATTATGAAAGTGTCTGCCGCCGACAAGGGTACAGGCAAGTCTGAAAGTGTCACTATCACCAACGACAAGGGCCGTCTAACAGAGGAAGACATCGAGCGTATGGTCAAGGAGGCTGAAGAGTTTGCTGAACAAGACGAAGAAGTTCGAAAGCGTATTGAAGCTTTGAACGGTCTACAAAACTTCATCGCCTCCACCAAGACCACCGTCAATGACAAGGAAGGTCTTGGTGGCAAGCTCGACGCAGACGACAAATCCAAGATTCAAGACGCTCTCAAGGAGAGCGAGCAATGGCTCGAGGAGAACAGCGCCAAAGCTGAAGCAGCCGACATTGAGGAACATCTAAGTGAATTGCAAGCCCAAATTGCCCCCATCACAGCCAAGATCTACGGTGACGGCGGTGCTGGTGCTGGTGCTGGTGCTGGCGGCAAACCTGCCGACGATGACGAGCTCAACTGGGGCGGTGGTCACGATGAGCTTTAATAGCGAGATGTTTATCACGTGTGTGAAGACACTTCTCGACTTTTTCATAGTATTCAATAGCATGTGCATTGTCGTAAAATGTGTGAAAGAAAGTTGTTCGAAGCTGTGTCCGTAGAGCAATGTCTTTGTGTGTGGATGAATGTCTGCATGTGATTTCGTTGTAAAGTTCTGTCAAGTCGGCAATCGGGGCAATATCAGAACTTGCACGCTGTACGAAATCACCCTCGAATGTGAACATCGTGAATTGTTCCGAAATCCTCAAACGCTACTTTTCTGAGTACAGCGTTGCGCGACGGCATCTGCTTTACCGCGGTGGTGTCGAGGAGGATATAGGTACTTGAATATTTGAAATTTTGGAAAGAAGACTCTTAGTTTCGTAGGGTTGAATTCACCAAATCCGTGACGGTTTCTCTGATTTTAGATTTTTAGCCTGATGTTTAATGTAATACAAGTGAGAATGGCCCTAGCTGCCCCTTGTCATGACTACTGAGGGGATGATTATACGATCCCGGCCCGTCGTATCGACGAGTTAGAAAGATGCCGAATCCTTCCTGTTCACGTCTCACTCCATGATTCCATGTAATCGTATGAATGCCGATAAAATTGTTGCATCTTGGCTTATTCCACTCGGCTGAATCAAGGTCAGAAAATATGAAAGGTGCAAATTGGGAGAAATTCGTCTCATCGCCAAAGTGTTCTGAGACGATAAACACCCCAATCAGCAGAACTTAAGACATTTACAGCGGAATTGAACGGAATTTCCTGTAGGCTCTGACACAAGCAGCAAACAGAAAATCCGTATGGCCCTCGGTGAAAAAGCATGACATTAAAGAACCAACGCACCCATAGCCAGACAAAGTTTCATGGGTCACTCATGCTTTAAAAGACAAGGCAAGTCGACTAGCTTTTGTATGTTCTCCCTCTTTACCGTTGGTGAATGAATGTCTTGCGGTATTGATCCGAGACGGCTAAGAGGATGTTCCCTCAAGAACAAAAGATCTGTTATAGACTAACATCACACCAGGATTGCGTCGCAAAAAGGTCCATTGCGGAATAAAGTAATTATTAGACCTGCTTTTCTTCTGAATGCCGTCGGCGCAATCATCGCTTACATTTCCAGTATGGCACGGCACAGAAGGGTATGGATTCATTAGCACATGACACAATTTTGAGATTGTATACGGTTGCACTGCACATAGTGACAGCAGTTGAATAACACATTTTGGTCACGAATGGTGCACCGGACTTGGGCAGCTTGCGCGTACATGTACAAGCCACCCTACCAGTCTTCTGAACTTTCGACTTCTGTCATTCAACGGCCGCACGCCGAAGTCTCGTGCTGCAGCCTTTCACTCTTTACACGTCCCACATTGGTGAGAGCCATGTCCATGGTGGGTGCTTACAGAAAGCGAAAAGCCAGACGAGGTATAGTGTTTCATTTATGCATTGAACGCAATGCAGAGACAAATGGGATGTTTACATGTAATTTGTGCTATCTGACAAAGAGCGAGGCGGAGGTAGCGTACATTTCAGTGGTAACTATAAGGGGACGATACACTGATTTGAGCCTTTTACTAGTACTGCAGGTCCAATTCATTGGAACCAGGCGCTTCGCCCGCGTCCAAGTCTTGATAAGACCGAGGAGCCTGTGCAGCACGGGGATCAAGAGGTTGGGAGGGTAGAGGCTCGTAACGGCGTGCCTGTGCACCCGATGAGCTTGCAACACGGACATGTGCTGCCTCTGCATGGCCGCGATCATTGCCTTGAGCGGGCGTGACACCACCGATGCGCAATAAACTACCAGATCCGTAGAATGTTCCGTTTTGATTTTGTTCGTAGCCACCGATACGAGCTGTGAGAGGATTGGCAACAGAGCCTGCGCCATTTGTGGAGTCCCGACTGCCGTTTCGTTCCGAGGCAGCGAGCGGAGGCATGACACGCTGAGGATCTCGCACATAATTGTTAAAGTATTTTGTATCGAACGCCTGGTCCTTTGTAATGGAGTCGAACCATTCCCTGTGCTTTTTGAGGACATGCTTTTGTACATAAATCTGGCCCATGAAAGGCTTTCCGCACTCTTTGTCTCCCACCTTGACAGTGCAATGATGCTTCTCGGTCTCGTCCTCCTTCGAGTAGGGTGCAGCAAGTTCGAGCAAAATGCTGGTAGAATATAAGAATGTGTATGTAAGAGATGCTGCGCTGCTACTCACTTTGTCAAGGTGTCACCGCCCAGTTGCCCGATCTCGTCGTCATTTGGCTGCATGAGCAACTTATGTTTTGCATCCAAATTATTAGCCCAAAGCCGTTCCCCATTAGTCGGCTCTTTTTCCAGACCTCGGAGTGTGCGACGAATATGTCTGGGGGACCTTCGAATGAGCTCTTCGGCGAAATCGCACAGGAGCGAAGAGTAGTAATCGCAATGATAGCCCTGTCTGAGCAGGTCAATGTGCAGATCGAGTGACTTTTTGAGATACGCGTATTGCTTCTCGGCGACAGTGTCAGAAGACGGAGCAGATTCTGGGTCAGCAAGCAGATCATCGACCCATTCTTGGATGTCCGAGTCGACTTCTGCCCCCATATCAAGCGCGCGACACCGGTCGTCGATGACCTGCGAGGCATTGACCATGATTTCGGGCGGGACGTCCGTAGGATCTTCACCTTTCCAGAGCACAGAACGATCCTCTGCTTCCAACAGAGCTACCAATTCGCGAGCCTGCTTCCAATCCTTGGCCAACCTACGAAGAGTATTAGAATAGGATGGTGCGATCTTGAGCTTGGCCTGGGCAGGGCGACTTGTGATTTCGAACGCCAACTTTTGCCCCACAATTGTTGTCTGAGAAAGACGATGAGCAAGCTGTATCATCTGCTCTGGGCTCCTTTCTTCAAACATGGCCCATCCCATCCGTCCGTATCGCTTGTTGGCATGTGGTTCGCCCAGTGCCACATACAAAAAGCCCGGCTCTTGTTTGAGCACCTCTTCCACATCTTCCCTTCCAATCTCTGTTGGAATTTGTCGAATAAGTACCTGGTGGGGCTCCGCAGGGAGCTCGATTGTCTCGGTCGGATCTAGAACTTCTTTCTCGCCCAAACGATTCGTCGAGACTGGCCCTGCAGACGTGCTGGCCATCTCCTCATGGCTAGCTTCTATGCTTGCTGCATCCCAACACACATTGTCTAGCCTTCCAGCCTCTAGCTCGTCCAGCCAGGACTTCTTCTTGCCTTGACGGCCTAATTTTCGCGTTGCGGAGCGCATAGCAACGTACTTGTCAGTGATTCCGTACTTTTCCTGGAACCACTTTTCGTCCTTATGGGCTGCCCAGAACTGATGCATAGCTCTCCGATTGAACGCCTTGCGATACTCTTGATATTTGTCATACAGTTGCTGCGTTGCTTCTGGACCTGTCGCCATCGCGATAGGGTCGGAGCCGATCTCTCGAAGCAACTGTGCATACTTTCGAAACGGAAGAATGACATCCGAATCCATGGGATCTTTCCAGCGTCTCTGTCTGGAGGAGCGTGCGCCCACCCGACTGCGTTCATAGTCATATGGAGCTGTGGATGCAACGTTCAATATGGTCTTGCATTGTATTTCGCTACGTACCATACGTCCTGTTGTCATCATCCGCACGATGCTCTGCGCGATACATATCACGGTAGTCGGGATCCACATCATATCCGTGGATCCTCTCCCACTCTCGCTCACGATCATACCGAGCCCATTCTCTCTCCTTCTCTTCCGGGTCTAGTTCGTCCCAGGTCCTCGTTGCGTTAGGCGAGTATCCGCCGCCATAATTGCCGCGGTCGGCGGCGTCCCTAGGACGCGAACGCTTTGCATCCCACGAGCGATATGCGTCGTCGTCATCATAGGCGCGGAATGAATCATGCGGTGAGGCAGAACGGAGTCTCTTGGTGCCACGGTCATAGCTCGGTGCGCCAAACTCGTCATGGTCATTATACGGCCTGGATCTGTCGTAGTCTGGATAGTCACGATAGGACATGTCTGGGAGAAGGAATGTAAGTTGGAAGTGTGTACACTCTATGCGTGGACGTACCCGAAATTGTCTTCGCCCTCTGGCTAAATTGGACCACTCAGCCCAGACGACGAAGCCAGCCAGAGGCAACGAGGAACACGATGAGTATGTAGTGTGGCGCGCGATGAAGCTTCCCCACCACGTGTACGTGCGAGAGGTCTATGTTCCGTTTCCCGAGTCCCTGTGAGGCGAAGGGGAGGGAGATTGATAGACGGGGATCGAACAGGCATTGGGGTTGCCTGTCCACGTCATCCACATCCGTCATGGCCAACAGCTCTGTGGCACCAGCTCATAAGGCCTCTGGCCCCAACCTACTATCGATTGCTGCCTCGCAAGCTCTCACTGTGGACAATGCACGTACAGTCATCTTCTACGCGGTGGTGTATCGCTACACGTTGCGTCTCTGGAGGCACATCCGAGCATATGGAGTCACTACAAGTATTTATCAGGTGTACTTGGCGGTGTCCAAACGGCTCTTTCGTCTCATTCTCAAGATCCCGGCCGTTCGCAGACGGGTAAATCGAGACCTGGACCGAGCCACCGTCGAGCTTCAAGAGAAGGTCGCACCTTCCATCCCCTATCTACAGACCAATCGACAACTCCCCGAATACGGACAAGGCCGAGCATGGCTGATGGACGAGCTCACGAAACTGCAAAGACTAGATCCTAGCGGTCATAAGGCACCCAGCAAAGAGGGAATGAAGGTCATCACGCAAGTCGATGAAGATTTACCCGACGGTCAGATGATTTGGAAAGGTGGACGGATCAGCGGCGCGGTGTATCATGGAGGACAAGAGATGAGCGATGTTCTGGCCGATGCGATCAAGATGTTCATGGTATCCAACCCTCTCCACCCGGACGTGTTCCCCGGCGTGCGCCGCATGGAAGCAGAGGTGGTGTCGATGGTGCTGCAGTTGTACAATGCACCCGAAACAGGCGCGGGAACGATGACATCGGGGGGCACGGAGTCCATTCTGATGGCATGTAAAGCTGCCAGGGAATGGGGACGAGCCACACGCGGTATCACAGAGCCCAACATAATTGTTTCGCGCTCTGCCCATGCTGCTTTCCACAAGGCAGGCGAATACTTCCAGATCAAGGTAGTGGAGGTGGATGTGGATCCGGTCACACGGAAAGTGAAGATCGGATCGATGCGGCGAGCAATGAATGCCAACACGGTTCTCGTTGTGGGCAGCGCTCCCAGTTTCGGCGAGGGGATTATTGACGACATTGACTCAATTGCACAACTCGCCAGGCGCGCAGGCATCTGTTGCCATGTGGACTGCTGCCTAGGGAGTTTCCTGGTCCCATTTTTGGAGCATGCTGGGATGCCCAGCACGCCGTTCGACTTCCGCGTCGAGGGTGTGACGAGTATCAGTTGTGATACACACAAATATGGCTTTGCGCCGAAGGGCAGCTCGATCATCATGTATCGCAACAGTGAGTTGCGTCGCCACCAGTACTATGTGCAGCCCGACTGGACAGGAGGCGTGTATGCCTCGCCGTCGATTGCAGGCTCGCGACCTGGTGCACTGGTTGCAGGTACATGGGCAGCACTCATGTCCATGGGAGAGGATGGGTACCTGGAATCGTGCAAACAGATCATTGGAGCAGCTCGCCAGATTGAGCGGGGCATTCGCCAGGGGATCCCTCAGCTACGCATCTTGGGTCGGCCTATGGTGAGCGTAGTGGCTTTTGCCAGTGCTGGTAGCGTGAACATCTACGAAGTCGGCGACAAGATGAGTGCAAAAGGATGGCACCTCAATGGCCTGGCCACAGATCCTCCTGCCATCCATATAGCTTGCACACGCCTCACGGTGCCTGTGGTGGACGAATTTCTGGCCGACCTCAAGGCGTCTGTGCGGGAGGCCAAGACTCGTGGTGCACCGGGCACCATGGCGCAATTGTACGGCCTCGGTTCGAGCAGCGCCGTTGGTCCTTCGCTGGTGAGCGAGATTGCGAGCCGCTTCTTGGATGCCCTGTACATTGTTCGCTGATGGTGACTGGCAAGTGAACTCTTATTCATGTACATTCCTGTCACGATGGGGCAATACGATTTTCGTAGACTGTTGAATAAATGGTTGGTTCTCGTGTGTGAAGGGCCTCGAACGGATGCAACAGTAGATACTGACTTTTTCTCTCAACGCTTCTCAACGAACTCCGTATTGGACACTGGATTACGAGTAGACCTTGTTTGCTAATGTACTCAACGGAGAATAGAGAGACTTCTCTTGTCGACGGACTCCACACAGATGAGACTGGAAAATGGACGACTCTTATCTGTCAAGGTACTCGATACTTGACACAGGATAATGAGTGGCACTTATCTGTCAACGTTCTCGATACTTGACACAGAATAATGAATAGCTTCTATCTGTCAACGTTCTCGTTACTCGACACAGGATAATGAGTGGCCCTTGTGTGTACAGAGTCGTGGATGTGTTCGAGGCATGCAGTTCTATTTCCATTCCTTTCTGTCCTCTTACACACACCAGCAAAGTCACTCTTTCGTATGGATTGTACATAAAGAAACAGTCACGATACATGGACGGATTTTTCTTATCTCGGCGGACGATAGTTATACATCGGTGGACGAGGATTAGCCGTCGGTGCATAATACTTAGGTGACGCATTGGGTTGCATTCCCTGCCACATAGGTCGAGCATGTGTGGGTGGCGCTGGGCCTGTGAGGGGCCGATTGTACGACATGGAGTTGTGCGTGGACGGATGGAAGCTTTGCGGCGGTCTGGCAAAGGACTGCGTACCTGCCGGGTACGGTGGCCGCGTAGAGAACGTCTGTCGCGAGGAGGAAGGCGTGCGGTTGGCTTGCGGCGACGATGCTGGCCCTGCGCGGTGGGCATGTGGTTGCGCGGAAGTCGAGGGCTTAGTGCTTGCATGGTGGGAAGGCTTTTTATCATGGGGATGATCAACGAAACTGTAGCTGCGTGAGGACGCAAATCGTTCCAGCAGCCCAACACCACGGTCATGGTTGCTTCGTGTGATTGCCGCCACTTGACTACTGGCCTTGTCTTCTGCATCGTTGGGTAACCGCATTGTCTCGTTGTCGCGGATTGCAGCAGGCACTTTGACGGCGTGCCGTCCAGACGATTGTCTCTTCGTTCCGTAGTACGCCTCTTCTAGCGTACCCCAAGCGCCTGGCTCTGCATGCCCATCCAACAACGCAGGATCCGCGGCAACAGAGGAGGAGAGTGCCTGGAGCTTCTTCACCGTAGGGATCACACCGTCGTTCTGATGGCGTGGACGCATGCTCAAAAGCTTGGCGAGCGAATCGACGAGCCGTCGCGCTACAGCTTTCTCGGTAGAAGACGGCGCATCGGCAGGCGGGCGTTTGGCATCTTTGCTCACGATATCCAGAGCCACCAGCTTGCGAATGCGCTGCTCCTGGAGCGCCTGGAGTCTACAGATAAGTACCACATTCTCACGTAGCACATCGTCCAGATCATTCTCCGCACCTGCCGCTTGTGGCATCTCGTCGTATGCTTCCATGATCGCGTCTACATCTAGGTCATCTTCGAAGGCGGCCAATCCATCTTCAATCTGGATTCTCTTTGGATCACCAAGCGATGTAGAGGGATCAGTCCAGGCATCTAACTCGTCCTTTTCGTCACGCTTTGAGCGCCATAGAGCACAACTGCTTTCATAGCTCAATTGCGCGTCGAAGGAGTCGTACGTGGGTGCAAACGAAGTCCAGGGTCCGTAGTAAAGATGAGAGACCGGCTTGGCAAAGTCACCGTCGTCCCGCTTCCGCGATTTGTTCTTGATCTTGCGCTGCGCGTGATGCAGCGAAGAATATTTACTTCGATTCGGATGCAGTCGCTCGCCCAGACTGGGAACAGCACCGCTCCAGCGCGCCACAAGGCCGTTGGAGACACCGACGAGCTGTGCATTGGCGGGATCAAGAGCTTTGGCTTCCTTTTCAGACATCCAGACCGCGTTGGTGAAATAGTCGCCGCCGGGTAGACGCATGTGCAGAGCATACTGACCATCTTCTGTAACAAGTGGCGCGTCCGTCTCTTTGCTGATCGAAGTGCTGGGCTCACTCTTGCGGCTCCTTGTGCCGATCTCATCCACAAGCGCCAGGCAGGTAGAAATCATGGCGAGCCGCGCTCGTGCGGAAGCAACATGGTCTGTTGAAGGCGCCACGTTTGATCCAGTCATATGGGCACGTAAAGCTTCTGACGACACAAGTGGCGCCTGGAGCTGAAGAAAGTGGTCGCGAAGCTTACGCAGACTTAAGTTTGGTTCGACCAACAAGTCGTCGAGTGTTTGCGAGCGCTGTGCTCTCCTTTCCTTTCCGGACGGCGTTCCGGACACGGCCGACGGATGACTACGTAATCGAACAAGATCAGGGGCGAAGCTAGAATAGAAGCGTCAGCACGATCATGTCATCTAAAACAAACACTCACGCCTTAATCACAACAGTGAGCTTCTCTTTGTCCGCTTGATCAAGCACAAGGTCATCTTGCGTGGCGTCGGAAGGATTCTCATCATCGGACTCCATTTTGAGATCCAAGTGCCCGTCGAGTGTGGCTCCATTGGACGTCTGTTCTACACCATTTTCCTGCGGACGTCTGTCCACATCGCCACCAGTGGTGGGTTCTTCTGTGCGACGAGTCTTGACGATGATCTTGCGGGTCGACGTTCTGGAGCGGTCTTCACTGTCTGCACTTGCATCCGTGACACCGGGCGATGCCGAGGATGTTCGTTTTCGCTTCCTTCTTGCGTCGTCCGACTCGGCATCCACGTCAGGAAGACGGCTGCGTCCGGACCTTCGCAAAGAAGACATGATCGACGATTGCTGCCAAAAAGTTCCGAAGACGATCGCAGCGCACGCCGGAAAAAGAGGATCACAAGTGTATTAGTGATTCGCCAGTGAGCATGGCACCTGCTGCCTTAGAGGACGGACGTGTGGGAGGAATGGCGACGAATGGCCGTCACTTGTTCGTCTCAGCCTCGGCGCGCACACGCGTGTGTATGTGTCCGTCCGTGTGTGGCTTTCCTGTCAATACTCTATGCCGGAAAAGGTACGCGTCTGGCAGAGGTATCGATAGATGTGGATGGGAAGTATTGTGTACTGACGGACTGTACTGTACGCGTGTGCAGTAGAGAGGGAGAATGGATACGACAACTTGTAGCAAGCGGCTGGAAGGCAGTATGGACCGTCTTGCCGGTGGATGTTGCGGTGGATGTTGCGATGCCCCTTGGACACGTCACTGGTCTGTGAGCAACTCCCTACTCTGGCCGACTGGCCAGTCGTAATCGGATCGTGCATAATTGCACGCCCGTGGGCAAACCAAAGCTAGCGCGCGGTAGGCTTGGTGCTATTTCACGTGGTGCGCCTGACACGCACACTTGTCATGTGCCTGCGGTTCGGCCGACCGCAGTTGCACACAGAGAAATTCGCTTTTGTCGACACGGGAGCCGGCGTGTAGGCAGCGTCTACTTCTCTCTACACCAACTCAATCGTAGCCATGGCAGTCCAAGCCAAGACGACTGTGCCTTCGGCCACCGACGTTCTCGTCCCTGAGACTCTGCTCAAGAAGCGTCGGGACGATGCCAAGAGCCGCGAAGAGAAACAAGCAAAGGCTTTGGAAGCTCGCAAGGTGAGTATCCTGTGAATACGGAGGCGTCGCGGTGGGATGGACAACACACTTTTTCATCGGGCTAGTCTTTTTCAAAGACGATGATGTCCATCAATCAACCATCTTTCGGGTCTGACCGCTATGGACGGCTCCATTGTTTTGGATGAGTACTGACTCCCTTTTCATTCAGGCGCAAAAGGCCAAGCGTCGTGTCATCTTCAAGCGTGCTGAGCAGTACGCCAAGGAATACAAGTCAGCGGAGCGCGAGCAGATCCGCCTGCGCCGTGTTGCCAAGGCCAAGGGAGACTTCTTCGTACCTGCCCAACCCAAAGTTGCCTTCGTGGTGCGCCTCCGTGGTGTGTGCAACATTGCCCCCAAGCCCAGAAAGATCTTGCAGTTGCTCCGTCTTCTGCAAATCAACAACGGCACTTTCGTCAAGCTGACCAAGGCCACACAACAGATGCTCCAATTGGTCGAGCCTTACGTTACATACGGTGAGCCCAACCTCAAGACGGTGCGCGAGTTGATCTACAAGCGTGGTTACGCCAAGATCAACCGTCAGCGTATCCCGTTGAGCGACAACAACATTGTCGAGCAACACCTCGGCAAGTACGGCATCATCTCCATCGAAGATCTGGTTCACGAGATCTACACGGCTGGCCCTCACTTCAAGGAGGCTAACCAGTTCCTCTGGACATTCAAGCTGTCCAACCCCAACGGCGGCTTCCAAGAGCGCAAGTTCCGCCACTACGTCGAGGGCGGCGACACGGGTGACCGGGAGTCGGACATCAACCGCATTGTTCGTCGCATGAACTAAGGTGATCATCCTCTCTCGTTGCACACTTGACCGTGGATAGCTTCCGTCCCTGTCATCCGTAGCTACCACCCTACTCCACCTCATGTATGATGACTTTTCCACCCAAAATTGATCTATACACATAATGATGGATGGAGTGAGATTTATACACACAAACATGGATGGAATGTGATGGTTTGCGTGTGATCAAGTACGCTAACACGTATGGGTTGAGTGTCATCTATACAACACGGATGGACTGAGTGTCATCTATACAACACGGATGGACTGAGTGTCATCTATACAACACGGATGGACTGAGTGTCATCTATACAACACGGATGGACTGAGTGTCATCGATCTTTACACACAAATATGCATTAGTTGCTCTGCTATATAGTTACAAATGTTGATTCGGATTACAGTAGCTTCAGATGTCCCGTGACCTGATCAATGATCTTCGATGGTGCCGGGCCAATCCCCAGCACGGTTCGACTGCCCGCTGGGATCTGCGTCCGACCACTAGGAAAGAAGGGATGAGTGACGACCAGACGCTGGTCAGTGTACGTACGCATCGCGGATGCTCTCGGCACAGAGGTGCGCTTCTCTTGCTCTGGACTGAAGCTGCATTAGTTCGGCTTCGGAAGGACACTTCAGAGTCACTTTTGCCTGGCCGCTTCGTTCCCACTGGCGGAGAACGGAAGGATTGTTTTTCAGCATAGCCTTGTAACAAGCCAAAGTGGCATGGGAGCACTGTGCGGCAATCTTGCCCTTGTCCATCTTCAAGTCGGATCGCACAACAAGAACAAGCTTGCATTCGTCCAAGATGCCGGCACGCAGCTTGTTCATCTCTGCGTCGTCCTCGTCGTCTTCGTCACTTTCGAGGGCCTTTTTGGCGTCTTTGTGGTAGTGGAGCAACGCCCGGCCGGTTCCTAGATAGTACCCGATGACTAGCGAGGAGATTGCGACGGCGACAAGAGATGCGGCAGCCGAGCTTGTCTCTGCCATCACCTTTGCTAGTGCGACAGGAAGATGCTCGTCTCTCCCGCAAATTTCTTCGCGCTTCGGCCGGAGAGCGAGAGTACCTATCTGGTCAGAACCCGATAAGAAAAACCCATCTGACTCAGAGAGCCACGCACGCACACACGCTGGCAGTCGACGTGCTTCTATGATGCACTAGACCCGTGTCCTGCGCATCAACCCACATGCGGTGTACACATGCACGGCACTCCATATAAAGCTGGACGTGATCCATCTTGATACCAATTACTACCACACACACACACATACCCTAGTACTCCATCATAACACTTTCGAAGGTGAGTTGCTCTACACAGTGTTTGGGTGGTGAACATTGCATCCGCCCCGACTTGGTGGCGATTGTATCCTTCTTATCGCTCTCCGATGCGGTGGATGCGTGTCGTAGCTTCACTCGACTCGGTGGCGTTGTGACGCGGACATGTACTGACCTCCCTTTGTTCGTGCTTTCAGATGCAAATCTTTGTCAAAACACTGTGAGTATATCATGGAGTGACCAGATGCACTTGGGCTGACCATCAGCTGCGCTACAGGACTGGTAAAACGATCACTCTCGAAGTGGAGAGCAATGACACAATCGACAATGTCAAGACCAAGATCCAAGATAAGGAAGGCATTCCTCCCGACCAACAGCGTCTGATTTTCGCAGGAAAGCAACTCGAGGATGGAAGGACTCTAGCAGATTACAATATCCAAAAGGAGTCTACGCTGCATCTTGTTCTCCGTCTTCGAGGAGGTATGCAAATCTTTGTCAAGACGCTTACTGGAAAGACCATTACTTTGGAAGTGGAGAGCAATGATACAATCGACAATGTCAAGACCAAGATCCAAGATAAAGAAGGCATTCCTCCCGACCAACAGCGTCTGATTTTCGCAGGAAAGCAATTGGAAGACGGACGTACATTGGCAGACTACAATATCCAAAAGGAGTCTACGCTGCATCTTGTCTTGCGTCTTCGAGGAGGTATGCAAATCTTTGTCAAGACGCTTACTGGAAAGACCATTACTTTGGAAGTGGAGAGCAATGATACAATCGACAATGTCAAGACCAAGATCCAAGATAAGGAAGGCATTCCTCCCGACCAACAGCGTCTGATTTTCGCAGGAAAGCAACTCGAGGATGGAAGGACTCTAGCAGATTACAATATCCAAAAGGAGTCTACGCTGCATCTTGTTCTCCGTCTTCGAGGAGGTATGCAAATCTTTGTCAAGACGCTTACTGGAAAGACCATTACTTTGGAAGTGGAGAGCAATGATACAATCGACAATGTCAAGACCAAGATCCAAGATAAAGAAGGTATTCCTCCTGACCAGCAACGTCTGATCTTCGCAGGAAAGCAATTGGAAGACGGACGTACATTGGCAGACTACAATATCCAAAAGGAGTCTACGCTGCATCTTGTTCTCCGTCTTCGAGGAGGTATGCAAATCTTTGTCAAGACGCTTACTGGAAAGACCATTACTTTGGAAGTGGAGAGCAATGATACAATCGACAATGTCAAGACCAAGATCCAAGATAAGGAAGGCATTCCTCCCGACCAACAGCGTCTGATTTTCGCAGGAAAGCAACTCGAGGATGGAAGGACTCTAGCAGATTACAATATCCAAAAAGAGTCTACGCTGCATCTTGTCTTGCGTCTTCGTGGAGGAATGTGAGGATACACATAGAATGCTTTTCGCTGTACGAGGTTAATCCATGAGTTGGTATCTTTTACTTTTGTCTTTATTTGTTGGGTGGTGATAGATCGAGTCTTTTTGCCTCGTGATGACGTATTTGGTCTTTTTTGTTTAACTGCATCCCTTGAGAGACACTGCACATGTTTGTCTCTTTTGATTTAACGTCCAATGCCGCATTCTGAAAGATGGACGATTTTGTCACTTACCCCACTTCATTTCGTTTTGACGACTTTGTGTGTTCTGGAAGTGAAACAACATTGCGTGTTTTACCAGGATGGCCCAAGCGTATGTGCCACTTAAGCACGCAGCCGATGTATTTCTTCTCCATGTCAGATCCGCCTCCGCAAGCGTATCATGGGGTCCGATGCGCAGGGGAAAGGGAGACCAGAGGCAACAGTTACAGCTAAGAGAGCACCTCTGACGCCAATAGAGAAGATATGGTGAGAAAAAACACCGACTGCACTGTGCGTTGGCTAACCGCTTCGTAGGGTGACGGGAGTCGTGTTGCTCATAGCGTTCCTGGTGATATCCAGTCAAGTGTGCATCCTGGTGCCGTACTTCCTTCACAGTATGCCATACGAGCTTCAAGATGCTGTGTTTGAGCTTGTGAAAATATTGGGCCCGTTTAATCTGGGCGCACTCGGCATCGTCTGGAACTATTACCAGTGCGTCACTCTCGATCCCGGTGCCGTTCCAGTGGGATGGAAACCTCCGCTTTCGGAGATCAATCAATACCGACAGAGAAAAGCTGATGCCGGTGGAGCCTTTGCGGTCGCATCATCCTCGGGGCGGTTCTGTAAGCCATGCAATGGATTTAAACCACCAAGAACCCATCACTGCCGTACCTGCAAACGATGTGTTCTACGTATGGACCACCACTGCCCATGGGTTGCGAACTGCGTTGGACAAAGAAATTATGCAAGTTTCATGAGGTTCTTGTTCTGGGTGGACGTGACGTGTTCAGCTCATCTTGTGTTGCTCTCCCTTCGCACAGGCGACTACTGGTGGACACGGATCGGCGGGTCATGGGTGAGTGGGTTTCGAAAGGCAGATGACGTGCTTATCGAGGACGGCAACAGCGACCACCAACGACGACGACGATGGTGTTTCTGGTTCTCAATTTTGTTCTGTGCATCCCCACACTCCTTCTGGTGGGCATATTCAGCCTGTACCATTTCTGGTGTCTTTGCACAAATACGACCACGGTGGAAGGATGGGAGAAAGACAAGGCTGATCGAATGATTAATCGTGGCAGGATTCGAGAGGTAGGTGGGAGAGTTCTCAATTGAAGTGTTCTCACTACGTTCTCAGGTCGACTATCCGTTTGATCTCGGGTTTCTACGCAATCTGCAAAGCGTCTTTGGCACCTCGCCCCTGCGATGGTGTGTTCCTTCTGTGACACAAGGCGACGGTGTCGCCTTCGAAGTGGCAGACGGTCTAGGTAGGCAAGCATGGTTTCTGTGGGCCAAAAAGCTGATTGTTTTCCAGAGTTTTGGGAACAGTATGAATGGCCGCCAAGAGATCACAGTCGTACTTCCTACGGAAAACAACGCCCGGTCTCCGATGGAAGGAGTGGGAGTAACAACATCCGTCGCGCTCCCTTGCCGGGATCAACGCCTACAACACTCCGCCATCGTGGGGCCAGCCGCGTTCCACCGTGGCATCCCGATTATGAACAACACAACACGTCCGCACAAGGCTCGTTCGACACGCCTTCCGATTCACCTGCCACGCTGGGAGACCAGTGGCATTCGGAGGAGGATGGAGACAGATCAGACGACGAAATGAATTACACACGTAGCCATGTACGAAGGGGTAGCGAAGGATACGAGGTGAGACCGAAGCGGTACGACATGGCGGTCGAACAGGAGGAGTGGATCGACCACGACGCCGTATTCGACGACACAGAGGATGACGAGCTGTGGGCGTATCGTCAACGTGAAGAGGAGGAAGAACGAGTGCGCCAACAGATCCAAGCGCAGTGGATCAGCGAGTTGCGTCAGGGACGGCGAGCGTCATCGAGCGACGTGCAGCATTCTTCTACTCTGCTCCTGCCGTCGCAAGTCATGCAGCTGCGATTACATGAACAGGAACGTCAAGGCGAGCCACTGGTCGAATCTGAATAGGCATGTTCCTAAGTGTATGGGGCCTTTTCCATCATTCTCGGTCTTTTTTTAGGAATGATCCATATCCTTGGCAATGCGTCCTTCTTTTGTGCTGGAGCCAAGTTTCTCGGCATGTACTCAACCGTGTATGTATACATTTATAGTCATGCGCAGCGCAGCGGCTGTGTGGCGACTCGATAGATCAACATATGTAAAATCCATTCGGAGATTCGAATACAGAAATTTGCAGTAAGAATGGAAGTTCATCCCTAGCTGGCGCCCATGCAGTCTGTTACATTTCCAGGGTGCTAGCTAGCGCTGCGCTCAACACTGCGCGAGTGCCTCAAGTTTCGCGTGGCATTTGTCTAATCGAGTGCGCGCACGCAGTTCAAATGGAATGTCCCCTTTTCTGACCATACAAACACACATACGTACACTCACACCACACTCCTACAACCTTGATAGGTATCGAGGCGAAGCAGGTGTAGTTGTGACGATACTTGGTCCTTTCGACAACCAGAACTCTTCGTGGTTGTTTGGACAATCCCATCCTGTGTAAGTCTTTGGTGTCCGTGATTGTGTGACTATCTCTTACACGGGCTTGATTAGGTCTTGAAGTCTCTTCATAGACACTCTCATCATGTCCTCTAATACCCATGGGGGCAATGGGAACATGCCCTCAAACCCTTTTATGGGTGCGGCTGCCTATCAAGACGAAGCTGCCAGTGAGAACAGTTATCGTCGCGACACGTTCGCGTCGGAAGGCAGTGTAGCTGATCTCTTGCCGGGCCAAGGTGGTTATGATGATGGCTCGTACGAAGGTAACTATGCCAAAGAAGGCTATGGAACCTACTCGATGGAGTCCTCTTCGCACAAGCTTCCCCCCGGAAACATGTTCCAAGGGCCCGGCAGCTATGCACCCTCAGGGATCTCCAGTCCCTACACAGATTATCCTTCCAACGGCGGCTATCAGCAACGGGAACCGTATCCTGCATGGACAGCAGAGCACCAAATTCCTCTAGCAAAGGAAGAAGTCGAAGACATCTTCATTGATTTGGCAAACAAGTTCGGTTTCCAGCGCGACAACATGAGGAATATGTACGATCACCTCATGATCCTTCTCGACTCTCGCTCTTCTCGCATGTCACCAAGTCAGGCACTGGCTACACTTCATGCCGATTACATTGGTGGTGAACATGCCAACTACAGGAAATGGTATTTTGCTGCACAGCTGGACCTGGACGATGCCATTGGGAAGGCACAAAACCCTGGTCTTTCCCGGGCTACGAGTATCGCCAACCGCAACAAAAAAGCGGGTGCGATCGCTGGCAAATTTAATGCAAGCGCCAAGTCGCTGGAGTCCGCCGCTGCGCGTTGGCGTGATGCGATGAACCGAATGAGTGACTACGACCGTTTGCGGCAAATCGCATTGTATCTCTTGTGTTGGGGTGAGGGCGGTCAGGTGCGCTTTGTGCCTGAGTGTCTCTGCTTCATCTTCAAGTGTGCTGATGACTACTACCGTTCGCCTGAATGTCAAAATCGAATGGATCCCGTGCCCGAAGGACTGTATCTACGTGCCGTGGTCAAACCATTGTACCGTTTTCTCCGTGATCAAGTATTTGAAGTTGTCGACGGAAAATTCGTCAAGAAGGAGCGCGACCACGACCAGATTATTGGGTACGACGACGTCAATCAACTCTTCTGGTACCCGGAAGGTATCGGCCGCATCGTACTCAATGACAAAACCCGGTTGGTGGACGTGCCTGCTAATCAGCGCTTCATGAAATTTGACAAGATCGACTGGAACCGTGTCTTTTTCAAGACGTACAAGGAAAAGCGCAGCATGTGGCACTTACTCGTCAACTTCAACCGTATCTGGATTTTGCACATCTCTGTGTTCTGGTACTACACTGCGTACAACGCGCCCAAAATCTACGAACAGGCGAGAAATCCGACTCCTGCTCAGTCCTTCTCCGCTTCGGCTCTGGGCGGCGCCGTCTCGACGTTCATTATGATCTGTGCCACCATTGCCGAATTCTCTTACATTCCCACTACATGGAACAACACTAGTCATTTGGCCCGACGAATGATCTTCTTGTTAATTTGTCTCGGTATCACTATTGCGCCTGCCGTATACATCCATGGCTTTGCAAAGGAAGGCACCATCCCTAACATCGTCGCTTACGTCCACATCGGTGTATCCGGGTGTATCACTGCCCTTTTCTCGCTTGTTCCCTCTGGCAGAATGTTCGGTGATCGTGTGGCAGGCAAAGCACGCAAATATCTCGCAAACCAAACGTTCACGGCGAGTTATGCACCTTTGCAGAAGTCCCACCGCTTTGTCAGCATCTTGCTCTGGGCATTGATCTTTGGATGCAAGCTGACAGAAAGCTACTTCTTCTTGACCCTCTCATTCCGTGATCCACTGGCTGTCATGGTGACGATGAAGGTGCAAAATTGTTCGGACAAGTACTTCGGCTCAGGCCTCTGCACTTATCAACCTGCATTCGCATTGACTGCAATGACCATCATGGACTTGTGTCTTTTCTTCTTGGATACGTTCTTGTGGTACGTTATCTGGAATACTGTCTTCAGTATTGGCTGGTCGTTCCAGATGGGCCTTTCCATCTGGACGCCTTGGAGTGACATATTCCAACGGCTACCGAAACGTATCTATGCCAAGCTTCTAGCCACGGCTGATATGGAAATCAAGTACAAGCCCAAGGTGTTGGTTTCGCAAGTATGGAATGCTATTATCATCTCCATGTACAGAGAACATCTCCTGTCTATCGATCACGTCCAGAAGCTTCTCTATCATCAAGTTCCTGCAGGAGATGAGGGCAAGCGCACTCTGCGTGCGCCCACTTTCTTCATCAGTCAGACCGATAAGGGCATCAAACCAGAGTTTTTCCCCAAAGGATCCGAGGCAGAACGCCGAATTAGCTTCTTTGCCCAATCACTTACAATTTCTGTCCCCGAGCCATTGCCTGTGGATGCGATGCCTACATTTACAGTGTTGACACCGCACTACAGCGAGAAGATTCTCCTTTCTCTTCGTGAAATTATCCGTGAAGAAGATCAGAATACTCGTGTCACGCTTCTTGAATACCTAAAGCAATTGCACCCAATCGAATGGGACAATTTCGTCAAGGATACCAAGATCTTGGCGGAAGAAACTAGTGGTTTGTCTGGAGGCTCTCCTTTCGGAGAAAGTGACGAGAAATCTGGCACAAAGGGCAGCACCAAGACAGACGACTTGCCATTCTACTGCATCGGTTTCAAGTCTGCCGCTCCAGAATATACATTACGAACACGTATCTGGGCATCTTTGCGTGCACAAACTCTCTACCGTACCGTGTCAGGGTTCATGAACTATGCCAAAGCGATCAAGCTCCTCTACCGTGTCGAGAACCCGGAAGTGGTGCAATTGTTCGGAGGAAACACAGAGAAATTGGAACGCGAGTTGGAACGCATGTCTCGCCGCAAGTTTAAGTTTGTTATCTCCATGCAACGTTACTCCAAATTCAACAAGGAAGAGCAGGAGAACACGGAATTCTTGTTGCGAGCGTATCCGGATCTTCAAATTGCTTACTTGGATGAAGAGGCTCCTCGCAAGGAAGGCGGTGAATCTCGCTGGTTTTCTGCCCTCGTCGACGGACATTCCGAGATCCTCCCTAATGGAAAGCGTCGTCCCAAGTTCCGCATCGAACTTCCGGGCAATCCTATCCTTGGTGACGGTAAATCAGACAACCAGAACCACGCGATTGTATTCCACCGCGGAGAGTACTTGCAGTTGATCGATGCTAATCAGGACAACTATTTGGAAGAATGTTTGAAGATCCGTTCTGTGCTTGGTGAATTTGAAAGCTTTAACACCAGTCATCAAAACCCGTATGGAAGTGGCCATGCCGAATTCAAGAAGAGCCCTGTGGCTATCGTTGGTGCACGTGAATACATCTTCTCGGAAAACATTGGTATTCTTGGTGATGTGGCTGCCGGCAAGGAACAGACTTTCGGAACTATGGCAGGTCGAGGATTGGCACAGATCGGTGGAAAGCTACATTACGGTCACCCGGATTTCCTCGATGCCCTCTTCATGTGCACGCGTGGTGGAGTTTCCAAAGCGCAAAAAGGTCTACACTTAAACGAAGATATCTATGCTGGTATGATGGCGTTCGGGCGTGGAGGACGAATTAAACACTGTGAATATTACCAATGTGGTAAAGGACGTGACCTTGGTTTCGGAACCATTCTCAATTTCACAACGAAGCTGGGCAATGGTATGGGAGAGCAAATGCTATCGCGTGAATACTACTACTTGGGAACGCAACTGCCTGTCGATCGATTCTTGACGTTCTACTATGGACACCCCGGTTTCCAGATCAACAACATTCTGGTAATTCTGTCAGTCAAGATGTTCATGTTTGCTATGGTCTTCATCGGCACTCTCAATTCTTCCCTCAACATCTGTGGTGTCACAAACAACGACTTGCAGACTGGTCTACCGGGTTGCTACTACCTTCACCCCGTATTCCAGTGGATCGAGCGTACAATTATCTCGATTTTCCTCGTCTTCATGATTGCTTTCTTGCCTCTATTCCTACAAGAGCTTTCAGAACGTGGCGCCGTGTCCGCAGTTGTTCGATTGTCCAAGCATTTCCTCAGTCTTAGTCCGGTATTCGAAGTATTCTGCACGCAAATTTACAGCCACAGTATCATCAGTAACTTGACGTTCGGCGGTGCTCGTTATATCGCAACCGGTCGTGGTTTCGCAACCACCCGCCAAAGTTTCGCTTTGCTGTACAGTCGATTTGCTGGCCCCTCGATCTATTCTGGGATGCGGCTCTTGTTACTGCTTCTCTACGTCACGCTGTCTCTTTGGATTCCTCATCTGATCTACTTCTGGATCTCCATTCTGGCACTCTGCATTGCACCCTTCTTGTTCAACCCTCACCAATTCTCCATCGGTGACTACATCATTGACTACCGCGAGTTCCTGCGATGGATGTCTCGAGGCAACAGTCGCAGCCATGCAAACTCCTGGATAGGCTACTGTCGTCTGAGTCGAACCAAGATTACTGGCTACAAGAAGAAACGTCTGGGCCATCCCAGCGAGAAGTTGGCGGGCGACGTGCCCCGTGCAAATTGGAAGACGATCTTATTTGCCGAAGTTCTGGGCCCTCTCGCCATGGCGGTGATTTTCGTTGTCGCTTATGCCTTTGTCAAGAGCTTCCATGCTCTCGGCGATCCTGCAATGGGCGCCATCACACGCATTGCCATCATTGCTTTGGGACCGATTGTGTGGAATGCAGCTGTCCTCTTAGTCATCTTCATGATCAGCATGTTCTTTGGTCCAATGCTCAACAACTGTTGCAACAAATTCGGATCTGTCATGGCGGCCACTGCTCACATTCTAGCTGTCATCGGTATGATCGTTGCCTTTGAGTTCCTTTGGTTCTTGGAGCAATGGAACGCGTCGCACTGTGTCCTGGGAATCATCGCCGTCATTTCTATTCAAAGAGCCATCTTCAAGATTCTCATCTCTCTTGTCCTCTCGCGTGAATTGAAGCATGACGAAACCAACCGTGCATGGTGGACCGGCCGCTGGTATGGACGTGGCCTTGGAGGTCACGCCTTCTCGCAACCAGCGCGGGAGTATGTGGTGAAGATCATCGAGGCGAGTCTGTTCTCTGCCGATTTCATTCAAGCACACATTCTCCTCTTTGCACTCGCCATTCCCTTGTTGATTCCCTTCATGAACAAGATTCACTCCATGGCTCTCTTCTGGCTACGTCCCAGTCGCCAAATTCACGCACCCATCTTCTCACTCCGAGCCCGAAAACAACGAAGATCGATCATTTTCCGCTACGGCCTCTTGTTCCTCTTTGCCTTTGCCATCTTTGTGTGCTTGATCGCCGTCCCAGCCATTCTGGGATCCACGATTGATCTCAACTGTGGTATCTGCAAGTCTTTGTAGTTGTATTCATCACAACCACGTCTAACCCATGGATCTTTCCCTCCATATGTACATTGCAACGACTCAAAGCACGTCTCTTGCTCTACGTTCTAGATCCCTCACTACCACCCTTGTCTTCACACAGACTTACCTCTCAGCACTCTTTCACACTCTCATACATTCCAAGCAGATACATTTCTGTGACTCCAGTCTCTTGATCGCACCTCTTTATATCTATGATGGACATTGAAATATGATAGCGCGTTGCAAATCTATTTGTAATTTGTTCGGCATCGTGTGCGTGGGCCGCTTAGCTTCGAAATTTCCATGCACTGGGTGGAAGAAAGCGCCAGTCCCTCTTCCCTCTGTACGCTCTGGAAGGAAGAAGGCAATGAGCCAGAGTAAAGCACAGAGACCGGTAGATGAGTTTAGTAGACTTTTACCACATCGACCACCAAGCTTCTCCGACGAAGAAGCGCAAAATGATCCTGCTCCTTCCCCGACACCGTTGCCATGGCCGCAACTGGCCGTCTTGGCCATTATGCGGATTTCCGAACCAATTGCATTCCTATGTATAATGCCGTTCATTCCGCAAATGCTCCAAGACAATATGCCAGACGTTCCTCCAGAGCAAATTGGCTGTACGTTGTCCTGTCTACCTTACTCCTCTTCGATTGCTTACGTCTTGCCGCAGATTACGCAGGATATATTGAGTCCTCGTTCGCTCTTGTTCAATTCTGCACGGTGTTTATGTGGGGAAGAGTGTCTGACAAAATCGGTCGGAAGCCGGTGCTCTTGATAGGGCTCTGTGGCGTTTTTATCTCTATGAATTGCTTTGGTCTAGCCAAGACAATGCCACAGATGATGTTGGCCAGAGTTGTGGCTGGTTTTGCTAACGGCAATCTAGGCGTCATGAAGGCATTGTTAGGGGAAATTACTGACGAAACAAACCAAGCAAGGGCTTTTTCTTATCTACCCATCTGCTATTCTCTTGGGTCCTTGATTGGACCTGCCATTGGAGGCTCACTTTCGGACCCGGTTCAGCATATTCCCATCTTTAGACATTCTGAATTTTTGAAGGAATACCCATATTGGCTACGTGCGTCTTCCTTTCGTGCACATTTTATCTTGCTGACATGCTTAAAGCTTGCTTCTGTGCCTCACTCTTCAACCTCGTCAGCATCGTCACTGGTTACTTCCTCCTCCAAGAAACACTCCCTAGCCAATCGTCGAGAGACCGCGACGATACACGCAATAGTAGTCCCAGCCTTCGCGAAATCCTTACACCATCTCTTGTCACGGCACTCACAAATGCCGGCATGACAAATTTCGTGAATATTTGCTACATTGGTGTGCTACCTGTGTTCGCCCATACGCCATTGCAGTCTGGTGGACTATCATTATCCACGCAAGAAATTGGCTACTACTTGGGCTTCAATGGCATTGTCATTATAGCTGTTCAGCTTTTCGTCTTTCCTCGTTTGGAACGATATTTGGGAGGGCCTTTGCCAACGCTCCGAAAGTGTCTGACATTCCTACCGTTTGTCTTTGTCGGTTTTGCACTCGCGCATTTTGCAGGAAAGGAATGGGGCAAAGGTGCAATGTTGACCTGTCTTGTAGTAATTCTTCTCACACGCGGTGCAAGCTCGATGATGTTGACGGCATCGAATTTGTGCATGTTGAATTTGGCCCCATCACGAGCTGCGTTGGGCTCCATCAATGGCCTTCAGCAATCACTCAGCTGTCTCGCGCGAGCCATTGGCCCGGTTTTCGCAAATACAGCTTTCGCTTACAGCATTTCGGAATACAAGCATATTTTAGACGGACAAGCGGTGTGGATCGTCATGACAGCTATTGCTCTTCTCACTTGGTATACATCTGCTCGTATGTCGGTCCCCAAGCAGGCTGAATGGAGGTCAAAGTAGTAATTGGCGCTCGGCGGTGTAACACGCTGTGTTTCTACATTCATGACAAGACCAAGGGCTATACGATATAATCACGTCGAAAAGTAGTCCTCGAGTTCTCCTGTGCAATGTCATGTGGTGGATCATCGTGGTCATTATCATACTCCATGCGCAAGTTGCAGTACTGCAAAGCACAAACCTTTCTGCTCCGGCGACCTCACACTATCCTAGCAACGATCTCAGCAAGGAGCAGCTCGCACTTGAAGACCCCACGATAACATCAAGCGGTGTGAGCAAACTCATTGAGTGCTCAAATGTAGGAGCAGTGCCAAGTCTGACGTGCGATGAAATTCGCAAAGAGAGGATACGTATTCAAAAAGCAAAGTATCGCGCTCATCAGAGACTAAGGGACGAGGAAGGCTATTTGAGATCACAGAGAGAAAAGGCGAGGCAATTTCGGGAGCGGAAAAAGGCGCAAGAGGGAGAGGCATTTCTAATGAAAGAGCGTGAAAGATTCAAACGTTGGAGGGACAGGATACTGGGCCGAAACCTTTCATCCAACGGCGTTCGGGTGTTCGACCCACACTCAGAAGAAGGAATACGACTAGCTAGACATCGTGATGCCTGCCGAAAAGCAACTGCTCGCTACCGTGCCAGACAAATGGCATTAGATCCAGATGGGTTCAGAAAAAGACGGAGAGAATACAACCGTAGGCATCGCGCCCAAAGATTAGCTTTTGAGCGTGCGAACACTCTCGACCATGATGCCTCCGATAAGCTTTGGTTGGACCTTAACTCCTCCCCCACGTGGGAATCTATACGGGACTGTGTAGACTTGAACTCTACTCCTTTGATGTAGTCCATCCCATTGATAGATATCATATTGAACTTGGATGCTAGTATGCCGTCTGATGTCTCAAAGAACGCGTGAATTTTGTACGCGAGACTTGACCATGTCGATTGTTTGTTGTTCAAGGTCTAGTTCTGTCCGGATGTACCCTTCGAATCCACCATAGAGATGGTCGACTATACGAAGGAACTCCTCCATCTTCCTCCCTTCGCAGCCACACATTGCCAGAAAGCGAGGGTCATCTTGTTTTAAGTCTGGGTAAGCAGCTGTAAGTGCAGACACAAGTCTCGCGCGTGAAAGCTCTATGCCAATCCTAGTAAGTGCGTATTCGGAACCAATACTTTCATGGCTACAACCTGCAAGCGAGAGGATCATAGCGGAAGAGACACCTGTACGATCTTTTCCTGCAGTGCAGTGTAGCAGGATTGCCTTACCATTATCGAGTGCAGCTAGATCTAGAAGCATTTGCTTGAAAATTGCCCGATGGGTCTGCAGGATTTTCAAATAAGAATTCACAAGGTGATCTGTTGAAAATGTAGTGAAGATCTCGCTTCCTTGGGCCGCTGCCTTATTGTCAGGATCTATCCAAATTATTTCTACCGGAGACATTAGGCTTGGTGCAGGATGGGGAGCTTGTAGACACTCTCTTTTCGAGCGAAGATCATAAATTTTTTCGATGCCCAGTTTCGACAATTCTTCGGCAAGAAACTCCGACTTGGCTCCTCTATACATTGTATTTGGCTTCATGTGAGGTGTTCGATGTGGACATGCTACGTCACGAAAGTTGAGATTGGCCACAGGCTCCATCCTCGTCTTACTATTACTTGTTTGAGCTACTCTAGAGGATTTTACCAGTAGAAAAGGAGGTGAAGCCAGTGCACGGGCTAGGATCTCATTGTCTATGGTTTGGTGTAGATCTGTGCTTGCAATTGCGTCTAGCTCTCCAGGAGAATATATCGGCCCATCCTTCGTTGCTTCTATTGTAGTCTTCTTCATCCTGAGCGGAAATTGTTAGCTGGAGAACATGCTTTTGAGCGCGAGAGCATAATGTGGAGGCAATGGAGTCGCGTTGAAGCACGAGAACAACACGGATTATGCGATCTCGCAGAATTGTCCGCCCAGTGACCTGTAATACCTTAATTTCGCCGTGACAATTCCTGGATCGGATTAGTCCACTGCCCCGATGCATTACTCATCGCTAGTGGAGATACTCATGCAAGTTCGTGGGGAACGAGGCGGCGCTTAGCCACACAATAATAATTGGTGGATAGGGTCCAACATCCGTACGTGGATGACGATTAATTTTTTGACCCTTTCAGGGTCTTGCTAGGATATGTTTGAGAAAACTTCAGCCAATCATTATGCATTCTCAAGATACGGAATTAATAAGCATAGTATCTTAAGGTATATATACGTCTTGTCTGACAAACCCACTTTACCTTCCGATCGCCACTATGTCTATTGATCAACATCTGCCGTTCGCTGACCCGAAAAATGACGCTTGGGGAAAAAATGGTGTCTATGCAACAGCATATGGAGCTCCTGTTGCGCATCCGTATGAATCTCAGCGGGCATCCAATAATGGACCTTTGCTTTTGCAAGACACTCATCTAGTCGAAGCATTGAGCCATTTCGACCGCGAACGCATACCTGAGCGGGTAGTTCATGCCAAGGGAGGCGGTGCTCATGGACATTTCAAGCTAACACATCCCATTCCGGAACTTACCTGTGCCAACATCTTCACAACACCTGGAAATACCTGTCCCATATCAGCAAGATTTTCAACCGTGGGCGGCGAGAGCGGTAGCCCAGATGCAGCACGAGACCCCAGAGGCTTCTCTATCAAGTTCCGGACTAAAGAAGGAAACATGGATTGGGTTTTCAATAACACACCAATTTTCTTCATTCGTGATCCTGCCAAGTTTCCTACATTCATACACACGCAGAAGCGAAATCCTCGTTCTCACGCAACGCATGGCGATGACTCTACTGACTTCTGGAACTATTTATCACAGAATCCTGAAAGTATCCACCAGTTTATGTACCTTTTTGGCCCTCGAGGAATCCCTCTCTCGTGGAGACACATGCAAGGGTATTCTGGACACACCATGAAGTTCGTGAATGGCAAAGGAGAATGGAATTACGTTCAGATCCACGTCCTTTCTCGCCAAGGGGCCAAAAACATGCATCCAGACGATGCCGCGAAAGCTTCGCCAGACGTTCATCAATTGGACCTCTTCAATGCCATTGAAAATGGGGAATTTCCCCAATGGGATGTAAAATATCAAGTAGCCAGTAAAGCAGAAGCTGATGCTGCAGGACTTGATGTCTTCGACTTAACTCGTACATGGGATCGGAAAAAGTTTCCTCTAAAACCATTGGGGGAGATTGAGCTGAACAAAAATGTGGCTAATTACTTTAGTGAGATCGAGCAAATAGCATTTGCCCCATCTACGTTAGTAAAAGGAATAGAGCCTTCTGCGGATCCTGTCCTTCAAAGTCGATTGTTTTCCTACCATGACACGCATCGTCACAGGGTTGGTGTCAATTATCAACAACTTCCGGTAAACCAGCCATTAGTACCGTACCAAATTTTCAACTTCCAAAGGGATGGATCGATGGCGTTCTACAACCAAGGTGGAAGACCACTCCACCTTTCCTCTATCCAAATGCCCACCCTTCAACCAAGATCTTATAACATCGCCAATAGTGCAGGTTATGATGATGGTC
The DNA here is from genome assembly GCA_037044235.1 of Meruliopsis variegata. Lineage (NCBI taxonomy): Eukaryota > Fungi > Basidiomycota > Agaricomycetes > Polyporales > Irpicaceae > Meruliopsis > Meruliopsis variegata. The sequence continues at coordinate 441,982 of JAWLTJ010000007.1, forward strand.
ACGCGATATCTTTCTTATCCGGTGTTACCATGGATGACTTTGTTCAACCCCGTGAAATGTATCGGCGGGTGTTTAGTGAAGAGGATCGTCAACTAACAATTAAGGAAATCAGTGGTCATATGTCGACCTCGCGAGACCGTACAAGTTTGACTCAAGCAGTGAACTTCTGGTGGCTTGTGGACCATGACATGGGCAATTCCATCGCAAAAAACCTCAAATTGGAAGAAGGTTCATGGCAGAAAGAGCTACACGAACTCAAATTCATTGGTTCGCATAACTTTGCTGCTAATAAGGAAGCACTTCAAATGTACGAGGACTATAAATCTGTTCAACAAAAAGCTGGAGAAAAGTTTGCAGATTTAACAGACAACACGAAAGAATCTGTTCTCACAGGACTTGCCACAGCACACAGTTTGTTGAATGGTAAGGCGAATCAAGAGTAATAACGACTTTATAGCTTTGAATAAAAATCATTCTAGTGTCTGATCCTATTGAATATAACACGCCAATTGAAGAACACATGACTGCTGTATGTATACTTCTCTTTGTCGCCTACTTCTATTGGTATCTCGATCCCTTTATGTCGAGATTCATGTTCAGTGATATGCTACTTTTTGCAGTCTTTGTAAGATACTTGAAGGGCACTGGTACGAAATTCCGTGTTGAGAATGAATAAGAATACAAACTGCTACAAGCACTGTATCTCGCAGTGCACTTTTTTTCAACAGGTTCTAGTGAATAATGTTCGAGCCACGTGAACATTTACTATATAATCTATCTACTTCATATCGCATCTGAGTTTCATCTAGCATAATTACGTCGTATGGCGGTGCTATGACTTTCACTACCCACTCTTCTATATAATACACGCCATACACATTCCCACACCTGAGAGAACGATTTTTTACCTTGGCCTTGTACAAGCCTTCATCTTAAGTTACCTCAGACATTCAAATCGCACGTGAAAGCGTGCGTCACGACATGTAGTGTTATTAAATATTAGAAAATGCACCCGATTACTAATGTTTGCACTGGAACGGGTATAGTGACTGGACAGTCAAATTATGCCTAGATCTAAGGCATTATATTATAGCCTTTCCCTGGCTTAGCATGCGAAGTCCACATTCGGGTCGCGTTGAGGCAGATAAGCATTGTAAAACTCCACAAAACCTTGCATTGCTTGTGGGTAGCAAAGCAATCCTATACGCTTTTGACACTAGCATCTAATGCCGATGACCGGCTAAGTTAGATCAGTTCAACTACTATCTGTTGAGAGTTCAAGAGGCATCTCGCAAGAGAGTTCGACCCTCCTACAGGCATCCATATTGTGCAACCTCAAAACTATGTTATAAAGGTCTACAACACTTGTTGTGATAGTATTGAAATTGGGAGTCATTTGCGACCCTCCCAATTCGACATTGGTAATTGGCAATAATGCATTCGGATCATCCGAAACGACCACCCCTCAACAATAAACGCGCGGAAGCAAGCCTGTCGCGACGACCTGGTCCTCGACCAACGGTCTGTTCCGCTTGCCATGTGGCTAAAATTCGGTGTGATCGCAAGAATCCATGCAGTAACTGTGAGAAGAGAAACATTCAATGTATTTTCGAATCTTCTCCAAGATCGACTACTTCTACAGGGAACGCATATGGTAAGAGGAGAAGTTCGTCTTCTGCTCGTCGCTTGCCAAAGGCGAGCTCGAAAGACCTTCTTCCGCCGATTGCTGTTTCGTCTGGGCCTGTCGCCGAAGCTATTGGGGGCTCGTCATCTGTTGTAGAGTCTCTTGCTCCTTTCATCTCAGAGCCGTCCGGGCAGCAAAATCTATACGGGGCTTCGACCGAAGTCCTGACAACACAGCATGTTGGAAAGTTGGCTCATGACGAAACCAAAGCAAAATGCACTTCCTCTTCTGAACATCCACTTTCTATGGTTTGGATGTCTTCGTCCTCATCTTCATCCCCAGACTCATCAGACTCCTCTAATTTTATTGGCTTCAAACCCAGGGAATTACTTGAACAACAAGAAGAAGAAAATGGAGAAGAAGGCATTTTAAATGAAGAGAGCGACGTGGCTCTGTCCGTGTGTCTTCCACCCAGTTCCGAATATACCACCCAGACGTGGTATGACAATCTCATATCATTCTTCGGCCCCGATCCATACACATCCCGCAAACGAGTTCAAAATTTACTCTTCAAAGCTCATAGGCACATGTCTGTTGCCCACCGATTCGAATTGAATCATATTTCAGCAGCATTGCGAGCCATTGCTTCTCCCGAGGTAACCCAAGCAGCAGGCGCAGCTTTCATTTACACACTCGTCGCTATAGGACTACGAAGCGAGAGTTTGGACGATAGGCCACATTTAATTCCTTGCGATGCTCTCTGGTGTCAAGACGACGGAGTGGACATTTCAATGGTCCTTCAGGAAGCTGCAGAGATTTTCTTAGTGCAAGCTTCGACAAATGCTACCTATTTGACTTTGGACAAGTTGATGATGACTGCTTTCGCCTCGGCACATCTCATGAAGCTTCAGCCAGAACTCAGTGATAAAGCTACTCACTACCTCGAGCTTACACGGGCTTTAATCAGATCACCCTTATTACTGTCTTATATGAGGCAAGACTCCGTTCCGTTGATGGCAACAAGTTCAGGCAGAATTTCATTTCCGGTCGACTATACCGTAAGGAAGCGGAGCTGTATTCGTCGTGAAGAAGCAGCCAGACTTCGTCTGTTCTCCTTCTGGAGCTTGATACATCTCGGTTCGCTGTTCCCTAACGTTGAACTGCCTCAACTCAAAGTGCAACCCTCATCTCTTGTGAATGTTCCCATAACTCTACCCTGGCCTGCCTCTACAGATGAAGCAAACGGTGTTGAGGAAATTGTTAGCGAGGACGACACACGTCGAGTACGTTTCTTGTTAGAGGGTCTTCAAACGGCTTCAAATGGTATATTATCTTGGCACATCCCGCAAAGCGTAGATTATGTCAATCCCGAGAAGGATTTCGAGCGTCTTCTGACCGCTGTGGAAGACAGCGCAGAGTGGATGCGGACTATACAAATCAGTATGTAGTATGCCTGAATAAACGTTCTTCAGTCTAATTACTCCCTCAATCAAAACAGTGATCTCGAAGGTGGCAGATTCGAAAGCTGAAGATGCTGTGGCACTCCAACGTTATGTGGCGCGCTACTGCATTGTTAGCTGTCATTTGGTAGGGCTTGTCATACGGCGGATCGGATTCTTTCATTCCGAAAAGCTACGTCCCGCTGCAATCGCTGCTCTCAAAGAGCTACGCAGAGGAGGTGATTCAACGGCTCGATCTATGGCTGCTTCACAAGCTCTCAAGCAGTCTATATGCAACAATACATATGGAAGTGGAGGCACCACCGAGCCTGCATGGCTTCATGCTTTGGACGCCCCGCATCTTGACTCTTGGGTCAAGCTGCTCACTCGGCTGGCTGGTGATTTGCAAAAACATCAAACTTCTTACCACGCACACTTGTTCTCCAACGACATGCCTTTCCTTCCTGAGCGCAACGATAGCTCCAGTGCTTGCATCGCAACTTCCGAGTCATACTACCTTGATAGTCTCACGCTTTACGTTGCTGCCACAGCGCAATACAGCCATGGAGTTAAGCAGCTCTACAGCCTCTTAGGCCATCCTGCACCGCACTCAATTTCTATTGTTCTTGCCCTTGATTCCGCTGCAAGTAATTTACGGGCACAAATCGAAAATCAAAGGCGTACAAGCCATTTTCGAGACGCTGTCTCGTACGATCCCTCTTTCGAGAATACCATTACAAATGTATAATCACGAATGCAACTTAATTGTATCTTTATTCAAACTCAGATTGTGCTGTGGAGTACTTCCTACGTATGCGCTAGCAAATGATTCTGTGCAGGGTACCTGAATCTGCGAGTGTCCCCGCTTTTCGGTACAGAAGCTGAGACGTGTGTTCACTATTCAAGCCACTTGACACATCAAGGAAGCCACACCGGAGTTCCGGGATCGAAAGTAGACACTTGTTGGAAGTCCAGAGCTTGTTGCAACTATTCCACAGAAGGGTCTGAAATGAGCATAGAAAAATATGTCTCCACTACGAATGCGGGGTAAAACTATATAAAAACCAAATGTCTCATAGCTTTATTGCATACAGGAAAAGAAGATGCAACCATTCACGAAGCTCCTAGTCTTAACGGTAACGCTATTCACGACTTCACAAGCACTTGCGTTGCCATTCACTGGGTCCATTTTATTGAAACGTGCACCTTCTGCTTCCATTTTCAGTCCAGCTGGCCCGCAGAAAAATAATTTTGTTCTTCTAGGATGTGTACAAGATAAATATCCTGATAGCCGCGTTATAAATGGTGGATACCAAGATAATCCTAGCGGAGGTCAGACGATTGGGAAATGTTTATCCTTCTGTGCCGGTCAAGGCTATTATTACGCTGGCATTGAAAATGGAAACCAATGCTTCTGCGGACAGACACTTGATGATGGAAAGGTAACCCAGCCTGCAGATGGAATAAGTGTCTCTCAGAACGGTGGCTGCACTAGTCCCTGCCAGGGAAACAAAACCCAAAGTTGCGGAGGACCAAATCGCCTTCTCGTATTCCAAGGAAAATCAAAACCACCATCAGTAGGTACAGTTCCAGATGCGGACTACAAAGGGTAAGTGTTTCCCTGAAGCATATTGGGCTTAATGAATTCTCCTTCGCTTTAGATGTTATAAAGACAATGTGAACCAGAGACTTCTCCCCTATGTATACCAGGGGGACTCCAACCCAAGCATGACTCCACAATTATGTGCTCAAGGCTGTACCAAACGTGGGTATAATTTGTCAGGAACCGAATACCGTGAGCACATTTATGGCTTTTCTGTGAAGGTTTCCTGAAACAATTCTTTATTGCTTTAGGATATCAGTGTTTTTGTGGCACGAGCAAAAATGTCAAGCTGGGCCAACCGACTTCTGCTTCGTCTTGCTCCTCATCGTGAGTACTCTCCTCAAGTCCATTGCACAAACGAGGTTGCTCATTCTACATAGCTGCGCTGGAGATCCTTCACAAATATGTGGTGGACCAGGTGCATTGACTGTGTACCAATCCAAAACAGACAGCGGACCTTCTCCAGGTAATCCCGTCATCGTGGATACTGTTACAACATCCGACAAAACTGTTTACAAATACCAAGGTCTGTCATTTCACTGCAACATAAAAAGATGTCCGCTGACCCATACCTTGCTCAGGTTGCTTTGAAGACGGCTCTTCTCGTTCTCTCAACGGTGCCCATTCGTCAGACCCCGCAATGACTGTAGAGAAATGCGCAAACTTTTGCCACCGGGCCAAATTTTCGTACTCTGGCCTTGAATATAGCACGGAATGCTGGTGTGGAAAAAACCTTGCTTACTCTAATCGTCTAGACAGCTCGCGATGCAATATGGGTTGCGCGGGAGATGGCACACAAGTCTGTGGGGGAGGTTATGCTTTGACTTTATACCGCTCTACCTGATTATGGCCAGCTTTAGGTGTACAGTCAATTATTGCCATGACATTATGATGAAGATACTTTCTAACAATATCAAATTGCGGTCTTTCTTGCACATATTTATCCATAGTTTACCTTGATAGCCTCTCTTTGTTTTGCGAAAAAAACGAAGTAATGTAAGAATTATTCGATGCAGAGCAACTTCGTAGTTCCACTACCTTTTTAGGGCATTTTGTTTAAATTCCAATTCAGTGATCAGCAATACTAAAATTGAACACAATCCCAGCGCACCTGAGGTCTCTGGCTCTTCTGTTGCTTGATCAAACTGGATCGTATTAAAAGGAGTTCTACATACATGGATGTGGTTTATATACCTTTCAACCTATGTAATAATTTGGTGGTGCCGCGCACGACGTGTGTTGGTATTGAGTTTGACTTTGAATCCACACGGAGATTGCCATTCTCACTTCCTAAAGCCTAAAAGCACAGATATCATCATGAGGTCGAATAAGGTATATACTTCCTCTTATCGCCATATTTGATATTGGGTGAACGTTACTTGTCTTTTTCGAAGTCTGAAAGCCACAAACAATTGTATTTCAGCCTCAGAAGTGTCACAAATGTGTTTCAAATAGCCGAAGGACAACCATGACTAAGAATATCTTATAAGGATGCAGCAATTCTAATTTGCGCCTTAAGAACATAAAAGAAGCGACTTTACAGGATATTTGACTATTTGAGTGTTCAATCAATTTTGCTTAGAAAAAGTTTCTCTGAGGATGTCCGATCTGGCTGAAAACACTTCGACTGCGATTGAGAAAGATATTACAGGAGGCAATTCCACGCTCGACTGAACTGTTGAAGCCTATTGGTTAAGGATGATGTAATCGAAATATACAACTCCTGTCAGAGGATAAACGTTACAAGATCGGGCATTTCTGCGAAAATGTTCATTAATGTCATTGATAATAATAATACAAATGTGTCTCGAAAGCAGACTTATTGTCCATTCGCCGACTTTAAGATAATCGGCGATAATTATCATGATAAGTTCAAAAATCCTGAATCAATGGCATTGCGCAAAGCAGGATAAAGGGCCCTGCCAATGTTCGAGCGACGTGACAAGATATAATCCGGTGTAAATCCACCGAACTCGCCAAATACTGTAGAACGAAGGTGCTGATCGGCACGTAGCGCATTACTGAATCCATGGATGACGTAAGTCTTGCGCCAATCTTTTCTCCATCCAAAGCCTTTCATGTTAAACTCATAATCGTAAGCAGCAACTATCTCATCGACAGTCATTGCTAAATGGGGCTCGTCCCATTGGGGATCTTCATCGTGCACCATGTAAAACATTTCTAGACCATTTTGTCCCCACCACTGTCCCGGAAAAAAAGCATCTTGTTCCAAAACAAGTGCATGCTGGTCATTCCCCGTTCGGGCGAAAAGTTTTACAAGGTTGAGGAGGAGCTCATTAGAAGCACGCAACCAATCTCCCGTAAATTCGGATTCTTGTAAACGCACCCAGGCTTGCATAAGGTCATTATGAGGTCGCGCTATCCACATGGCCTGGCAAAGATCACCTACTGCTTCCTTTCCAAATACGTTATCAAATCCTGCTGAGCGAAGAGGCGCCAAATCACGAATGAGCCATGCATCGTCATCAAAATATTGACCTCCATAATTAGCCATCACTCTAGTTCGGACAAAGTCTGATTTGTGTGCGTACTGGGTGATCTCCACGCCGTTTACGGTTGTGTTGGGGAACTCTACATACTCGAAGGACAAATTGGGTAACCGAAACAGTGCCTTTGTAAACTCGTCTCCATAAGTTTTGGCCTCTTCTAGAGCCTCTTTGTCAACGTCTGACCACATATAGATGTGGTCAGGTTTCAGATAGTACGACGCTGAGTAATATGCCATCAAATGCCGAAATTCAACTCGAAACGGTCTTTGGCGACCATCATGATCACGATTTGCTTGCCTAACGAAATGCACAATATTAGGTATTTCTTTGCTCTCTTCCAAATCAGTTGGGAGTATTTTTGAAGCCAAGTCCGAAGACCATTCTAGAGATGGAGAAGGGGGCTGTTTGGCGAATCCAACAGGGTGAGCAGAGTTCATTTCTTCTACCAACCACTGCTGACTACGATAATTAGCCAGTGCCAATCGCAATAGCCACAAAACCCCAATGCAACAAGTAGAAGTGAAAATCAGCCTACGGATGGAAATACGTCTAGATCCCAGGTGTGAACTTTTTGCCCCAGCAAGCTCAGCATCCACGTCTGAGTCGATGCTAGACATGCTGTCAAAGCGGGGTGGCGGTGAGGTAACCAGTCGAGAAAGCATTCTCTGTACCACAGTGCTATTGTACACCTCTTTTATTGAGAGTAATTTCTTGTCTTGTATGGACGACAAGAAAGGAGTGGTTAGAGGTAAAATCCAGAAAGCATCATTGTAATTCCTCCATCCACGCCCAGAAAGCAAGAAACGTCCTAGCTTTGCATGAGACCGACTAAAGCCCCTTTCAGGCAGTGCTATTGCAACATCAGTTCCACAATTTTTTCAAGGCTTGGGGGAGTCTTCCTTTGCTTTTGTGCCTGAAAGGAATCAAAGATAGCCTTGGCGCTTTATGCAGAGCTTTTTTTCTTTAAATTCTCTGATATCACAAACACAGGTCTTTTGCATTAGGCAAGGTAGTGTGATCCAGTCCGTGCCGCATATGGTACATGTACCAATCGCAATCGACGCGTGTAGTGAAGGAGGGGGGGACTATTCTGCGTCGGTAGTCCGACTATGTACTTTTAATGTGCTAAATGTTCTGTAAAACTTTGTAAGATGATCAAACAAAGGTACGAGGGGACCCGCTGCAGAACAATCCTAATTCAGATGCCCGGCGGAAATTCGTCTAGAATACATTCTGCCTCCGTACATCTCCGTGGGGAGCGTAATCCCTCATTAAGTGCTTCATGTGCGTGGGTTGAGTCTTTGGCGAGATCCCACCTCGGAAGCGGAAGCTCAAATCCACTTATAATTCTGTGCATCAGTCGGAACTTGTTTGTAACAGGTCTGCTCCACATACCTGTTAGTTGTGGAGTAAAGTGTACCATACATGCGTGCTACAGGTCTTGTAAGGTTCAAGTCCTGTGTAAGGCCAATCAATGAGCGCTGGACATATATCAAAGTTACTCACCAGAGCATGATCACTCTTGAGCACGGCCTTGCGAATGTGTACTACCTTGACTCGTCCTATAATCAGTGTAGTTGTATGGTCACCTAAAGAGTTGTCCCACTGCTTTGTAAATTCTAACGATAGTTCCATTGAAAAAGGCGCTTCCTGCGAAAAATGTCAATTTCAAGAAGATCTTCTTCGAAGCATTTTATATTATTTACCTCAACTAGAGGTGCTAGTACTTGTTTGCCAGGTACAGGTGTTAGACCACAAAGGGCGAACTCCGAAATCCCTGGAGGAGCATTAATCGCGGCAAAATTGAGGGCTTCAGCGTAGTCTTCAGAACTTTGGAAAAGTCAATCACGGCTATTCTTGTCTGCTGCTTTTACGTACGCTGACGAAATGGTGAATACCTTTCTTTGTAAGATATTACGTTCACCATCTTTGATCCGCTCCCGCTGCCCACCAAAACTTATCATAACCAATGGTGGATCGTGGGATACAATGTTATACCAGCTCATAGGGGCTAAATTAGGAGTCTCATCATCATTATAAGTTCCTACTAGAGCGATGGGGCGTGGAGACTGGCAGATTGCGTGAGTACGTACACAAATAAAAGACCTACCTGATAACTTACAACGCCACTGTTCATGACCCGATACAGTATTTTGGGGTCTATAGCCGTTGAGTCTGTATCGATCATGTGCCATTCCTCTTTATTGCGGTCATGGACAACGTTTGTCGCACCTTGCCCTGGCTGCCACAAGGGGTTCGGTGGCCCGCGTAGCGTGAAATGCGAGCTTGGCTTCGGCATCGCAGAAGTAATATGTGAAGGTGCAAATGTCATTATAACAGTGTTCCCAGAAGGATGGCAACTACAGAAAAGATTCCTCTATGGTAATCTTGAGTATTGATGTCCTTAGCGAAAGTTAGGTCTGAAGTGCTTAAAAGCATGGGGGTACAGATCCCGGAAATCTCGGCTCCGCAACGTCACACGCATCACGTTAAAATCTAACACTGGAAATGCTATTACTAAATTTACGCGAACGTGCATTAATGATGATGGTGCAAGAAGTTGAATGCAAATGACCTCGCAAGGATGGCTGCGATGGTCACTGTACTAGGCATAAAATATACCTGTATTTTAGATTGTAATCAATCCTGACGATAATGTTCGAGCCACGTGAGCGGCGAGAACAAGATCACCGCGACTTCATATCATAACGGAGTCTGTACATAACATATTAACGCCGCAAAGCTGTGCTTCATAACGTTCCTTTCTCTGACATATTTAAGCCATGATCTCTATCCTCACATCAATACATCTGTTCTTGTTTCCCGCCTAAATTAGTTGATCCAAATACTCAATTGTCCGTTGGCGAATCAGTTCTCCGAGTATCTATCTATCTCTCGGGTATTGCCATGTCAAGTGCTCCAAGTATCTTGGAGGGCTTAAAAACGTTGGGGGTTACGTGCCAATCTGACACAAGCTCCGAAAAGCAAAGTTGTACGCGTTCTAGTAACCGCCACTTTCATTTGCATGCATCACTAGAATGACTTCGGAGTCGAAGAAGTCTAGAACCACTTTGGCTTCTGACCCACGGTATCGTGAAATACAACTTCGACCGAACCGTACATTTTTTAAACCACGCCTTGACAATAATGTTCCAATAGAGTTTCGAGAACTCATTTGGCGCTGGGAAAGCTTCATAGGTCCCCTATATGAGGTGTATGGTCCTGTGAAGCCTGAGACCATTCCCGAAAACCTTGGCCATAATGCTGAGAATTATAAGGATTTAGGCATAGTAATTCAAAAGGCGACTACTTTAGTTTTACAAGCAGATTTTTGCATTGGCAAAAAGGAGAACGTTTGGCAATGGAAACTTTGGGATCTATTGTACCAACAGTATGATAAAGATCCTAGTATTGAATATATGTGAGTTGAGTAGACCTGTGCTTCTAACTATATGTCATACTTTCTTTAGCCAAGAGGAGCTTTGGGACATTGATACAACAACAACAACAATGGCGTTTCGTGCAGAACATTTACCTACTCGACCTCAGCCTGATATCGTCTTGGGGATTCATGTTGCTGCTGCTGAAGAATACAACGACATGACTGACGCTCAGCGGCAAGAATGCATTCACGATTATGTGCTTCAAACTTTAGAAACCTCTGCAGATATCAACTTACATCCGCGTCCTGCAAAATCAGTAGCTACAATGGCTTACCCGTTTCTGATTCACGAAGCGAAGCCACAACATGATACGACAGAGTTTGTTGAGAATCAATTGGCCGAGTCACTCATCTTTACTTTGGAACTACAACAAGAACTTTGTTTGAGCGTCAGAGCAGAAGAGAACATTATGCTTCCAGTGTTTGGATTTGCATCTATTGGCCCGTCCGTAATGCTCTACGTTGCAGTACAGCAAGAAGATGGAAAAATCGTGAGTATAAATATAATTTGTCCTTTAATACATTATACTCAAAGGAAGATGTTAAGTTCATTTATACTATAGGAAGGACGTTTAACTTGTTTCTCTTACCACATGCTTGTGCGTTTGTCTGCCTTTTTCGCGAGGTAGAAAAGTGGGCTAGAAGGAGTTACATCCCTTTCATCAAGGACCTTTTGACAAGGCTAATGGACATACAAGGGTCAAAGGGCTAACATAATTCTCAGTGTCTACCAGTCTTTCTTTCTGTCCCTTGGCGATTGCCACCGCACAATTCAACAACGTGGTTCCAACTGGAAGCTTATTTTGGCAGTTAGGCTATGATTTAAACAAGGAAAAGATTCGGAATTACCTTTGTTTCATCTCGTGAACACTTCGGTACCCCCAGAAAGACCCTGCACTTCCAGGCGACCAAGACAATTCTATTGAATGATATGTACTAACTCTACATAAAGCAAGAAGTCTTGTTGTATAGACGTACCAAACGGGATTTTCGACGGAACAGGAGATATTGCTCACCGTTCAATGATATGATTGCTGGATGTTGCGAACGTCAATCACGCCATGCTCAAAGCACACTTGTCGTTATTCCTCGATCGAAAGCATACATTTTTGTCTCTTGCTGCTTTTAAAAGGACTGACATAATATCCGTCCGTAGTATTGTAGTAGAGATAGGCTTGTGCAGATATATTTGCGGAGATCGGTCGGTACTTTAGACTAACTCGTGTGGTTAACAAAGAATTGCGGATCTACCACATTGGTCGTCAATGTTTGCAAGCTTTCGGGGGTCACTTAGTTGGGAAAATTAGGCACAATTTTCACGTCAAAAATGCAGGTTGTAATTCTCAACTAAGAAGAAGTTGACGGATGATGGTTGATTTAGCATCTTTCAAACCAGTCGAACTTTACCTGTTTAAGTCTGTGATTTACACTGCCTGAATGTCTTAAAAGCTCTGCTTCTGAATGATTCGACTTGCAAATAAGTTTAGCTAAGTCCATATTGGCTTAAGTTTCTCTCTTTCTTCGACACCCTCCTACTGTACATAGTATATAAGGAGACTCGCATGTTATCCTCTTTGCTAGATACAGATTTATTACTTTGACTACCTAGATTATTTACATTCGAACTTGACAGAGTAACCAATACATTTAAAATATGGGCAAGGAGTATAGTTGAATACAATGATCCAGTGTACTCGGCGTGACTGCCTCCCCTTAGTGCTTCATTGATCACAATTGTATTACGGTTTTAGAGTATCTACATTGGGGTCATATATAGCTTATGGCCTCCCAGTTATCCGCTGCATCCGAAGTGTACTCTCTCCTAAGGTTACTCCGTCCTAGAGGTTCACTCTGTACCAGGACTGCACGTGGAGTAAGAGGTATATTGGGAGGACGCAAGCATTAACTGCGTTCTTCATCGAGGTTTTGATCAAAGCCAATGTTGGCAGAAAACAAATTAGATTACATTTGCTCACAAATGCAGCGCCAACAACATCTAGCATCGGACATATCTGCAGAATCCATTGTAGTGCAATCTAGAAGCACGGTTGGCAGGCAAATTCGAAAGAGGCTCTTTGAGGGCTGCAGAGAACTTAACTCGCATACTTGTCTGATGCTCTGCAACTTTAGCTACAATGCAATAAATAGAGAGAGACCAGAAACACATAGTTCTAAGCTACATACGGACCTTAAAATCTCTTTCGTCCTATTGTTAAATTGCCATTGCTTGCTTTACATTCACTGTTCGTACAGTCCCATGTCTTTAACTTGTCTAGCAAGAAATTCGACTTGTTCTTCCCTACTTTTCTTAATGTCAAGGAATAGAACCAAAACAGTCGCAGATAATAGGCTAACTCCAAATAAGAAGTAAAACGGAAGAGAGCTGTTATTCGACGGACTTGCATCAATTATCGCACTGCTGACGATCGGGCCGATAAACGCCGACACTTTGCCAAATATTCCAAAGAGAGAGAAGAATAGATACTCTCGACCTCGTGGTGTGATCTCACTGACCATTGTTAGACTATATGAATACCATGGACAGACCACAAAGCCATAATATGCTTGGTATGCCCAAATCTCCCAGAGATGGTGGAAGCCAAAGGATTGCGTCCAGATGCCTACCATTCCCCAACCGTCCAGAAGAACGATAGCCACCATAATTGCAACAAACATTGTCTTAGTAGAGAGCTGGAATTTTTTTTGGATTGTCCAGAAAAGATGGATACCAAGAAATTGTGCACCAATGCCAACGAGAAGCAGATACGTCAATGTTAAAGTGTTGTATTCTACGATAGAATTTTGAAGCGTAGCAATGACTGTCACTGTAGTGTTAAGTGAATCGCTCAAAAGAAAGTAGCCTGAGCGCAAATGTCAGTGCATATCCTTTTGAGATGGAAAGGTCTCACCAACGAGATACAAAAGACTCTGTTTTAGCTGAAGTATTTCCTTTGCTGCAGTATAGAGTTGTATGAAAGCAATCGATATCACATTCGTTCCAGCAGGTATAGGCATCCCTGGGCGTCGCTTTTCAAAAATGAACCATGGGAGAGCAACCAAAATCCAAACGCCTCCTGCGAATGCGATTAGGATACTCAATCCTCGATTATTCGCATCTTGAGATGCGTTGACATTAACTGCGAACATGATACCCACGATGATAGCTAGCTCAATGATTTCAGCAAAGCTTTGTACTTGGAAAGATACATTGCTGATACGATTGCGCTCCATCATGTCTGCATGCTCGTATGTGTCTCTATCAATAACTCCATCGGAGAGTTGGGAGGACAGTTCCTTCATTTTGGGACTATTCCGAGCAAGACCAGGAAATGCGGCTTGCCAGAAGCTCAGACACATTTGGTATGCCAAGAGACCAACCATGTATAATGCTGTAGCTGCATGCCATTTGTCTGCATCATGCACACCTAGCCAAGCCAAGGATATACCCAAAGCGATGATAGTCCAGGTTATCAAGATCCAGGGTCTCCATGTTCCAAAGTCTGCCATGCTACCGATGGCAAGGAAGAGGGCAACATTGATGGCACATGTAACGCCGTTAGCAAGAAGTACAATCGCGTTTACGGTTCGCATCTGTCCCATAAACATGAGCTTACCCTCCTCGCCTGCCGCAATCGACAAAAGGTTTTGGAAGGCAGTTGGCGCAAAGTTAAAGAGACCCAATCCATTGTTGGCGATTCCATAAGAGTAATATGCAAGAATCTCCCTACGACTCGTGGTTTCTTGTTTTGGGTATGCTATGGTGCTTGATTCTAACTCTACGACATCGTTTTTGACATTTGTTTCTTCGTGTTGATAAGCACCTCCATCCAGGATGCTAGACTTCTTGTGATGCAAGTCCTTCTCCAAGGCTGATTGATCCATGACAATATACTTAGGCCAGCCTTTCCAAGCAATTCCGGCTTGGCCAAGGCGACGTCGTCTAAAGAAAAGAGTCGTGTGCTCCTCGAAGTTATACTTCTTGACACAAGTTGTTCCTGATTCCAATGATTTGGCAGGCACTTTGGCTGTAGTACATTAGCTTCTTGCATGTTACCAATTGCCGTCGGATTCAAATTTGGACTGGAGAAGCGCCATCTGGGTGGCAATGCAAAATATGCAGTCCAGCCATTTAGCGGCATCATGCAGAAGACTATAGGGCTAGATAAGTCGACGCAAAAAACGCCGGAAGGACTTCTATTCCAGTTCGATTACAATCGCGTGACATCTCTTGAGATAATCAAGCCAAATATTTCACACCTTATCTTTCATGAGAAAGAGTGACACTTCAGTCTATTTTGACGCAGAGAAAAAAAAAGAGATTGCCGCGTGGATTCAAAGCCCGATTGAGCATTATTTTAAGTCCGAAAACATCAATATATGAATGAGATGATTACGACTCAAAACTCCAAGAGTCACACAGGGCAAAAATGTGCGATGAGAAATGTACATATCTCCTGCTTCACTCAATCCAACGAAGATTTTTCAAATGAATGGTTAGGTAGAATTGTGGTAGCAATCTGCTGACTCTAACATGTAGTCTCTGTGATTGATGACATCTCTTCTGCGATTGTGGAGCAATGTTTGAGCCTCCGTCGGGGCGTCGGGGAGTACAAATCCGCTCACAGGTGTACCCTTCATTCGTAAAATTACTACTCCTTACTCCCTAGCGTTTACTCTCTAGTGCAAAGTCAATCAATTTTGTTATAACGAAATCTCTCAATTATCATCCTTATCTGCTTTCCCCTCTGAGAGTTTGATTACGACTCTTTTAAACCCTATGTCTTATCAAAACCAAGCAATGTGGTTAAAAGCTACTGACTCCCAACTGTGTTATGTTATTGACATGGCACCATATATCAGTCCAAATGAATACGAGATTGTCATCAAAAATCAAGCTATCGCTGTAAATCCGTTGGATATTCTCAAGGCACAGTATGGCTCCCTCATGATGACATGGATAAAATACCCTTTCATCATGGGAACGGATGTGGCAGGCACGGTAATCGAGGTAGGCTCAAAAGTGAAAAAGTTTGTAGTAGGTCAGAGAGTCTGCGGTTTTGCTTGCGGGATTTGTCGATCGCACAATAAGGCTGCAGAGGGTGGTTTCCAGTTGTACACCGTTCTTTGCGAAAGTAGAGCGACACAAATCCCCGAGTTTATGTCCTATGAAGAAGCATGTGTAATCCCCATGGGCATTTCAACAGCAGCAGTTGCCCTCTTTCAGCCCGAGCATTTAGCATTGGAACTACCGCAGATCCGAAAAAGGCCTACTAACAAGATTGTTCTGATATGGGGAGGCTCCAGCAGTGTTGGCTGTAATGCTATTCAGCTGGCCAAAGCTGCTGGTTATACTGTCGTTACTACATGTTCTCCTCGGAACTTTTCATATATAAAAGGCCTAGGAGCTGATTTTGTGCTGGATTACCACAAAGAGAGCATTGTGTCTGACATCTTAGCTATTATTGAACCTTACGCACTAGTTGGTGCTGTGTCTATTGGAGAAGACAGTTCAAAAAGATGTCTCGAAGTCTTGGGGAAATCTAATGCAAAAAAACCTCGCCTTGCTATGGTCTCTTACCCCATACCTCTTAAAGCGCCTAAATTTATGCCAATCATTACTGTAGCCCTTGATTATATTCGTTGGAAGTTATGTCATTTCGTGGCCAGCACTTCTCGTAGAATCCAAACCAGATTTGTTGACGCCTTTTCACTAAATGATCTGGTTTCAACAGCGATATACAACGAATTTCTCCCACAGGCACTCACACAAGGTATGATTGTACCTAGTCCTAATCTGCGTATCGCTGGCCAAGGTCTCGATCATATAATTGACGCATTGGACATATTGCGTAAAGGTGTATCGGCCACGAAGGTGGTAGTGAAGCTTTGAAATAAATTGTAATGTAAGGGGATGTCGAGCAATAATAACCAATAAATGAAAGGACTATCAGTTTTTCAACTGTGATAGACAAATACCTATTGAACACTATTCATCGCTAAAGACCAATAATAAGAGAATTTCTCAGTAAAGTCGACACATTTAAGCACATACAGAATGTGTCAAAGGGTATGGAAACGTATTACACTCTCCGTGCCAATGTGGCTACTACATGTAACGAATGAGTACTCTCTACTCGATACATGGGTTGAATTATTGTTATAGAGATGGATATATGCGATCACAAAGGATCACTTGTGTGCGCTAACCCACGGAAAAAGATAATGGTTACCATTGAACATGATCCACGGTGCACCTGAGGTCGCTGGCTCTTAGTGCCTGAAACTAGGTCATTATAAAGCAGAGAAACTTTTGTTCATGATTGCTTTTTATATATCTTTCACCCTACACCGAAGACCTCGCTCCCGCCAGGTCTTCGCCTGACTGGAGGTCGGCAGGCGCCGCCTATGTATTACGAATAACGTTACAGGCATTTGTGACACTAATTTCACTACGAAAGAGACAAAGAGAGGGGCGCCGCCCGCGGGTGGACATGAGCCTTTAGTGAAAAGAAGCTGAGTTGCTTTCGAGACAAAAACATTGCCAGACAGGCCAATGACTCGTTGAGTTGTGCAGAACGAATGTGAGGTACGTTGACACACCAATCCTCCAGATAGTTTGTTGGTGGTACCGCGGGTCGTATGTGATTGAGATCAATCTAAATCGTCTGACTCTGAACAATACGTAGATTGCCATTCTCAAGTTACTGTTGGAAATTACAGTCGATACTTGGAAGAAGACGTAGCTGCATTATATAAATCTCTCATTGTTACCTCCCTTTGTTAGTATCCCGAGCCCTTTGTGTCGAAATCTGTCGAAATATTGTCCAGAACCATGCCACTTTTGTAGCCCTTGTAAGATACTTAAAGGACTCCTCGAGGCCACTGCATTGAAAGTTTGAATAAGGATATTTCCCTTTCCCAAACTTCTAGAAGCACTGTAGTTTGCAGTGCATTTTTCAAAACAATTATGAAGCTTCCAACTGTTGAATAAATTTTGCAGCTACAACTTGACCTAACTTCGATACAAGTGCCGAATGTGGATTTTTGGTGATATACCATGCACGATCTTCTTTGCTCTCTGGATCATCCGCCTCTACACTTCCATTGCCCAAATAATGAAAGCGCTTTCCTTTCGAATTTGGTAGCAAATCAAAGTTGAAATCTTCCCAGCGAGGTGTTTTAAGAGTCTCAAGCGCATGCAAGGTTGAACCTGGCCAAAGAGCAGTCACAGGCCCGGTAGAGCGTCCTGATTTATACCATGTGCGGCAATCAGTTCCAAACACTGTGCTTTTGAAGTACGTCTGAGAGTATACCTGGAAATCCTCTACAGCCTCTTTCTTTACGTCAATTGATTTGTACCCTTGGCTTTGCAATTTGTCAATACACTGAAGAGCATAATCGACTTCTGTTTCAAAAATTATTATCAAGTCTCCAGATCCTACTGCAGAATTTGGTCCATTAATGATGAAGTAATTTGGATAACCATCCACAGCTAACGAACAATAAGTTTCTGGGAAGTCTGACCACCTGTCACGTAAATCTACGCCATTCCTTCCAATGAGCGGAAATCTTGGCTTGTACGTGGTGTCGAATCCTGTGGCACAGATGATGGCGTCGTATTCACGATGATTTCCGATTTGATCCTCAATGCCCACCTTGGTAAACTTCTTGATAGGGTCAGTAATGAAGCCTACATGATCTTCAACCAAACTTTCTAAATATCCAGGTCCCGGTGTTAGGCGACGACAACACACTGGGAAGGTTGGTGTAAGAAATTTGGCAATATCTGGTCTTTTAGCGAGCTTCTCAGCCATGCTTCTATGCATAGCACCTTTTGCCATACTTTGAAAATTACTCTCAAGCTGAGTGATAGGGTGTACTGAATTGAGCTTGCTCATTAATCGATGCCTATACTCATATGATTGTAAATTGTCCTCGAATCCCCCCTTCTCCGCTTCTGTATAAAAATCTGAGACAAACTTTAAGGTGAGTTGAGTTTAAAACGAAACACACTAAACCCACAATTGGTTCCATCGTTTTGCTTGGGCATTTCCTCTTCCAAAAATGGGAACCCTATCCACGTAGCGCCTCGCACATATTGGTCTACAGATTTTGCTTGTGTTACCAGCTTTGGAAGGATCTGTATTGCAGTCGACCCAGAACCAATCAACGCGACTCGTTTGTCGCTATAATCAAAATATGGGTCCCACTTCGCGGAGTGAACAATGTGTCCTTGGAACGAATCTCGACCCTAAAAGACAATGAGCCACCCAAAGTTTAAAACCATAATTCTTACCTCAACGTCTGGCCATTTCCAGTTATTGAGGCCTCCTACAGCCTGGATCACGAAATCTGCTTGGTCCCTGATAGTAGCGCCAGAATTCTTGAGATCTTCGAGCTCAACTTTCCAGATGCCCTGAGCTTCGTCCCATTGTGCATGTTTCACTTGGTGATTGAAACTGGTAAAACGTTCAAGTCCATATTTGAAAGCGATTGATTTCCAATATTCACCTGTTGAGGGAATAGTCTCAGCAAATAAAAGCCAAGAGACAAGTTGAAACTTACCAATTTCATTTGCAGGTGCATAAAATGAAGACCAATCAGATTTAGGCTCTGATGCTAATTGATAGCTATGAGCTGGTATATCGCAAGCACACCCTATATATCTATTCTCCAACCAAGTACCACCAAAGTCAGAGTTCTTCTCGTAAATAGTAAGTTCAACATTTTTCATAGAATTCAAGACTCGAATTCCAGCTATAATCTCGAATGAGTGGCTTAACTGGTCAATCGTTGTCCACTCACTGTAGATGCCTGATATACCTGCACCAATACAGATTACACGTACAGGCCTTTTTCGATCGGAGTAGCCTGAAGCAGGACGCCATTGAAGTCGATCAGCAGTAGAATAGCCAATGTCTATTGCAGTGTGGCCTATAGAACCATTTTTATTGACAGGTTCGCCATTTGATCGCCGAGAAACCGTGGGCGTCATTTGCAGAATGAAGGAACAGAACGTTTTGGGAAAAAAGTGACACCAAAGGCTCGCTCATACAGTCCAAAGATCTACTACGTAAGCCGCACGATTATCCTTGCACGCGAACATCGCACGCTACGCGTGGTTGGCTCATGTGTGGGGAATTGCATTTAACCCCACAAATGGAAGTGACCGATTAGCGACGATCTGTCAGGCGTTGGTAATTTCATCCCGTCCACCGGGTAAATAGCGCCGCCTTTCCGCTATTGCGAGATATGGTACCACAATAGTTATTTGAATAATTGAACACGATCTCTGTGCGCCTGAGGTCTCTTGCTCTTCTGTGTGCTGGATCAAACAAAATAGATCGTATTAGAGAAGGAAGAACTCTGTGTACATGATTAAAGGTTTATAAACCTTTTACTCTGTGCGATAGGTCTTTGCTGACACGCCGCGCGGCGTGTTGTGATGTTAAGTCAAATTATTTAACTCGGAACCAACATGGAGATTGTCCTTCTCAATTTGAATAATTTGTGATTACTTGCTTCCATCGCCAAGCACTATTTATCCAGTTATCCAGATAACACGAACAGCATTCAAGTATAAGTATAGAGCCCCCCGAATAATTTTGAATGCCATCAACAGCAAAATCAATAAGCCCATGGCTACCCAATTCTGCAAAGAAAGCCAAAGAGTCAAATTTTGCCAATCGCAGTTAGTCTACTTTGTCTTAAAAGTGCAGGCTTTTGGTGCTTCCTCTTGATTACAGTAGAGAACAATTCCTTCAAGCTGCAGATGAGCTCAAAAGAGAACTTGGTGAATCTCATGTGGTAGTAGTGGAAAGAGTTTTGGATGTTGGCTGGTACCTTGAACACCCTAATACTCACGACAGATTTTCCATCATGGATCTAGATGATTTCGTTGCCAGTTGTGTTGTGTACCCTGGAAGCGTTGAAGATGTTCAACTTATTGTGCGCTGGGCCAATAAGTTCCTTGTACCACTCTAGCTGATCTCTATAGGACGTAATTTTGGCTATGGAGGTGCTGCACCAAGGGTACGGTGATCGGTTGTAATAGACTTTGGAAACCGAATGAATTCCATACCTTCTATAGACGAAAAAGAAGCGCCTTATCTTATTGAGCCTGGTATTACATACTACAAGCTCTATGATGAGCTGCAACCTAAGAGCTTGAATTTTTGGATAGATACCCGTGATTGACCTGGTGGGTCTGTGATGGGCAATTGTCTTGACCGAGGAGTTGGATACACACCTTATGCCGATCATTG
Source organism: Meruliopsis variegata (assembly GCA_037044235.1). NCBI lineage: Eukaryota > Fungi > Basidiomycota > Agaricomycetes > Polyporales > Irpicaceae > Meruliopsis > Meruliopsis variegata. The sequence continues at coordinate 462,865 of JAWLTJ010000007.1, forward strand.
GGCCAATCATTGTGGCATGGATATCATTACACCGGAAGGAAATTTAGTACGTACGGGAGTTGGTGCTATACAGGATTCTTCTACATGACAAGCTTTTCAATATGGGTTTGGACCATCTGTGGACGGTCTTTTCGCTCAGTCCAATATGGGCATTGTTACCAAAATATGAATGTCGTAAGCACGTTTGATAGGCGAACATTTCAGATGTTAATATACCCGAGTCCATTTCAGGTTTATGCAAGCACCACAATCCATACAGGCATATCAAGTAGATTTATTTATTTTGCGTTTTTCGCATACTAATCTATGAACAGATTATTTTCATGATGAATCAGATCTTGGCGCTATTTGCGAAGCTCTTGCTTCTCTAATGGTCAGACGGGTCTTGGGTTATATTCCATCCATTCGGCACGTTATGCAGGCACAACTTAAGTCTTGCTCATATATATTCCAAGATTGTATTATTGCGCCTGGAAAATTGGGCTAAGGGGTTACAGACTTAGAGAAAAGATTTTGAAATGAAGGGCGTCGAGGTTCGCAGCTCGCTTTTCGAGAGAAATTCGAATATTACTGAAGTGACGGAGTGAAGCAAGTAAGGTATATACCTCCTTACTATTGATTCTGTTGCTTCTTGTAGAAAATTATTATATTATGCCCATTGTCATGAAGGATGTAGGACTGATCTAGATATTATGAGCTCAAAGGTGTGGCCAGCTCATGGCATCCCCCAATAAGGAAGCCTATAGCCGAAAATGTTCTCATGCTTAGAAATCGCGTTTGTTGATTTGTGCTACCTCCACAAGCACACACCACCGGCTATTATGCATGTACCACGCTTTGATACAATTAAGCTAAGAAGGGGGGGCTTAAATGAGGAGACACGGAATTCTCGGATTGCGGGCATTGTTCAAGCCTAGCACGAATGCATTACCAGTTCAAAAGGGCACAAATGGTTAATTCATCTATACACCTCAATGGTACGAGTGACAATATATGGAGAGATGCAAAGTAAGCACTATAGCAAATTGGCAATGGCAACGCTTCTTTTTGCCAATAAGTGCAAAATCTCTCGCACGGTCAGTGTAAAGGTATACCTTTCACATTATTATCAACAATGGTAGTGCTATGTTAGTCGTATACTTGCCTTTATGTCCGAACTTCTAATACACAAGAGATGGGGAGATGCGAGCAAAGACATTGTCATTCTCATTGCTTAGTCGAAATGCAAGTGGATTCGGTCTGTTAAAGATTCCATTTGATATGTGCGGAATAAACTTATGAAAGCATTATGAACGCCAGCTTTGCTTTTCTGTGGCTTGTGAGCCGATATATCTATGAAGTCACGACCAAATCCACCTAATCAGCCTAAACGCTCCTATGGTTGACAACACAATATGCAGCTATACCTAAAGTATAAAGCTCTGTTCTTGTTTAGTCAAAACCAATTCTGAAACATGACACAGATTTAAAAAATATTCTCCTTTAACAATCATTCGGTCTCAAAAATGCTCTTATAGACATCAAGTCGTCGAGTCTGCACAATGTCATTACTGGTTTCTAACCCTCATACCCCAAAGCAGATGCTTAATGGATCGCATAAGGTTAATGCGCAAATACCGCTTTTTCCGAGAAAATGTGTCCCGCGTCCCTTCTTGCTTCGTGACACTAATGAGCCATATTTCATGAGGGCAATGCAGTCTAGTCTTTCTGCAACATATCCTCGTGCTCATTGGTTGAGGTTATGTGGCTGAACTGTTTGTTGTACCAGTTACTCTCAAACGCATTATATCAGAGCGAAAGCATATGTGTGCGGGGCCCCACAACCTCTTCAGTGCCTGGACGTTCGCGATTTGTTGTTGTTCCTGGACAGATATCGCCTGAATGTGCTTCAATTTGATTGTGAAAATGTTTCATTTATCCGTAATGTTCCTGCGTTCCCCTACACACCGAATTTTGTCCACCAAAGCATCGTGGCATGATCACTTCGATCGAGTTGATATGTGTGCATCTGGGCTTTCTCTGGCCTTCTGGACGGATTACGGAGTCTCTCAGTACCAAACAGAGTTTTGCTGGCGCTTTCCCTTAGCATGACAATTGATTTTCCCATTGATCATGCTACCGATCTAGCTTGTAATACCAGGAACACCACGTTATCATGTAAAGTCTGGCGAGGAATCTGGTGCTCTTGTAGTCTTGAGACGTATCTACATAGGAAAAGAACCCGATGTCATTGATCCATTTCATCAAATCAAAGAACCGGTAGGGTTGGAAATGGAAAGCAATAGCTCAGGGTACACGGACATGTTCTGCAAGCATTTTAAAGAATTTCGATAGCGCACAATGCTTTCCCTTGGTGCTTTGCTGATGCAATAGGCATCAGGGGTTAATGTGACATCTCAGTAAGCGTATGAGTATCTTATCGACATGGTTTCATTCTCATGTGCTTTTTATAGCTACGAAACTTATGTGTTTAAAGAAAGTCATGGTCTATCAGGGTTTTCTATTGTGTTTGCTGTCTTCAATGCTATCATCTATGCGACACTTTGGCAATTCTACCCAGAAACGTTGCGCCTTTCTTTAGAAGAAATGGACCTACTTTTTGCGCAGGACGAAATTATAGTAAGGAAGTCCCCTAGGGATTCACTGGACGGGGCTAGAATGGTACACCGTTCCCCTCATTTCCAAGTCTCCGAGTCATCCGTGTCGGACACAACGCCAAACAAGGAAAAGGAGGGAATACACACTAAATTCACGTCTACCGTAGCTAGTGCATTGACTTTCTCACAGATTTTGTATATCATCTATTAATAATACTTTTGCCACATATTTTTTGTACCGCACTTCACTTTTCCGGTGTCGGACTTGTGGTTGGTGTAAAGAGTCTCACGAGTCGCACTATTCTCTCATTTTTGCCTCATCATCATTGTCGACGTAGTATATATTGTAGCGTGAGAGCCTTCTCTCTATAATAAGCCCTAAAAGAGAAAAAGTAGTGATTCAAGTTAGGTCTTTAGCAGGAAGGATCCATAATGTCTCATGCAAGCCTATCACGCTGCAGCTTCTGTAACCAAGAATTCAAGCGCAATGATAGTCTCTCTCGACATGAGCAACTACATAGAGTCCATGGAGGCGTTCTTGAACTACCAAAAACTCGTTCATCTCGGGCTTGCGATGCTTGCGCCTCGCAAAAAGCCAGATGTAGTGGTGATCCATGTGCAAGATGCACTCGACTTCAACTCTTTTGCACTTTTGATAGACCCTCCAAGAGATCTCGACGAGGCAGCGGACCGAGTTCGAGGGCCCAGCTCACAAGTATGAGTGATGAAAGTCGTTTATCCGATGACTCTAGCCAGGAGGGAGCTTCTACGCTCCATTCTAAAAATCAAGGGGCAAATGCCAGTGTGAACAATCATGATTCCACTGGGACAAAAATAATCAAGAACGACTCTATCCTACAGGATAATCACCCAAGCTCAAAAGCTAATCTGTCTGTTCTTGGGGATGTTGCTTCTCATAAGCAAGGACAAATCACAGATTCATCAAAAGCAACATTTCCCATCAACGGAAGCCAAGGGGGACTTCCGGAGCTGCAAATTTCGGACACGGATTCTAAATTGGGCAATCCCAACATTATTCCGATAAAAGACAGTGCAAGCCATGCTGGTATTACGCAAAAGCAATCTTTCGATACGTATTTCCCCTCACAGTTGTATACGGACACAAGCAAGGCGGACGGGTCCGGTATCTCTCTGTATGAAGATGTACCCTCGGCAGTCAAATCAGCTTCCCATATTGGTTTGCATGTCCCTACATACAACCAAGGTCGATACGATCCCAACAGCGAAGGGAGTGCAGACATCGTTCCTATACCAATATCTGCTGCACCAGAAATACACCCTATTGCTCTATCCGATTCTATGGGTTCCAGTATTGAATCGAATCACTCCATTCACGAGCAAGCAGACAGTTTTGGTAATGGTTTGCAACTCACAGGACTTTTCGCGTGGCTTTCTGATCTTGATGGAAGGACGCCGATAAGCTGGATGGATGACGCTAGCCTTCTCCACGATACGGGGAAAGCCGCGCAAGACAATAATGACTGGTTGAGAGAGAATGGCCTACTATCGCTCACATCGTCTTGGGGGAATGACTACGAGAACTTTTCCTTGCTCGATGATACCGCAATGGCAAATACCAATTGTCGATCCACCATAAACTTCGACTCTAGCAATAGCGAAATCGAGACCGGACGTGGCACGCGTACCCACAGTCGCGCAAATACGCCAGAAGATGGACAAGACGTACAAAAATCTTTAGACTGGCCCGAGGAGAGACGAAGATACGACCACAATCAGCGCATACCTCTGTTACCTCCAATGTCGTCAGCCAAGGTGATGGCTCAAGTGTCGTACAATGAGAACTTTGTACACACTCCGTCTTTGGAAGACGCAAGCTATGAACGGGTCTTTTCTGCCTTGCGCAATCTCCAAAGCGTACGTCCTCAAGAGCAATTAAACCTTGAAGCATTCCCGACGAAATCGATGCTCAACACCTTCATTCAAACTTACTTTGAACACGTTCAGCCCCCATTCCCAGTATTACACGCAACGTTTGATCCTCAGAAAACACACTGGCTTCTGATTATTTGCGTTGCATCAGTGGGATGCTGCTACACTTCATTGCCTAACGCTCACGCGATCGCAGTTTTCTTAAATGAGCTTGTCCGTCGTGGAGCCTCCTTCTGTGCGGAAAGTGACAATCACTGCTGCGTTGAATTGTGGTACATTCAAGCGTTGTTACTTTGCAACATCCAAGGGACATTCTCAGGTAATGCTCGCCACTTCGAATTGGCTGAAATTCTCCGATCGCAAGTCTTGACACATTATCGAAGGTTGAGATCATTGATGGACAAGCGTCTAGCGATACCTATTGCGGATGTCAAAGGTGGAATTGAAGCGAAATGGAAGCACTGGCGGAAAAAGGAAGAGATCAAAAGGCTTGGCGTCGGATGTCACCTTTATGATAGTTATCTCACAATTTTTTTCGATTCACCGCCGAGCGTAAGCATTGCGGAATTAAACGATGAAGTACCATGCGATGAAAGGCTGTGGGCTGCTCGCACTGCCAGGTCATGGTGGTCCTTGTACTGCCAGATGAATAGTCCTGGTGTTAATCAATCACAAAGTGGTGGGAGCAGTACAATTCTCGCAAGCATGCAGCAAATTCTGGCAAGAAAGCATGTTGTATGTATGGGTTTTCTTCTAGAATGAGTTTTCTAACCCTTCCCAATGAGCAGCGAATAGCCTCTCCATTTACCAGTCATGCACTGTCACTGGTACTAAATCGATTTTTATGGGAACGGAAACAAAACCGATTGTGTGAGCGCATTTTGGAAGCTAGCAGTGAAGATGCAAGCACACGAACAGGAACGGAGGAGATGCTTTTGGACGACACAATTGACAAAACTGTGAGTTGCTTCCTGAACCACTAGATTTCTTCTAAATCCTCGAGCAGCGCCAACGATATCTTGAGGGATTCGCTTTCTACAAGGAAACAACTTCAGTGACCTTAAATAAATCTTCTTTCGAAACGAGCTCCTGCGATAAAAATCGTGAATCTAACATCGACAGGGAATTCTTCTACCATTTTGCCAATGTTCGACAGCTCATACCACTCCGATTACTGCAAATCCTTGGTGGAAAACGTGTAGGCCCTAACGACGTTGCTGCAAAGGAGGCCGAAGAGTCTTTACGCGTTTGCTTGACTAAGAGTAAACAAGCGCTTACACAGTTTCGCCTGGCTGTTTGGCATAGTGCTCAGCTTATGCGCATCGTCGAACATCATCATAAGCAGCGTCCCTACGAGAGTACAGTTGCATTCACAGCAGCACTTGTCTTACGAGCAGCTGCGAGCATGTCCCAAGAATTAGATTGGAGTTCATAAGATGAAAGTACAAGCTATATTCCTACGTTGGATGAAGTGATCCATTTATCAGATGCTATACCATGGATTCAAGGTCGCAGTTCTGCAAAAATGAGATCCGTAGGCCTTCTACACGGTGCCCAAGGACGCTACCGAGTTTTGTTACAGAGCGCAAGAATTTTGGAGGCACATAAGGTGTGGGCTATTTCGTAAGTATACTTATGATTCAAAAAATCTAGTGGTTTACGAGAATTTTGCATAGACATAGTTACGTGAAACTGCTCTTGCACCTTGCGTCGTTAGATCGGGACACTGGAACACAGAGCATGTATCATAACTCTGATCTATGTATTTGATTGCACGCAATCTTTGTAAAATACGTAAACTGTATATTAGAACTTAGTATTAACACTCGTCAAATATTATTCAATTTTATGGTGACTTTGTTCAAGATGACCTTGATATGGACGAATTATACGCATACCTGTCCTGCATGCGCTTCCATTGTCGCACCAGTAACAAGGCTGGCGTCATCCGAAGCCAAGAACACCTGCACAAATCATGAGAGACATTGGTTTATCTTACTTGACTTACCATCATAGATGCAATCTCACCAGGTTGTGCTATTCTGTTTAACTCATTTTGAAATGCGATCTATGCTCGTTTTGCTCCTGTTTTGAACTCTTTGCGAAAATTTGATGTGTTAGTAGGACCAGGGAATACAGCTTTAACCTGAATTCCCATCGGACCTAGTTCTTGTACTAGTGCAAGAGATAAGCCTCTCAATGCGAACTTCGAAGCAATATATGATGCGGGGAAGTGCTTCTCCATACAAGCCTCCAACACTACTTGTGAATATCAGCGACTTGCTTGACGGAACATTCTTATCCGGACAGATTTTTGTAGAAGTTTTGCTCGGATCACAGTTTGCCGTCCCGTTGTCAATGTTGCCTTTCATGGCCAAGGTAGAATACTTTCCGATAAACCAGGCTTTTCACAAATTTTTGAATCAGGATGCGAAGAGGAGCTTAGAGGTCTGCAGACCGCGACTCACCACTGTGAATATTGACTTCGCTGATTTGCCTCATCGTTTAGAGCGACTCCTCCGTGATGCTTTTGGGGGATTGGGAGATGGCTGCGTTGGCAATTACTACATCAACTCGTCCGAATAGACTTATCATCGTACAGAAAAAATTCTTAAAATCTGCTTTCGCACGATGTTGGAACTTGTTCCGCCCGCTGCTCCCTGTCTAGTACCTTAGCACTTTTAGTAAAGATATCCTCAAACCCACTATCACAACGCATACTTGCCCACAAAATAATTTGTAGACGCTGATTGCACCTCAAATTGTTCTACAGCTAGATACATGACATTCGATCGATATTTCGTCATGTATTGCGAAGCTACAATTGTGCTTTGTATTCAGCCCCCATTTCTCTACAGTTTTGGGTGGCTTCAGGCGTTGTGCATTACCGGTGGAGGTACCCCGCCCAACTATCATAACGCAGACCATTGGAGGTAGCAGACAGATTCTCTTACAGACAGTTGAAAATGACATTTTACGCATTTCTAGAAGCCGATGAGTAATATATGACTTGACTTTCAGACTCCACACCATGTACATCAAATTCTAGTTTTTCAGCTTTTCAGAGAGATGCTGTCTCCATTGGACAACTTTACCGATGTTTTCATCACACCGAATTGCCGGCCTTTCCCCTTCACCCATCCATCGGAGCCATCTAGGGTCTTGTAATCCAGATCAAGATACGAAAGACGTCGCTTGTGAGACTCGAACGAATCATTGTTGTGTCTACGGTCACGGGTAGAGATCATTCGTCCATCCTGATTACTGATTTCCGCGGCCGGCCCTTTGTCCACATCGGTAGCTGACATCATCAATGTCGGTGGTCCTAGGGGAAGCGATTGCGTCGGAGGGTGCCATGTGTGGCTAAAGTACGATCAATGGCTTTAAATAGGTACCAGAGGAAATTCTCACATAATCTTTCCGTATGTCTTATAAATAAGCTGCATCTGTGCTTTCTCCACACCAGCATTAGCGGCACATAAGCCACCAGATTTATCTTCATCATGCCGAGCAGAGGCTTGTAAGGGCATGAGTAACTACAGGTAGATTTTGTTTCAGTTGAAAATCCCTATTAGGAGGGAGAATGCTTACTCCAGATGATACTTCAAACTTGTGCGAGTGCCACAGAGTCTTTTCTTCATCATCAAGAGATGAGAAAAGCTTCTCTGATATGAGATATTCAATCTTTGCCCGATTAGTCACAAGCATGCGCTACACACAGCGTACGTACCCCTATGAGTTTTGCGTGTTGCTCGGCTGAATCGTATATAAGACACTGCACTATGCTTGCTGAGTGGAATAATCAGAAGGTAAAATGCTTACTTACTTGGAAAACTTTGTCATCATCTGCGTCGCAACCAGAGCAGCTTTATGGCTGTCAACCAGGCAACACTTGTGATAGGACCAACTTACAAATGGTATGATTCGACAATCTGTGTACGATCATGTGCAGCTACATGATACGCATGAAAAGCAAGGTGTATCTGTTTAAGGTTGTGAGTTATATTTCACTAGGAGTGTTTGACTGAATCTCACCTTGTCGACAGGTCGAAATCCAGTTGCACTAGACGATAACCCCTTAGCATATGCTCATGGTGTGTTCTATGGTCTCACCTCATTTTGAAGGATATTGGAGGGGATTCGATACCTTTAATCGATTCATACGGAGCGCTTTCTACTCCACCTTTTATACATGAACCCTTCAGCAAGGCGCGCAGCTTATACTGTAAACGTTCACACGGATTTAGGCTAAAGGTACACTCTACTCTATTCATTACGATTGCTGGCACAAGTTTACAAAGACGAACTCGATCGATTTTCGGGCACCGAAAAAAGTTGAGACATTAATTAGCGGATCAGTGTACTGTCATGCTTTCTTGCCGGTGTGCTGAGACGTTTTGGGTTTTGACCGAACATTACCACGGGACGATGACCTTTTGGTTTTTGAAATTGCTCGGTATACTCTCTTTACGTTCGATTACAGTCCCAAACAAAACGTCCCAAACTCGACTTTGTTTTCCGTAGTTACCTGAGTTTCTCCAGCCTTGGCGATGATGTAAGTCGTGATCTATAGGGCTAATGTTAACAAATGATCATCGCACATCCTCATTACTAACCTTCTATAATGATCGATAGATTCAACCAGGGAAGAATGCCAAGGGTGGTAGGGGATGTAGCCAGAGCCCGCATTCCACAATGACCAGAAAGCTCGACGAATGTTACGTAAAGCCCACTCAAAAACCAGTCGTAGAAGTTAAAGGAAGTGAACGTCCGCATCGTTAAGTAGGCACATAGAGGGATAACCACGATGTCGAATGCTTCCTGCACTTCATCAGCGAAGAGCGTCAAAGCAGGATTAGGATGACGTGTAAGGTGGTGTGTTCTGTGGAACTTCCAAAGAAAAGGAACCTCATGCATCGCTCGGTGATACCAGTAGAAGTAGAAGTCAACTAGAACCGCATAGAGACCAACGTAGATGAAGATCCAGGGAAAAGTCAAATTTGGTCTTTCTTCACGGTTGTATGCCAGCATCGTCGCTAGCATAGGGCGGTAGGTAGACGTACTGATGAGGGAAGTCATTACTTTGCCTACGCTATCATCCGGTACACCATCACGAGGAACTTTGCCATCAAGGAATCCTACGTTAGCTGAAATTTTTGTGAGGAGGCGGATAGTCATAATTCCAAATGCTTTGAACCATGCAGTATAAAGAGCAAATGCAGCTAGCGGTGGCAATGAGTATCCATAAGAGTGAAGAGCGTAGTGCAAAAGTAGCGGCGGTAGGGCACGAGGAAGAATCCATCTATGTAAATCCAATTCGCTGACATAAGGCATCTCGTCAGTGAATTCATGGACAGGGGCTTTAAAATTGGGTGGAAGTGGGTCGGCGTCTAAGATATGGAACAACCAGTGTCCCCAACCCCAAGTTGGTCTCGAAGAATCCTCATGCCAAGTAGATCTAAAACGACTATTGCCCTTCTTTGCGGTTGCTTTTGTATCGACTGCTTGTGGCGCTTCTGGTGGGACAGTGGCTCCAGTCATGATCGGTTCAACGTGAGAGCAAGTGGTGAAGGGGAAAGGATGGTAGCTGTCCGTATTTTATAGCGATTTTCACGTAGAGGTGCTATTTCAAACATGCAGTAAGGGAGTTCACCAGCGGAATGCAGATGAGCAACAAACGCGTCATAAAGCGGTATCGGACAGACTGGTTTTACGCCCTCTTTTCTAGATCCTTTCTAATATCCTAGTATGAAAGGGAAAAAGGGAGGTTGAAAGATCCTTAGACTGCATTGGTGGAGGACCACAAGGTTTTCAACAAATGCTAGTGAAATTCTGCCAGTTGTCCTTAATATCTCTTGATCCTCTGTGCGGATACGCCCAGATGTGTAACGAAACGCAAATAGGATTTTGTGGGGAGGAAGATGGTTATAACGTTACCCACCTCAATAGCTGCTAATAATTCTGAATAATTGTGCTTCTACAAAGATATTTTCGACTTTCGACAATTTTGAATGTTCGTCGTACTCCATTTCTCTGCTGGCTGAAGCTTTGCTTTTGATGGGATTAACGGTGATTTCTCTACAAAAGAGCTTTACCTTCAAGGTTTTGAGCATTTCTGTTATACATTGTGTCCTTTCTGAACATGTCTCTCTTGGTCCGCTTGCTTCATAGTGCGAGCTTATTTACAAAGATCATGACATAGATTGTTGCAAACTCTCACTACAGTGTCTAGTGTTCGGCTAGCTCAAATTGTCCCTGTCATTTCTGGCATCATTCACAAAGATTGCCAGAGTGTTTTCGCTTTCCGCTTTATTCCTGTCTAAAGAGAGGAGTGATTTCACACTATCCACAAGACCGCTCAGGGCACTTCACGGCGCTATGAGTGCGCAGAACATGAGGCAGGCGAGTTGGAGAATTAATAATTACGTATTTCTAGCCACATCTCATTATGAGGTCGGGAAGATTTCGATTCGTAGTCATATTTCAAATTGTGACAACAATTCCTATATATATAAACCTAGCTGATCTTCATTTTCAGCTTTTCCACACTTCAAAGAGGACCAAATGAATGCAACGCAATCCACTTTATGCCTGGGACACTACCTCTTTGCGTTAAGACTCTATTGTATATTCGGTGGTGCCGCGTGCGGCGCGTAAATTGGGTTCAGCCAAATTTATCTGACTCTGAACCAACACGGAGATTGCCATTCTCAATTCAACCAATTATAGTTCCTCTTTCCGCGCTTACAGAAATCAAAATTAGTGCGTCTTTTCGCAGGAAGAAGCCTCTACTGGCACAACGATGACGACGACGCTCCCAATCTTGCATTTTAATGATGTATATCGGGTACATCAGAGCGGATCTCAAGGAACAATTTCGGCTGATCAGTTTGCAGCTAAAATTGCATCGATAAGAACTGTGAAATGGGGCGAGAAAAGCCGCGCATTGAGCTTTCAAGATCATTTGCACACTGAAAAGCAACACACAACGGCAGGTGAACAATGCAGATCCAACTTCCCTCTGAGAGGGCTGACACTATTCTCTGGTGATGCTCTCAATCCGAGTATTGAATCTAGCGTCACTAGAGGGGCGCACATGGTTGAGATACTCAACGCGATGTCTATTGATGCTGCCTGTATTGGAAATCATGACTTTGATTTCGGGTTTCCACACTTGTGCAAAATGATACGACAATGTAACTTCCCATGGATGTTGAGTAATATTGCAGATGTTTCATCTTCAGATAAACCTTACGATGATCAGCCGCAAACGGGGGATAAAGTAGTTGAAGAGACTTTACCCTATTGGATTGGGCACATGTCAAATGGTGTCCGCGTCGGTTGTATTGGACTCGTCGAGAAGTAAGTTAGAGTCGTTGGAGCCAGCCATGTGACTAAATGTTTTGATGTATGCAGAGAGTGGATTGCAACTGTGCCATCCTTTCCTCCCTCATTTCGCTATCGCTCTATGGTGTCTGTCGCAAAAAATACCTCTCGTCTGCTACGAGATCCGCAAGGGCCTCATCGCTGTGACATAATAGTAGCATTATCTCATTGTCGGCTTCCAAACGACATCGATCTAGCAAATGATTTGGGAGCTACAAAGGACAGCCTTGAAGATGAGCATGGAGTCGATCTGGTGTTAGGTGGGCATGATCATACATATTACGTCGGAAACGGTATCGACGAATTCGAGGGCAAAGAGTGGCGTACTTCCATGCTCGGTCAAGAAAAGGACAAAAGCTGCCTACTGATTAAAAGCGGTACCGACTTTCATGATTTGAGCGAGATCGAATTAGAGCTTAGCAAGCCAAATGATAAAGCAATCCGGCGAAGAAGGATCATAAAGGCTTCCGGTGAGTGTTGAGATGCTACACTCTCCTTTAATTGAACGTAGTATATGGACAGTCACTCGTCACAGTACTCTCCCTTCAGACCCTACATTACCAGAGCTGAAATCACATATTGATGATCTTATGGAGAGAGTTAATCAAGCTACAGGAGAGCCGGTCGCTTTCTCGCTAACCTCTCTGGACTGCCGTATGGATCAGGTTCGAGCTGCGGAATCGCCTGTTGGGAATCTGATTGCAGACATTCTGCTTCACTCGTATGATGGTGAGAAAAGCTAGTATTTCAAGATTTCTGAACTGAGGTTCGTACGCAGAAGCGCTACAAGAGCGTAGCCAAAGGGGGGAGTTCGGAAGTAGACGAGATACGACCCAAAGGCAGGTAGACATGGCTATCATCTGCGGTGGTAGCCTTCGCGGTGACGAAATGTTTGGACCAGGGTGTACGTGTTCTGAATAGAAACAAAAGATGTCTTCTAATGCTACTTGTCCTTCAGTGATAACTCTTCGAGACATTCTTACAATCATGCCTTTTGAAGACTCTGTCATTGTCCGCCTACTTAAAGGAAGCGATATACTAGAAGCGCTCGAAAACGCCGTTGGGGCTTATCCTAGTCTAGAAGGTCGATTTCCGCAGATTGCTGGACTAGCTGTGCAGTGGGACTCTCGGAAACCGCCGAAACAACGTTTGGTTGATGTTCGCTTGTTGGAAGACGTTCATCTCTTTGCTCCTGATGGAAGCCCGCAGCCGCATACTGCATCTGCATCACCTAATGGTGACATGTATGGCAAGCCTGCTAGTCAAGGTGCTGAGACGTACTTTTTTGAGCGTCATGATGGTGGAGGGTACTCAATAGAGGTCAACAAACCAAAAATCCGCAAAGGTGCAAAACTTGACCCCGATAAAGTATACAGGGTATGCACTCGGGAATACATGGCCGATGGTCATGATGGATTTGCAGCTTTAACAAGAGCGCAGGGAGAGGATATTATAGATCACGAGAATGGAAGCTTGATGAGCACACAAGTCCGAAAATTTCTTCTAGGAGCTTCGCTAATCTGGCGGCTCAAATCATTCAGAGACAGTAGCGATGAATCAGGAAAGGGCATAGTGGGTAGTGGTGAAGCCTTACCGGGTGACCTGCTCTCCATCAAAACTCGACGGGCAGTTCGAAGAGCACATGCCCTTTCTTGTAGAGAGCACAACATATCGCATGACAAGCAGTATCTTCCAGAGGAAACTTTAACACCGCAAAAGCCGGTCACAGGTGGTACTGAACCCTCAAGGAGGGTAGTAGTTGATTCTAGTCCCGGTGGAATTCGAGACGCCATACACGTAGGTGCCAGTGAACATCATAGCCATCACGATGCTGTCTCCAAACACTTTTATAATTCCCGAATAAGGCGAACGAAAGAGGACACAATATTATGCCCTGGTGACGACTCACTCGATTCCTTAGATGTCAATGGTAAATCTGACAACCAACTTGATCTCTCCTCGTCTGCAGGAAGCATAACGAAAGACTCTTTTCCAGCTTCTTCACCTCGCCTCTCCAGTTCCATCATGCAAGAGCACATTGAAATTAGTGCCCAGGATGGAGAGTCATTACGAAAGTCAGCAAATAATCTTGCTATCATTGCCCCTCTCCGTGATGGCCGTCTGAGAGACATCAATTTGATCTAATAGAGAGGCATACTTTGCGTGAAAACTAGTCATGCCTGCACGGACCATTCTAAAATACCTTCCAGTGATAAGCTGACTCGATATTAAACTTTATGAACAGCGTCAAAACAACCAACCACTATGTCACACTCACTCGCTGGAAAGCAATTAGTTATTTCTGGTGGTACTAGAGGCATTGGTGCTGCCATAACGACGGCAGCCGCACTGTCTGGAGCCAAGTCTATTGTTATTGGTTATCAGTCTAATGTACAAGCAGCACAAGAACTAATGCAGAAGCTCAAGTCAAACAAAGATACTTCCAGTACCGAGATTTTCGCTGTACAAAGTACTCTCAAAGATGAAGGCTCTTGTGCCAAATTTATAGATGCAGCAGTGGGCCATTTGGAAGGGAAAAAAATCGATGGTTTAGTCCTTTCTGCAGGCGTGCTCAGCATGGTCACCCTTGCTCAATCAACTGATGAGAATTTTGATTACCACTTTGGTGCGTACGTGCGTTTTTTGTAAGAATATCTTACTCACTTATCCTCGGTACGTAGATACTAATGTTAAGGGAACTCTCTTTGCGATTAAAGCTGCCCTACCTTACATAGCAAATGGCGGTCGAATTGTATGTTTTAGTACTTCAGTACTAGCAACGCCTCAGGCATTAGGGCCAGGCTACGTTCAGTATGCGATGGCTAAAGCCGCCGTGGAACAAATGGTCAAAACCCTGCAGCGAGATCCTTCTATTGGTGGCCCCGATCGTCGGATTGGAATCAACGCCGTGGCTCCAGGAGCTACAGGGACAGACCTTTTCTATCATGGCAAATCAGAAGAAGTTCTGAAACGAATCGCCAGTATTATGCCAAGTAATCGCATAGGAAAACCAGAAGAGGTATGTACGCAAAGTGTTGACTCTCTCATAGCTTACATTTTTTGAAAAGATCGCACAGCCTACCATTTTTCTTCTCACTCCAGCATCGAGTTGGATTCAAGGCCAAATCTTGCGTGTGAATGGGGCACAAACGCTTTGATCACATTAATTAGTTCGTTGAGAAACAGAATATGATCTCTTCTTCAATACGTGTACAACGCAATAAGAATGTGATAACAAACATTTCATCAGAGTTCATGCAGTAGCCATTCGGCTGCCTGCCCGACGTCCCACAACGCAATTCCGACACCAGAAAACTGTGAAACAGTGGACAAACGCTGTCGCATAGTGTGTGCACTTGGAAAGTATGCGCGGTAGTAGCTGGCAAGAGGCCTCAGAGGAATTTGGGTGCTGTCCGTCTCGTTTGTTTTCGGTTGATGTGCTTGTGGCAACTTGGCCATGTAGTCAATGTATTGTTCTTGACTAGAAGCGTCTAGTCGCACTAGTGCTTTTGATTGCTTCAATTGATCAATTAAATCCTCATGCTTAAATGGCTCTCCAGGAAATCTCAGGACCGGTACAATATGAGGAGAGTCAGATTCCCGCTTGTTTGCCTTAGCTCGAAATTCTTCTTGTGCTTCTGAATCATTGTCCTGAGATACCATTGGTGATTTGGGAGGCAAGCGAGTGATTCCCTCTGACTTTAGAGAATTTTTGTCGAACCAGCCGATGGGGTAACGATAGCCGTAAAGAGGGATTCCAACCAGAAGCTTATTGGTTTTTTGATTTTGATTATAGAAAGGGTTGGTCAGATCGATCTCATTAACGTCAAGCTGGCCACCACTTTCAAGGGTACCTGACAGAGTCTCAATGTTTAAAGTCAAAAAGTCTAAAGGTGCATTCGGACCTGGAGAGCGAACGCCGTCTTGAGCCAGTGGGCTTCCTTTAGGAAGATCATCCAACCCGTAAATGCTCTTATATGAGCGTCCAGCCAATCCTGCATGGTCATACGTCATGACCATCACATGGTCAGCATAGGGGGATAGAGTCTTCATAGCATGTAAACCAATTTTGTTTGTTTGCTCAGTAGCTTGGTCTGATTCTGATCGCATTGCCGGAATGACAACAGAAAGGAACTTGCTGTGATTATGAAGACGCGCAGCCAATTTTTCCACCAATGGTTCAATTGCCCACACAGCTGCGCATTCGAATACTGCTCCGTCATAATCGTGATCCATGACACTGTTGAATACTGAATCGGCAACGGATGTCATGTACTCTTCGGATGACAAAAGTTCTACCAAGTCTTCAGGCGTGAAACGATCAAGTACATAGCGTGGGGTAATCTTGACAGGGGGTAATTCTCGTCCGTTCCCATCGGTGGACGCTTCTTGCATTCTCCTCATCCACTCGTCATCTTCAGGTCCGGTTGAACCACCTTCGATCACATAGAACACTTGTCCGCTCGTGTGAACGACATCAACAGTGTGCCATGCGGGTGCAATGATGTCGAATTTCCCACGGAAACGCTCTGAGAGCTTTGTGCCTTTGGGGTTCCAAGGGGTGACATATCCAAGGACAGTATGGTCATTGGTGTGCAGCCGAACGTGGTTAACAATTGTAGCATTCTCCCTTGCCTGATTTGCTTTTGCCAGTATCGCACTTCTAGATGGGTAGGGGGAATCCAACTGTTGGGAACATGCACAGGTTACGAAGATGAAGAACCACAAAAGCCTTGGAAGCCCAGCAAGCGCCATGCTGGACAACATTACATTCTGTACAAGTTGATGATATCAGTATCCCTTCGAAAATTTAATCTCGTTCATCAGCTTGCAAACAAGCTCCAAGCACGCAGAGGTAGGTCGTAGGCATGAACAGGTTCTACAACTGAACCTTTACCGCGCGCTACTTCTGTCTTGTGATTTGCTTGCTTTCATCATTTGAGATCAAGCTTTTGTGTACTCACAATTCCTTTCTAAAACTCGAAACACTTTGGTCAAGTTCGAGTGCGGAGCAAAGTTGTCAGGAAGCTTATGCACGCGCCCATATTTTCTTCCCTAACGGGAAGACGGGGAGCTATTTCATTCACAATCTTGGTGTTAACCTTAAATCTTAAGCATTATGCTACGAAATCCATTATCGATCAATAGCTCTTCGGTAGCTGTAATACATTGGTAGACAGATAGTTCAAGATCATCTCTCGGCTATAGAAAACGATATCAGCTATCAAATCGGTTCAAATAGGGTTACTCACGAGATGGGCGCCAAACGTGGCACAAAACTTTCTCGCAGATATCTTTCGACGTGGTATTCTCGAGCGTAACCTGTACGAATGTTAATATGGTTGTAAATCTCAGAAAATTACATACCCATGCCTCCCATAGCCATTAGTGCTGCTTCGCATGCTTTGTAACCAGCTTCGCTGGCCACAAGCTTAGCTGCGTTTGCTTGTGCACCAATTTGCGCCGAAGTTGCCGAACGACTGTCATAAAGGCGAGCCGCACTGTATGTCAAGTGTCGCGCTGCCTCTAAGTTTGCCCAAGCCATTGCCAGCGGATGCTGCACTCCTTGATATTGGCCAATGGACCTACCGAAAACAACTCGGTCAGATGCGTAGCTTGTGGCCTGCCGCAAAGCAGCAAAACCTGACAATCTATGAGATATCGAACCTTCAAAGTAGGGTGAAACGCTTACCAGTTCCCAATGATTCTGCTGCAAGAAGTATTCTTTCCGCATTCATGCCGAATAGAATCTCACGAAAACCATTTCCTTCTTCTCCAATCAAGCAATCATCATTGACCTCAAAATCGTCAAACCTTAAGGGGTGATATTCATTGGGAGAGTGCTTGGCGATGCTCTTTACACCACTTACCATACTTCATTTGCATCAACTGCATTCCCTCCCATCTTTTCTATCTTTCTCATCTCTATTCCCCTTCGTAATGAAGAGCCTTCATGGGCTTGGCTTCTAGGTGTGTTTGGACATGAATTCCTGATTGGAGCAAAGAAAAGTGACAATCCTGCTGATTTTGAATCAGGCTTAGATTCACTAGTCCTAGCTAGTATAACGGCATGAGAAGCCACCTGTGCGGAGGAAGTCCAAATCTAGATATTTTGAGTGGAGATTCACGTTGACAGCCTGCACTACGTACTTTCTGTCCATCCAGATACCACTTGCCATCCCGCTTTACAGCTGTAGTCTTTATTTTTAACGTCTCCGAGCCAACATTCGGTTCGGTAACCATAAAGCAACTTCTTATTCCACCTTGAAGGATCCTAGGTAACCAATCTTTCTGTTACAAAATGGCAAAGTCAGTTTTTTTTTGTGCAAGATTGAAAAATCCGGCTATACCAACCTTCTGTGAATCCGATCCAAACTCAATTATTGGCTGTAGCAAATGTCAGTAAGAGATGTAACCGTGTTTTAGATTACTTTCCATGATCGGATACACATTGGCGTGAATACTATATTGAAAGCTCTTAAATTTAAAGTTCCACACTTGGACGCTACTTACCTCTGGGCACCTGAGACTGTAAAAAAAGGCCACATCATTCTCGTCAGATTAACATGATGAAAGAATCAACCACTGACCGCCTCCTCCAGATTCTGCAATGGTTTGCAACATGATCGCTGCTTCAGAAATTCCGAGACCAGATCCACCAACCTCTGTTGGCAAAGTAATACCCAGCCACTGTCCTTTGGATAAAGCATCGTACAGTTCATGAGGGTCTTTTCATTTTAGCAATAATCGTAAATTGACTTTGGTGCTCTCACATCGCCCTTCTCTGTCGCATTGCAACCAATAATCATTTGAAAACTGACTGGTGAGGGATCGTATCGCCTCGCGAATATCCAGTTGCGAGTCGCTGAGGCCACTTTGTGAGGCCATCAAGAATGGGGCATCAAAAGATGTGGCAGTCGCTCCTGTACTCCTCTTCACTTCCCCTCCGTAACTAGAATACCTCCGAGATAGGCAGTGTGAATCCAAAAAGCAAGATTTTAGAGATGTAATTCTCGAATGCTGTTGAACTGCTCGGAGGTTGAGAATGAATGTCTTCATTTTGCAACTGGTTTCGTTGGATCTAATGAACAAACAACGTAAGACGCAAGTATCTACACCAAGGCGCTAAAGCCGACAACGGCTGGGAGGGGTGCAGCGGCATTAAGTAGAGGCATTAAGTGGGGGCATTACGTGGGGGCGTTAAGTGGAGACAAGATTAGTCCTGCAAATATATTTATTGGAAAGCAAAATACACCAATCTTGTGAACAATAATCAAAATGCCAAAGCATGTGACATCGCTTCAGCGTATCTAGTACCGCTGACCTTGAATGCATTGATAATACTGTCGATCTCATCTATCTCATTTTTGGTCAGATTCAGCTCTGTGCTAGAGATATTCTCTTTAAGATATTTCAGGTTTTTCGTTCCAGGTATCGGAATGATGATTGGAGATTTCGACAAACACCATGCTAGAGCAATCTGTCCAGCTGTGGCCTTCTTGTTTTCGGCAATTGAACGAAGTTGATCCACAAGTTGAAGGTTTTTAGCAAAGTTTTCACCCGTAAACCTCGGATTATGACGGCGGAAGTCATTAGCTTCAAAATCGTCTAAAGATTTGTACTGGCCCGTTAGAAAGCCTCGACCGAGAGGCGAGTAAGCAACAAGAGCAGTTCCATTTTTTTCGCACCACTCTAAAATGCCGTTTGATAAGATTTCTGGTGTCCATGGACTCATTTCAACTTGAACGGCATCAATATGAGCGACATTGTTTGCTCGCTCTAGCTGATCCAGATTATACTCGGAAACTCCAATGTATCTGATTTTTCCTGCATCTTTGAGCTCTTTCATTGCTCCTACAGTTTCAGTAACATCAGCATTCGGCGCTGCCCTATGAGCATAATACAGATCGATATGATTCACTCCAAGGCGTTTCAATGAATCGTTGCAAGCTTGAATGGCATAATCATGATCACCTCGTTGGACCAATTTTCCATCAGGAGACCAGCTATTCACAAATTTGGTTGCCAAAAAAGTTTTCTCTCGCGCTCCTGGATGAGATTGGAAAAACTTCCCTATCTGCTCTTCATTGTATCCCAAGCGCCCGAGAGCAATTGGTGAATACATATCTGCGGTATCTGCATGGGTCAGATTGTCAGTGCTTGCTCACTTTTACAATGTTGCGCCATACCAATCATCGTGACACCGCGATGTAAGCACTCTGAAAGAATCTCATCAACAGTTTCTTGAGAAGCAGCATTACCGTAGAAAGCCGCGAGGCCCATGGCACCATAACCAAGAGCGCCTACTTTCTCATTTGTACTAGCAAAAATACGTTGAGGTACAGATTGTTCCGCCATGATATGTTTCGAAAGAAGATAAATGAATCTAGATGTTTTTGTCTCTGCTATACATATTTATACTCAGTTGGCCCCAATGCTATATTTTGGAAAACCCTGATTTTCTGCTGTTCCCATCAATGCGAGGCGATGACGTAAAGTGATCCTCCACACCCACGACACGCCATGTGGAGGATGAAGGGTGTTTGTAATAATTTATGTCAGCTAACTTCAAAATCTAAAATCGCTGGAAGAACAGGTCAGAGCTCCGCCTCCAGTAATAGTAGTAACAGAATCCTGTCGCACGACACTTTTAATCGTTGACCTACAATGTCTTCAGAGAAATTTACCGGTTGGGTCGCTCACGACAAGACTGCAGCGGATGGTAACTTAAAATGGGAAGAGTTTGTTCCAAAACAATGGACGGAAGATGATATTCAAATGGATGTGGAAGCATGCGGAATTTGTGCATCTGACGTGTAAGTACATCCGGTTATCTGAGCATAATCTTGACGCTGGGCCGCAATTTAGGCATACTCTTCGTTCTGGGTGGGGTCCTAGTAGCTACCCTACCGTAGTTGGCCATGAAATTGTGGGTGTCGTCACCCGAGTCGGTAAGAATGTAAACAATATCTCGATCGGTCAACGTGTAGGTGTCGGTGCTCAAAGTGATTCCTGCCACGAATGTAAGCAATGCAACGCAAATCAAGAACCTTACTGCGATAAGATGCAGGGTACATATCAAGGAAAGTTTATTAATGGTTCTGGAAAAAGCATGGGAGGTTATGCAACGCAATGGCGTGGGCCTGGGCATTTTGCGATCCCCATACCTGACGGTCTGGATGCTGCAACTGCCGGCCCTCTAATGTGTGGGGGTATAACAATCTTTGCACCTTTACAAGATTACGGCTGTGGCAATCCAGATGTCAAGCGGGTTGGTATAGTTGGAATTGGAGGAATCGGTGCTTTTGGTGTGGCATTTGCCAAAGCTCTTGGAGCAGAGGAAGTAGTTGCTATCTCATCGACTAGCAGTAAGAAAGACCTTGCATTCGAAATGGGGGCAACAGACTTTGTTGCCATGAAGGATGCGCCAAATGATCACAAACGATTTCGCCGTTCACTTGACCTCATCATCACAACAGCGAACAACCCGGATCAACCCTATGACAAGTACCTTTGGATGCTTCGTCCGCGGGGACATCTTGTGAACATATCCGTGCCTGAGGAAACTGTAATGCCGATTCCTGTTAAAGCAATGATTTTTAGTGGTGCAAGTATGGGTGGTTCCGCAATTGGTGGTCCAAAACAAATCTCCGACATGCTCCAGCTTGCAGCTGATAAGAAGCCTAAGTTCTATATTCAGAAAAGGTAAATATTGACATCAACCCGAGCATCTTTTGCTGATAATTACTCAGGTCTATGAAAGACGCCAATGAGGCTATCAAAGACATGGTAGCAGGCCTTCCCCGATTCCGTTATAGCTTAGTCATTGATTAGAAGAGTCAGACCTTTGTTGATTATAGTAATGCAATGCAGCCACCTATATGCGTACACGCTCTTTTCTGCGAGAGTGCAACACATGCGCACGTTTGGAAGAGCATTAGACATTGTGGCCGCCGATATTGGAAGTATTGGACAGTAATTGAGAACACAGACATGGTAATCTCTCAAAACGACATGACGACACCTAGTGTCTTACATTGTTCCTTTATGTTCCACCATTTCTCTGACATTGCCATTCTACTGGTTACCTCCGCGGCACTCGATACAAAACCCTTTAAGCAATGACTACGTATACTTTCATGCTCTGTACCTCTAGAAGAACACCTGAGTTCGAATCAATTTATATTCTTCGAATCAACTATGTGATTAACGTCTGACAACAGCATGACCCACCGACATATCGACTTAGATCACCTGACCAGACAGAAATATCAACATTTCGCACGCGTAAGCCTGCGCCACTGACATACCTAAAAATAGGGTTGGAACGGCAAATGAGGAGCTAAGTACCCGTGTGGCATGTCTGAAGGCACACACGCTGGACAGGTCTTACCGCCGGTGCTATTTAAAGTGCCGGCGGTATTCAGTACGAAACCGTGCCGTGAATCCTCTTTCGTTGTCAAGGAAATGATTGAAATGATTTTCTGTAAAGTTCATAGGTGTCTGAAGATTGAGATGCAAATTCATGAAGTTCAATGTGCTCTTCTCGCCGTATCATTCACTCATACGCAGTGTCACACTTCTTTTGAAGAGTTCGCAGCATATTCCATTGAGCATGATCATACCGAAATATGTCGCTCTAGGATTTCTACTCACTTCACTCGTATATTGCAGAAAATCTGGCAGTATTGACAATGATTTCAAGACCAATGCTTTCAGAGGCATTAAAGCGAAAGACCATCGATACACATGGCTGAGACGACAGGACTCTGGTGCACAGCAAGCACAGATCTCTACTCTTGGGGAAACTAACCCTTTTGCAGCTGCTGTCCAAGCCGATGATCAGCAATACATTAAAGGAAATACATCAGGAAGTGACTCCAGCCCATATTCTTGGACACCGTCTTCTGGAGATTCTCAGCAGCTTCCATGGAACACAAATGTTTATTTTCAAGCATCTGCCGCGACCAATGGGTCAGAAACTGGTGGTTGGCAAGAGTTACCTCAGACACCTGGTTTTATCTTGAATAGAACTCTGTCGATACCCAATGAAAATAAGACTGGTTCAGGAATAATGCCATTCTACATCACCGAGAATTCACAGACACCACTTAATGTCAAACGTGCCATTCTCATGTGGCCAGGAAAGGTAAATGATAAACATTGAGACCCAAAGTTTGAGACTAAGTTCACCATGTTGCAGCCTCGAGATGCTTGGAATTACGCGAACTTAATGCTCAACGCTCGCTCTGTGGTGTCTACTAATTTTGCAAACTGGAGCATTACAAACGATTCAGTCCTTATTGTTGCGCCAGTTTTTATGGACTCAGAAGATATGTCTGCCGGTGCTGGTCACAATGGCGAGATCTCTTTTGGAGGTGAATTGTGGCAACAAGGTTCTTCATCCAAGACTCCACCGCTTAAGGACTCAATAACCTCATATGAAATTATGGACCATTTTGCAGACATTCTTTTCAATAAAACATATTATCCTAACCTGAATCAAGTAGTTGTAGTAGGACACTCCCTTGGAGGACAAGCATCGCTGAGGTATGCCATTTTGAAGAAGACAAAAAAATATGATCCAAATATGAGGTTCTGGGTCGGCAATCCTGGCTCATGGACGTGGCTCTCTGATAATCGCCCTTACCCGAACGCCAATAATTCCTGTCAGCCAGGTACCAACACTTCCTATCTATCGTGGCCTTATGGACTATCAGGAAACATTTCTCAGGTAACCAAGTATGCTAGGAAAGATGTACAAGCAAATACAACTTTTATCATCAACAGATTTATCGGCAGAACTGTCCACTACGCTCTTGGACTTCTTGACAATGGACCCGGAGATACTCGTTGTCAAGCCCAATGGCAAGGCGCTAATCATTTGGATCGTGGTTCTAATTTCATTCTTGCCTACCAGAATTTGAGTATATCTGGCAAGAAGTTCCCAACGTCGCATACTATAGATTTCATTGCTAACGTATCTCATCAAGATTGTAAGTAGAACAACTTATCTATCAGCTTCATTTGACTTTCAAAGTCCCGATGTATTCTTCCAATGTTTCCTTACAGCGAATTTTCTACGATGGATTCAACACCCGTAACCCAGAACTAACCAATGTCACCAATCCTGGAGAACCTTCTAAGCATCATAACACCACGAATCCTTCAGAGGAGAAACGGCCATACGCAACACCGGCACACGAAAGGCTAGCTATCTTTCTACTCACGGGATCTTTGGGTCTAGTAATTATTTGCTTTTCAGCGCTACCATTTATATTCCCTCCCAACTATAACGACTCCTGGGAGGTGATGAAAAAGCCCGATTTGTACTTGGCCCACAATTCTCCTAGCAGCACAACATTTTTCTTATGAGGCTGATTGATCTTAATACTACTAAGGACATAGATTCATTTTTTTATAACAAGACTCTAAGTTGTAGAAGAATAAAGATTTAGTTGAACATGATCATTAGGTTTACATGAACTGAGCCTGTCTCCCCCATATTTCCCAAAGAACTAGTATGTGTTGAGGACACTTACGTATAATTTGTGATACTGACTACTCAAATGTGTAAGTTTTGAATAATGTTGGCGATTTTCATACTAGGTTTTGCCTATTTACTTATATCTGGATGCTTTTAAACTAGGTCGCGTGCTCGAATAGATACTTAGTCGGTATATCCGCTCCCCCACGCGTGTGCTTGGGGTTCTCCACATTTCGTCGATCGACCACTCTACGCAGTACTATACAGTGTATACTAATTACTTCCAACATGAGTCTGAGAAAGATTGAGGTGAGTGGCATTTTGAATGGGTGGAAACTGCTCTTACACCTAGCAAAAGATTAATGCCGATGTAAGTTGCTGCGACATTTGTATTTAGGGAGCCCCATATTCAATTCGACAGATGGGCGAAAGCCTTGGCAAATGGAGGCTGGGGCCTGACACCGATGAAGAGATCATGCCTTTGTACGTACGTTTGCTTAGAATCTGGATATGCTTCTCATACTTTCTAAAATCTAAGAATTGATGCCGCTAATGTTGCATGTGGGTTTCATGCAAGTGACCCTAGCACCGTACGAATGACTGTACAATTGGCTAAGAAGCACGGCAAACAATGTGGTGCCCATCCTGGCTTTCCGGACATTGTAGGGTTTGGTAAGTACTGTTGTGTAGTGGTTGTAATGATTCACGATACTGTTATGTAGGAAGAAGGAAAATGGAGCTAACTGCTCAGGAAGTGTTTGACATTATTGTTTATCAGGTATGATATTTGTTTCTTATTTCTAGCAAATTTACGCATACACGGAAGGTTGGAGCTGTTAAAGGCTTCTGCCAGGCAGAAGGAATCACACTGGTACGTATGGACCCAAGATTCAGGGCAACACTGATGATGTACTTTAGAGCCACATCAAAGTACGTTTAGGCCCTTGACCATCAATCGCTGATTTAGTATCATAGCCTCATGGCGCGCTTTACTTCTATCTACTTTCTTCCGAGGAGATTTGTACTTCGGCTGTGAGGGCTGTGAAAGCCTTTGGAGTCCCTTTCTGTAAGTGTTACATCATCACATCTTATCCATGAACCATGGTTCATATTTCGCCAGACGGCCTTCCAGGAACTTTGCACGAAACAGTATGCAAGAAAGAATCTGTACCTTTGTAAGCTTGCCATTTGTTTGATCTGGTCGTCGACTCATCAATTTATAGCATTCCAGAGGTTTTTGTGGATATCGAATATACAAAAGAAGGTGCCTTGATTTCACCTTTGAACTCAAAGCATATCCCGCCAAATGAATGTTCCAGAAGAGGGATCATGCCGTACGAATTAGGGCAGAGTAAGTCGATAGTATGATGCTTATCATCTAGCTTACTCTTACGTCTTCACTACAAGTACCTGCTCAAAGTTCAGAACTACCAGCCACATTACCTCTAAAAGGACAGCCATACTCGATTTGTGTTCATTCCGACCTTCCAATGGCCGTTGAGCGACTGAAAGAGTGCGTAACATTCTACATTACTTCTCCATATCTGAAATATTTTTAAGATTACGCGAAACGATCGATCAGCTTAATTCAGATCACTTCTAGTACGCTACATAGTTGCTTTTATTTAATGGTTGGTGTGTGCTCATGCTTTTTCGCCGACAACTAAAGGATCTCCTGGAAGAACTTGTTCACCAGGGTTTTTCAGTATTGTCATGACCTTGAAATTTTCATCGCATTTAACATTTATTTCACTTTTCATTGCTTCCAAGATCACCACGGTGTGTCCCTCCTTAATCACTTGCCCTTCGTCAGCAGCGATCTTCCACACAGATCCTGGTAAGTTTGCCCTAATTACTACAGCATTGGGATTATTCTCGAAGTCAAAGCAGCTTTCACCTCGTTTCTGTAACAAATGTTTTTTGGAGTCTTCTTCAGCTTTCCAAGCAGCAAAAAGCTTTTCTTCTTGTTGACGACACTCTTCTAAAGCTTTTGATTGATTCTTTTCAAATTCTTCAGCTTCATCTTTCACTTTCTCCAAAAATTCAGCTTGCGCAGCAACATCAAAGAGTGTTTCTTCAACCTCGAATTCGTACGTTCCAGCTAGGAAGGATGTCAAGACTTTTTCATAATCCTCTTGGTTGTATGGAATAAATTTGACAAAGTCAAAATCAGAGAGTAGCCAGGGTCGCGATGGCTCAAATGGAGGAATGTCGCCATAAGTTCTCCAGCCGGGAATTGTACGAGCCATTAATGGATAGCCACCGGGAGAATCGGCGCCGTAGATGGCTGCCATACTGCCACCTAATCCTAGAGCTCCCATTGGAGTCCACAGCCGAGTGGGATCATACTTTTGACACTTGAGACGCCTACGCGGATCGAGGGGAAGAAGTATTGGCGTCCCGAAATAAAAGCCTACGCTGACAGCAACGTAGGTAGTCTCTGTAATGGCGGCCTCAATATCTTTTGTCGAAGATAGTCCATTGCATCTGACAAGATAAGGTTTATTATCGCCCTAGATCTTTTTGAGATCGTTTCTGACTAGCATATCTCGTTCACCCACTCACCTCTCCTTCGAGATAAATTGCTTTATTTCTCACTGATGTCTTGTAACGTGCAACTGCCTCAGCAACCTTTGGATCATTCATGGTCACAGGGAATTTCCATGTCTTCACCGGGAGCTTGACATCAACTGCTGACGGAAGAGTAGCTTCAATAGAGCTAGCAACTTCAATGAGGCGATCAGGACTTGATTTTTTGGGGTCAAAGTGGATGGTTAAGGTTCGAGCATTTGGGGAAAAGGCTGTAATGCCTACTTCATCCTTTTTCTTCTCCAAAGACCTCTGTAGAAGTTCTATTCGAGCTCTGTTTATTATGTTCGCTGTCATCGCTCCATAACAGATGACAAGTGCGCGATCTCCACCGGCTCGAAATTCAACGCGAGGACGCGAGGACGTGGCTGGTATGATCTTTAGAAGACTTGAAGGATAGACAGGCGTTACGTCAAGAATATTGTATGTGTATGACATTAGGTCCTCAATTCTTCCAGAAGTGACATACTTAACAATATGAGTCAAATAATTTTCCTGTTGTTCTAGTAGGTCTTTCGCTTGCTTAAAAGATATTGGTCTGAATTTGACATCATCACCAGGGACTAATTGTCCTGCACGCCAATCTGAAGAAATAATTGTGTGGCTAATTAACAAACCACCAAGGTCGGGACCGTCGGCCCCTAATAACACTGGAGTATTTCCATTCCAGTTGATGCCTAATGGAGTATATCCAAACTCTAAGACGTTTGATGGGTGACTACCACCCTCACCACCGCTTTGACGAGCCCAACGCAGCAAAGGTGCGTCAAAACGAGTACCTGAGCGCGCAGCTTGTGGTGATACTCTCCAAGAGCTTTCATATAGCTTATCTCGGTCCGCTGCGGTTAGAAATTCATCATCATCGAAAGGTCCAGGGATAGTAAAGCTGGTTGAAAAAGGGTGTCTAAATACTTTCGCGTTCATTTCGGCTTGACAACTCACAGTTCCCATTTGCCAGGTTTACAATCTTTTGTCCATCGATAGTTCTCAGGTATCTGTAATGGTTGCATGTCCGATATGTCTATCGACTGGATGTCAAGGGTATCACCAGTTAGAAGGTTACGTCCTTGGTATCCTCCCACACCAATGGCAGGTGAGGTCGCTTTAGAGCCAGTCCACTCGGCAACACCCGGCAGGCCGCCATAAATTGCTAAATACGCTCTTGCTCCTGCACAACCTGGTTTCACAGATGCTATTGAAAGGCGACTGCCGGCTCTGATGGGTAAACGCGTCCAAGATGGTGCTTGTATCCCGTCTATCTTCACGTCCATTTCTGCGCCAACAATTGATACTAATGCTGATGTGTGAAAAAGGAGTGTAGGACCAGTAATGGTCATCTCGAGACCTTCGCATGATTCTGGATTTCCAACCAGAATGTTGGCTATTCTCAGTGAAAGGGAGTCCAGTGGACCCGCCTCAGGAATACCATGTAAAATGCCACGTCTTCCTGGGTAAGCTTGTACACTAGTACTAATTCCTGGACTAATCACTTCGAAAGCGTGGGGCTCGAATTGAAATAA
This sequence comes from Meruliopsis variegata, assembly GCA_037044235.1. Taxonomy (NCBI): domain Eukaryota; kingdom Fungi; phylum Basidiomycota; class Agaricomycetes; order Polyporales; family Irpicaceae; genus Meruliopsis; species Meruliopsis variegata. The sequence continues at coordinate 491,355 of JAWLTJ010000007.1, forward strand.
GTCTGAGGACAAGAATGAGGTCAGCGTAGAGCCTTTCTCGAATGACTTTGCAACGAGGATTTGCTGTAAGAGCCCAAGATTCGTGGGCGGACCTTTAATCTTGGATTCACTCAGAAGCAACTTTAAAGATTTACAAGCGTCTTCCCGCGTCAGGCCTGAACCAATCATCTTGGCAAGGAGAGGATCAAAATTCGGCGAGATAAGCGTTCCAGTTTTGATCCAGCCATCAACACGAGTCCCTTCCTCATGAGAAAAGTCGACAAGTTGTAAAACACCAGGGGAAGGGGCATAATTGCGAATGGGATCCTCCGCGTAAAGGCGGGCTTCAATCGCCCATCCTCGTGGTTCACTTGTCAGCTTGGCGAGCTCAGCTCCGGATACTCCGCCTTGACCGTTAAGTTCTTTTTCTGCTTGCATCAACATCAATGCCACAAGATCAATATCATGGGATATTTCTGTGACAGGATGCTCAACTTGCAGACGCACGTTGCATTCGAGGAAGTAAAATTTGGCTGTACTGTCATCGACAAGCATTTCAATAGTTCCTGCACTTCTGTACTTTACTAATTTTCCGAGTGAAATAGCAGCCTCATTTAATTTTTCCCTCAATCCAGAATTATTGGCTACGAAGGGTGACGGAGCTTCCTCAATAACCTTTTGATTCCTTCGCTGAATCGAGCATTCCCTCTCATTGAATGAAACACAGTCACCTTGCCCATTTCCAAAGATCTGGATTTCAATATGCCGGCTTTTTTCCACATATTTCTCAAGAAATACAGCACCAGAACCGAACAACGCCTTTCCTCGTGAAGTGACACTTTCGTACGCTTGTCGCAGCTGTTCGGCACCCCAACACACTTGAAGGCCCATGCCTCCTCCACCAGCACTTGATTTCAACATTACGGGGTACCCAATGACTTCTGCTGACTTTAAGGCATCATCAGGGGACTGAAGAAGTCCTGTTCCTGGTACACATGGTACATGTGCTCTATCTGCTAGCTCGCGAGCTCTGTGTTTGAGACCAAAAGCCTCCATTGTTTCTGACCTTGGACCACATAAAATAACACCTGCATTCTCCAACTCTTTTGCGAAAAGCTCATTTTCGCTTAGAAAGCCATAGCCAGGAAGTACAGCTTGTACTTGTCGCTCGATACAAGCCTGGATAATGGCAGACCTGAATAGGTATCCTTTGCCATCTGCTTCTTTACCAGGTAGAAATACTGTTTCATCAGCGGCTAGAGTATGAGGGGATCCTTCATCGGCTGTGGTGTAAATGCTTACGGTAGCAAGATTAAGAGCTCGACAAGTCCTGATGAGTCGCAATGCGATCTCTCCTCTGTTAGCAACTAAGACTTTTCTCAAGGCATTGGGCTCAAAACGCGGTTTACTTCCCGTAAACCCTTCGGCAACATTAAATTCTTTGTAGGAGCTGGCCATGATGTAATAAACCTTCAATCGAGTGAAGAAGTGAAAGTGTGGAGCTTGGGAATGTCAAGTGTAGCAAAAGCGGGAGCATTCGATGTAGTGTAGTCCGTGCGTGCGTACTGTTGCCGCGTTCTCCGAGTAGTCAAGACTTAAAACTCCGTGTGACGTACGCGTTTTGTCGTAGAGAAATGAACAAGAAGTGGCATATTGACTGTGAAATTTTGTGCATAAATTCGTGGGAATAAGTTACTTTAGCCGTAACTGCAATACAATGTCGTAAAGTGAGGGAAAGTAGAGATAAGGAAATATAATTGTGGGGTGAGTAACGACAAAAGCGGAGGGAAAGAAGGGACATGAACAAGTAACTTCAATTGCTTGCCAAGAGACATCCACGTGCTCGGCATCCGTCCATGTCCGTGTCTGACAGGATTGGTAACCCGCAGGCCGATGGCGCAGGGCGTGCTTACACATATTGAGTTCTACAAATCGATGGTGATTTGGTCGGAAGTGAATCGTTGGCAGAGTATTTGGGGGGTCTGCTTATTGCTTGACAACATCTCAAAGATAATTTAAGTTGTCTCAATCCTTGTCACACCACTGCATGTAGTGGTCAGATTATGTTGAATATAGCAGTCGCCACTTGAAGAATATGTGACTTCACTACGTATACCTCTTTTTGTCGCCCCCCTTTGTTGGTATCTCGACTTCTCTATGTTGAGATCATGCTCAGAATCATGCTACTTTTGCAGCCCTTGTAAGATACTCAAAGGGTACTTGTACAAAATACCGAGAATGAATAAGGATAGTTCCCTTTCCCCAAATCGCTACTGGCACTGTATCTCACAGTGCATTTTTCTCAACATATGATCCGCATAGCATACTTATGTCCTCTGTGGACGTATCCTTGAATCCCATCATCGACTGCCATACTCAAATGGTTACAAAATTCATTAATTTTATTAATTAAATTAGTATAACCGTATCTCAGCGTAATTCTGCTCCGAAAGACGTAGATGTGATTTCAAGTCTAAGAGATTCATGGAGGTCAAACGCTGATTATTGGGGCAGCGTTTCTATTCTTAAATGTGCAGAGAGAGGGGTCTTTTGCATGTTCTGAGTTGACTTTCTGCATCGCTGATTTGGATAGTGTGTTATGGTAGGCCAAAGCAGGGATCGACTCGTTCTCAAAGAGGTGAGCACCATATCGATTTCTACCCACTGTCCAATCCCGACGGTACAACTACACCATATTGCGATATTTTGTGTCCGAGTTGCGCCATACCGCGCGTTTTCTGACTATCGCACAAAATTAAGCTTTATCTACAAGATTTAGCTTGTTCTTTTACATGGAAAAATTTCATGCTTTGCGGTTCAGACGCACGCAATCCGGCGGATTTTGCGGATTCTTATTTTCTCTTTTTCACTGAAGGAGCGTTTGCCTAATGTGATTTCCACTTCACTGAAGATTATTAAGAAACAATCTCAATAAATTGACCGATCGTACCTGCATTAGCAACACTATATAAGCCAACCTGTGCTTGTCAAATCGAGCTTTTCTAAGTTCCCTTCAGCATAGTAAGCTATGACGTCAAATGATGAGAAAAAGGATCACATTTCCATTGAAGAGGAAAAGACTGTTTTACCATCAGCGTTGAATCCTATTGAAGAACTTTCAAAATTCTCACAGGAGCGAATTCAACGAGAGAGGTCGTTCGATGAACTCAATGGAACAGAGGATGTTTTGTACAAGAATGGAGAGCCAGTGATCAGAACCGGAAGTGACGTTTCTCGTTTTATCGTCTCAGATAGGGATGACCGAGATACTACATTTACTTTTAGAGCATTTGTGTTAGGTTCTATCTTCACAGCATTCTCGTCCGTGATTACAGTCATTTATCAGTTTAAGCCATTACAACAGACTGTTCAAGTATCTGCAGTTTTTCTGATGCTTTTGGTCTATGCAGCAGGCTTGTTGTGGGCAAATTTTACTCCTTCTCCAGACCGATTTCCTTCACTTCGCCCGATCCTACAATTTGTCAACTCTGGGCAACCTTTCATGATCAAAGAACATGTCGTGGCCTCACTTATCGCCACATCTGGAAACAACGGACTTGTAGGCACTGAAATCTTTGCGGTTGAGCGTCTCTACTACAACCATACAGTGTCAGCCACTACAGCTGTGCTAGGAACATTCTCCATTACACTCTGCGGCTTCGTTGTTGCAGGTGTTCTGCGCAAACTCATTGTTTATCCTTCTGAGATGGTGTACTGGTCCACTCTACCTCAAGTAGTTCTTTTTCAAAGCTTGCACTTCAATCCAGAAAGAAACAAAAAACGACTAAAGCGCTTTGGATATGTCTTTGGTGGGAGTGCACTCTGGGAGATTTTTCCATCGTATATAATCCCGTGGTTCAATGGCCTGTCAATCTTCTGCTTAGCTTCCTTGGGGGCCTCTACCAAAACGCGATCAGTGTTCACAACCATTTTCGGAGGAGCAAGTGGTAACGAGGGCTTGGGACTGTTCAATATTTCGCTTGATTGGCAATATATCCAGTCAACATATATGTCATACCCTTTAAAACAACAAGCAAATTCGTGGGTAGGCATTGGCATCATGTACATTTGCATAAGTGCACTTTATTATGGGAATGCGTTCAATGCAAAAACGTTTCCTTTCATGTCAACCTCACTATATACGTCGGATGGAAGCAAATACAAGCTTGAGTCCATTTTTGGGAGCTCCACCACCATAGATTTAAGCAAACTTGAGGAGTATGGACTACCACACTTGACGGCTGCTACAATTTGGGGTTATATGACTGCCATTATGGCTATCGGTGCTCTGATAAGTCATGTTTTGCTATTCTATGGAAAAGATCTGTTTCGTGCCGTTCGCAAAGCTTCAGCAGGTATGCTCAATGACGTGCATTATCAAAAAATGCGCGTCTATAAAGAAGTTCCAATGTGGTGGTATGGCATCCTGTTCATTCTTGCTTTTGTAGCCGGAATAATTGTCAATGCAAAAGGAGAGACCTCGTTGACGGTGGGTGCTTATATCTTATCATTGACGTTTGGCGCTGTCATTGCTCCATTCTGTGAGTTTAATTGGCATTAGGAATGAGCAGAAACTAACTCCACTCAGCATGTATTCTCTATGGACTGTTCGGAACAGGTGTCGACACACGACCAATTTTTAAGATGCTTGCCGCTGCGATACAACACGGAAAACCACTAGCCAATCTATATTTCTCCTCTTGGTCACACCAAGTTGTGTTGCTGGCTGTCAATCTTTCGAATTGGCTAAAGGTTGGCCAATACACTAAGATTCCGCACCGAGTTATGTTCTTGACGCAAATTTATGCCTCTCTACTTGGAGCAGCATTAAACTATGCTATCATGACAGTCATTGTGACTAGCAAGAAAGAAGAGTTACTTGATTCAGGAAGCACAACAACTTGGTCTGGCCTACAGATGGCAAACTTGAACACTCAAGCAGTGACTTGGGCTCTAGCAAAAGAGCTGTATGGCTACAAAAGCCCGTACTTCATTGTTCCGATGTCTCTTCTAATTGGGTTGGGTCTGCCCATCCTTCATTATTTGGCAAACAAAATCTTTCCTCGTCTTCGCTCAATACCGATAGTCACACCTATTATCATCAGCTCTGCAGGAACTTACTACGCTGGTAATACCTCAATGATCTGGAGTACAATAGCTGTCGGTGTCATCTCTCAAGTCTGGCTACGTCGAAGATATCCGGGCTGGTTCAACAGAGTGAGTTTGTTTCAAGTGCAAGTTAGCATATCTGATATTTTAGCAGTATAATTACCTCATTGGGGCAGCTTTGGACGGCGGTGCACAAACAGTAATCTTTATTCTCTCTTTTGCAGTCTTTGGAGCAGCTGGTAAATCGTATCCATTTCCCACATACTTCGGGAATCCGTCAGGTAATCCTGATCACTGTTTATCTTTGGACTGATGATGAATGAGAAATACAAATATAACAATTTGCCATTATAGTCTCACAGATCTAACTCATTACACCCATGACTGCCTTTCGCACCAGTGCTTCTCGTTGTATGTTGCAGCTATGAATTAGACTTTCATGAAGTATCCGATGTAGCGAGTGTCTATGTGTCTTTGTCTCATTTACCACTGATAGTCTCTGAACATGACGATCACAGGCCCCAGAATGATATAAACCATGAAGTATTCGATCTCACGCAGGGTATGGAAACTTATGCCATGAGACAATGCACGGCAATACTTAACATTTTTGCGAACTATTGACAAATGACGTATACGTAATGCTCACCTATCAAACTAAAGATTGTTCAAGAATCCTCATTCTTTTGTTTGATACTTGAAAGACAATGAAGCTGCATTTAAAATGATCACGAAAGAATCACAGGATAAAATACGCATGAAGTCAATCAATTATGAAATCTCTGAAGCAATTTAAATGAGATTTCTTGTGTCCAGTTCTTGCTCAAGCTGGATGTTACGACTCGAAGAACCTATAAAAATTTTTTTTGGATATCTGCTAATAACCCAATTCTGTGTAGGGGTGTGCCAATTGCTAAGGTCACGGCGAGTCAAGTTCGCAATGAATTGTGCGCTTTGACCTTGCTTGATGGTGAGACGATCAAAGCCACGGAGCACTCGTGACGCATCATTAGGTCCGCCATGGCTCACATATAACTGTGGTACCTCATCTCCATCTAATTCACCTACATTTGTAATTTTTGCTCTCACGGTATAAGCCACATCCCACAGTTGAGGGTTACCACCAGGCTCTCCACCGGCAGGGTGATGTTGAAACATTGAGCCATCACGTGCCTTGTGAGGTAGCCATTGGGCTGGTTCGATCCCGTAGTCAGGATCGCCAGAGGCATTACGGAGATCTGTGCTGTTCAACCACGGATACATCATTAGCTGTACCCGAGAAAAATTCTGCGGAAAAAGATATTCTTCGATAGGACCTGGAGGGGGGCCTTGAATTGGCGCTGCCCGGCTGTGTCCTTTCCATGATCGGTATGCGTTTAGCTCATGCACGGAGATCTCCAGATCTGAGTATGTGAAATTGGTGTATGAAAGCCCGTAGCCAAATTCATAAGCTGGGGTTACGTTGTACTTATCAAAACCTCGATAGTCAATAAAAGTGCCTTCTTCGTATACATCTTGTGGAGCGTTCAGGCCATTGTTAGGCTCATAGAGCACATCAGTACCATAATCTTTACGCCGGAGACCAATAGTAAATGGAAGCTTTGCTCCCGGATTGATGCGACCATATAATATGTCGACAATCGAATTGCCAGATTCTTGCCCAGGCAGACCTGCCCACAAAATTGCTGTTACATTTTTCTTTTTATAGAAAGTATTTACCATCACAGGACCTGGTGCATGTATGACGACGATGGTATTATTGTTTTCAGAAGAAACTGTATCGATCAAAGTTTCGCCGTCGTGCCAAAGTGTTAGATTGTTCCGATCTCCTTTATTGCCATCAATATCCAAAAACCCTTCGCCCGCATCTGCATTTACAAACACTATAGCACAGGAAGCTTGACGAGCCAGGCTTTTGATCTGATCATAGGCGTAATCATCGGTTATACCTTGTATAAGTCCACCACCATTTTGTGTCACATAATTTTGTATTGCGTTAAGAGGAGTTATAAGGTATGGGTAGTTAGCTGTACCACTTCCCCAAGCAGCACCCAAGGTTCCGTTATCACACCCTCTATTATCGCAACCATTAGGGCCAAGCGGGTTGTCTCCCGAATCGCTGCCAAACACTGCTGTAAATTTCTCTTCAGTAGACAGAGGCAAAGATTTTCCCTCATTCTTCAGCAAGACAGTTGAGCGAGCAGCCATTTCTCTAATTTTCCTGCCGTGGCTACCCCTTACATCTTTGTGTTCGTTGATAAGACCGAACCCCTGCTTTGAGATATAATGTTCATAACCATAGGTATCCGTTGTCCATGAGCTAAAGCTTATGGGTTTTTGATGCTCGTCACGGTTGACATAGTAGTATGCAGCCATGATTCTTGTAGCCATGTCGTTCAGTCGCCACATTGGCAATGTTCCATTCAAAATGGCTATAGTAAGGTTTGTGGCGTAATAAGCTGTACCCGTATCGAACAGTACATCACCAGGCATTGCCATATCGAGCCCCGCAAGTGCTGCCGAAACTCCTGCATGTTGGGCTTGCCAATCACTCATGACAAATCCCTGAAAGCCTAACTCATTCTTCAGAATATAGTTCATCAAGTAGCTATTTTGGCAAGCATAACTGTTGTTAAGTTGATTGTATGAACACATGATTGATCCTACTCCAGCCCGAATCGAGTCAGCGAAGGGCCATAAATAAAGCTCATGCAGCGTAGCATCATCGATGTTTGAACTAAGCGCCTCAGAAATGTTGTACCCATACTGATTTGATTCACCTACTTGACGGAAATGTTCTTGTTCATTAAGGATGAAGTGTTTGACAGTAGCGACAACACCTGCACTTTGTATTCCATAAATTGTTTGAGAAGAAGCAATGCCTGTCAAATAAGGATCCGAGCTGAACCCTTCCCAATTACGTCCACCTTCTGGGGATTTACCAAGTGGACCAACCACCGGCCCAAGTTGAAAGTCCACTCCTTTCTCTCTGAATTCAACGCCCATTGCGTGCCCACGGTGAAACCACAAATTACGGTCAAACGATGCGGCCACTGTTCCACCAGAGGGGAAAACAGAGTTGAAGTCTGTGGAGCGAACACCCAGAGGACTGTCTTGTAAACAGAGCGAGCGAAAACCTAGACGTGGAATTGATCCTGTCTCACCAACGCATCTTCCAGTCTGCCATCCAGTACCAGATGTCAAGTTAACTTTCTCTACAATCGTAAGTTGATCTACAAACGCCTGAGCCTTTTCGTATGCATGTTTCCAGTCACCTGACCCGATTATCCAAGGTGAAGGATATTTGGGCTCGGAGACTGCGTCTTGAACTCCGACGGAACGGTTTGCTGAGATAGAACGACCAGAATAAAAGGTGTTAGGATACTTGCGAAAACATTTTAGCTATTATTTGACCTGTATCAACGTGGCTTACTGGGGATGTATCTGGGCCTTCATCGCAGAAACATGATGTGACCTTGCAAAGGAATAATGTTATGACGAAACACTTCTTGGTGAATCCCATGGCGAAAAGCTTCGTAGCAGCATGTATAGTAGCATTGCGTGTAACAGGTATATATAGGCTGTTAGGGGTTTGTGAACTGCTCTATGAGATGCACTCTGGTTCCTTACTAGCTTGTCTTATTAGCATAGGAAAGTCAGCAAAAAGATGCTAGTGGATTAAGTAGCGCATTCGCCCCCACTCCGATGAACTTTGCCTCATCCCGTTCCCCAAGAAGTATTACATGGAGAAACACTAAATTTTGGAAATAGATGGAAGAGACGTACGTAGCGCACATAACATCTTAGGAGAAAAGCACCCCAACAATATGAACTCCTTCACCTCATGCCTTGTTGATGCTGATGGTTGTGATGCTTGCGAATTAAAGTTTACATAGTAGTAAACATGACTTGCGTAAATTTTAAGCGCAATGCACCAAGATCATGCAATGTGAAATTGAATACAGCAATATTGGACCGTGAGGATCTCTCAGGTCATTCAAAAGCTAAAAACAAAACCACCAATATCGTATTATCGCAATCCTCAATAGCATCATATGAAACGTTGGGGAGAGCAAAATGATTGCTTTCCACGAATTTGCCACCCAATCTTGGAACCAGACCAGTCAGGAGTAATTATTGAACTTTGACATATGAGTCTCAGGAATTGAATCTGTTAGAATCTCAAGACCAAAAACGTAGAATAACAACTCCATGCTAATGCTTTCTGGCTTCCCAAGTTTATCAGGCTAGGCTTCGTATGAAAGTGCCTACGGAGTGGTTAAAGAGGCATACGTCTAAAAAGATCGAGTAGCTAACATGCGGCAACATTGTCTTCAGCGCAATATAATTATCCATTTGGCAATAAGCCGTTCATTCACTCAGGCGTATTCCCACGGGGATAGTCTTATGAACCAAACTGTCATTAGTGTTGATATGATGTTTTGTATCCTTACCACAAAGTATATTAGTACTTCAGGTCATTATGGAAGGGTTGATGAGAACGAATCGAGACCATAATATCTTCTCATCATGGCATCTTCGTGCCACTTTTTTCAGTGCTGCATTCTTCTCTGGAGAGAAACAGGCTTCAAAAGATAAGAAACTTTTGAATGGCTATTGTAGCAATTGAGGATGCCAATCTCCGTGTTGGTTCAGAGTCAGATAATTTGACTCAACAACATCACACGCCACGCGCGGCATCAATAAGAACCATCACATAAGGTGAAAGGTTTTTAAGCACTCAACAATGTACATAGATTCCTTTTTCTTCAATAAGATCTAGTCTTGCTTAGCACAAAGGAGGTAGTGACCTCAGGTGCACAGGGATTGTGTTCAATTGTTCAATTGTAGCCTATTAACATGCAATTCCATAATTGTAATCATCAAAGGGAAGTGCCTACAATAGATCCACAGCAGTGTTACATATATATCGTCCATATGCTACATCATGTGGCTGTAGGACAATTCTCGCCAGTAGCATTGCAGTTTGTCATTGATTCATTATCAACCATGAAGATACTTGCTCTAATTTTGTCTCGATAGGCCTCTCCATCAAAATTCATCGCCTGACTCTGAACTTCACCAGCTTCAAGTCGAAGGTAGTTGATCTGCTGGAGGAGTATTGTTCTCTCGACAAGCAGCTGTCGGATTTCAGTAGCAGCATTTAGCAAGAGTTTTTTTTGTTCCAGATGATAGTCTCGAGATGCTTTGACAACAATGTTTTTATTCAAGCGCTGGCGTTTAACACCCTGAAGTTGGGGTATATGAAAAGCTAGGTCCTGAGGTCTTGTTAGGGAGGGGATACTGGCATATGGGTTTCGGACTTACCAATAATTGTTCTCTAAACATCTTTCGCCGTTCTTTCTCAATGACACTGTGTATAGCTCGATCGAAGGAGGTGAAGTCTCGCTCACGAGAGCGCTTCTTAGCAGATCGACTTTGTTGTTCCCTAGACTCAGAACTTGTAGACGCTGCACCCGGAGTTTCGCTTTCAACAGTACGATCAAGGGCAAATTCTGGGGTTAGCAGACATTCTAAAGGCGAGATGTGAATAAAATTCGGCTTATCCAGGGAAGAGTGCATAAGATGGCGTGGTTAGACGTCAAAATGTGGGGCGTGGGCCGTCCAAATGTTTGATACCCCCGCGCGGACCACCTTAATGAACACATTAAATTTCACTTCAGAGCTATGAGATATCAAGAAAACTAGCTATGCTCTTCGATTGCAGCCTGTATTGCTGCTTTTGCTCTATTCTCAGCCTCTATGAAAAGATTTAAAGCATCATCGAGCCGGCGCAATGTTTCCGGATCAGCGGAAATGGCAGCATCAAGTGCAGCACCATTATCAACGAGATAGTCAACGTCTAAGCAACCGGACTTCTCAACGAACTCTTCCTGATCGATATCCTTGGGAGCCAGAGGGTCCTTGCGCAGAAGGCTCGTCATACGAGATGAAAGAGGTTTTTCGTAAGGCGTATCCCGACTTATACTCCCTTGCCGATCAGCTTCACTATTTGGTTTGACTAACAATTTGCATAGTTGTTCGAGCTGTGGAGCGAGAATTGTAATATGGTGCACACCCATCTCAACGCAACCGAGTATTTCAGCAGCAGTAATATTACTCGCACCCTTGATGAGAGGCTGGGGCTTTCGTGTGTTCTGTTCCAATTTTCGATAAGCTTCTCTAATTTGAACCATTCTGGGTGACATTGGATGCTCAACAGCAGGGTCTTTAACATCAGGGAAAAGACCTGTACTCATATCATGGGCTTTAACCTCTGTGATTCTTGGAAGTGAGCAAATGAAGCATAAGCTCAGCATAGTAGCTCACCGTTGTAATACGGACTGATGTAAAGGCAACCCGCTTGGCTTGAAGCGACAGCTTGAGGCACGCTAAAGAGCGATGTTCCTAGAGTGCGGATACTGGAATACCCTGTCAGCAAGATTTTGTTGCTAGGGAATTAAACGTACCCTTCTTTTAATAAGATCGGACCAGCATTCATCCCTGGGCCAGTAGCTGGAATCTTTATACAAAATCGATCTCTATTTTCCAATGTTCGACTCAGTATCCATGTTAATATACATTGCAACCTTTGACAACTTACTTTGGGATGCCAGCTTTCTCAAATTCAGCCGCATATCTGCGAGCATGATCAACAATCGCTTGTGTATTGTAAGCCTGAGATGGGGAAGTCTGTAGCAGTACTCGACCAGCAATGTTGGGCAGATTTTTTTTGCATAAAAGAACGGACATTCGATCATAGACAGCCTCCCATCCCTGGTGACCGACCTGCTTTACAGTTTCTTGCAGCATTGAGGCATTGTCGGGATCCAAAATTCCGTCTCCTACTAGTATTTGATTGCTAGTTTGGTCTTCCGGCTGCACTCCCAATGCAATAAGAGATTTAGCAACAGCCGGGTTCATGGAGTCAACATCGACCTTAATTAGTTCAGATAACTTCACAATGGCCGGAACAACGGCTGGAGGCTCTCCGGGCTTCTCCACGGGAATGCTAGTTTTTGGATGTGTCTGGGTGGCAAGCATATTGAGCTATGGGTATCAATTATTGCGTAGATCGTGTTCCTTTATGTATTCGTTCATTTTAGCATCATCTCTCATAGCCTTGTGTCATGTTTATGCAAGGCCAGGTCCGATAACCTGCACAGCATGATCCGAATGATTAGAAACACTTCCGGTCCGCAGAATAAGCACTATGCGCGACGACCAATATACTGGACTCGGTAGCGCGAATGAGTTTTGACTCGGCGTAAAGGCACAACATATCTCGTGAATAGAATGGGTGGACCTGTACAGGGCAAAAGTAGCCTAAATAATATACTGGACTCGGTAGCGCAAATGAGTTTTGACTCAGCATAAGTGCACAACATAATTATCTCGTAAATAGAATGATGGGTGGACCTGTACAGGGCAAAAGTAACCTAAATTTCAATTAGCTGAATGTGGGGTGCATGTGAAGGTGTCATTTTTTCTCCTGTGGTAGGTTTATGAAAATTCCCCATATTTGGATAATTGGAAAGCCACACTGATTCATTTTATGGAGGTGTGGGGAAATTCAGGAACATTAAGATAGGATCGGATATAAAATATAGGAACGTACATTGCCTGAAATAAAGTTGTATCATAAGACTCAATGGCAGAAATCCTCTTACGTTCCAATAGCGAGACGAGTGGAAAAGACAAGTCCAAAGATGACCAACTACTTTTAAGCACCAGCGATGTTGATGTTGAAAACCTTGTTAAATCACCAGTTTCCCTTAGTTACAATAACAATGCGCTCCTACAAAATCCCCTAGCTGGTGTGTCTAAAGTAAGCGAATAAAAGCAAGAAACTTAAAGCCTACTGATTATACTGTTTCTGTTAAGACGAATCTTTTCAGAGATGTGAAGGAATTTTGTAGGAAAGCGGGTCTTCAAAGTGAAGAAGAACTATTCTGTCGCGCTGCACTAGTGGCTCAAGCCCCTCAAGGTTTTGAGAAGCTTGGAGTCTTAGATAACGAAGAGATTGAATCTTTGAAGATTGAAGTCGAACATCCTTGGAGAATTTCTCGTCAGTTGTGGCTTCTCGTAGCCGTTGTCTCTCTCGGTAGTGCTATACAAGGCTGGGATAATACTGGAGCGAATGGTGCTAATTTAAGTTTTCCAGTCGAATTTGGTATCGACAATAATCAGTGGCTTGTGGGGTTCGTCAACGCTGCACCAACTATTTCCGGTCTTTTTTCTGCCTGGGCATGTGATCCTGTGAACAATCTGCTTGGTCGCAGGGCAACTATGTTCATCACAGGGCTATTTACCGTTTTTCCCGTGCTTGGACAAGCGTTCACACATAACTGGTGGGAATTAGCTATTTGTCGCTTACTTCTTGGAATTGGTATCGGGTGCAAAATTACGACTTTACCGGTGTACACAAGCGAAAGTGTTCCAGCTTCAATACGTGGGGGCTTGGTTATGAGCTTCCAATTATTTGTGGCGTTTGGTATTTTCATGTGAGTAAATGTTCTTTTCGTTCTTCGCTATTTAATTCTCTAATATTGACGTTCATTCCAGTGGATTTTGTTCCAATATGATTTTTTTTCATATCGGGCGATTAGCATGGCGCTTCGAGCTAGCTGCTGCATTCGTGCCAGCTGTTCCTCTTTGTATTTTCATATGGTTTGTTCCAGAGTCTCCACGCTGGTTGATGAAGAAAGGGCGTTATATGGAGTCATACGCTTCCTTCTGCCGACTTCGCAACTCGAAGATTCAAGCTGCACGCGATCTATACTATGCTTACGCCCAATTACGAATTACTGAGCACTTGGCTAAAAATACCTCGTATTCTCGCCGCCTCTTAGATCTATTCTCTGTTCCCCGTGTACGGCGAGCTACTCTCGGGTCATTTCTTGTTATGATTGGGCAGCAAATGTGTGGTATCAATATAATGGCTTTTTACAGCTCAACAATCTTCTCAGAAGCTGGATATTCCACAAAGCAAGCTTTAGGGGCATCATTAGGCTTTGGTGCTATAAACACAGTCTTCGCACTTCCGGCCATCAAAACTATCGACAAATTTGGACGTCGAAATCTTCTTCTGTTTACATTTCCTAATATGGCTTGGTGTCTATTCGCGGCTGGAGCAACATTTACCATGTCCTCAGACAATTCAGCACGAGTGCCCTTATTGGCATTCTTCATATATCTTTTTACGGCTTTCTATTCCCCAGGTATGGGCCCAGTTCCTGCAGTGTATGCTAGCGAGTGTTTCCCTCTTTCTCATCGGGAAATCGGAATGGGCTGGTCTATCTTTGTCAACAATTTGTTCTCCACTATCCTTAGCTTGACTTTTCCTCGCATGCTCAAAGTAATGACACCTACAGGCGCAATTTGTTTTTATGGTGGGCTTAATGTTCTGGCAACTCTTATGATATTTTTTGGCTTACCAGAAACTTCAAAATTCACGCTGGAAGAACTCGATCAAGTGTTTGCGGTGCCGACGTCGCGCTTTGCGTCGTACCAAGTCCGCATATGGCTTCCATGGTTTATCCGTAGGACAGTGTTATTCCAAAAAAATGCAGCCCTCAAACCATTATACAAATTTGGTAGCAAATCTGGAGATAAGATGGAGGTAGAAGTCCGTGGTACAATGACTGAAGTACCGAAGAAACTGTCATAACCTTCTATGTTGCACGAATGGAAGATATGGACGGAATGAGAGTTCGCAAGACCAGAAAATCTCTGTAAAACTTTTTCCTGAGCCTTTTATAGTCTTATCTATTCAATTTACATTGATATAAAAATAGAAAGCTATTCTCAGGATCAATACCTCTCAGCACAGGCTCTGCATAAATGTACCCCGAGTGCGTACAGCCTTATACCTACACCCTATTAAAAAGAATAGTTATCACTCAGGACTTGGGATACTCAAATCCCCCCTTGTGCATATTCGACTCCCCAGCGTATCATCTTGGGACTTGCGCCAGCCTTCTGGCGCTAGTGGATCAAATTACAATTAATATTAGCTTACTTCGAGCTGTGCTGCTTTATCATTGCTGATCCATGCTCACACTCCACTCCTTTTACACTCTAATCTCAAACAGTTCCAGTTAGATGCCGAACTTCCATGTTCAACAAGCTAGTAGATTCAGCTTACAACTTGTACGAGGGGGAGATTGCAGAGCTAATGCGATGAGATAGCGTAGACCGAAGCTTTTATGATATCTTCATTATTCACATCAATGTATGTTTTGCAAGAAAGCAAGTCGTATGAAGACACAACTCCCTGACGGACGTTGTCTTTCTCACACTAAACTTTTGAGAAGTATCCTAATGAGGTACTTGCGAGCAAGATATGCTCCAGATATTCCTAAAATCGATTGTCCCGAAAGTCTTTAATCTCCTTGCATTTCTTGCACACTAGAGGTGGTCTGTCTCACCATCCCATGTGTGAAATAAATGTGGTCGGATAATTCGATGTGCAGCCCGAATGATAAACTTTGTATAGGTATTTTACGGCAAAGCGCATGTACCATTATTCGAAACAGAGGTAAAGTGCTGCTCGTTTAGAACGCGCTCGAGCGTGATTTTCTCACACTTCCCACGCATGGACATGCAGCTTTGGTCCCCATGCGATGCAAGGTAGAATAAAAGGGTACAAGCACGTGTGAAACGTACGTGAGTTTCCGAACGCCAAGTGTGTCTAATGTACTGCACCAGGCGTTTGCCCTAGTGAAAACAATATATGCAGTTCCTGGAAGAACACACATCAGTAAGGGGTAGTAGGGTAGCTCGAAACAGAAGCGAAATCGAAACAGGACATGCACCTTGTATCCCGCTGATACCTAGAGCAAGTGCAGGGAGGTATCGGATGACAGGCGTGCTCTTACGATCACATATATATTCCGACCACGTCCATTCTTTACGTATCCCCCATACAAAAGACCCTAACAACTTATTTTTTCAATATGTATTCTAAAGAGTATTGGAAGACCAAAGAAGGTACTGCTTACCTCGTAGACATCTGCAAGCTTTTAACTTTCATGGGGATGGGCTTCTTCTTCTATGATATAATCCTTTCCTTGAAGTTTGACTATTCCCTCCTTTCCGGACAACGGCAACGACGATGGCCACAATTAGCTTATTTTGGGGCACGACTCTCAATGCTGGTTTATTTGGCTTTAGTTTTACAGGTCCTGTTCGCAAAAACGGAGTTTGCCTGTCAAGAAGTTTTTTACGTCATTGAATTCTTCATGGGACTTGTCGTATGTTCCTCAAGTGTCTTGTTAGCTTGCCGTACAATCTGCGTATACCATGGTACAGCTCGAAAGGTAGTTGGCGCTGTTTTGATTGTTCTTTCAAGTGGTCTTCTTGCCGCGTGGATGCAAGATGTTAATTCAGTTCGTGCCGAATGGCTCGTCGAACAAGCTGCACCGTGGAACACAGGTGCTTGTACTTGGCTTGAAGTATCAGACACGTACTTCGTCAAGTATATCTGCACCATAGTTTTCGACGCTGTTGTTCTTATCTTAACCACTATTGGAATAATGCAAATGAACGGGGGATCTCGGATTGGTACCATTCTTATTCGTCAAGGTATCCTCTATTTTGTCTTGACATTCATGGCAAACTTAAGCGTAACCGTATGCACACTTCTTCAATTGTCGGCTACCATGGCATTGTTCTTCTCACCTTGCCAATCGGTCATATGTACTATCTGTGCAAGCCGTCTGTATGTTCAGCTCGCTGAGGAAGCAAAGCAAAGTCACACAACTGCCAAACTTAGCAATAGTCAGCAAACGTCAAGCTTTGGATCTTCTCGAAAGTTTACATCGCGGTTTTTTACAACTACAAATCCCTCAAGCAACCGTCCGTCTCGCCTTTTCTCCTTGAACAAGGGTGGAAGCAGCTTCTCGACCAAACAGGAAACCGACACTTCAGATTCACAGCCGAGCTATTTCCCGTCATCTCATGATGCAGGTCTCGTAGCTACCGGAAACACTGGGACCCCTTTCTCGGTAGAGGATTTGGAGAAACAAGCCCCACTCAATCTTACTCCTTCGCAAGAGGGCAGGAAACAAAGTGGTGTATACGTGCAGCAAGAGCGCACTATTTATTATGAAAGTGACTCTTCTAACAATGACGTCGAGCATCCGTATGCCACGAAGTCTGGCGGCCCTGCACGCTCAAACCGAAAGAGCGACGATGAAATAAAGGATGAACAACTCAGATCACAGTACCCTCGCCTTATGGCTCGTCGTGAGAATTCTGGTTCATAAGCGTGGCTTGTATACTGGTTCTGGGCGCGATCTGTCACGGTCTCGAGTCTATTGTATTATTTGTCAAAGGATGTGCTGAAATATAGGTCTGTGGACGTCTCTTATGCAGCTGTTGCGTCTTATCGGATTGTGTCAATCAAATCGCACTTTCTTATATATCTTATGCATGCCTAACGCACATGTCCGTTGTCTCAATTGGAGGTCAGGATGAGGTCAGGGTACACACTTAAATGGTTGAAATTCTCCATTTTGATTGATACGAGATTGGGCAGCGCTACCATGATATGACTGATCAGAACATTTGTGTTTCCATTCTAATGTCATAATGTCAGAGTGTCTTGCAGTATCGACATCCGTCACCATTCAGTTTGAAGCACAACTGGCTATCGCGTAGGGCATTCATTTGTCTTACGCGTGAAAAACCCGAAAGTGGAGTAGAGTTTGAGCCTTCCGGGATATAGGAATGCATGTAAACTTTAAACTTGTGAACTTTCAACGAAATATTACCCTGCTTATTTTAACCATCAAGATGGGCAAGGATGGCACAAAGCATCAAAAGATACTGGTTGCACATGCTTTAGGTAAGTTGTCTAAGATTGGATGATCATGTTTCCTAATTGCTTCTCAGGAATGAACGCATATGCCACAGAACGTATGTTACAGCCCGTTCTCGATAACCTAGTCAACCTTTCACCTTCCATCAAATTCGAATTCCATTTCGCCGATGCACCGTACATGATTCCTTTAATAACAGATATTCAACTTCCAGGGTATGCAAGTAATACTCATGTGAGGCTTCCGTACAACAAGTCCTACAACAGTCTGCAAAGACGGGAGGCTGTCTTGCAAGCAGTCTACGAATTGAGCATGCAGAAAGGCTACGAAGCAGAGACTTTGTCTAACAAGCTGATACCACAGCGTATTTCGGCTAAGAATCCAATTCTCGGGAAGAAGAAGAATACTGCTTGTGGAAGCGGTATCCATATATCTGATGAAGATTGGAAGATAGCCAAAAATATTCTGGATACCCCTTCTCAAAATGACCATAGGCAAGCTAGATGGTGGACAATACCAGGAGTAGACGCATGGGGTGGTGATGAGTATAGTCTACATCATCTGTGGTCTATTATAGAAGAGCACGGCCCGTTTGATGGTTTCATAGGGATAAGCACTGGTGCAATGATGGGTAAGCTTAGTTCTTTACTGAGGACATCTATCTGACGTATAACCAGGCCAACACATACAGTCGCTCCTCATTAATGAAAATGCGCGGGCTTCCGAGCCACTCTGTAGTCACTTGCCTCAGAAAGATCCGTTCAAATATACCGTTTATCTATCACCGTTTTATCCGCAAAACCCACAGTACACCCCTTTGCTACATTTGGTCAACCGAGTACGTACCCGCTGCTTATCAATCTACGGAGCAAATGATTCTATGGTACCTGCCTGTGAGTTGTCTCAATTTCTTTGTCTCGAATTATCTCAAGTGTGCCCCCCAGATCTTAACCGTGAGTTCTCTCGTCTCGTCTGTGCAGATACTATATGGGAGCATGACGGAGAACACGGGGTGCCTGCTAATGGAATATGGGCGGAGCGGATTGCAGAATGGATATATACATCAGCGTTAGACACACTCAGCCGTACTGAAGCTCAGCTCCGGGCCCGACTGTGAAGTTGTCTTAGCTGTCTTCGTATACTGTGCAACACAGTTCTGCGCAGGTTTGGCCAATGTGTCTTACAAATATCTTAATATGCTTGAAAGAATCAGGTGACGGCCACAACGATGTGCTTCGTTGCACATTGTCTTATGCATTGATTCTATCAAGCTCTTGGCATTTGGATGTCGAGTTAGAGTGGTCGAGGAGGGTTGTTTATAAGACTTGAATTAATGTAACATTTTGGGCAATACTTAATAATAATGCTTTGGTAATTACGAAGTAGCCTTGGATGATAAGACTCCTCGCTTCAGCATAAGGCACATAGACATTAGACACGATATCTTCGTTGCAACATATAATTTAACTAAATTGCAAGTTGCAAAAAAATCTTGATAACAGCTCCAACGCTGATCATGTGCACTACCGAACGTATAACGTCAAAGTCTGCATAATATACCAAAGGAAATACGACGAACCTAATGAAAGAAAGATTCAGAAATAGATACGTGCATATTTGCAGACTCACTTCATTGTGGTAAGGAGGATGACGTCATTCAAAAGATCACCTCGGCTGTCGTAGATCTGAACGAGAGCAGTGGCAACAGCAAATGCTGGAAAAAACTCAATCAAAGCCGAATGTGCTGAGGTGATGCGATGATAAACGCCTTCAAGCTTATGTTTGTGGATCCGAGGCTCCTTGTTGAGATAACCATCCTCATGCCCTGCTCCATTTGCAGCAACACTGGCAGCTGCTGTAAGGACCCAGGTAGAAAAGAAACCCACCATGAGAAGAGCTACTGGTAGGCGCTCGGGTAAGACAGGTATGGATAGTATTTCGAAAGCTCTAATCCAGAAAGGGCGAAGGTAAAGTGAAACAGGTCCAGCTTTGTTAGTAAAAAGAGGTACGACATATTTCGAAACGCCCAAATAACCTGTTACTAGTACAGGTGCAATAAATTGACTTTGTTCGGATGAGAGATTGAGTATCGATACTCGAAGGGAAGTCATGATGATGAGCGCATAATAGGCAGTCGGATTTTCGGCCGACCATTACCGGTGCTGTCATCGCGAAACCAGAGGTCACAATGCAATTGACACGTGTATTTCAACTAATGCCGCGGTGTTCAAGCAATTGAGAAATCTCCGTAAATATGGGATAAGGGTCTTGTGATAGAGGCTTCCGGATACATCAAAAGGGCCAAACCCCGGTAAACGAACCCCATACCACATTGAATAAAGGTATATGACAGCTTCATGTACATAGTTCTTTTCTGGTAAAAGCAAAATTCACTAAATATTCAGAAAAGGAACACTCAGAAAGGTCATCGCCTTCCCCGTCTGGTGACGTTTCCTCCGGGGCCACCGCATCGTAGGTCAGCTTAAAATTATCATGAAATCAAGCACTCAGATAAATCGATAATCCTGAGGTTTGGGTTTACAGGGTCAAAGAAGGGTTGAGTAGGGTCCTTCCCGGCAGAACTCATTTCGAGGGCAGCCTCCACATACTGGAGGAATACTTGGTACACGACCTATCCCTCTTTACTACGTTGAGAGCAATTTCTGATTTTTTCACAAATAAGAACTTCTCTTCAGTACCAACAAGCTATCTATACCGATCTCAGTATGTCTTTTCAACAGCGTCATACACCACCCCCATCCGAAGAAAGCCCCCCAAATAATGTGTTGTTAGTAGATGAACCTGGCGAGAAATATACGTCAACGGCAGTACTATCTGCTCTGGAACAAATATCTGCTCGTGACAGCCATATGATTTGCCATCCAAAGAGGCAGCAAGTTGGCGAGAATAATCGTGCCTGGGTATTTCATAGTAGACATGAAGCTGGTGAAATTGAAGAAGCGATCAAGACTATATTTGCCCAGCATGCTCGTGGAGAAGGAGTAAATAATGACAATAAAGACGTATACTCTGATTACATCAGAAAGTTCCATGTCTCATCATTATGATTTTCAACACAAACGGTCCAGACAATATCTTATTCTCCAGAATCATGTAACTATTTTGAGTCATTTAGGTCACAATTATTATGAGTGGTGGTTATTTTCCACCTTTGAGTCCGAAAATTTTGTCTAATCCTAATGCGCTTGTAACATTTTTTACTATTCCTCCCAAGCCAAGTCCACCGAGCAAATTTCCAAGAAGACCGAGAACGCCATTTAGCAACAGAGCTACGGATGAAATAATTTGAAACAGAGGATCACCCATCAATTCAAGAAGAGGGCTGAGATCTTTCTTTGCTTTGGGCATGTCTTGAATTCTTCGCTTAGATTCTTCAATGGTCTTTGCGACATCTTCTGTAAGCTCTTTGAGCAAATCGGCTAAACGATATTCCTCAGGTGAAGCTTCACGTTTTGCGACATTAGCTTGCGCATGTTTCTGAAGCATACCCTGGGGATCTAGTCCTTTGATGCCTCCATGACATTCCTGTAAAGTATTAGTTGCTTGCTCTATCAATGGTTTCACCGCATAAATGACTTTATCTTCATCAAGCTGATTGGCTTGGCTATCCCGATCGGCTTGATCCAGATGCTCGCGAATGGTTTTGAGCGTAGGTTTTATTTTTTCAAGCGTATTTTGAATAAGATCCGATATTTGGTTAGGCAAATCTCCATCCTCTTTATTCGCGGGATTTGCGCCTTCAAACATACTCTATTAGCAATGTTTTTATAAAATAAGCTACCAACCTTTTCTTGTGGAATCAAGATTCTCAGAAATTGTTGTTTGAGCGGTAACAGAAGGACTTGAACTGACATCAGAGGCATTGCTACCTTGATTAGGATAACCATTTGTAAAACCTCCTGTGACTCCCTGAGCAGCATTCGTAACACTATCTAGGCTGTTTGAAGTGTTGTGAGGGTTCGACGATGTTACTCCGCTCATTGTCTAGTGCAAACGTTTGTAAATTTGAGGCTGATGAGACTAATAGGCTAGAATGAAACATTCACCTTTTCTACACTCTAATTGCAAGTCTTCTTATAGTTTTTTATGTAGGTTCAGGAAAGGAGATTTCTTTAGCTGATAAGATGTCGCCAACTCGCTATTGGTAAAATCACACTATAAGTAGTAGGGTCCAGAATTTTGGCACTGAATCTGAGAAATAAGGACTGCGACATCCAAAGGTTTGAAGGAGGATAGCAACTTTCGTAACCCGTGGCGGTGTTTTTCATCCTCCCTGTTTTTTTAACATTGCATGTTAGCGAAAACAATGCCCCCAAATAAAAGTCATTTTCCGGACTAGTGACAGTGTTTCCTGTGTTTTTATTGATGAGAGCGATACTGATACAGATTTAAAAAAGCTGTTGCGCCGCTGCATGGGTGTCAGATTCCTCAACCTCTTATTGTAGATTTCCGAGTCTCACCCTCTGATGCATATTTTTGGCGTGGGCGCGTCGCCCCAAGCCGGATCCGATCCCATCGTGGCATTTAATTTTACTCGGGCGCTGTGCCTGACCAATATTTATTTGCCAGGAACTTCCAAGATGCAGAGCATCTTTCTGGGCGTTTGGCGTTAAGTTACATGATTCGTCGATCGCGAAGCAGTAACAAAAGTGTACAGCAGCTTTGTCATAATCATTGAAAGGGCACCCTACAGCTGCACTTGTTCAGCCCCGCATCTAAGGTACGTTGTAGCCTCAATAAGCGGCGTTTTTCAGCCAAGTCTATAACAACTACCTGGAGATGCAAATTTTTAATACTGCAGGACATCGTGCTGTTGCACTACAATTATATGCGTCGTGTCAACAATGCTAGGCATACCACACGCATCTACGGTGTCTTCCATATTTAGTTCCTAGCTCAACGGACTGGCATCAAATCAGTACCTGCACTGCATTCAGTAAAGATGAAAAGCTCTCGCATAGTGAAAGAGTTTTGCTGATACCTTTTGAACCCTTCTCAATGCAGACACTAAAAGTTGTGCCGTATTAGACGAAGCTCATATAAATCGGACGGTTAAAACACTTTCAAATCTCACCTAGACCCAATCCTTAAGCAATGTCAAAGCACGAAGAAAACGATGCAAAGATGAAAGCCGACCTCCAGAAAGAGGAAGAGAGAAAAAGCCTTTCAGAAAGCGAGACAGATAGTTATGCAGAAAATTCTTCAATCGCTGAAAGTGGAGCGTATAGCAACAGCAGCAAAGGGTCGCAAGGTAGTAATAGGCGCCGTCATCGTAGAAACATAGATAGTGGGAAAAAAAGAAAAGCGAAAGATTTAGCAAAAATGGGCGTCAATACGATGGAAGAGGCCACAGATGCTGCTAATAAATCTGCAAGCACGTTGGCCGGAGATGGTGGGGACAAGCCTCTAAAGCTACGACTAGATTTGAACTTAGACGCAGAAGTTACCTTGAAGGCCAAGATACATGGTGACATTACCCTTTCATTACTGTGAGTGAGAGGTTCCAAAAGGTGCGATTGCAAAGATTAGTGGTAAATGAAATGTCAATTATAAGAGATGAAAGGGTAGCATACTGTGCATACGTCATTTGATTGTTGTATTATTATGATGCAGCACTAGAGTCAATCGCAACGAGGGGATAATTGTTGCAAATCAAACTGACAAGAATGCCAAGAATGTAGGCGCTAGAGTTTAAATGAAGATGAGAAGACTTTGTTTCTGATAATTCTTTATTCCTTGCCTGATCCTCAGGCTAGATTCTGGTAAGAAAGAGTTTAAATCAAGAGAGAGAAGTAGAAATATTGTTGTTCTACCACAAAGAGCCCGTGATTTATTGCACATGTCAATATGTGATTGTAATAACGCTTCTGCATGCCATACTCGTAACATTTCTGCCTCTGTTCGTCTTATGGATAGTAACACTGTAGTTGGTACTCTCTTCGTAGTGCACTTTGTATAACGTTCCGGTCAAGAGACCTGTTCTTCTGCCTACTTAGACAGCCATTGTGAGTGCCTAAGGAATGTATTGTGTCGGGCGTCGATTTTTGTGACTTTAACGCCGAGAGTTGATCTCCTGAAATCAGGAAGTACTCTCAAGTGTCAACGTTAAATACGCAATGTTATGCGTAGAAATAGAAACTAAAAATGGCAATCTCCGTGTTGGTCTTTTCTTGCGGATATTAAAAGACCATTGACTTTAACAACACGTGCTCGAGGCTTTGTAGGATCGCAGGCTGGAAAAAGTTAATCGGCGTAACTTTTAGTTGAGGAGGGCAAATCTGCTCACCGAACAAAGGTTTATATCAGGCGTGGCTTAGCAAATGTCAAAGCTATTGAGAAATGCAATGAGATACAATTCTTGTAGCAGTTTGGTAAAGGTAACTATCCTTACTTTTCCTCAATACAGTACTTCGTACATGTGTCCTTTAAGGATCTTACAAGGGCTGCAAAAGTAGCATAACTCTGAACAGAATCTGGAGACAAAGGGACCAAAATACGAACAAAGGCGGGTAACAAAGGAAGGTATACCTGCACGCGTTCTTCAAGTGCTATTTTCAAACTAATTATCACTTTGCAAAGATTCAGGATGACAATCTCCGTGTTGGTTCAGAGTCAAATAGTTTGACTTAACGCCACACACCACAACAGCGCCACACGCCATGCGGGGCGTCAATAAGAACCTATCACATAAGGTGAAAGGTTTATAAGCACTCAACAATGTACATAGATTTCTTTTCTTCAATGTGATCTAGTTTTAGTTAGCACAAAGGAGCCAGTGAGCTCGGGTGCACAGGGATCGCGTTCAATTAGTAATGCAGAACTAGGGATTAAGTTGTGACAGTTTCCAATTTAGTACCACGTCTTCTAATCAATGGGTCATCAAGACCAGGGATAGAGATGAATCCGGGCAGTCTTTTAATATTTTCTATCCAGGCTAAAATATGAGGATGTGAGTCAAGAAAAACGTCACCCATGGGTGCCAAGGCGACGTAGACAAAGGTGGAAATGTCTGCAATGGTAGGCCTGTTGCCTACTAGCCACCCGCCTTTTTTCTCAAGCTCGCTATCTAAGATGTCTAATGATTTATAGCCTCGAACCTTGGCATCCTTTAGTCTGACTATCAAATCATTTTCGTCAGAATTTTGCCCTAGCCCGTTGTATGGACCTCCGTAAGACAAAATTGCACGCGCGGTGAAAACACCATGCTGAATCCACCCGTTTGCAAATGCTAACCATTCGATTATTTGAACCTGCTCAATAACAGCGCCACTCCAGTAAGAAGAGGGCCCGTTCAATTTCCCATTATTATCAAAGACTGCAGCCAAATAGGCAAGGATTGAAGAAGAGTCTGTCAACACCACGTCGCCATGTTGGATCGCTGGAACCTCTGCTTTCGGATTTATCTCTTTGAAGGCTGGTTCCTGCTGCTCGAGGTTGAGAAAATCGAGATTTTTGATGTCATAGTCAACATGAATAAGAGCCAAAAGTAGTCTTACTTTGTAGCTGTTACCTGACTCTGGCCAACTATATAAAATCAGTTTCTCAGACATTGATCGCTGTTAGTGTCAAAAGAGTAGATTGAAGCCCTGAGCAGGAATATGAGCTCAATTGATTGTTGCAATTGGGTTCGAGACTCACGTCATACAAAATCACGCTAGTTACGGTTCGTAATACCGTTCGAGCCACTCGATGAAAGATACACGACTGCGTGACTCCCAGCCAGAATATAGAACAGCTCAGGGTAAGTGTACAATTTCTAAGCCCACGAGCTAAGCTATAGTACTAAGCTTTAGCCAAGTTTGGCTCGCTTGTTAGAATACTTCACTCCGTCCCCTGGATCACTAAGAGTTGTAAGAATAAAATGATTTCCCCCTTTTGAGTATAGACAAGTCGATTTATCCCGTAGAATTCGGAACGATGGGAGTCTCCGAGTTGGTTTAAGTGAGCACAGTCACACACCTTCCACGTCACAAGCAAGAACTTATCGCATAGCATGAAATATACATAGTTACCCCATGTGCAAAGCTTTATTTACTAAATTCAATTGCGCTTTCCTAATCGCAAACGAAGATGTAGTGTCCTCAGGCGCACCGTAGATTGTATCCAGTAACTCTAATATGGAACCTTCGCCGGAATTTTCATATTGTATTCAATCTATTTCACTGCTATGACCCTGACATAGCATGCACATAGCTATTATGGTAGTCGTTTTCGCCAAGATGGGCGGAGATCTTGCCGATGCCCTTCTACAATCCCAGCTAATGGGTAGGACTCGATATTCGCCAATACTTCAATGATTTGGAAGAGTTGTCCCAAAATCAATCAATTAGAACTTCGATCGAGACAACGCTGTTAGATTATTGCAATGTTCGAGTTGAATACAATGATCCTGTGCACGTGGCGTAACTGCCTTTCCTCGGTGCTTTGTTGACCACGATTGTATTACCATTCGAGAGTATCTACATTGAGATCATATATATATAGCTTTAGAGATGGTTGCAATCATATGTGGGGTACGTATGGCCTTGTATAGGGAACACGCTTGTCATTTTCAACTGTTCGAATGTTAAAGTGCAAATGGTGAAAGCAAAGATTCCGACATCTCGTAGTGCAGAGGATGATATGCAAGCTTATTTATTTGCTATCTTACATTGAAATTTATCGAGGACTAAGAATTGAAAGAACAATCCAAGCAGATGACAGTGTGTGTTGCTTGGTTTGAATTTCTCAATTAGATAGCTTCGTCATATACTACTCGCTGCGCAGATGGTACAGTCTTGGCAAAGATTTCTGCTGAGTGGCATAAATGAGTGTGAGCGGAAGCATACATACTACTTCCAAAATCCATTTTCTTGCTCCTTTGATCCTATTTATCAAATCTGTGAAATTACTCCCCTTTCTTGCAACAAAAAACCAAGGAAATCACGTGATTTTCTCACGATAGACCCGCAGGGTTCCTTTACTGACGAGAGCGCTAAATATCTTATCCGGTATTGTCCCTGCATGCCAAGAAACACGTCGGCCGCGGAGTTCCAAGCGATTGGAGGTCTTCATCACACGACCTCGGTGTTTTCCTAACAATTGTCTTGTTCTAATAGCAGTCGCTATTTACCTTTCGAGTCATAGAAAGGCCCTTGGATGGTCAGACTCCTCCATAATGCCAACTTGGTGGACTTCTATTCGTCGCAGCAACAACACTTATACGGAGCTGCCTGTCATTTCTGCTTCTGAAGAAATTATAAGACGGCATATAGCAAATCAACATGCTCGAACCAAAAATTGTTTTCGGCGCGCTATAATTGCGAGAGTTTTGTTATTACTAGCAATCTGTCTCACACTATTTCACTATGTGAAGTTTCATTCATCAAGCACAAGTGTCCAGACATTGGCAACTCCTTCTATCATCGATGATAAGTTTCATCACCTGTTCCCATACAAAAACCCAGATCCAGCACGAAGAGACGTGGTTCCCATTCGTGCATACGACGCTTTCAACGATGAGTGCATAGAACGCTGGGTTATTCAAGGGGTTTGGGACGATACATGTCGGAATATTGACCTAAAGCCAGGCTTAAAAATAGACGGCGTATGGGCATGGGTTAACGGAACGTGGGTATATAGTAATACAATGAATTTCAGAATTTATTGACTAAAGCTTTTCTCTTAGTGATCCTGCGCAGATCTATACAAGGCAAGCATATCGTCCGAAAACTGCGTTGAACATGGATGCGAGTCATCGTTATGGTGATCATAGCGAGTTGCTATATTCAATACGTTCCGCTTATTCATCACTTGGACCAGACAATCTCGCGAAAGTACATATTATGGCAAGTGCATATCCAATGAAGTTGTTCAGCAAGAACAACACTAACCAAATGGTGGGCCAATACCCCTCATGGCTCAATAAGAACCTCGAGCCATTTCGATCGCAGATTGCTATCCATTATGACGCTGACTATTTTAAGCCAATGTCTGTCAGAGGAAACAATCATTTTGATACAGCAGCATGGAAATCCAATACTATACCTAGCTTCAATAGTTTGGCAGTCGAGTCGCAGCTTTTCAACTTGGAAGAAAATGATTCCGATCAGCTTATATACTTTAATGATGATTTTTTTATACTGGCACCAACCAGTATTTCTGATTTCACTTCACCACTACATGGACCCGTTATAAAAGCTTTATTTGGGCTAACTAGTCGATACATGCCATCAGAAGAGCCCTTTCAGCGATATTGGAATCCGTCAGGGGAGGAAGTAGGTATAAAGCGTGCCGCCTGGGTATTGGGCCAACGCTTCCCAATGCGATCACTACCGTACATAACACACCATCCTCGTAGTCTATCGCTCCCTTTACTACTTGAAGCTGCTCAAACTTTCCCTGATGCATTTAACGAGACTCCTCGAGCTCGGTTTCGCGCCCAGAAAGGCGTACCAAATTCAATCCAGAGCATTTTCATTGCCAGTTGGTATCTAGTCGAACGACATCGGGAAGCTCTTCTTTGGTCTTGGATTGTAGCAAAATGGGGTAACGCCTCGGGAAGTATCTCTTCTGAGAAAAAGCGACTTATGTGGCTGGAACTACAAGGTTCTTTGACCAAAAAAAAATTGAACGTAAACAAACCATTTCGAGAACCATTAGATCATCGCTTAGCTTTCAAGAATGCTAGCACCCAATATCCTAGACAGACTCAATACCTGTTCTCCTCGATGGATGGCTATGCACTAGCTTATTTAGACTGGCTTTGGTCCTGGGAAAGACCTCGCCAAGGGTTGCCTGATTTGAGTACAACTGATGATACACATAAACACATCTGCTCCATCAGCTGGGATGAATGTCAATTTGCTAGCACGCAGGAAGCATCGGAATTCTTCAAACACATTACATTCAAGAAGCCCAAATGTGGTGACTGTGTCATTGCTGCACTAACTAACGCAAATAATAGAGGACTCGAGGTCTTCTTTCCTGCCAAAAATACCCTATATGGCCGACAAAAATTTGACATAAAGCATACTCCTCATCTTCCATTGACTTCATCCTGGCGGGAAACAGATTTCTCGCTGTCTGCAGTCTTAGGAGACGAACATGTGGATCTGCGAATATGGAGTGCAAGGCTTGTACAACGGTACCAATACATATTAGGGTCTACCCCAAGTGAGCTAGTCAAGATGAAATCTGCTCATGGAGTGCTTGAAAAACTTGAAGAATTTGATCAAAAAAGAAAGGGGACAAAAATAAGAATGGGGAAAGCAGATGCTCCGCCAGCATTTGTTTGCTTGAACGATGATATCAAAGAGGGAGAAAAGGGCCAGCAGCTCATCAATACAATGCTTTCTAAGTGGTTCGAGGAACAATGGCCGCAACCTTTGGTTTTCGAAATTGGAGATCGCAATTCAACTTTTAACGCAACAAGATAAGATATATACATGTAAGTTGTGCTCTTTGTTAAATGTCTATGTTGTCAACGAAAAACGAATGTGTTCAATAGAGCGCGCTGGCTCATGGCAGAAGAAGGATGCAGCACGCTGAATTAATCCGGAAAAATAAGCCTTCTGTCTGATCCACGGAGTGACTAGTTCGAGCCACGTGAACATTTAGTACATAGTTTATCCACTTCATAACCATCTGAGTTCCATCTAGCATGAGTACGCCGTATGGCGGTACTACGACTTTACACACACACACTTGTATATATGGTACACTTTGTACATTCCCACATCTGAATTTGATTGATCTTTCTTGTTTACTATTGTCTTGTACAACCTAGGTGTCTGAGGTAACTCAACCACTTAACCCCTTTAAATCGCACGTGAAAACGTTCGTCACGACACCTTCATAATAGAATTCGTGGAGTAAACTCGAAGCTTGACAACAGTCTCGATTTTCTTTACAAAAGCGTTGATTTTTACTGTGAGCGCGAGGCACACGTAAGCCCTGAGTCGTGGTTGGAGTCGTGGTTTCGTGACACACCTTGGCGATGCAGGATATTTTTCTTCTCCAAATGGTCATAGCTCATCTTCCACTTTAATTAAAGCGAACACTTTTGTCGGTGAGCTTATGATGCATGTTGGATTGGGTGAGTCTCCTTCAAGTTGCTCGAATTACTCGGAGCCACAGGGTCATGTTTGCTTCAGAGGAATACAAATGGAAGCTGTGCCTTCTAATAGAGCTGCAGTAGAAAGGACTCGGAAAAGGTGACTGAAGACTTCCGCCCTTTATGTAAATTTCCGCTATAATCCCCTAATAAGACAGGAAAATCAAATCATTGTCTGTATATTTTTGGACCACATTACATGATACTGGGACTAGCTTGATGACAGCCACAACATGCCAAGCCCTAAACCCACTTACGCAACTCTAGTGTTCTGCTCCTCGCTTAGAACATTGGCTATGTGACCCCACCCAATCACTTATAGCTACTGCCTATTCCTTCTCAGTATATGAGGAAGGTAACTTCCTCCATGACTTACAATATACATATCTGAACACCTACAATCTTATTATTGAGTTTTATTGCTTAAGTCAAGTGGACACGTTAACGTGACTGCCGATTCAACAATGATTGATTTTGAAAGATTTTACATTATCAAGCTTTTATCAGTTTGTAAAGACAAAAATTGAAGAGGAGGCGATAAAAATAGGGGTTGAAGAGAGTGAAAAAACATGCGTATCGCTGTCTGGTAATCTGATAGTCACACATACACTTGCATAACCCTTTTTTTTTAAGATTAAGAAATACTTGTAAGCTAGTTCAGGTATTTCGGTAAAACAGCTGAGCTATCAAAGATTATTACGGGCTGCACAAGCAGAGAAAGAATGAATGAAGAAGTGCTGAGTGATGTGTAATCATCGAACACCTTAACAAGCACTTACCCCACTTTTTGATTTCAGTCATTGCCTAGGATGGTCGTTGGCTTGGCACGATATATAGCAGTAGAAAATTGTATAACTAATGAACATTATGAGCCTTTCAAGTTACATATCCTGCCTTATCATCAAATTTCAATGAAGAGCTGTGTTTCACAAGCAGTGTGTATACAAGAAACAACATGCTTCTGAGTAAATAATCCTATAATTCATGATTCGCCACGAAAGAAAGGATTTGCTGCGCAATTTCATCATTATGGCTTTCAAGAGCAAAGTGGCCAGTATCGAGAAGAACAAGTCTGAAATTGTTAGCAGAAATATCTCTAGCAAACGCCTCAGCACCTGCTGGAACAAAAAATGGATCTTTTGAACCCCAAATGGCTAGAACGCGAGGGTTTTGTTCTCGTAGCGCCCTGCTAAATTCTGGATAGCTCTCGATATTTGATTTGTAGTCCCCAAACAGGTCTAACATTGCTTCTTGCCGCTGATTGGCGAGGAAAAAGTCCAGCATGTAAGTTTCTGGATGAATTTTGTCTGGATTCGGGTTTCCTACGTCGTATTGCATTTTTGTAGATGAGAGAGATAGCAAACTTCGGAGCCCATTTCGGTTTTTCTCGGATGGTTCACGCCAATAAGACCGTATTCCGAATTGTTCCCAAGCATCACCTAGACCTTCGTTGTAGGCATTTCCATTCTGTGATACAATAAGAGAAAAGAGTCCAGGACGGCGTGCAAAAATTCTCATCATTGTGGGAGCCCCATAGTCGAATATGTACACATAGAGACCTTTTTGAAGACCCAATGCATCAATAAATGTTTCTATCGTCTTTGAAAGATTTTCAAAAGTGAATATATAGTCTTTAGGTTCTTCTGTGAATCCGAATCCTGGCAGGTCAGGTGCAATAACATAAAAATGATCTGCCAATTGGGGAATCAGATTCCGAAATTGGAACGAGCTGGATGGAAAGCCATGAAGAAGAAGGAACGGAGGATTGCTTTTATCACCTAAGTAGCGATAAAATACTCTACTTTTGTCGGGAACAGTAATGTAGGCGAATTTTGCTTCTCCAAACAACATCTCTGAGTATTATTCTCAATTCGCATTTATTCGCATGCTGTTCTAACTTATCCTTTTATACTTTCTGGACAGTTGAAATTAGAGACTAGGGAGGGGGCTCTAAGTATACGGTAATTTTCTCGGTGATACGAAATTCGGCGATAAAGGCGTTTATTTCGGTGGAATCGGAGTTAGCCAAAGTAGAAGCAAAACTGTATGCACTAGCTCTCGAACAAGCTTTGGGAATGAAGCCACGCTGCAACGTTAAGTCAATACATGGCAACAAACAACGAAAAACCTCTCTTACTCCAAAGTTGATCATTAAACGTGGATGGCGACAATGTACCTTGCATATTCTCCACGCCAAATTGTTCTATTTCATTAACATTTGAGTGTGAAGTGTTCCCGAAAAGCTCCGTGAAGGTGTCGTTGATGTCTTTGAAACATGAGAATTTGTCAGAAAGACTCAAATTGCTGCCTTCCATTTGAGCAGATCCATCGTAGGATGTCACTTTTGATTCATATTGACTTGTTGGATGCGATGTCGAGGGTGTAATGTTGCCAATATTGGAGATGTGCGGAGAAAATACTCCTTGTGAAAGATGAGAACACGTCATTTTTCTCGCATTGCGATGACTATCAGGAACCCGTATGGTTCCCTTTCTTACAGCCCCAACTACCTTTTTTGCAACCATGAGAAGATTTGGCGTTGAATAAAAATATCCGTTCGTATACTGTTGGCGCAATCTAGCCTCTTCATCAAGTAGCAATTTTAACAAAGCAGTCATCCGAGCAGCCTCCGATCGATGCACAGCATTGAGATACTCAAGTGTTGATTCTGCTTCATGAATGAGGCTTCTAGCCTCGTCTCGCTCTTTTTCTGAATATCTGGATGGCTCAGACAGCAAACTCAAAACCAGAGTAATTCCTTCGGAAAAGCTCTGAGTGAGGTTACCCCACATCAAGTCAACAATTGAGCATCGCGATCTTATGCGTTTTTGCAAAGACACTAAGATGCTTTTGTAAGATATTCAGCGAACTAGAGCGTCTACGCAACCTACAAATATTTGCCGCCATTTCGACACGCTTCTGTCTGGTTGATGTAAGTGATGGTCGTATATTCCGATGAAGTTTTAGCAAGCTTCGATAAATGTTAACTCATTGAAGTTCTCGAGAAGGCAAGATATGTACTTATTGAATGCGCTTTGTTTTATGAACCAGAGGTGAACTAAGAGTGGACTTCCCATGTTTGTGGCTTCTCCATACATATCAGCTTCATGATAAATTGACGGCATGCTTTCAAGCACATTGAGATATCTTTCATTAAGAATTATCGCATCTTCGTTACCAATGTTTCTCTCCCTGTATTGGATTTGAGCATGATCATATGAAACTTGCGCCAAAGATATTATACCAAGAACAAAAGACATGTCCGTAAATTGCTCTGCTGATAAAACAGTGGGGGTGCTGGTCACCTCCAAGTGATCATCATTACTAAAATGTAAGATAAGTAAGACTATAGCTCCGCGCGTTTCTGAAACGCACACATTTTCTGGAGGTAATGTTGTCATTTGGGACTTCTGAATAACGTTGGTACCATTTTCTAATGCTCCAAGCCAGTCTCTTACGACAAGCGCCCACCACAAACGTCTTCTCATTTCACGTTGAAGAAACGATCTTTCGTTGTTGTTCTCATGGTGTAATCCTAAGATATGCGCATTGGAAATGCTTGCTCGAAGCCGAACAAGTCGTTGTTGTGGATTAGGCTCATAAAAATCCAAAAGTACCGTGGCTCGTAGAGCATCCTCCTTTGAGTACAATAGTGAAGCCCCGTGTAAGGTCAAGCACTCTAGTGATGCCTTATACCACCGCTGTTCATTTTCAACCGTAGTCCATGATTCAAGCCCTTTCCAATCACGAGGTGGATGTGATATCGCGACAAGGAGTATCGAAAAAAACATTGCCAGCCATGCTGCATCTACGTGTGCTGCATCTCCTTTAGAGATCGAACCATAAAAGGCACGGACTTCCCTCTTCATTGCTGGTAGATGGACTATACGTCCTACCAGGAAGGTTACCCGAAGGGAACTTTGAAGGCTTAGAAGAGTCTTCAACTTCATCGAATATACTTACTACACTTCCATGAGAGAAAAAGCAATATCTTCTGGAGGAAGAAGATTGAAAAGGGCAGAAGTAGACTTCTTTTCCTCAGAATCGTAGAAAACAAGGTTATCATCGTAAGTAGCATGTAGGGAGCTACCTTCTTTATTGCGGAACACCAACCAGGAAGACCAAGATGTGAGAGGATCTAAATATAATACGATAAGCATGATTCAGGAATCTTTTTTCTGCTTCACCATCAGGGTTTGACTCTTGCCCTGTTGACGCAAATGATGCAAGTAAATTGGTTGCCTCTTCTTCCTGATATTCTCCGCGAATCAACACTTCATTTTCCGATAAATGCTCGTTACTCTGACTAGGACGTAAGTTTGTACTCTTCAGATCACTTTCCGAGAGCCGCATTTCAGCCTCTAATTGACTTATGCGTCTTCCCATTGCTTGAAGCCTGCTATCAAGATATTCTTGTGGTTTACTGAATGGGTTATTCTCCATATACGATGAAGGAAGGTCAAAAGACCTTAAAGAGGTCTCTATCTTGCAAGTGGATACTTCGCCTCGCCGTCTACACTGTCCACATGGGACATTACGGTCACATTTGACTTTGCGTGCTCTGCGATACTGTTAAAGTAATTTTGTCCATCTTATGCAACTAACCTGCAATTTGAACAATTGAGAGCCGCCCTTCTTCTTCGGAAGACTGTCTTTCTAAGTGAAGCTGAGGATGACGGCTCGTTGGGCTTTGGCATGGTCAACATGAAAGACGTGTTTTAAGCTAATTAATGTTCAGACCACACCTCTTAAGAGGTAGAAATAATGTACACTACATTTTCGAACAGCATTGGTGCTATAGGTTATGCACGTACCACATACTAATCTCAGAATTGTCAAATTTTGGTCTTTCCATGATATGTTTGACCGTAGGTATTATAATTGAAAAGCAAGCAAGATTATTTCGTGTACGACAACAAGGAGGTCGCTTGTATCATTATATTTGGCAATGGGTCAATAACGAATACAATATAACCGTATACATCAAGTGTTCAAAGTCAAAAGATTTAAAGGTAGTTATTGAGTCACTATAACAACGATTTTGCCATTTGCTTCCCCTGAGTCCATCAAAGCATGTGCTTTCTGTATATCATCAAAGGAAAATACTTGCACAGGCTGACTTCTTAGAATTTTAGCTGTCACTCTGCTGATTATTTCGTCTAGTGGAACATCCTCCAGGGGAAATTCCGGCTCACCAAACACGGGACTAGCAAAAAGGCTAAAATGAACTCCACTGGGCACCTGCATGAGAGGATCGAAATTGGGTACGGGAGCTAGCCCGCCTAGCCAACCTGCCTGGCATGCGCGACCTCCTCTCCTTACCACTTTCAAAGAGTCGAGCAGAACACTGTTACCGACCAAGTTTAAGACGGCATCTACACCTTGTGGAAGTCCATCTTCATGATTTTTTTCTTCTCCTAAGCTTGGGTGTTCGATTATTGCATCATGGGCTCCGAGGGATTTAAGTGCCTCAAGCCGACTCTTTTGCCGAGTAGTTGCTATAACTTTTAGCCCTTCATAAGTTGCCAATGCAAGAGCAGCCTGCCCCAATGCAGAT
The DNA here is from genome assembly GCA_037044235.1 of Meruliopsis variegata. NCBI lineage: Eukaryota > Fungi > Basidiomycota > Agaricomycetes > Polyporales > Irpicaceae > Meruliopsis > Meruliopsis variegata. The sequence goes on from JAWLTJ010000007.1 coordinate 526,939, forward strand.
GTTGCCCCCCGTATGAGTAATGTTTGTCCTCTCTTGATCTCTAAATTGCGATAGAGAGCAGTCCATGCAGTAGCCCAAGTCTCTGGTATAGCAGCTAATTCACCCCATGGAATTCCTTCCGCATGTCCAAGGCTCACGGTATTTGTTATCTTTGCACAAGTATATTCTGCATAAGAGCCATTTATCGTTCTTCCAAGACCTCCCATTAGGGCAGCCACTTTCTCACCTGGCTTGAATTTCCCATTTGGGCATTCCTCTACCTCACCAACACATTCTATACCAATTATTGGGGCTGCTTCCATCCATTCTCCACGCCTCATATGACCTTCTGCATGATTCAAGCCAAAAGCTCTGATGCGAATGAGTACTTGGGTTTGTGAAGGTGTAGGCTTCGGAAAGTTGTTCTTGATTTGTAAAACTTCAGGTCCTCCAAAGCTATCTAAAAGTATTGCCTTCATGATGTATCGTTCAGTCACCCAAACTTATCCTGCAATTTTGCCTTGCGCTTCCTTTATATCCCGATCTGATGGGGAAGACCCCCTCAAAGTCCAAATTAAGCACTAAAAGTTACGTCGACATTGAATCTTATGTCCGTACAGGCAAGGCGCTGTGAAAAACATCTCGCACATAAGTTCGGTCTTAGAATATCACTTCGCACTTTACTTCGGTGCTGCTCGTATAACCTAGAGTTGTAGCTCTATGTGTCTGCAATAGGGCAACGAATCATTTTCAAAGCAATATTAATGAAAAAAAAGCCCACTTCTACAGCGTCTATCATTTTTGTATACCCACCATAACCATCAATACTTGTACTATACGGTGCACAGGCAGAATATGGGCATTACTCCATAGAATCTTCTACATTACATTGTTTAAGCTAAAAACGTCAGAGCGCATTGTTGATCACAATGTTTTCATCTATTCTCTTATTTTTCACCCTTTTTCTGTACACAAAAGGCAGAAAACCTTTATGAGCTCTTTTTTAGCATGTTTCTTACTCCTTGTTCTTCCAAAATTCCATTAAAATGATTTTATTGTCTGTGGCACAAATGTCTTGGTAGACATCATTACACAGAAATACATAAACATGTAACATATTTAAGCCTCATGGGTCAGTGTGAGGCCCAAGCATCCGCTACATTTGTCCTTTAGCCAAGTATCACAGAGAAGAAAAAACCCAAATTATCAAGCCCTACACACAGACACGTATCCGTCTCGAACACTTTTTATTTCCACTGAATTGTTCCAGCGGCCGTTTTCTTTCCATTTTGTGACTTCAAGTGAGAAGCCGAACTTTCTCCCATTATCATTTTAGCCTCCATAGAGTCTGGACTTATAATCTTAGCCTGAACTCCTGGTGCACCGCAATTAGACGTGTCGAGAGTTCCATCGTACAGCTGGCCTAGTGCTTGCAACGCAGATGGAATGGAGAATACAACACCAGTGATGTGATCAGAGATAGGGAGCACATCGTAGCGAATTTTTGCGCCTCTTTCACATTGCTGTTGAATAAATTGCTCATGTTGATCACGCGGAACAACCTCTAGTGAGATGGAAAATAATACTTATCAATGTGTTATTTTAAAAATCACTGAGTACTTACCGTCTTGCCCAGCATGAAATTGATATGTTGGAAACTTTGGTACAGACACTCCGACACTGCTGACGTTAGAAAGCAAAGTCTCAATGGCTAGGTACTAAATAGATATATATATATATCAACGATGTTGCAAAGGGTGTACGAACGACCTTACCTTTGTAGGAATTGGTTTATTCAGGGGATCTTTAACGTTAGTCTCAGCTGTAAAGTTCTTGAAAGGAAACCCAGCAACTATGTTCAATAGACATGTATTCCTCGCTTCAGCCTTTGCTAAGTCAGCTCTTCCTTGATCTGTCACAATAGATTGAATATAATCTTTTAGCTCCTCGTACGCATGTGAAAGTCCGACAAGACCGGCGCCAGCGAAACCAGAGAAAAGTCCACCGTTGAGATAGTTGTAAATTCCTGACGAAGAATTCAGAGGCGAAAGATTCTCGATAAGTCCTCTTACCTCTCGTATCTACGGGTGTTCCGCCGTGAACAGCTCCGACTATGTTTAATTCAGGGGCATAACTTCCGTGAAGATTAGCAGCCCATGCAGTTGCATGCCCGCCTCCACTATAGCCTGCCAAGGCTGTAGGAACATTCTGTTCAAGTTTGTTGAACGAAATGGCGGCTCGAATTCCATCCAGTATTGCATACCCTTCTTGAAATCCACCAATGAATGCCGAAGAGGACCCTAAATGATCTGGTGCGACTACATAATACCCCCGTTCTAGCGCCCATTGAATGTAAACAGGAGCATCTACTGAAGTAGTAATAGTGTTTTGCGAGCTGGAATTCTGAATAAATGCCCATGAGGGATTACAGTCAAGCTGAGTGCTATCTTCAAAAACTTGCCATGAAAATAACTTTGCAGGGCTAGAAGCCTTCTTAGGTGTCCACAATGTGGCTACAGTTGCATCAGCTTCTTTCGCAGTGTTCTGTGTACGGTACAGAATTTGATAGCTTTTATCGTAATATGAGTCATTTATAGTAGTTGGAACTTCTCTGCTATCGAGAATATCACCAGCAGAGTGAGAACCCACATCGTTGGGAATATCGTAAAATGAATCATCATTAGGGTCAGGGAAATCTGGGTTCGAAGGTGAAGGTAGTAAGCGCCTGCTCAGCGATGGTAGTGCCAAAGCTCGATTTTCGAGCAGGAACAAAGCACAAAGACCTCCAATAGTTGATGTTGAGAATCGCATATCTTAGTATGACGGGGCTTTTTGAAAACTAAGAAGTTAGATATGTTGTTTCAAGCCATTGTTTATATGCCTCACGTCAAGCAGAAGCCCCACATTCATCAATCAATGGAGCATTGTTTCAATTTGTCTGAACCTAAAACAATGCAAGCTTGCTTGGGTGTGGGGTGCTTCTAGCGTTTACAGCAGTTTACAAACAATGTCGAATTGTTTCTAGCGTCTTACTGAAGGAAGGTGCACAAGTTTGCACTTTGTTTCTAGCGTGATTTTGCGGGACTTTCGAAACTTTAGGATTTTCACCGAATGGCAATAAGTCACCATACACGCAAAGTTTGTCTATAGTGAAAACTATTAGCCTTGTTCTAGATCTAGTTAGCTCTGAGTACGTTCTGAAAGTGGGGATAAGACTTATCACGATGGTTTTAATGCTATTCTTGGTACTCTACTCACTCGAAAGTACCGTGCAATTTTTGCAGATCCCGCTGTTGAAAACCTGGAACTCCATGGGAAGCCTGAGAAAAGGTATGAAAGCAAAGGAGTAACAATGTATCCGCATATACCCTAAAGCCCCTACCTCGGTATACTACTAGCTGTCATGGGTCTCTACGAGAAACTCAACTTAGCTCTCGCCTACCTTTCCACAAGTGGGGGTGGTTTAAGATCTGCTTATACGAGGACAAAGCACAATCTGTACGGCATCTAGGGATTAGATCGTCAGACTTCACACAAATGTGAAGTGGCGGCGTTCTGCAACATACACTTTTCACCCTTTCAGACAATAGAAACAGTTCGGTCAGCATATACCGTTAAATACTACGCAAACCCACATGAGTAAGTGACAACAACTCTGACAGCTCCTTTCTCCGCGACAAGATTAGCTTCTACAATAGATTGGTAGAATTAACCCTACATATGGTTGATGGCAGCCCCAGGCAAGAACGTGTTCTAGCTCACCAACGCATAGGTGATTAAATTCTTCTGTGTGAGACTTTTTCACCGACAACTGACTCGCCCACCCTGGAAGTAGACCCTGCACTTTCTGTAGTCACTCTGGTTTACAAGATCGCAAAGATAGTTGCAGTGCTCTCCCTCAGCGACGCATTCTTCGGCATTGTCAGTTCCTGAGTGTTCTATACAGGACCTGAACGCCTGTCTCTAAAAGCGTGCAGATAAAGCCTCGCATGCCCGATAATCCACTGAAACGCGCAAGTATCCTGATCGAAGGCCACCGCAATATGTCCTATTTGGATGTATGTAGCCATTGTCTGTGTGAACATGGACATGGCCAATCGGCACTGAAGGTGTCACAGAACCGGTGAGCGACGCCACACTGGGCTCCTATTGCAAATCAGTTGTACCGAGCCGCGTGAGTTTGATGGGTCGTCACATATCGTCATGGGTCCAGTTATTCCAGAAATTCTCCTCCATGAAGTAAATATGTTTTACCCTTTTCAAATAGCGTGCTCGATATTGAGCGTCTCATTTACCTTTACAACGGTGTGTACATATCAGTAATAATACATGAGCGGTCAGGTCGACCATAGTTCGAACGGCGACCTCTCCGAGGCTCTTGTGCTAAATTTTCTCTTTGTTATTCAATAGCTATAACAAGTTATCCAATCAAGACATCTATGAGATGTTGAGGATGGTCATTATGGTACAAATGTATCATGAATGTCATAATGTTTATGTGTGCTATATTCCGCAAACAGAGACAACCAAGAAAAGTCTATGCCTTGAATCTTTTGAAGCTTGAATCAAAAAGGCATTACATACGATATTGATGTCGATAAGCATTTCTCTCTCTCTCTGCTCTGTATGTCTATGCCCAGATCGCAGCAAAACCTATAGACACATTGGTATATGAATGCGTAAGAAGGTACCAAAAGGCAAAAGAAGATTTAAGAGTAATGCCAAAGAAAAAGAATACCCGTAGAATTGAACATTTACTGACTCTTTGTCTCTACTGGTGTACAAGATCTGTCTTTCGCATGCTCCTGAGACCATTTTTGCCTTGTAATTCTCCGCAGTGGATTTGGCGGTCGCCTTTAAAAGACGATCCAGATTGGGAGGAGTTTTACTTCGAGATTCGGATATAGGGATTCGGAGATAGATCTGCGGTGGTGTTCCCGAGTTGGCCGGCAGGTTAATTGGCCTGTAATTCGTGTGCCACGCGTTTTCCTCGTATTCTTCTCCGATTTGCGATGCAAAAGCCAGGATCTATGGTTGCCCGCCTGGTTTCACACTCCTCCTTCAAAGACGATAAATGTGGAGTTCCTCATGTATCTCTTGACGGTGTTTCATAGTAGTACAACGAACTTCTCCAAAACATGACAAATGTTGACGCAAGACGTAATTTTGACAGCCATATATCTGAGCGTCCTAGTGAAGATGTGAGCTCAAAATCGCGCACCAGAGCCAAAAGCCAAACGGAAGAAAGACAACGTCACAAAGAGTGTGACGTAATAATTGTAGGAGCAGGCCTGGCAGGGCTATCTGCTGCACGCATACTAGCATCATCAGGAATACAATGTATAATTGTGGAAGCCCGAGACCGAGTTGGAGGAAGAACACTAAATTATACTTTGCAAGCTCCCGGTGCAAGCGCAGGAACTATCGTAGAGGTTGGTGGTCAATGGGTTGGTCCAACGCAAAATCGCGCACTTCAACTTATAAAGGCAATGGGCCTGTCAACTTTTAAGACGTGGACGCGTGGCAAAAATGTAGACGTTCGCAATGGAGTGCGCTCAGAATATGGTGGCCGAATACCAAAAGGCGCTCTTTTTGGTGCCATTGATGTACAAATTGCGATGACTAGGTTGAATAGAATGTCAAATGAGGTGCCTTTGGACAAGCCTTGGAAAGCCCCTAAAGCGAATGAGTGGGATAGCCAGACATTCCAGACATGGAAGGATAACACAATGTGGACATCAGCCGGCCATTCTCTCATGTTGCTTTTGATTGAAGCAATATTCTCAGCTCAGCCAAAGGACATCTCTCTGCTACATGTTCTCTTCTATATTCATTCTGCAGGCTCCTTTGAGATACTAATGGAGACGGAAGGTGGTGCTCAAGATTCGCGCATCAACGGTGGGTCTCAACTGTTGGCAATAGCCTTGGCAAATGAGTTTGGAATGGACAAGATCCTTCTTAATTCACCAGTAGAGTATATAGGTCATGGTGAAGGTACTATCAAAGTGCGTGGAAGTGATTTTAGCATCGATGCGCCGCGCATTATAATAGCTGTACCACCTACTTTAGCAGGTCGTATTAGATACGATCCTCCGCTCGATGGGCTTCGTGATCAGTTGACCCAACGTGTGCCCATGGGCACCGTCATAAAGGTTCAATGTGTTTACTCGTCCCCATTCTGGAGAGATCAGGGACTCAGTGGTAGTTCTAGTAATGACGTGGGACCTGTGAAGGTAACATTTGATAACTCACCCCCAGACAGCAGTGTAGGTGTGCTCATTGGGTTTCTAGAAGGTCACGACGGTCGTCGTTTGCTTCGATCGTCAATAGAGGAGCGAAAGAGAACGGTAATTGAATGCTTTTCCCGCGTCTTTGGCGAAAAAGCCACCGAACCTTTGGAATACGTTGAATATAGCTGGTCTGATGATCAATGGTCTCGGGGATGCTATGGAGGCTACTTTCCACCGGGAGTATGGACCGAATATGGAGAAGCACTGCGTGAACCTATTGGTCATATTTACTTTGCTGGAACTGAAACAGCAGAAGAGTGGATGGGCTATATGGAAGGTGCAATTCAATCCGGCGAGCGCGCTGCATCCGAGGTAAAACAAAGCCTCCAGATCCATCATAATTGAACTACCAGTCATTGTTAACATGTGCTTTGTGAAATCGATCTTTACTTCTATCAATGCAAGGCTCTCGAGAAATTGATCACGTTTCCACTACCTTATTGACGTGTAAGCTGTATAGGCTTCTAAGAGAATTTAGACAGATGCTTAAAGTCTGAGATACAGCAATTTCATAATGGGCGGTTAAAGGCTGCTTCCATCTTTTGATATCAGTCACGTCTGGCAGGAAGAATTATGTCCCGACGCGTGTACGAGACTTCTCCCCTCCCGTAAGTCGCCTTTTTGACAAGATGGGCGCCGCAACAAATGTCATACCGATTGTCCTGTGCGGAAGAACATCTGCTATAGCAAAAGGTGTCCAAGCAGTCCTCAGACCGCAATATGAAGGTGTGCTGAATCTATGAAATGCAGAAAGAGGCTTACATACAGATCTTCTTTAATGATCCGTCAACTATAAGTTGTCAAGGTATTCTCCGACGAGCCAAGTGCTAGAGACGGTATTACGCAGATGCTCTCCCAAACTGCTTCATCCTTCAACATGCGTCCATGCGCTGTTGTATTTGGAGGTGCTTTTGATCAGCAGAGCATCGATGCTATTCGTACACCTGCTCTGATAGATAAATCTGCAACCCCACCCATAGTATGGCTAATTCATGCAAAGGTTGATAAGCCTCGTGCGACCCCATTCGACAAGACTGAATATGCTGGAAGGGTCGGCGCTCGCATCAAACAGAAGCTCGACAAGCTCAAAGGTGAAGGAAAACTTGACAAGGGTGACGACGGCATGTATGTCTACTAGGTGAAGCGCCGCGCACATGTACGTAATCTGTCTCCCGATGGACCGCACTCGTACCATCTAACGAATGCGAGCAATTTTACTGCCTATTTGATAGTGACTTGTTTACCATTCAGTTTTGTCCACGTAAATATGGATCTGAATGCGTATCTCTTCAATTGAAAGGAGACCTCGCTCCCGAGAGGTCTTCGCCCGACCGGAGGTTGGCAGGCACCACTTATGTATTACACATCATGGTACAGGAATACGGGACAGGAGTGCCACTACGAAGCGGACCGTCCAATGGCTCGTTGAGATGTGCGGAACCACTGTGAGGTTAGGAGATCCTTGGTGGTGCCGTGTACGGCGCTTGTGATTGCGTTCAGTTAAAATATCTGACTCTGAACAATCACACGAAAATTGCCATTGTCAACTTCTTCTACTCTACTGTTGAATCCCGACAATAATGTTCGAGCCAAGTGAACATTTAGTACATAGCAGGGATTTCTATTAGCATTACAACGCCACAAGGCATGGCTGCAAAATTCATTCTGGGTAGTGTTCAAGTCCTATGATGTACATACTTGCATTACATGTATCTGAATTTCTTAAGATCATTGTTACTTGAACTATTGGAGATAACAGCCGCTACTTGAAGACGTGGCTGCACTATATATGCCTCCCAATGTTCCCTCCCTTTGTTGGTATCTCGACCCCTTTGCATCCAGGTCCTGTTATAAATCAAGTCGCTTTTGCAGCACTCGTAATATATGCAAAGGGCGCCTCCTGAGTCATCGTATTGAGAATGAATAAGGATGTTTCCCTTTCCCAAATTACTGCAAGCACTTTATATCGTGGTGTTCTTTTCACAGCAGAAGACATTCATAATTTACTATCTTTGGAGCTGCTGTGGTCATTCTCTTGTTGGCAGGATATATCTGACAAAGGGTTGCTTGTTAAAAAAGTGCAAAGCGCCTCGCTTGCGGTAGGATGTCTGGTAAGAGCCAGATCTCTACGCTCATTGATCCATTTGCAGATCACCTGCACTAATTCATCAAAATGTCCTATAAAAGTGTGACCAGCTTCAGCAATGATATACAGCTGAGTTGATCCGGGTCGCAGTCTACGCGGATAAGGTTGTGAGATATGATTCAGAAAGCCTTGAAAGTGATATGCTTCTGTTCCCGGCGCTGTTTCATCTTGATCGCCATGGACTAGTAGTACATCGCATGTTGAGGGAAATGACTGTGCAAAATGCTTGACAGGGTATGACAAGTAATCGTTAATCATAGCAGCATTTATACGAACGCTGAAGGGTTTACCAGCAACTTTGACATGGCAATCAACAAAGCCTTTAGCGCGTATTTCCTCGTCAAACCCTGTCACTTCTTTGTCTTCGTTATCAATATTGGAGGTCCCTGACAAAGCCACAAGGAGAGGTGCAAAATCTAAGACGTAGTCCTCATGTGTGCGTTCTTTTCGCTCTCGAAGACGCTGTTGAATATCCCAGTAGAGCATCCATGCATCTAGTGCGCCACGTGAGTGAGCTACGATACACTCGACATGGTAATTCCATCTTTGTCGAAGGAAACGTGTGACAACATGGATGTCCAAGACATCTTCACCAATATTTATCATGCTCCAATCAGACGCAACCATCTTACTAACGGACTCTCCTCCATCGATAGCATGCCTGAAGTCGAATCGAAAGGAGTCCATGGGTAGAGAGTTAGCCAACTTTCGATGAAATAGTTGATCCTTGTGTGAGAGATTACCATGCAGGATCAGAGTTATAGAACGAGATGAACTGTACGAGGGGGATGTGTTGTGACCTTTCTTTTGATGCAAAACACCTACGATGTACCCATGATCTATCTCATTTGAGCGCGATTCGGGCCCCGTCAGCTTGAATGGTATCTTAATCTTGGTTTCATGCATAACTAGGTGAGGTCAGCCTTTACTTAGTTGCTCAAGATGCAATCGAACGTTCGCGTATGTAAGTATCAAGACAGTCTGGTATGGCGGTTGTCACTCAAACAACCTTGCGCATTGATGTGGGTGTGCATTGATGTGTTCTTTCAACGCGATTAAATCTTGCCCCGCAGACTGTCACCGATTTCCGAACTCTTTAATCGGGCAACTGTCGTACACCTCTCTATTGCCTCGCTTCACAGCAGATATGTACTTCATCTGGGTGACACTTGTGACTTGTGCGACCTTTCTCATTCTTTATTATCGCTTCAAAGATGCAAACAAGGTAAACTGGAATGGCGAAGTCGTCGTTGTATCCGGTGGCTCGTCTGGCATTGGTGCAGCGTTGGTTGATCAGCTACATCGTCGGGGCGCTATAGTGGCCATTCTAGACCTTCATCATCCAGCACAAGAGTTAAAAGATGGAATACACTTCTTTAAAACTGACGTCACAGATCCAAAGTCGGTCATGGATAGTGCACATGCCGTTCAGAAACGTTTAGGTAGTGCATTTGTGCTCATCAACAATGCTGGCGTCACTCGCGCAGGGCCAAATATTTTGGATGCAGACACAGACCGAGAAGCTTTAACGTTGAACACGAATTTGATGTCACACTTTTTCACTATCAAAGCTTTCGCTCCGACGATGGTAAAACACAACAAGGGGCACATTCTCAGCATGGCAAGCGCATCTGCTTTTGTTCCTCTCCCTGGATCTCTGGATTATTCAGTTGCTAAGGTGAGAATTCTTACATCATTATTCACGATTTGTCTGACATCAAGTGAAACAAAAGGCTGGACTAATTGCATTGCGTGATGGCCTCGAGCTAGAATTTGCTTACACCCACCATGCACCCGACATTCAACTAAGGTAAGTCTAAAGATTTAAAGGACGTCAGGTGCAACTGAAGATAAGCATTGCTTCACAGCATTGCATTTCCCAGTTTTGTTAATACTCCCCTGATTGCTGGCGTCTTTGCAGATGAAAGTAAGCTTCTCACAGTAGACAAAGTTGCCTCAGCCATTATGGGTCAACTCGACACTGGGAAGGGTGGTGAAATTTACATCCCCTCTGTAGTGCGCCTATTACCTTGGCTCAGTGCTTTTCTTCCTCGCAATGTACTGTATCTTATTCGGCTTCATCTTCTTCATCGAATGGCAAAGAGAAGAACCTGAGCCCAAGATTTCAGTGACTGAATGTATATAGGTTAATCGATGGTGTATTGAGCGCAGCCAGAGTTGTACTTGTATGTACGCAAAAGCTCATATGAGTGTGGTTCGAAGGGTTTTAGGATCATGTCTGTCACTGATAACCTATACTTAAAAGATATAATTAAAAGTGCATCAGATCGCCTGCCCTTTCGTATGAAGACGATGAATACGAGCTTATAATTGCACATCTCCCCAAGCTCTAGTCGACTAAGTAATGATTGGGAAAACACATTTATACAATTTTGGTATATTACATTTTCCAATGAGTTTGCAGAAGGATGAAACCGTGACGATGGGCAGATTATATCTTTTGTCATATTCTGAGGATGATCGCCTGTCTACTGAAAGCGTTCATAACCTTTAATTATCTTCGCTCAAAGTTGGATAACAGGAGTATGGTCCTCCATCAGGAGCACCGGAGTCAAGACTTCTACCACCTTGTTCTGTCCAACCGACACCCATCCAGACATTGAACATATTTGCAGGGTCAATTTTCTCTTTGATGGTGAGGAGTCTTGCATAATTTTCTTTTCCCCAATATGCCTGAATATGGTCGGATTCAAATACATCTGCTTCATTCTGATAGGCACCACTATCTGGGAGATATTTAGCCATATATTCTGCAGCCTGATGTGCACCCTTGTATGAAGATGCACTGACTGTGCTGTTTGGTACATTGCCGGTTGAGATCTGCCCGAAGATAACATGCCAAATTGCTGAATTCCAAGCTGGAGTTACGCTTGTCGTAGCGGGGTCATTGTAGTAGGATTCTTGGCCACGAGCTCCTGTAGTGTTTCCACCTACTTGCAAAAAGCCAAAGCCTCCGCCTATTGCACCCTGGTTTGCAGCATTTTGGAGAGCATTGGCGAGTTCCTCGGGCTTTGCAAAAGCATCTGCAGTAATCAGGCGGGATGCAGTAATTAAACCAATACCACCTCCTTGAAATCCTCCAAAGTTCTCTTTTGCATATTCGTACCATGATGATGATGTACCGAACCGGAACAGATTTACAAAAAGCGAAATCGTCTTTGTGTCGACTTGCAACGGGTAGTTCTGAAGAGGAGAAAAAGCTATCGCAAGTAGAGATATTCATACTGTCAGGATGCTTATGCTTCAACACACAAAGCTTACCTTCCTTGATCTGATCCACAGATGCATTGACCATTATTCCTTGAATCAATAAAGCTCCATTTACGACCTCGAATTGACCCCCAAAACCTAAGTTTCCAAGACGAGGAGCGATTTTAGCAACTTGAGTCACTAAAGATTCTAGAGAAGTCTGGGTGAGACTTAGGCCAGTACCAACAAAAGAAACCGTTGCCAGGGGTACTTCTGGATATGCTTTGTATGTTACTATCCAAAACAGATTTAATATTGACTCATATTCGCCATCCAATCTACTTACATTCTGTCACAATACCCATAGTACCACCTCCTGATCCGCGAATGGCCCAAAAAATATCTGAATTGGTGCATTGATTTGCTTTGATGGCAGTGCCATTGGCAAGAACCATAGTAACCTAACGAATAAGAAACTTTCGAGTGAGACGTCTCTAACTGCGAACAGACTCGCGTACCTCCAAAATATTGTCAACACCCAATCCATACGTAGGAGACAGATACGAATGGCCGCCTCCAAGTGGCCAACCTCCAGCTGCCCCGACAGAATTCGCATCTCCACCTACTACCATATACCCATGCTCATGGGCAAACGCATATACCTCACCCCATTGAGCTCCTGCGGCAATCGTGACAGAAGGATACTTCTTATTTGGAGAACAGCCTTCCGCTACAAAGTTCTCGTCAAAAGACATGCTCTTCATATTATGAGTCCAGAGTGAGAAGGAATTCTTCCCTGCACTTCGGCCTTTGTAATCACTTGAAAGAGCACACCTCTTTAGCTACAGAGATGGATGATTTGATGTTTATTCACTCACTGTCCGGTATTCTTGAGCGAGACCCGAAGATTATGGTTATTGGCAAATTTCACAAACTTCTGAACGTCATCAAGACTTGTTGCATGTACAGAGTACAGGGGGACGTTGCCTTGTTCACATTTCCCAATGATCGGAACACTCCCTTGCAAGAATTGACAACTGTTATCTGGCCCGCAAGTCTCCCCTGATAAGCAAATCAAAGTGGATGCTGTTAGTGTGAGGTTCTGTCTGGTGAAATTTCTTCTTACAGGATGGAATTTCGTAAGAGCTTGAATGATCGGCTAGAAAAGACAGATTCAGCTGATTTGTTGTGTATTCCAAGCACTTTGATAGGTCAAAAAGAGTGTCAGACGCATAGCAGGAGGCTTGAATCGGTCTCTGAACTACTAATCTTCCAGATAAACTTTGGTTGAATCTTGCCAGTGTGGCTGTGTCTGGAAAGCATGGAAGCCCAGAAATACAGCGGTACGTTTCAGCTCTTGCTGATACCAGAGTTTTAAGAGTTACGAGAAGGAGACATAAACAGAGCAGCGTGGTCTTGCCCGACATCATGGCATGAAGGCTGGACTCTCTTGATTCGTAATTTCAACACAAACAATGATGTTGTTGCACTAGCGCATTACGTGTATTCCTTGATTTGGCTTCACGAACGTTTAGCTGCTTCATGGAAAAAAGAACAAATAATGGGAATTCTTTCTACTTTTTGACGCGCGTAGACCCCACATCTATGAAATTTAGCGCATTCTAGTGTGTAAGTACTTGCCTTGCTCTTAAAGCCGGAATCAGCCAGTCGACTAACCAGGCATTCGCATGGACAGGGCATTATTGATCATGACATGAGACGAGGGCGTTTTTATCTAATCTTATCGCCATGAAGTATTCTTTGTGATGAGCATGAGGTTTACACATATACCTCAAGGATAAATTGATGGTTATCAATAATGTCCTTTGTCTTACATAGTGGGAGCATAAGTTGATGTGAAGGCCAGAGAATAGGGTGTTTCGCCTTCATTGAGGAAAAAATAAAATAGACGTCAGCATTTGAAAAGCATCGGAAATCAGCAGTATGTTTAAATAGTTAATGAGAGGATTTCGACGACTATTTGCGATTCTTAAGCTTCAGGACAAGGATGGGGAGAGTATGTGACATTGTCAGATTTCAGAAACGACACACTTCTTTATGACTTTTAACATCTTATTTTTGCTTAAATTCATCCCAAGAAAGCTCAGAAGCGCCAGCAGGCTCCCCTCCCCGTTTAAGGAATGGGCGAATACTGTCGAATAAAATGCGAATGCCAAGGTGCTCTGTTTTACCATTTGGGCCTGCCACGATACTGAGCTTATCTTTTGCTGCAGAATGGTCGATAGGTGATAAATGTTGAATTTCTTCTTGACTGAAGCCACCAAGATCCTGAACCCACATGACCACGCTTGCTAGATTTAGATTGACCACGTAGCTTCCTCCCTCCTTGGAACGGCGAAGAAGTGCAGAAATAGATCCAGCAAGTCCGAGAAGAGCAGCAAGATAATCGTTGAGCAAATAAGTGGGCGGGAGCTGCGGAGATGTCCAACTCCCCTCTTCAGAAGAAAATCCAGATGCGGTACAGGCCAACTGGTCGAATCCACCTCGCGTGGCCCAGGGACCTTCGCGCCCCCACCCTGTGATATCAATGAAAATGATTCCTGGACGAATGGCTGCCAGTTCTTTCGCCGAATATCCTTTCTTTTCCAGCGAGCGATAGTTACATATGTATACGTCTGATTTCTTTAGTACGTTGGAGAACTTTTGACGATCTTCTTCGTCGTTCAAGTCGCAAAAGGCGTTCAATTTTCCAAGTCCTGTCTCATTTAACATAGCAGGGGAATCAGTATGGTCTGGGGAAGAAATATGTAGAACATCTGCGCCAAGTTCAGCAGCAAAACGGGCAGTCATCGGAGCAGCGATAACATGGCCGTTATCAAGAAATCGAATGTTTTCCAGCGGAAGTGCGCTTCCGCTGGAGAGGTGTGAAAGGGGAATCGGATCCGTATTGCCAATTTTTTCTATGCTTACCACGCTTTTTCCAGTCAAAGCTTTGCCTTGTGGATGCTGACGCCACTCTTCACGACTTCGGAGGGCAACGCCACAGCCACCGGCCTTGTTGATTGCTTCTTCTAGCTCGAACGCATCCCAATCAAGGATACGCTTGGTGTAGTCTTCTTTTTCAGGTGGCGACTGTAGGACTTGACAAGCGGCATCACGTAAATGCGGATATGTGAGGAGAAGAAAAAAATGACGTCCGTCCTTAGTTGGATAGAAAGTACTATTGCCGAAAAGCTTGGGATCTTCAAATAAGCGTAGCAAGCTTACATTGTTCACTTTTGTGTAGAATGCTGCGGTCAGTTGCATAATCGCCTCTTCAACGCTGACATTAACCGAATCCAAAGGACCACCACGGGCATGTGAAAGCTGGGATACAGCTACTCCAGTGACGGCCAATGCAGCTGCACAGGCATCACCTAGACGATGGGTGGATGGTACTACAGGGTCTTGTCCTTTGATTGACACATTTTTCTTGAACGGCGAAGTGTCTAGTCCAATCTCGGTTGCTAACGCCTGAAAGATAGAAATATTATCGGGGGTCGAGCAAGCTGCTGTCATGGTTAATGATAAGGACGACTATGGTGGAGGATAAGTATAGTGTCCGCTGTGAGATGCGGCACTACTCTTACGTGTATTAATGGTACGTGCAAGATCAACAATTTCGGACATTTCGCCCTTTTGTTCCGTTATTCATACTCGTGGATCACTTCCACAAGCAGCAGGCATTTATTAGTGTGATGTGCAAAGAGTCAAAGTAGCCGAACCAAACAGAGTTTTATTTCTGTGACCGTGCTCAAAGCAGTACGCTACAGGGCGCAAACTCCAGTTGTGTACATTTATTCCTAGAATAAATCACTCCCCCTTACTTCTTGTATCCGCAAGTTTCACACTAGAAACACTTTTTCACACTAGATTTCAGACCACGCATTCAAGCAGAGGTATGTACATTTACAAACTATTTTGAGAACACGTTTCGGCTTTCATCGGTAAGCGTGTATTCGCACCGATCTATGCTGACTGTTCTGACTCAATCTGCTCAGATTCCTGCTGGTCCTCTACTTCACAAACCAGCTTTCCTTCGGAAACGGTATCTCCAGTTTGCACGTACAGTCGCAATGTCCCTGATCGTTGAGCACGAACCGTGGTTTCTATTTTCATAGATTCGCAGATCAACAAGGCCCTTTAGGAATTAGGTCAGATAATTAGATTTCTGCAATAGTCAAAGACTTACTGTCCAGCCTCCACATGCATGTTGTCATCTACCAATGTCTTCAAAATCTTGGCTGGCATGGGAGTTACGTAGGCAGACGTATTGTTTCCGGCGCCATCTGACGATTGGCTGGCTAAAGCGTACGCCCGTAAACCCTGTCTCACTACTTTAACAGGGCCACAAAGCGGTGCAGACCAGAACCACGCTGTTTGTGCACCCTCTTCGTGATTTTGGAACAAGTGGTCTGTAGCCATGACATGAGTAGATGTAATCCCATCAATCTCCAGTGCCAATGTTGCCGTTGCCCATCGCGCTTGCCCGGTAGTTATCTCAGCTCTAGTAGTTGCCGGAAGCGAAGAGAGCTGAACGCTGGAAGAGCTGAGAAGTGTTGACTTCATGTGAAAAATTTGGTCTTCTTTGACACCCCAAGGCCACTCCCCATCTTTGCGGCCTTCCAACCTGTTTCGTGAAGGCAACGATCCATAAAATTTTGCAGAAGCACGGCTTGCCTTGATTTTTTGAGAGAGAGTTTTGGGTTTATCTTTCTTATAAATCTCTCTAGTGTGCTTTTCTGCATCGTCTGCAGCCTTGGAGGAGGTATTTTCCCAAAGTTTTAAGTCGTATGCCCCGTCGCGACCGGAGTATTCTACCATTACGTCCCATGTAAGGCCTCCATCCGGAAGCACAACCACAAAGTTCTCGACTTTGGACACATCACAACCACCCATTGTGCTAGAAAGATGGTTGATACCGCTCCGAGAGGGGTATAATTTTGTGCGAAGAAGTTTGAACAGATGAAAAGCGGAAATTATCGAAACAAAAGGCATCGGAGCTGTCTTGTGGCTAACAGAAAGAGCGGTTCTAGATGACTCGATAGTAGATGCCAGTAAGTAGTCAAGGCTCTTTGGGATAAGTGAAGTATTGTATGTTCCGTCAATAAAGCTCGGGTGGCGAAGACATGCGTTCAGAAAACTGGTGTTGGTAGGTAATCCTATGATTACAGATGTCTGCAAAACCTGCTGCATCTTCTCGATGGCGCCTCTGCGCGAATGGGAATGAACAATCAACTTGCCCAGCATGGCATCGAAAAATATTGAAACTGTACTGCCAACACGAATTCCTGTATCCCACCGAACACCGGGTTGTCCAAAACCTAGAATGTTAAGCATGCGCACCACACCTGTTCTTGGTGCAAAGTCTGCACCAGGCTCTTCTGCACAGACTCTACACTCGATCGAATGTCCATACGATTTCAGATTGGTGAGTGGATGTAGTAGAGATAGATCTCCATGGGATCCAACATATATTCCTAAGCTTACTAGATCCAAACCAGAACACATCTCCGTCACTGGATGCTCAACTTGAAGACGAGTGTTAACTTCGAGAAAGAAAAATTCATTTGTCTTTGTGTCAAAGATATATTCAACAGTTCCAGCACCTTGGTAAGAGAGTAAGGAACCGATTGTGATAGCCGATTTATGAAGACGGTTGCGCAAGTTAGGATCGATCTCGCAATGCACGGATGGAGATTCTTCAATAATTTTCTGATGTCGCCGCTGAACCGAACATTCTCGTTCTCCAATGGCATAGACGTTACCATGTTGGTCTCCGAATATCTGTACTTCGATGTGCTTTCCACCTTCGATATATCGTTCATACAATAATGAGGAGGAGCCGAAATTTCGTTCTGCTTCTGACCTAGCACGTGCGATCTCAGAAGTCAAGTCATCTGGACGATGAACAATGCGCATTCCTCGACCACCACCGCCTGCTGATGCCTTAATCATTAATGGATAACCAATTCTTTTGGCTGTCTCCAAGTCAATTTCTTCTGTTCCGTGGTATCCAGGTACAAGATGGGCCTCGTCTCCGAGTTTTTCTTTGAGTAATTGTTTCGAACGGCTCTTTTCTCCGATCGCTCTCATAACAGCTCCACGTGGTCCGAGAAATGCAATCTGCTTTGTGGCGGCAACAGCATCTGCAAAGTCAGCATTTTCGGAAAGGTATCCATAACCTGGATGAAGTGCGTCACAGCGATTCTCGAGGGCAATGTTGATCAAACGTTCGATGTCCAAGTATGGGTTATTGTCTGTCGACATGCTGCCCACAGAAACAGCTGTAGAGGCATATGCGACGAACTCAGACGATTCATCCGCATCGGTGTACACAACGACTGTTTCAATATTCATCTGTTGGCATGTTCGAATAATACGTAGGGCAATTTCACCTCGATTGGCAATCATTACCCTTTTGATCGGCCTAGGACCATTTGGCGCGATGAAAAGGGGCTTGTTCTGCGCGGTAGGCGCCACGGTAGGCAATAGGTTTGTCATTGAGATGAAATAGTTGCTCTTGATTAAGAGTTGATAGTAAGACTGTCAGCAGAATGTTAGAGAATAGCCATGGGTTTCTGACGTGAATAAATGTAGACGACCTCTTTTAAGGTTTTTGACAAGGAATATTGGCGCGAGTGCACGCAGAGATCATATCAATATGTTGAAAGTCATCATACATCACTCAACTTCAATGTGTGTAGCCCTAGCGTAAAAACTTCCATCGACGTGTAAAAACAAACGTAAGAACAATGATAACGTGCCTGCCCGTACAGCAGGAAAAGCGCGTTTTGTTGAGAAATGCCGCAAGAATTGCACTCTCGGATCTCATGCAACGTCCGCGGTAAAGTTTGTGGTCTTCAAATCACAATACCATCCGAGCTAGCATGCTGATGACATTAACAGGATTTTACTACGGAAGTAGCGTCATAGCATTCACAGAGTAAGTCGAGGGATTTTTGAACAGATAGGACTAACGGGTATGTGCATAAAGTTCATTTGCAAGTTCCTTCCAAGCAAATGCTTTTCACAGTATAAGATTATCACGGAACCGAAAAGGAATTCGGTCAATAAGACAAGACAATTGACTTAAATGGGCATCGCTGTTACACCAGTTGGATAGTACGTTAGTTGAAAGCCACTTGTGTATTGATAGGCAAAATCGACCCTCATAATATCGTCTTTGCTGCCTTCATTTTGCATTAGAACAGCGATGAGTACAAATCATCAAGATGAACAATCGACCGAGCAGACCCTATTCATTCCGTCTGTAGAAACAGACGTGAGCATAGTTGGTGTACTGCATCGTGTAAAGGATGCTTGGCAAGAAAGACATAAAGATCTTGCATTGATCTTGCATGGCTTGATGGCACACAAGAATCAGTCATACCACAGAGAATTAGCAGAATCTCTACCGATGGACAGCTTCAGATTTGATTTCCGAGGTAATGGTGATACAAACGGAACGTGGGGCATGTGCAACACATCACAAGATATCGAAGACCTGCAATCCGTGGTGTACTACCTTCGAAATCGATTGGGTTATCGTATCGAATTAATTGTCGGTCATTCACGTGGATCGTTAGTGTCATGGGCATACTTAGCGCGTGATGAGCGACTGAGATGGGACGATGACGGCGATGTACCCTTCTTTGTGGCAATTTCAGGACGATGGGAGATGAAACGAATCCTTGAACGCCTTGATATTTACAAGAAAAAGTTTGAAACGGAAGGTGTATATCGATGGAAGGTTAAAAGTGCGGGAAAATTGCGCGAGTATCCTGTATATCCTTCCGATCTTGATCGCATGGCAACATTTCCTATTCAGGGCATTGTCCAACGCTTGCCAATCCACACTGATGTGTTAGTAAGCTTAGGTTATATGTGGTCTTGTTACTGAAAGTAGTTTAATAGGTTAATTGTCCACGGAAACAAGGATCGTACAGTTCCGGTGAAAGATGCGAAATATTACTTAGAGCAATTACAG
Source organism: Meruliopsis variegata (assembly GCA_037044235.1). Classification (NCBI taxonomy): domain Eukaryota; kingdom Fungi; phylum Basidiomycota; class Agaricomycetes; order Polyporales; family Irpicaceae; genus Meruliopsis; species Meruliopsis variegata. The sequence continues at coordinate 546,554 of JAWLTJ010000007.1, forward strand.
AGGGATACTCGCAGACATCCTGACTCACAGCAGCTGCAGATTGTTGAGGAAGCTGATCATATGTTTAAAGGTCAAACGCAAGCCGTAGTGACCATGATAGTTAAATGGTATGCTCATAGAAAAGCTTTTAAACTCTCATTCACTTCACTGGAAGGGAGGCTTTAGGTGTAAATACTACTCCGAATACATTTATGTTTGATAAGATTTAGACAAATAAAGGCCTACTTCGTCGATTGAGCCTTATTGCGAAGTCTAGGGCCTGCCAGATATAATACATATGGAATGGGTGTCAAGGCCAAAGCTAAAAAGCCAAGCAAACTGGACCCCCATTGGATGCCGAGTCGCTCGTACATTTGCCGCGCAAATAAAGGGAAAGCTGCTCCAAAGACACTTCTCAAAATAACTCCAGCAGCTAATGCAGATGCTGCATGAACTGTGTATACATCAATGATAAAGTTAAACAAGCCTTGAAAGACGAAAAAAATACCAAATCCAAGGAATGAAGTAAAGACCATCGGTACCCAAAAGCTAATGCGAATGTCACTTGTCCATGCGAACACAAAAAATCCAATAGGCAGAGCTGGTGCGCCTAGCATAGCAAGAGGTAACCGTTCTTCTGGATGGATTGCTATTCCTTTCTTTCTGGCTTCATCTAATTTGTGTGAGTAAAGCGGGAAAAGAGTCGTGATATAGAACACCATTCCAGCAATAGCACCGATAGCGAAGGGAAGGAATGTAAGACCGACAATTCCAGGACTGAGTCCATACATCTCGCCAAATACAATCGGAAGAGCTTCGAAGAGTAAGTATAGGACGCCGTACAAAAATGCGAGGTAAGAAATCGAAGAAAGAAGCATCGGCTCCTCAATTGACATCTTTAGTGGCTTTAATAGCACTGTTCGACAAAATGAAGTAACGGTCAAACTGCTTTGTTCTAAAGGTGCAATGTAGTTCGGGTTTCCAGTTTGCTTGCGTAACTCTTTTGCTTTCTGCGCTAACAAGGCGGGTGCATATGTCTCGCGCAACATCAGAGTGACAACTACCCAGGAAATACCTGAATAAATTGCGCAAATCCAGAAAGCCCATCGAAAATTAGTTCCTGTGTTCTGTATGAAGCCACTAACGATTGGACTGAGAGCAGGCCCAGAGAGAGGTGCACATGCGTAGAGTCCTGTGGCAATACCGCGAACGCGGACCTCCCAGAGATCAGCGATTAGGCCGCCTGAGTTGCTCAACGGGGCGGCAGCGGCAGTTCCTGCCAAGAATCGAAGAGCAAGCAAAGAACCTGCATTGGGAGCCAGTGCACATCCGATATTCCAGCAGGTATAAAGAAAGAGTGATACAATAAAAACCTTGCGACGACCGACTCGTTCGGATAATGGACCCCATAAACATGGTCCGAGGATATATCCCGCAACAAAGATAGAAATTGTCAATGCTGTTACCTCGTCGCTGATATGATAATAAGCTTTAAGGCTCTGAGCGATACCTGAGGTGATCGAAGAAGTAAAGGTAGATGCAAGTACCACCCAACAGGCTAAAAATGTATGGAATATGCGCACTGACAACTTCCATTTATGTGGGTGACTGAGGTCATTTGGTCCGTTCCAGTTAACGAGAATGACACCACCCTCTTCGTTCTTGCTGCCGTCATGATCTTTGAAAGATACCGCCCGATCATCATGTGAAAACAATTTTTGCCTGTGGGACGTACTTCCTTCTTCTAAGCTATTGATTTCGTTGTCACTGAAATCTTTATTAGGTTCAAGCACCATAGTTTTTGAGGTTGTATGTTGCGTTTTCTTTGCGAAAGCCCGATAATTATACATATATCGGAAGAAAGTAATAGTGTGTGTCGAAGTTTATGGTAACTATAAATGAATAATAGCGATGCTTACGAAATCAGAAATCATTTAATAACTTTTGGCATTGTGTTTTAGCCTCTCTCCTTCAAGCTGATTGTGGTGACCTTGATGTAATTCAAAATAAGTTCGACATGCTGAGCTTGTGCAGAAAACAGAATGTAATGTCGTCTTTTCCCTACTTCACTGATGCATCGCGTAGTCGTGAAAGTGTTAAAGCCGATCTTTCTCTCATTTAAAAAACAAAATGCCGAATTTCGCAGTAGTAGGTAGGTGTAGATAAACGAGTTGATTAGTGGAAGAGGGGCGATACGCGATAAGCTAGCTTGCATTTGCGTGTCCTGAGCTTCAGATCCTTTGGGTCATTTTTTTACTCATGCAAGGGCGCACTAAAAATGGTTTCCAAACTAAATAAAGCTTCGATTGCATCATACGAGCCGTCGGTTAAGTGCATCATGCTAGCGTAGATTCAGGTCCGGTGTTTCTTTCAACGAACGCTTTCACGGGAATATTCTCCGACAGGCAACGTGCCGTGAGGGTAACCAGACACTTTCAGTTATCGTCCACCAATCATGCATCATGATGAGTACAGAACACGCCAGTCTACCATTTTGCATACGGCACGGAGTAAAAAAACTCTTACTCAGCCGAATGCAGCTTTGCTGAAACGAGTGACAGTCATCATATCGAGGATGCTTTAATGCATGGGTGAACAGTATCTGTGAAGGTAATTTGGTTTTAATCATTACCACAGGATTAAAGTTCTGCACAACTCACACCCCTCACCTTATCCTTTTAAGGCTTGTCAAGAGATCTCCGTTCGTCATTCAGCTCCCAAAGCATCCATTATGGCCTCGTCCGCTCCGCTTCTAACGCCAGAGGCGCAAGTGAAACCAGCACACCCGGCTTTACGCCTTCCTGTTCTTACAATTCAACCCATAATGATTGATGAAGAGGTCATACTCAACCGAAAAGGCAACGAAGAGCTGATCAAAGAACTTGAACAAAGAAAACAAGAGGTTCTCAACCAAGGAAATGGCAGGACGCAGATGCTACATTTGAGTCGTGGTCAATTGCTGGCACGGGATCGTATCGCGCTTTTGCTTGATCATGATTCTCCTTTTCTTCAACTTTGCACGTTTGCTGGATATAATCAAAATGATTGTACACCTTCGGGAAGTGTAGTAGGTGGGATTGGGCTAGTTAGTGATACATTAACCATGTGTATCGCCCATATCCCTACTCTACAAGGTGCCTCCGCAAATAAAGCACAAATTGCAAAAATTCAACGACTTGGGCAAATCGCACACAACAACAGACTACCCATCGTCTTCCTGGTTCATAGCGCAGGGGCAAGCTTGCAACAACAATTTGAATTTCACTACGGTGCACGACAATTTTATGACTTGGCAACACGTTCTCAAGATGGAATACCAACATGTTCGGTAGTATTTGGTCAGTGTCCTGCAGCAGGGGCGTACACACCTGGTATGTCGGACATGACTATCATGGTCAAGGATCAATCTGCTCTTTTCCTTGGTGGTCCTCCACTTGTCAAAATGGCAACAGGAGAACAAACGGATGCGGAGGGGCTCGGTGGAGCAGAGAAGCATGCTACTGTTTCAGGTGTTGCGGACGCATTAGTCAACAATGAGCTAGAAGCGATCTCCGAAGCCCGCTACTGGGTAGCATCTCTGAATTGGGCAGAGCGCATCTCACGTCGTGAAGGGCTTCGTCTCAGAAGGTTCGACAGTCTAGAGCCTTTGTACTCGATGGATTCACTTCTAGACGTGGCACAATCCAATATCAAGAAACCATGGAAAATTGAACATCTTATTGCTAGAATCACTGACGGAAGCCGTTTCAGTACTTTCAAACCACTCTATGGATCAAATACTGTCTGCGGTTTTGGCTACGTATCAGGTCATCCCGTAGGTATAATTGGCAATAACGGCGTATTAAACCCGTCTGATGCTCAGAAGACGACACAATTTATACGCCTATCTAATAACAACAATACTCCAATACTCTTTTTGCACAACATATCGGGTTTCATGGTCGGCAAAGATTTTGAAGCTGCAGGAAGCATCAAATACGGATCTTTGCTAATTAATGCAGTTGCAAATTCAAAAGTACCGCATATCTCCATTATTGTCGGGTCCAGCTATGGCGCAGGAAACTGCGCAATGTGTGGTCGCGCCTATGATCCTCGCTTCCTCTTCACTTGGCCACAAGGGAGAACATCAGTAATGGGCCCAGATGCACTTGCTGGTGTGGTGGATCTCGTCGAAAGGGAGATCATGGCGCGCAGCGGGAAGGCAATAGACGAAATCAAACAACAAAAGCGTCACAAATTTATGTTTGACAAAGTCTCAACTGAATCAGATGCTTATTACTCGAGCAGTCGCTTGCTTGACGATGGAATAATCGACCCCCGGTCTACAAGAGAGGTTGTTGGCTTTTGTTTAGAGATATTTGCACAAGAGGTGATTCAAGGAAACCCTGGCTTTGGAGGAGTTTCCCGTATGTAGTTTGGCCTGGCCAACTTTCTAGAATGTATTTGTCTGACCATTTCATACGTTGAAAATGTGATTGTGACCATATAAAAGGTAGACAATCGTGTAAATTTGCTTCGTTTACTAACCTTTCAGAAAGTTGGTGCACAATAAGCACATAATGTGCTTTAGAAGCTCCAATTTTTCGGCCGCTAAGACAACTGGTCACTTAAAATGAAGAGAAACGACCATCGAAGAATACGCCTAGCTGGCCGTTTCACGAAATGTAATTAATAACGTGATATATAATTCAACGCGATCCACGGTGTACCTGAGGTCCCTGGTAACCCTACGTGCTAAGTGAAACTAGATCGTATTGAGGGAAGAAGAGAAATCTACGTGAAGAAGGTTTGATATATCTTTCCATACGAATGGGTAGATCCTTGGTAGTGACGTGAAAGGTGTGTGATTGCGACCAGGTAGTGTATATATCTGACTTTGAACTAAAACGGAGATTGGCATTCTCAATTGATAGTATGGTAATATGCTCGAGCCACATATCACCGTCTGCTCTCCGACTCATCGCCACAAGCATTTAGCAGCGCATGCGCACCATCTTTGAATTGCTGTTTCCTTTATCTCACCGCTATCATAACAGATTTCCTCCAAATGACCTCTACACCTACGTCTACGCCAAATAAATTGTGTGGCCTAGTCGGAACAGACGCTGGCAATGTCTGCTCCTGCCGCAAGAGCCTTTGGGAGCGAGTCGAAGAGCGTATGTGGGAAGTCCCAAAACTACGCGCAGACAATTTTCCAACTTGGAATCGCATCTTTCAAGTGACCATTAGTGACATACCTCATGCTGTCGACATTCTCACCGGTGTCCTTCCACCCAAGGATCCAGGGTATCGACCAGAGCTTGATCAATTCCTCTTTCCACTTGTGAAACGCACCATAGACTACGAAAAACCCGGCAGCGCTTCTGTTGAAGACGTTTTGGCCAGTCTCCCGTTGCCATGCCTCGGTTCAACAGCCTATGCTGCGCTCAGCCGGCATTACTTTACGGATGTCAACCGCAAGTTGTTTGAAGCACACTATGAGCTGCTTAGTCTCTCTTTTCAAGGGAATGTTGCCCATTTGCAGACGAACGCCGATCGACTCTTCTCGCAGATCAAAATGTATGGACTACCCCTTCCCCCTTGCATCAAAGTGACCTACCTCGCACACATCCTCGAAACCATGCCCGAGTATCGCGCGCTAGCCTCGATGATTATTATGACACCCATGCAATTTCCCGACGAGCGTGCATGTTATGAGGCCATGCACAAGTACAAGAGGTTCCAGGAAAGGGGAGTAATTTGTGGAAAGACGTCTGAGGTAAAGTAAGAGGACTGAGATCCATCATTTGGGCCGTTGCCTTAGGGCGCGGTAAAGAAGGTCTTTGTAGATATATGAGAGTGCTATAAGTCTATAATGCTGTGCGGGGGAAATATTATGGTAATATTGATCATGTCTGTGATTTGGGAATTGTGAGAGTCCTTCATGAAAAAGAACACAAAAGTATCTTCAGGCAAAAACCTCAACATATGCAAAAAGAGATTACTTCAAGATGCACGCTAGCAGAGTATGCACGGAAGTAGCCCCCAAGCATGTTAGGTGTCAGATTCTCATGAATTCTCATTTGTGGGTATCATTGTACATAGATATTGCAATAGAAGTATAGTATCGTGAAAAAAATTGCTTTTGAGAGTTTGGAAATACCGTTGAGGAATTGCATCAGATGGAGATTGGGAAAGCTATGGGTTAGGCGTGGGTATAAGGGTGGTGTGGAACGTGAATTAGTCCGTGAGGAAAGTCTTACGCACTTTGAAATAAATTTGAAACGACAGGTCAACAGTCATTGACGTAATGGAAGAAGGGTTTCGAAAGAGCAAAAATTTGAAAAAAGAGGGCAACATGACATCTTCTTCTTCGTTCTTCTAAGCAATATTGGTCCAATTTTCGTAAGAAGAAGAGTCAATGGTGACCTTACTGGAAGAAAGTGACTCAGTACTACGAGCAGGCCGTAGCAGTGGTGCTGTCGGGCTCGTACTGTGATGCACTGGCTGCGCGGGCGGCTCTGTCTCTTCTTTTGGGTGGTTGACGGGTATAGCAGTGCGCTCTGCAGCCGCCGTATTTGCTCCCCCGACGACTCCTATCGGGGCATTCTGACACATTGAAGTAGAGGCATCGGAAATCACACCTTCTCCTTTTGATGTGTCCAGATACTCAGACCGGGACACAGACTGCAAATAAACGTTGCCAGAGTCCAGCCCGCCTGTAACCGCCGACTCAAGAATAGCTTTTCTTTTAAGGGTAGAGACAGTGGCAGCGGTTACAGCAGGTGATGTAGCAATAGTTCTTTCCGTCATTTCGGGTTCAAATGGGTTCTCGACTGGTGCTGAGCCGCCGTTTCCATTGTAAGGATTCACAATTTTCTTGTTCCACGACTTAGTCAGGCGTTCATTGGCGAGATCTGAGAAAGGGGAGCCATAATATTCCTCATCGCTGTTGGTATTCCGTGCAGCCAGCACTGATGTTGAGTCCAAATCATTGCTACGCATGAGCACGACGCTATCATAGTCGCTATTACTGGCCCTGTAGCAGTCATTGCGCTCTGAAGGCGAAATGCATCCTTCTATAGCCATCTCTTCGTGAATCGAGGGGGTGCGATAATCATTTATGTTTAGTGAGACCATTTGCTGCTTAGGCTCCCAAGCGGTGGTGAGGATATGGTGAAGGTGCTCGTTGGTCTTCATCTGCTCGCGTATAGGTTTGGGGAATGGTTTGGCAAAGAGATAGTAGAAAAAAGTATATATGACAACGACCAAGCGCACAAGCATGACGTAGGGGAAGTCATAGATAAGGGGGTAGGCAAGGCAGAAGTCTGAAGGTAGTGCCTGGCGTACCCGCCATAGCGAGAACGAGGTCAGCATGAACACCGTCGCGTATAAGGCCCAGCCAATTATCAACGTGTCTGTATAAAAGGCGAACAAAACCGCCGCGTCGCCACCGCTCCTCACCCTCGAAAAGGAAATAATGATGGTGATGAACAGCGCGTACTCCCGCGCCAAATTGAACAGCTTCCAGCTACACAGTAGGCGCACAAACGTTTTTGCTCTGTATGAATAGGCACCGCGGGAGAACACAATGTGTAAGAACTTGACCAAGTACTGGTGGGAGGCAGGGTCCCAAGAGCGCAGGCGTTGGTTGAAAAAAGAGTGCTCGCCACACTTGCAGCCAAGATTGTACTTCTTCTTGTATTGAACCGGGATCCAGTCATACCAGTGTATGACACATGGCGGTACTGCGGTAGGCACCAAACACTCCTGATACCATCCGATGCGATATGGACCAGGTGTGATGAGCTTGTCGTCGCCGAGACCGCTTAGGGTATGCAAAAGGTAGCCCATTTCGAGGTCTTCGCCGTTAAAGACAGTGCAGTGGCGCTCGAGAATCTGTTCAAGCGCCTCAATGGTCCAAGTGGCAATGGCACCTGAAGCCCACAGCTGGGTGCCGAGCTTGTCTTGGGTGAAACGGGCAATGTTGCCTCCGAGGTATTCAAGGTTCTGCAGGCCAGCACAGCAGGTCTCATTGGCATTACTAGCCGAGAGCGGGTACCCCAGAGCGACAGTGCCCTTTGACACATCCATTAGCTCGTCGCATCGGTAGGATGACCAGTACGGGGGGACAATAACATCGTCGTCGATGATAGTAACGCGGTTGACAGAACAACGGCCGGCACGCAGCTCCTTAGTGAGAAAATGTATAGTTGCGTACTGTGCCAAAGTCTTGTTGCCGACAGGCATGTGGGCGATCTGGATGTCGCTGCTGCGGCTGGTGTGGTCTATGGGGCGGCGCATCGGATACCGAGAATAATAAGTGTCGGAGAGACGCTTGCAAAGTTCGTCAGTAAGACGCACTTCGTCCGGAGTAGAGCCATTGTCAGCAATATAAATTTGGAAGGGGCGGACAAGCTTGAGGATCGCGACAAGAGACTCTTCGAGTATATCAGAACTGTTGTGGGCGACAATAATAAAGGCATGATTGTCGGGGGCAGGTTCGACGACGTCGAGGCCGGGAAGGTCCGCCTTATGAAGGAGAACGAAGAAAATTTGAAGCAGCATGGCGAATAATAAAGTTATGTAGAGGTACCAGAAGACTTGATACTGGGGTTGAAAGCGGGTGATACGTGACCAGTAGTGGGCATCATACCATATTTGCGGAAAGTAGACCGATGGCTTGATAGCTTCACCAGCGGGGTGATTTTTTGAAACTACAGCGAAGGCAATTAGGGGAATAGCAGCCGCAGTAAAGATGGCGAATGAGGTAGTGAGGGGTTTGGGTTGCTGAGAGTATCCAGTGGCAAACCAGCGGATGCGGCAGACGTAGCGTAAGAAGGGGTACATGGCGCCAGCCCACACGGCGTACCCAAAGAGAAACAGAAGAGAGTAACACAGCATGTAGGGATGGATAACTTCCATAACGTGAAGGAGAGACATAGCGATCGTCGACGCCCTCACCTGCAAAGGACCGATGCTCTTGCTGTCTGTATGGCTTATAAGAGAAATAGAGGATGAAGTAAATTAGACTGGATTACCATATAGTAAGAAAGGCGCACTAGAGGCACTGTACTCTACGAACTCTTCTCCAATTATGGCGTGGAGCTGTGAAAGCGAGAATAGAGAGCTCAGACGAGAGTTCAGTAACCCGGTCTGGCCACTCAATGTGGCTGATTTGATGAGCCTGGCCATCAAGAAGGATGATTAGGAGGAGCACAACCTATGTCGCACATTTTACTGCCTGCCCTTGCAGAAACGGGGAGCAACCGGCAGCGGCATCTAGTCAACACAAGAGAAAATAGGGTCTTGCAAGAGAAAGAGAGTCGTTGGGGAGAGACCGGAGGAAAATCACGCACAAACATACATGCAGTTTTGTGGCTTGACGCGGAGCTGCAGCTCAGCGCAGGTCCCAGTCATAAAAGGTCTGGTCCATTTTGAAAATGTCTCACATTACAAAAACAATAAAAAAATGTGACACGCGGGGTGCGACTTCGGAACCGTTGGAGAGATCTTCGGGACCGCTACTAAGGCTCCTTTCGGAACCGTTGGAGAGATCTTCGGGACCGTTGGTAAATCTTCCGCAAATCAGGAAAGGAAGAACGCAAAATCCGTTGAGCTCCTCAATAAGACTCTGCCGACAGCGGAACATGTAGTGGTACCATTGTATACGTGTCGCTGCATGAAAGAGAATCATAGGTAAGATTTTGCAGCTAACATGTGTGATGCTGCCAGTGAAACCAGTGCATTGGGCCTTACCAATCACAGTCCAGAGTCTGGACCTTGACGATGAGCTGCATCAAAAAGATTCATCTCCTTAGACGAACGGTCCACCCTATGGGAACTTCAAAGCCACAGGTGTATAGCGCGATGATGCGTGTACCTGATGTGATGAGGAGCTTAATCTCCTCGATGAATTTATTTAAAGAGTATCAGTCCAAGAGGTTCTAGAGATATCTCCCAAATATTGGAGAATTCGAGGCAAGCATGAGCATATCAAACCCCTTATACGTTGTCACTGGAGGCTTAGGCTTCATCGGTAGTCATACTGTAGTGGAACTGTTTAAGGAAGGTTATTCAGTAGCAATTATTGACAACCTGTCTAATAGTAGACTAGAAATTTTTGACCGTATCAAGACTGTGGCAACAGAAGCCTTTATACGCCGCTACAATAGTACGACGAATATGGGCCAACTGCAGCTGGACATCATTGATGTGCTAAACATTGATGCATTACAAAAGTTTTTCACTGGGCTGCAAAGCAAAGCAACTAGAATTCACGGCGTCATACATTTTGCGGCCAAGAAATCGGTATCCGAGTCGATCGAAATGCCAATTCAGTACTATCGATCAAATGTATGCGGTCTGTTGAATCTCATTGAGGTCATGGAACAGAATAGCATCTATTCCCTAGTCTTCAGCTCCTCAGCAACAGTCTATGGATCTCGCAGTCAGGGCGATGAAACGGGAAGATGTAAGGAGAACTTGGTCCAACATAAAGTGCAGAATCACACTCAATCTACCATGGTTCACGGTTGCAATGGAATTACCAATCCTTATGGTCGGACAAAATGGATGGACGAAGCAATCTTGCATGATGTTTGCGTATCAAATACGAAATGGAGGATATGCGCACTTCGGTACTTCAATCCCGTTGGTGCTCACCCATCTGGTCTTCTGGGCGAATCGCCGAAACAACCTCCAACAAATATCCTTCCTTGCATTATAGAGGCAATGGAAACCAATGTTCACTTGAAAGTGTATGGACAAGATTATGACACACGGGATGGTTCTGCCGTCCGTGATTTTATACACGTAAGTAAGTATGATTAGGGCGATATATGAAATGACGAGCGAGCTACAGGTCGTTGATCTGGCACAAGGACATGTAGCTGCATTGCAAAGCATGGTTTCAAAAACTCCTTCACCACAAGAAAGTTCTGGAAACTGCACATCGTTCAAGAATTTATTTTCTGGAGTGTCTTCTGGTGATGAGCAAGCTGAAGCGGATTGCGCCGAAAGCGAGTCTTCTGTTAGGTCGATGTTCATGCAGGATAGCGGACGTTCGTCTCTTTCCTCATCTCGGAGCTCTTTGAAAAGTCTTCCCGCGCCGGAGAACGAACTTAAAATCTACAATCTTGGCAGTGGAGCAGGTCATAGCGTTCTCGAACTAATAGAGAGCATCGCTATTGCTTCAGGTCAGCAGGTAAATTATGAATTTTGTCCCAGAAGACGTGGAGATGCACAAATATGTGTGGCAGATCCCTCCTTAGCGTGGGAAGAACTAGGATGGAGGACGAAGAAAACACTTGCGGACGTAAGCGCTGACACGTTGCGCTTTCGCCGATTGCTGCGAGGATGGCCATCCTGCTGACACAACAGATTTAGACGACCCTCCTCAAGAAGACAATGTGTTTCCTCTCAGTCGAAGGCCTTCCTTATTCGCAGATGCATTGAGTCTTATGCCGCTCGAGATTCTCAATTATTAATTTGCGACATTCAGTCTCGATTGCGCTTCGTCGAGAGCGCTCGTTCTGTATGTCAACATGAAATTTTCTGTATGTCAACATGAGATGACATTGTAATCTACTTGTTTGAGCTCTCTGCGTGGGTCATTAGAGTTGCTTACCACTTGCAAGATATTAAGCGGTATACAGTTAGAACAAAAGTCCAGATGACCAGATCGGACAATGATGCTGATTGGCTTTTTAGACGATCCTGATTGCAGCAAAAGTGACGACACTTGTAAAGTATGAAGCTCTTCAATGATGTTACTACATCCTTGACTTGTCATAGACAAATGCTATAAGTATGGCGTCCACAATAATGTCAAGAAGCCGAAAGGTATCGACACAATAACAAGTACGAATATGTCATCTCGTTGAGTTGTGTGTATCGCTCCTGGGCACACAGCAGCCATGTATGGGATTTCCTCCAAGATGCCAAAGAGCGATGCTGATGGCGCCCGCACTAATGGCAAAGCGGGCTTTGGCAGTAACAGACGAGTCATCGCACAGCCTGTAGCGCTCGAATTGTGTTGCAGTACACGCTGGCACCATCAGCTCGGCGCTGAAGGGGTCACGCTCTGCCGCAGCTAGCAGGTCGGCTGGAAGTGTCTTGCGGATCTGACTAAATGTCAGATTCTCATACTCCCTGCTGTTAGAGCCGCCAATCTGGCGGTAGCTGTAAGCAGGCAGACCAACAACCAGGCGCTCAGCCGGCACGGACAAATCGTGCAGCAAGTGGTGCGTCCACACGCCAATCCATTCTAGGGGCGCGATCGGCCCTCCGGGCGAATCAAGGTACATGTAATCGTAGCACATAATGGTAATATAGTCGATCGGCAGCTGCACCATGTCGCGGTACTGGAAGCACCAACTCACCTGCGTGGGGTGCTGGTCAGCGGGCCCGCACACCGCTAGCTTAAGCCCATTTTCGTGCAGTGCGCTGCCTAATTTGTGGACTAGGCGCAGATAGCCATCATAATCGAGCGTAGTCCATCTGCCAAACCCTTCGACATCGAAGTCAATACCGGAAAGCTTATGGTGCACACAAAAGCTGACCAAGGTGTCAATCAGCTCCAGCTGGGTGGTTGGATCTTTTGCAAGAAGGGCGCGCAAGCCATCGAGCTGCGCACCAACTGTCACCAGCTGCTCTTCCGAGTATTTCTTGAGAAAAGACACGGTACGCTTCGAAAAACCGTTGATTGTGTCGTCGATGTCCTCGATATCCTCGTCTAAGCGCTGCAGCTTGCCGTCCCCTTTGAGGTTAAAGAACTGTGCGCGCACTACAGCAATGTCCAATGCTTGGAGATCTGCCGCCGACTCGTGCGCCGGTCGGCCCGGGTACATCCACCCATGAATGCGCGGCAGCGGCAGAGAGCCCTCTTTTATGTAAGACTTGTTAGACTTGTTGAGCATTTCATGTTGTGCAAAAGGGCATTCGATGTATGATAAGCTTTTGTAAATAGGTGATAGCGTCAAGTACGATGAAGTGCGATTGATCCCGAATCGATCACATTCGAGACGCGTGCTAGATTATCCAATACGTCTGACGTAATTTCACAGATCTTTGACTTCCCGTTTAATATTACTCAAGGAGGATTGATGGGCCAACGTACCTCACAGTAGTTCGTCACATTTCAACGAGTCATTGGTCGGGCGCTGACCTTGCGCCGCGAGGCCACCGGTCTTACTCAAGGTGCATGTCCACGCGTGGGGAAAACCCCTCTCTCCGTTTCGTAAGGGGCCCTTTGATGTGAATGGAGTAAGTAAATCGATATTTTAGGTGCTCACCTAGTTCGAACATTATTGTCGGGATTCTTCGACAGGGATGTGCTTGGCACTGGTTTGATCTCAAGATGGTGAGATTTCAATCGAATGAACCACCGGAGTCTAACTCAAGATGGAATGCTTCAACTTTCCCTTTCATTCGAGAGTATAAAAAAGTAGGTAAAAATCTATTTTAGAAAAGTCTACAATATCACAGAACCATACAGGAGATGTTTATTTATTTGTCCAAGCCCTTGCCAAGCACACCTGGGTTTTTTATAAAGTTCTCATCATTATTCTTGCCAAGTGCGATGAGAGCATTTGCTAACCCTACTAAGATAGGCTCGAGCTCTGCGCCCAGTACAACGGGATCCAGCAAATTGGCGAAGTTCGTACCTTGAGAGCAGCCCTTCGTAGTTTTACCATCAAAAGCATCGTTGACAAAGGTGAGAGCATCCGCTATGCCGAGTATCTCACCACCAAAATGTCCACCATTAGCAAAGGTGGAGAACTTCACAGATGCACCATTCTTACACCATGTATCTACCAGCTTTGTCGCGTTGCTGTAAGGTATGATTTCATCTTGTTTTGTGTGATACAAAAAGACCGGTGCCGTAGGTGTTTCTTCCTTTTTCAACCCCATATAATTATCGTTTAATACTCGTGCAATGGTTGGCTCATACAGTAGTTGGTCTCCTAGGCTTTGAAATCGGTTTGACTGGATATTTTTTCCGAGAAAGTACAGAATATTACTAACAGCACAATTCTTTTTTGCAAATTCCAGAGTTTTTCGACCTTCTTCTGCAAGAATACGGTTGAGTACTGAATTCAATTGAGAACCGTAGGAACTAGGTGCAGATAGCCCTACAAAGGCTGCAGGTAATAAGCCAGCAGTGATTGTCCCATCATTAAATACTGCTGTACCCGTTAGGTTGGCAGGGGTACCCCCTTGAACCCATCCCTTGATCGTTAGTTCTTTCGCATAAGAGGGTTGCAGAGAAGCAGCCCATCCTGTGGCAATAGCGCCGCCAGAGTACCCGACACCAATTGCAGCAGGGTTATCGGTGGTGAGCCCCAAAGTGTCCTTAAAGTTTTTGACAGCTCGCATATTGTCAAGTACTCCCATTCCTGCTAGTCTACCGGCACCAAAGGCGGAATCTGGTCCCTCATAATCGGGAGAAGCAACAATGTAGCCCGACGCGAGGTAGACTTGAAGCACAAGGAACTCAAGAGACACAATGAGACTATCTTGAGCACTTCCAAGCTGATATGTGTAGCTGGGAGCACACTTGGAAGCTGCGCTATCTTCAGCGGTAGCAAAAGAAACGAACTTGTCTTTTTTGGCATTTATTGGGACAAAAATGGTCGTCACCGTCGCGATTGCCGAGCCGTTGATCGCGGTTGTACGGTAGAGCAGTTGATATGCCTTGACGGGGGCTGGCAACAAGCCAAGGAAAGCTGCATTAATTGTACGATTCTTCAAAATAGCACCAGGCTCTTGTTCAGCAAAGTCGTCCGGTGGTTGGTAGAAAGGGTCGTCGTCAGGTAGAGTGGCACGCTGCTGTAGGTCTACATTGGGAGAAGCGGTGATTGGAACAGAAACGACGGTGCGCAGTAAGGTCGCCGTTGTCAGCAGCAGTAAAGAGAAGAGATGAATAAAAGGGTGCTTCATATGGGGAAAGGAATGGAAAAAGGGGATAGAGGAGTAAGATTGTCATGAGAGATGGAGGAGCCCCACTTATAGCAACCTCTTTCAAATCTCTTACGATGTTCTTTCATACCTGTTTAAATTACGCTAGACGCAAGCGGTCTGCATTAGTGTGAGAGCCGAAATGCTTAGACAAGGCGTGAGCCCTCATCTCCATTCCCCACAACGTACTAAAACTGATGTGTCACTTTAAAGTACGGACAGAACAGATGTTGCATGCGATTGACGCACATTTACAGTCCAGAACAATGTGTACATTGCGCCGTCAAATCCCATACACATAAGATTTTCCATGGTGACTCTTTTTGTAACGAACATGAACTAATAATTTTTTACATACTATGTGGGGACAAACGCACAGATACGCCCACTTATATTAAAATGTATTTACAAACTAGTCAACCCACTACAAAGAATTTGTTGATTCTAGATAGAGAAACTGACCCTAGATCTGCAAGAGTTCAGGCTATTTACGCATGTTTACAGGTTGTACTCCTGCAGTGGGAAATAGCGCGATCGGATTGTACCCACCGTTCCTAGTCACCAGTAGCGTGTCTATTGAACGGCACGTGATGCGATAGTGTCCATAAATCCCCATAACCCTCTAACGTTACAAACGACAATGCTACGTTGCATCGGCGTGAGTCGTTCTATCTGATTCGGCTTTATGTACATGAGCGATACAAAGGTGAATTGAATACAGCCTATGCTATACCGGAGGCTGCTGTCTCTCCTGGACGTCTAGTAAAAGATCAATTGTATCGGGGACCCGATCAACATGCACGTCCGCGTGATTTACAGCCCTCTACAGTATTGAGTATCTTGATGGCTGGTGATGGTTGCTGAACCACGCAAGACGTATGTTTGTATCACTCAGTAAGCATCCTGACGCCTCGAGGAAGTTTCCATCCTCAATTCAAAGAGTGGAAGGTACGGCCGGCAGTACATAAGCTTTGATTCTCGAGTACATTAGAGATCCAGGAGAGAAAAAGAGGAGAAACGAATGTTTTACGTCGACTGTCCCGTGTGTTTAAGTGTGTTTTAAGTCCCATTGGTGTAGAATTTGAGCATCTATGTCAATTATTAAAGCGCAAGAAGCGTGATGGGAGTGCCCGACCTCTCATACACACGATTGTCTCCAAAAGTAAGTTTGGTATCGTCTCGGTGTTCGTCCACACCTCTATTTGAAGTCGCTTCGGCCTTGATGGAAGATGATCGATCTTACTGTGGAGCTGTCTAGTAAGGGTAAGAATATCAGAAGAGAGCTCACTCTCTGAGAGGGTGATCAGCGGAACTCCTTCCAAGCCTTGGGTTATAAGGGCATTCCTAAACTCGAATTGCTTCCAACCAGCTCCAATTGTTTCGTTGGCGGCCTGTAGATCATGTTCATTGTCATCACAGGCGAACGGATCGGATATGTTCTGCAGTCGGCTACTCCACAGTGCCTTCCACCTACGGCAGGACAGTATGTGAGTAAGGGCGACTTGGTGAGCGGGGAGGTCCCTTAGATCGGCCACATCTTTGTATGGCCCCACATTTAGCACTTCGAACCCAGGATATCCGCCTTGACAGGCCAGATCAGGAATGCAATAGCAAATATAGTCTATTCGAGCTTGAAGATCGATGTAAGGGCCATCTAAACCATCTAAAAAACGGTTCAGGGTACTCGCAAACAGCTCTCCGTAGAGTAAAATTTGATACGCGGCAAGATTTGCTTCTGTATACAATGTTTCTGCTTCACTCACCCCGCCATCCCAGAAGTCGGGGGTTGCGTACCACTGATCGCCTGCCATTTTGTCTATCTGATCAGCCAAGACATTGATGACGGAGAAACGCATCGAAGAAAGAGTCCGAATACGCTCAAATGTGAGACCGTAGGCGTGCTGCAGGCAGAACTCCCAGAGACTATCAACACCTCCACGAAATGCTTTGCGGAGGGATGGTAGACGTCTCTGCGGGGATTCTAAGACCCAATCACTTGTTTGTCTAGCGGTCGCCAGGGTGAGGAAGTGCGGGTGAGGCTGGAAAAGCTTTGGGCCAGAAGCGGCTGCTAATTGCAGAATGACGCGCGGTGGTGTATGCGTGAAGGCCGCTCTCATTATTTGGCATGAAGATGCTGCATTTGTAAATGTTTCTATGTCATCAATGAAGTGAGGAAGCTCGGTAAGGATTGTATAGGGAAGGTCAGCTAACAGCATGTTAGACGTGAGCGTGAACATACAATGGATGGCGCGAACGCATATACATCGCCGAACAAGATGACAGGGCATGTGCGCTAGTCCGCGGGCTATGATAAGATAGAGAAGATCTGCTACATTAAGTGACACACATTTACTGGCATATCGCGAAGTATCTACCTTGGTATGGAGCCTTTGTACTCAACACAAAATGAAATATTGATAGACTACCGAAGCAATTGACTCTAACAAAAGACTATGCAAGATTGCATTGCATGACCATAACAAGGAACGCTAGTAGAGGAAGAAAGCAATTTTGTTTACCATGCAGTGTAACGGTGAGTAGCATGTAAGTGCCGCTTTGTCGAAATTGGTAATTATCTGCTATGATGCGACACGCTTCTGTGGTTTCCTTAGCAGGTTTTCCTTCATTGCCATTAATCCATTCAAGCTGGCTCGCCTAAACCCAGGGTCAACCATACTCACCTTGAAGCCGGATAGACAGTAACGTTTCGAATACATAAGCCGCAGCATGTTGGGTCCAGCTTTTGAGTCCGAATATACTTTGAAGTCAAAAGAGTATTACGGTGAGAGCGTAAGTGAGCTGTCAGGGTCATTGACGCCATTTTAGACGACATGAAAGGAGCCCAGAAACAGATGCATTAAAAAGAAAGTGTAGGAATGCTTCGGTAACAGAAGCTGGCCAGACTGTATCCGTCTCCAGAAGCTCCCCGTATTCCTCGTGCAGTAATTCTTCCTGTGCGAGCATGTTACCAGCAGGTTGAAAAGAACGTCAAGTTGGCCATACCTTTCTGTAAATACGTTGACAGCATTGGCTTTCTGTGACTATGTTGACAGCATTGGCTCACCAGATGTACCGAACGCCAATACAGCAGCTAGGCCTTCGTCATTCGCAATTCCCCCCGAGAAAGGTGCTTCGAGCTCTTCGTGCGCTCTGGCCATCAAAGCTAGTCCACCCATGTCCACTTCTCTCGGATGGCCTGCGCATTCAAAGCCACCATTCAAAGCCACCATTCAAAGCCATCTATTGAGAGCGTACCAACTCCCAGATTTGAGCTTTTTTGCGTGGCGAATGGTAGTACACTTGTGGATGACATATGCCCAATCATCTCTGAGATGTCTGGTAACGGGTACGGTTGAGCAGCTTTGCTTAACACAAGAAATGTTACGTCGAAAGGAAAAATGTAGTGAGTGGCTGATATGGATCTGTAGATAATGTTTGCTGTGTGCACTTTGATAACTTACTATTGTCACTTGCCCATTGTCAGCTTCAAGTTATGTTGTCATTGGGCGCCTTTCTTTTACCAAACGTAGACAATAGTGGAAATGCGTTGATCCTCGAACTCTCAAGGAAAGAATTGGTCTGGACCATCATGCCGACATGAAATGGGAGCACTGCATCTGCTTGCATTTCTCTATTTGTGTTCATTATCATGTTCACAACAGCACAGAGTTTTGTTTTCTATGGCATAAATGTACGTATGGCAATTTGAAAACTACTAGCAGTTACGGCGCTTAGGGCACCTTTTCTTTGTGGTCGGATCATGATTTATCATAGATGGCGGCAGAGCTGTCTTTTGATTCCCACTGGTCTTATCATTAGGGCCCCCAGCATTGGTGGCGGGACAGTCACTATGACTGCTTTGACTCGTACAGAACAAGCTGTCGCTTCCAATACGACATCTCTTTTAGTTTGAGTGATCAACAGGACCTAATGTTTGATATAAACACGGTTACCAAGCTGCAAAGCCATCTTGTCGATTAGGAAACCCTGGTTTTCAACAAGAAGAGTATCCTGAGCACCTCCGCTTGTCGTTAGCATACCAATGAGACCACTTGGTAGCGCAGCATAGAAATTGCTGCGTGAAGTGAGAAGTCTTTGAGGTCAGCGCAAGAAGTCAATAGAAACAGTAAGCTCATTATCTTTCGAGTGGTAGCCAATGGGATCCATTGCGGGGTTAATTCGATAGATATTGTATTCCACAATAGAGGAGTACCGATCCAGCACAAAGCTTCAAGGAGGATGACGAGTAAGATGGTCCTCGTATTCATGGCACCAAAGCTTAATGGTACGTGACAATAGGTCCAGTACAATATGAAAGTCGAAGCAGGCCTACGAATTTAAAACACTTGGTTCGAGAGCTTGAAATACAGACCAGATGAAGAGGGCAACTGGTGTCCTTACCCTTCACGTCATTGCCATAGCTATATCACAGTGAAAGGTGCTACATAGAACATGCCGATGTACATCGACTTACTCTTCAATACGTTGGAGTGCCACAAGAAAATAGAGGGAGGCGATTTTACCGTGTGTATCGGATTTCCTTTTGTGTCCCAGATTACTACATTAAATTACTAGAGGCGATAGTAGAAAATCAATAGGAAAGAGCATCTTCGCGGCACTTATAATGGCCACTAGCCTTTCATCCTCACAACTATGAAATGGATGGCCACCCCGTATCGTGATACTGTTTCCTTGGAGTCCGCTTCTAAACTACTCTTCACCACTTTTTTAATTGGAAAGTTGAATATGTCTGTGTGCGGTACGACAGGTATGGTGGTGAAACACGTTTTTCCAGTTTATCTATGATCTTGACCATGATGACCAATTCATTCTGTAGTGACAGAAAATCGAACGAGAGAGAATCTTTATTGGACTCGTAGAAAGTCAAAAGCGGTAGGATTGAATCCTCGTTTTTAATCTACAGAAGCGCCGCACGTTGATGTAAAGCGGCGCGAGTGTCTTGAATTGCATCGTTCAGCATACATGCAACAACGTCCTTGGATGCGTGTGGGTTCCCCGCACTACGTACTGCCCTTATGACTCCTTTGCGCAAGATTTTTGTCAACAAGATATAGTTATTAAGTACCTCAATTTGATAAGGACTAAGTGAGGGTAAAGCTCCTCTTTGCAAATCCATTACATCTGCTTCGACTTCTGCTTTCGCCATACTCATGGCCTGTGTCCAATTTTGAAAGGCAGATGATGGGAAATGCATCTCCGCTGGCGCGATGGCTGAATGAGAACCTTCTTCGGAGAGTCGATCTGGAAAATTTACAGCTACGTCATTTGGGTATATTTTTGCATCCCTTCAAAACTCACGAATACCTTTGCTGTAAGCAGATCCGGTTCGATTCACCAAAGCAGCTTGTATGCTGCAGACACGAAGGCAA
This sequence comes from Meruliopsis variegata, assembly GCA_037044235.1. Taxonomy (NCBI): domain Eukaryota; kingdom Fungi; phylum Basidiomycota; class Agaricomycetes; order Polyporales; family Irpicaceae; genus Meruliopsis; species Meruliopsis variegata. The sequence continues at coordinate 566,863 of JAWLTJ010000007.1, forward strand.
AATCGAAGAATCATATGTCGGAAAAAGGAAGGCTCTCTCCAGTCTATAAATGCCTGCAAAGTGTCAATCAGGATTTCTGCCTCATCGATGCTTTCGAAAACTTTGCTGTACGTGCTTGAACGGTCTCCGCCAACGCTATAGAAAGGAATACAATGCGAATAAAGGTTCATGGTAAGAATGTGTAAGCCTAGCACCCGCCCATAGGCACCATTTGTTACCGCGTCAAGGCTGCTCTCTCTTCCGAATTGGGAAAAGGAAAGATTAGTCAGTTGATGAACGATTAGAGTACTATATTACGTACGGTACGTCCACTATTTCATTCGGCCATGGGCAGAAAGCAGTAAGGCGAGACAGGTCCTCAAGTTGAAACCAGTTACGTCCAATCATGTGGTGAGGATACACGAGCCCTGACAGAGGATAAGTGGTGGCACATCACTGAACCCTACGAGAACGCACCCAGTCGACAAAACCACCATTGCGGAAAAAGAAAAATACGTGCAGTTTCTTCCAAATATGTGCTCGTTCGAGACTGTGACTTTGGCCAATCCTTGACCAGTAACGTCTTGTTGAAATGTAGAGCATGTGGTGATGCTATGTTTTGCTCTCGCATCTGCTGAAATGGTGGGGCAAAGCGTATGCATTGCATGACAAATTGGATGAAACGTTCTTGTGGCACGGAAAAATCCTCTTCGAGAAGGGCAAGTATTGCTGCGCTCTGAACAAGTTGGAGAAGAGACGCTACAGGGAATGCGTCTTGATCACCCAAACCACTTGTTCTGTGGAAAAAATGCGTCTTGGCAATCCCTTTGATCTGCTCTGCAAGAGCTTTTATGCATGTGGCTGAGGTAATTCTGTCCGGTAGAATGGTGTTGAGATCTGCAGGGCTCTGTCGTGCAGAAAGTGCCAAAGCTATCAAAGCACAAACAAGAGCCGGACATACGGTTTTGCGCGTCTGATCATCCTCTAGAAGCAATGTAAGCTTGTTCACATTAACGAGATCAAACCAGTGATGTATGATTAGCACCTTACTGGCTTGCTCAAGGAGCCTAAACAAGACTTTATGACCCTCGATGTCTTTGTGACCGATCATACGCAAAAGTGGTCCATACCACCCCAAGCAGGGATCATCAACCACCCACCTGCGTAGATCAGATACAAAGGATGTTGATACAATATCGGGAAACTGCCCTCCAGGAGAACATCGAGCCGACTTAATGTTGTCTGCTGAAGATGATGACGGCATTGAAATCGATTGCTCTATGTCCTTGGTGTGCGACGGCCGGGTGATGTTGTCGAAATACGTACATGGCTTTCTATCCCTTTCACACTTTCTGCATGGTCTCTGGCGATTGCATTTTGTCTTTAGCCTTCGACAACGGAAACAAACAACTTGCGTAGGGCCTCTTCTTTGCGTGCTGTATTGGACCCAGAAGGCATTGCTGCGAATCATTTGTGTTTCACTCATGGATAACCAACCCAACACGGCGCTCATTCGTTCACACATATGCTTGCGGTAGAGGGCGTTGCACGGGCCACAATGTCAGTTCGTGAGCCAAGCGCATGTCTTCCTCCACACATCCTCCTATCCGAGAACCCGGGAGTAGGGTTGCGATAACACGAGAAGGAAAGATACCAGAATGATTTGATTGTTTTAACACTCGAGCAAGTCATTTCTTCCCATTCACCCACACATTGCTGATTCAGTCAACATCCTGCTGTGCTCAGAGAGTGCGGAGAAATGACTATGAATAGATTCAAAGTTTTTACGGCGAGATAAAAGAAAGGAAAAGCCCAATATGTTGCAGGAACTTGTCCAACACAGTGGTAGGGTAGTCATACACATATTGTAAACAAGAAACAGGCTCAAAAAGGGGCTATCAATGCAGCAGAAAGAAATACAAATGATAGTTGCGAAATCGAAAATGGTGAATGGGGACATTAGCCCTCACTTCCCCGGAGACCCTATTGTACAGATAAATTTTCGGTCCGGTTTGTTTTGCAAAGCATTCAAAACAATGTTCCACGTATTAGTATCATATATCTCGCTGATATGGCCAACAAGTTTGTCTGTACAAGGAGAGAATTCAGAAGGTGTCAAAAGATCACAAAGAAAAGCCCTACCTAAAGGGCACACATCCTGAATTAAGATATTGCTGACACCTGTCTCGTCGATGAAGGAGACACTAGGAGCTGGTGTTACCAATTCGTCTGCCTTGGAGGTAATTACTTGATGTCATGTGTCAGAAGTCGGTCTAGGAAGAGTAATCCAACTTACCCGTATACTCCACTCCTTCCTGCGCAATGGGACCATCATTGAGTTGCTTTACGATAACCGAATTTGCCGTAATATCAGCGCATGCTGCACAGCCGACAGCATCGATGACCTCGGTAAGAGTCTTTTGTCCGGCCAATTTCTGACCCAGAGTGACCAAGCCAGCGAATGTCGTTCCATGTGTGGGCGGCGCAATCGAGATGGATTTGCGGACCAAACCTTGCCCAGTGAATTTAGGCACATACAAAGACTGAAAGCCACCTTCGGAGTGACCAACGAGATCGACTTGCTTGGCGCTTGTCTTGGAGAGCACCTCTTGGATGTACTCGGTAATCTCTGCAGCGCTTTCATTCACGGGCTTCAACCCGCCAACAAACGGGAATCCCTCATAGGCGCCATAGGTGGACGAGAAGGTACAGAAGCCTTTAGATGAGATGAATGCTTGCAATAGATTTATGTCTTCATAAAATGTTGCGCCGAGTCCATGAAGGAAGACGACGGGCGTTTTCTCCTCCGTCTTGCAGTTAAAATCATTTATGTCTCGCTTCTGTCGGGCTTGTATGCACTAAGGCAAGCAAAGCTGTGAGAAAGGCAAACGTTAATAGCATCAAACTTTTGAAATGTCGAGAGAGGCAGGGCTGAGGAGATGGGCAAAGTTTACTGTGCATTGCCTCTTTATAAAGGCTCCGCTTGATTTTCTGGACGATGTAACCCCACATGTCGAAGGTTTGGTTCCGCCATAGTTTCTTGCGGAGCGCTTCAGAAGCCCTTATTTAGTAGCGCATGCGCGGAACGGAGGTTTATGCGTTAGGGCGGAAGTTTTGTGCAGCCTTGACACATACGCTACATCACGTGTTGGATCATCTAGGTGTTTGCCCCGTATCTGATTCACGCCATGCATACATAGTAAGTCGAAGCTAAAATTGAACACGATCTCTATGCACCCGAGGCCTCTGGCTTTTCTGTGTGCTGAATCAAACTAGATCGCATGAAGAAAAAGAAATCTATGTACATGGTTAACGGTTTATAAACCTTTCACTCTATGTGATAGGTCCTTATTGGCGCCGCGCGTAGCGTGTGATGTTGTTGAGTCAAATTATCTGACTCTGAACCAACACGGAGATTGTCATTCTCAATTAATCGTGCTCTAAATGTGTAATTATCGATGCCACATACTCCTCCGGATTTTGTGTTGGATATAACAGCCACTACATGCAGGATAGAGGCGGTGTATAGCATTATTGCACGATTGCAGTACAGACCCTATTTCATTTCCCTTTCTCAACCCCGTTATTGAAATCCTATTCAGAGTCTTGTGATTCGGCACAGCCCTTGAAAGATACTTAAAGGGCACATGTACGAAGTACTCATAGAAATCGAATAAGGATAGTTCCCTTTTCAAACTGCTACTTGCACTATCTTAACGGTGCATTTCACAACATTTTGCGTAAACAAGAGGGTCCTTCTGATAAGAGAAACAATTCTGATTCGAAAACATTAGCAGAACACTAGTATAATAGTGCCTTAGCCGACTATAGGATGGTAGCTTACATGCTCGTTGAGGGTTGAGCAAAAGTGGAACCTGAGCTTGAGGTTACAGCCACTGACACAATGGAGCTCGATGGAGGCGGGAGGATACTATCGGTTAGCGAAGTAGAAGGTGCTGTGATTGTGGACGGAGAGGAAACAGAGGAAGGTACTGAGCAGCCTGGCACGTGGCCTGCTAAGTTTGATGCCCCTGAGCCTAGTCCATTGAGTAAGTTGCAGATAGTGGATTCAACAGTCGTTCCCAGTCCAGAAAGTACTGTGGTAAGATCCATATTGGCTTGCTGGAGGTTTTGAAGAATCTGTTGCAATTGTCCTGCTGTCGGTGGAGTAAGCTGATCATGTCCACTAAAGATGAGACCGAGGATCTTGCCAATAGCCTCGGCCAGATCAGTGATGCCACCCAAGAAGTCAATATTAATGCCACTATCTTCGCCAAAGCCGATAAAATAATGTGTCTCGAGATTGTTCTCATTATATGGTAGTGATGCAACAAAAAATTCATTCGATAAATACGATTCGAAGCGAGAGTTAAGGTTGGTATTCTGGCCAATGAGTCCTATGCTACCTAGGAGACCTCGAGGGGCAATAAAATTAGAGATTTTTGGCGATGTGGCAAACGGCACACTCGGGTTCTTCGTACTGATAGCCGCCGGAATAACGAATTTAGAAGGCAAAGGCCCGTCGAGTTTTCCATACAAGATACCGTCCTCAAATCCATAAAACATACCGCCTGGAATTAACAAAATGCATTAGTAAGACATTCCTGTCAACGATTCACCCTGCATAAATCTTTTCGCTATGCTAATATGCGACACGACGATCACTCACTGGCATATGTCACTTCAAACTCCAAAGGTACCTCATTTTGTGCATCAAAGTATCCATAGAAAGGCATAGGGGATAATCTAACAATGGAAGAAGAATCAGTAAAAACGTTCATGTAAGAAGAAGTGCTCCACGAGGCTAGATTTCCTTTACTTGGCCAAATTAGAGACGTCTTTTTTATCTACAGTTCTGGACAGAACTGTACCATAGACTCCTTGGGTACTCAAAATTACTCACGGTGATAAAAGACCTTCCAGTAAAACATCCAGTGTCAAATAAACTCGAGCTTGTTTAATGAAACGTGTCCCTATCCCTTGCAAACTAGAAAAGACCGAGAGGCCAGCCAAAGCTTCGTTTATGGACTCGTAGGGACTGAGGCTGGGTGTAATATTAGGATCACCACCTCCATCAAATGCAAAGGGAATAATCATTCCATTATGTTCTGTGAGATTGTCGGCAGGCTGTATGTAATCTGGAATGACTTGTCCTTGGTCTGTATTATTATTGATAACCTGCAATTGGAAAATGGTCTTGAGATTGTTGATACCTGGCACTATGTTCAAGTTCTCTAGTAGGCCTCGTCCAACTACTACGTTGTTTCCTGTCTTAGAGCTATTATAACGAACCGGTACGGAAACATCGCTGGTAATAAAGGTGAGGTTACTTGGGTTGGTGACCTGGGCTATGACTTCGAATGCTACATAGTCTGGTGTTGCATATTTTGCGTTTGCGTCCACCACTGATGCTTTTCTCTGTAGTGAGTCGATACCTTGAAGCGTCGTAGATACATTAATGGGAACATTACGAATCATAGGGGCACCAATAGCCAATTGTGCCACTAGGGACGTCGTACCTTGCACCCCAAATGTGGCCGAAGGTGTATCTGCCAAAGCTGCAAAAAGCGCTCGAAAAGCCGATTTATCTAATGCATGCAAAGGGATGTTCTCAAACGACAAGCCCAAAGGCTCACGATCATTGGGTCCAGAAGACGTTGCAGATTGTACTTTGGAATTGGGAAGGGCGATGGACAGAGCTCTGACTCCATTGTAAATAAAAGTTAAGGTAGGTGCTGCTTCCAGGGGAAGTAAGTGGAAGCCAAATGGGTTCGAATATGTGGCCACAGTGCTACTAGAAGAGGCCAAGACGTTGTACGAGTCTGACTTATCCAACACCACAGCCTTAAAGTCCTTGACATCCAACGAATGGACAAATGTGTACATTTGAGGCGATAGTAATGCAGTGGTGGAGAATCGTTTGAACGCCTTGGTGAGCCATGTGACAGGTTTTCCACCACTAGAAGGCGTAATGACTTGATAACCTTTGACAGTCAAGGTGGAGGTGTCACCTGGATCACCGACATAGTTGGTGAAGAGATCCCCAAGTGCTTTCAAACCTGCAGAACTTCCCGTTTGATCTTTTAAGTATCCGTTAATGTGGGCACTGGTTACGGATTTGGCCAATAAAAACAAGCTATTGGTACTGACAATGCCCAGATTCTGATTTTGGTAGAAGACATCAAAGTATGACTCGCCCAACTCCACGCCGAGAGAAGCTTTTGATGAAATGGCTGTATTAGCTTCAATATTGATGCGAGCGCCCGGACCATCGCTCGGTGCATCGAAGTTAGATAAAGATAGTTGTCCCAATCCGTCAAACGCATCGAAAGTAACTACCTTACTCAGATAAACATTGTCGAATATCATGCCCAGAGTCCGAACACGAACCTTATCCGAATGCAATGTCCAGGAGAAACTTTTCTGTGTAAGAAGTGAATAGGTGAAATCGGAAAAGGCGTCTTGATTGAGGATGGTCAATTGACCTTGTGCATCGAGATTGGGAATGCCATTCGGAGGTGAGGCGCACAAAGGTGCAGACAGTTCGATCTTTGCAATATTATTTCCTTGCCAGTCCACCAGTAAAGGTGAAGGAAATTCAATGTAAGCATCCACTGGTATTTTTGCTTGCAAGTTACCCTGCAGACTCAAATGGAAGCCTTCATTTGTCAAAGAAGTAGCGTTAGCGACCGACACGGACAGTGTTGCCTGATCAATGAGGATCTGCAAGAGTGGCGCAGCGACTATTCCCACCAAATTCAATGCCGACTCATCAGTGATGACGGGTACAGGCTTTTGAACAAAGTTGAGTTGAGTCTGGTATTCATCGATTTTAGTGGTGGTTTGAAGTTCTAGAGTGACTTCCAAGGGTTTGAGCAAATCTCGAATTGCGCCCAATGCATCAAACACGCCCTCAGAATGACACGGAGGCACGTCTGGATCATGGACAGAAGTAATCACCGTCGAAGTGTCAGGCATGTCGAGGACCAACTGTAAGAAGGGAGGTAGAGGTCCTAGGCTAACGCTTGCAGCAGCCGCTGCGGCTTGCAGGAACAGAATCAAGGTTTTTGGGTCATCAGTAAGGTTGATAGGGATGGACTGACTCTGTGTAACGGCACGCCCAGGGGCACTGATAATGTTTCTTGAAGCGCTCAAGTCCTGATTAATGTTCCCAATTGTGATTCCCTGATAGATAGCCTGCGCTTGAACTTGTAAGATATGTAGAGAGGCCGTGAAAGGATTATTGATTGTAACTAAGGCTGAAGATAGGCCATGTCTCTCTGCGACGTCGCTAGGTACTTCGAGTTTGGTCGAAGCAATAATGAGTTGATCTAATGCAGGTAGATTGGAATTAAGAACAATACCACCCAGTGCCTGCTTGAGCGAATCAATAGCTGTGGATAACGTATCTCCTGCCACGGTAACAGCAGACGTGACATTTTGAATGTAATTTTCCAGAAGCAGCTGACCTGATTGTAAATTAGCTTGTCCTACGGGCTGGTAGTAGATAGCGGTCGAAACCTTATTGTCACCGGGAATAAGTTTCAAGCCTGGCACACTTGCTCGTCCCACTAAATGATCTTGGAACAAAGCACTAAATGAAACATCGCTTGCAGAGAGAGATATCTCGGATGGATTGTACAGGGATGTGGTGGTAGTGATGTACAGGTAAGTAGGATACCCACGCACAACATCCAATTTTCCAATAATTGCCGGCTTGGCATTAAGATTTTGAAGACCAGAAAGACGAGAGTCCACATTGAAGGGGATGTTCGAGATAGTGACACGACCAGCACCTGTGTCTGTTTGAGCGGTGGCCGAGCCATGTAGTGAAAGCATAACCTCGTCTTTTGCCGTAGTATCGGCAACGAATTGAGAAAATCCAGCACGAGCCTGATTTGAAACAACTAGAGGAATTTGGGAAAAGGTCAAAGTGGCAATGCGTCTCTCGACGTCAGTCTGCGCATTGCTCCTAGGAATTTGGAGAAGTCCTACATCTTTTGATTCATAGTTCACAGTAAAAGGGCCTTCAATATTGGCAATTGATACGGGAAGGGAGAATGGCAGATAAAAACTGGCTGTTGTATTGCTTGACCCGCTGATTGGCGACCATGCCGAAGGTACAGTAAAATCCAAGGATAATTGATTCAATGAAATGGTCTTAATTACTTGGAACGCCATTGAGGGAAGGGATACCGAGACCTGGAGTGCTTTTATGCCTTCTTGCAGCCATTGTGCGGTTCCACTGGCTGCCTGTGCTGACGTGGCCAAGACCATCACAGGTGTAGTCTGACCATGTACAAATCGTGTAAATAACTCAGATAGAGCTGTCAGTCCTTGATCACTCGTTTGAGGAACGAGTCGCCCTTTTAGGGGAACTTGCGTCACAGCTAAGGCACCCAACGTCAGGGGGGCAGACAAACTGGCTTCCCCTAAGGTCAAATTGTTTTGTGCAATATCGACGTCCAAAGCGGCGAGCGCAATACCTATTTGGGATGGATTGTTGATTGTGCTAATAGCATCTAAGGTTATACCACCCGCTGCATCATTCGAGGGAAGATCAAAAGAGTTGATGATGACTTGGCTTTTTAGGCCGTTTAACCCAGTCAATTGTACGGACTTGGTCAATGTCACATTGGGAATGGATATACCCAGTGCATCGACGAGTACATTGGAACCATGAATAGTCCACTCAAACGTTGAACTGGTGATTGTATTTCGCAAAAATTTCGTGAAATAGCTCGGGTCAGGTATAGTGCCCTGGATCTCCACATCTAAGAGGGCGCCCACATCTCCTTGAATGGAGATATTAGGAAAGGCAGCTTGTGTCAAAAGCTGTCCTTCCCAGTAGATAGAAAGACCATCGAGAACCGAAATGACGCCATCAAAAGGACCACTGTTAGTCAGGGCTCCTTGGATAGAAGCTTTGAACGTGTCATCTTGAGCTTCCGTAATGGTGATGCGATCGATGTTCAATACTGCTCCATCGACTATCTTCTGTACAATGGGTAACGACATGATGGGCAAAAGCTTAAGTAGAGTCGCATCCGTACCCAGTGGTACACTGAGCTGGGAAGTGGTGAGCGTCGTTCCATATTGGCCGATTACAACATCAGCTATTAACGTCAAGTCGACCTTTGCATTGGCAAATGCTTTATCCACGTAATCGACAATGTTGAACCCTGTGAATAAATTTGACCGTTTTTGAAGAGGTGAAATGGCAAGAGCAGGGTAAGTGATGTCCTTCTCAGTAGCATTATTGATGTAATCCCCACTTTCATTTACATAATTGTTGCTGTCACCGGGTGTCACCCCCTCTTCGTCAAGATAGCCAGTATCCATGCCCATGTGAGAGCGTGTGTTAGCGTCAACGTACTTCAACGTCTCGGGAATATTTGCTTCGTCGCTTCCAACCAAAATCAAATGATTCATAGGCTCGTTATCATCTTCCTTTAATCCTATGCAGCTGACACTTGTCGCTGAGGTATCTTTGTTGAGAATCTTATAGTTTTTTCGACCTTCTACAACCTGCACAGACCGTTTTCTTGTTACCAAAGTTTTAGCTTGCGTTAATGTGTATCCTGCCAATTGTGAAATGGCGTCTATATATGTGGGATCAAGTCCCTCGTCAATAGCCAAGGCACGGATAATGCCGAAAAGATCGGGAGGGTTCAGATTCAGATAGAGAGGAACAATGGGCGATTCAGTGGTAGCGTGACCTTGAGCTGTGAATTGGAGCTTGGTATTGGTGTTGGCAAGATAAATGCCATGTGAGGAGGCATTGGCTTCGATGCGAGTTATTATCAAGGCTGAAGTGAATGGATTCTTGGTGCTGACAACGGAGTTGGCAACATTATCAGTGACACCTGTCGTGTCTAAGACGGTAAGGTTGGCAGACGAGACAATATTGTCTAATAGACCAGGCAAGGTGGAATTGAGTTGCAAGTTGGCCAGAGCTACGCTTAATGGGGGTAAAGTGCTGGATTCTCTCGTCCCGATAATGTCCACGACTGTGTCTAGACCGGAGATGAAGCGGTTTAAAGTTTCAAGGCCAATAGCGGCACGGTTGGGATCAAAGTCAGCGGATGCATTCAAGTCATTGCGACCAATTACCAAGTTGGCATCGGGGATCAAGGCGGAGCCCAGTTTCACCTGATTCATTATGTCCAAAGTCAAATCACCCAAACTAACATTAATGTTGGAGGGGTTCACAGCTGTCAATTGGATAGCTAGCTGTACCGCCTCTGGTGTGCCACCCACTACATCGACCGAGTTCACAATGGTGTCGTACTTTTTCAGACCGCTCAGACCCTTGATACCAGTGTCTACTTGGAACCTGATATCCGTCAATACAATCTCGCCTAACGCTGTGCTGCTGACAGCGCTGGCTTGGCCCTCGATGTTGAATTGTATGTCATCCGAATAGGTAGCATCCTCGAGGAAACGAACTAGCTGTATTTTGGCCTCATCTGTGGTGTTGGGCAAAACAAGAACCGATGTTCCCAAACTCAAGTCGATGTTTCCATACACGTTCGCAGGAGAATGAACAAGAAGCTGCGTAGAGGAATTCGACCATGGTCCATCCACAACACCGACCAAGCCACCATCTAGGTAAAGAAGAAGCGTTGTCTTGAGCTGTGTGATATTTATTGAGATTCCAAATGGTAAAGAAAAGGCTCCTTGTAGTGCATTAGAAGACAACTTGGGATTGTATGGCTGGTCGCCATCGAATGCCAAGTTGAGGGATCCAATAGTGATGCCCTTGATCGGATCTAATTTTATCGGCGAAGAGAAAGGAATAACAGCATTGAGGCTTTGTAATCCAGTCGACAGCCAGGTTACAGTCTGTCCATTGGCTAAATGTGTACTAACTCCTTTGGCAGTGACATTCGTCACATCACCGTTGATATAACGAGAAAAGAGTGTGCTCAGTTGATTGAGCGCTGTGACATTGTCATTGTAAGGCACTATTCTCCCTTGGAGGAGTAGTATATTTTTGCCACTAGAAAGGAAGGGAGAGATTGTCAGACATTCATGACGTCAAGAATGTTTTCCGATGCAACGATTCATATCTCGTTTTCATCACCGCATTCTACTCACGCTTGCAAATTCAGCTTATTCACTGACACGGGCCCCAAATACAAGTCTTCATAGTAGAGCGCAAGGTTGAGAGTACCTACACCAATGCCAAACGGTGAAGGATTCACGAGCGATGTCAACGCTTGCACTGAAAAACCACCGGCTGGATCGTCGCCTGGAATCTGAAAATCAACGATACTGATATTTTGAAGATTATTTAAGCCCTTGATTACAACATCTTTGGTAAAGGGAATAGGCTTGTACACGGGAAAAAAGCTAAACACCTCAGCATGTACTTCAGGGCAAACCAGTCGCCAAGTAAATTCTTCACTGGTGACTAGAAATTGTGCAAAGGTAGCAAACGCATCTTGATCCACAACGTCTAACTGCGTTGCTTGTAACACAGTGCCGTGTCCTGCGGCTACGCCAATGTGGCCGAAGTTTGTCCTTCCTAGATGTACTTCACGCATGTTCGGAGGTGGCGTATACCAAAAGATATCGATTGGTTTTCTAAAAGTCAAACGAGCTGGAAAAATTCCAGTCTTTTTCACTTGAGCTTCTATGACGATGGGGAAGGATGAGTTGCCAGGATCGCTGATGTTAGCCGACTGAACATGAAGTTGGGCCACATGCGTGGTATGAATAGCCAAAGAATGTACAACAGGCACTAAGAGGATGGCCGCTCCGATGAACACAGCAGGGATGACCAAAAAAAGACAACAACAGGCCAGTCGTCTTGTGAAATACTTCTTCTCATATGGAGTGCCTCGTGCAGACAAGTAGCCCATAGGTGGTGGACCGCCGCGGAAGCTGTGAAATTCGAGCTTTTGGGAGCTATTTTCGCTTTGCTTTGAATAACTTCTTCGGTTGAGAAGACGTTCTCTCGACGTCGATGATGAAATTGGAGTCGCATCACCCATTTTAGCACTTCAGCAAGCCTGCTGTAAAGAGTGGAACAGAAAAGAAGTCAGAAGACAAGTACTGCCCTGTAGGGTGTGGATTTATAAATGCATGTGAAATCTGCTTGAGAAAGCTTTGACGATCATGCGCAAGGTTTTGTGGGGTTTGTACATTCTAGCTGGATGCGGATTCCATGAGCGTCCATGTTTGTCCTGTGTGTATGCATCTTATGGTCTTGAATCTATCATCGCCGCCCAACATGTGCAAATCACGAAATCATGGCCACCAATCTCACAGTACGAAAGCCTGGCCGGATGTTTCTCCCGTGTCGCGCCACCGCGCTTCCAAATGCGTGTCAGTGTTGATCGACAGTAGTATATTATTCGGTTCCCCTTCGACAACAGCGCGTTTGGTGCGCATGCCCTGAACCGGAGGTTTTGCGTACATGACAACAGGACTCAGATGCTTTTTTCCGGACTAGAAGCAATGGCACCGTCCCAGGTATTGTATTTAATTATGCTCTGACATGACGAACAGAAAGAAAATATCCATCACACTAAAAAGCGGACGATGAAAGCAGCTAACAAAGACTAACAAATGCCAGAGGCTCAGTGAAGCTCACGGTGGTGTGACAAGGAGCTTTGAAGGTCGCCTTGTACTCGAATCATTGCTTTTATCAAGGCATCCTCGCGAGGATCAGGGTGTCCAGCAAGTCTGGCCGTATTATCGCATCCGTAGATAAGAAGTGTAATCATCTCCATATGTTGCTCCACAACATAGATTTGATGAGAAGACAACTCTGTTTGATCTTTGGAAACGCTGCTCCGTCCGTTGTCCTCCTGCAACTCCTTGCAGACACTTTCAAGATAGTCTACATAAATGCGAAAGATGGATGAAGACCAACATAACGTTGCATCATACTCTATTTTTTCTCCTGAGGACCTTGGCGATACTTTTCTTGCTACAGTGGAATTTGTATAACCCTCCATCGTCGTCTTCGCCTTGACCCTGACTAATTGTCGTAGCCCAGCACTGTGTGCCATTCCGCACCGTCGAATGATGGCGCACTGAGCATTACAGAGATTCATACAGAAACGCGATATCATATGTGTTGCCAAAGAGGAGTTCACCATATCTGGGTGTTTTGAAATCACGGCCACAATAGATTCGCCATCATCGATGGTTTGGAGGATCTGATCAACTTGCTTGTCACGGTGTATGTAGTCGATAGTATTAGGTAAAGCGTGAGCTTGCAGTATGCAGCGGAAGCTGTGCAGGCCCATGATCCGCCCAAAAGGACCCTTTGCATGTTCATTGAGGTTATTGTTGCTGAAAAGTAGGGATTTAGTTTTAACATAAATATCAAGGACACAAATTACCTCACTGTGGCTAATTCATCTTGCCATGGAGCAAATGCTGTTACATTCTCTACGTCATACGGTGTAAACCACTGCGTGCTAATTTCGGATTGTGGTTTATTCAGCACTGGGTGAACTAGAGTGTTAGAGCTACACAGGTTAGCATACAGCATTATACTCACTCTGGCTCGATAGCCACCAAAGGGGAAGCAATTGAATCCGTGTAAGCTCTTCCACGTCGATTGAGCTTCGTTTGACATCAGGCTTTTCCCACCCGCCAGATGGTGTTTCTTGGAATCTAATAGTGTTAGAAACCAAATCGTTCTGAGAAGCCACCGCAATGTGTGACGACGTGAGCAGAAATGACATGACAAACTGGATGTAAAAGCTTTGTTGCAAATCAAAATCATTCTCCAGCACGGCTAGAATGGCAGCTGCTTGAAGAAGTTGCAAGTATGATCCTTGTTGAAGCGCGCCTTGTGTATGAAGGGAGGACATGCCGGTAGCAAAATATGCCTTTGCATAAGCTTGTGCTTGTAGACTAATATCAATTTGCATGTTGTCATCTGAAAGCATCTTCTGGGGAATAATACTCCGTCGAGGATACCTGTTGTCCAATTTTCCTTTAGGCTTTCTGGCTGCCAGCGCTATGAGGGCAAAGACCAGACTTGGATGAATGTTACTCCTCGTTTCTCTCCGCATCAGGGCGTCCTTAATTCGTGGTATGTGTACCAATTCAAACCAATGAAATGGTTGGATGGTCAAAGATGAAGAATCCAGCAGCTTATGGAGCATAGACTGTGCTTTGGATCGTTTTCGGCACAGTAGGTCGAGCAAATGATCGTACCACTCTACCTGACTTAGATTACTGGTAGAGCGACAACCATACAGAGCGACGTGGTGAGATTTCTCAGCATTACCGTCCACTACAGCTTGCTGCGCGGCCGAATGGCTGGTGTAGGAGCATTCTTTATTGCTGTGAGCGCATCGAAGACAGGGCAAATTGCGGTCACACGCTTCCTTGAGTCGACGACACCGATCGCACACAGTTTGCTGAGGACCACGTCGCTTCTTCCTTTTATTTTGGCTTAAGTTACCTTCTGCTGAGAACTTTCGCTTTCTCATACCGCTTTGTAAATCAAAAGGATGCTACAAGCAAGCGCTTGCAACCCGTGCAAGGAGGTGATAGCTGGTGGGGATGCGCACTATTGAGAGGTTAGATGCGCGTCAGATGCGAGTTCTGTTTGGATATTCGGCACAGACCAAATGTCGGGCGCGTAATGAGGCAGGACCAAGCGGCTTTCCGGTTGACTTGGAACATGCAATAAGGCACAAAGCTGTTCAGTTGAACTGCTACTTCGGTGATAAATAGGTACGAGTAATCGCCCAAATGCAGTGGGCTGCCTGTAAGCTTTAGATCTATTCAATATTACTTCTTCCAACCATCAGAGACCGATTTCCAAACCACATGTTATTGAGTCGATGTAGCTAACACTCCGAAACTATCTATCTCTCTTCTGACTTCTGGTGGTTCTCACCGCTGACTACATAACATCTCACCCCTAACTACATAACATCATTGATAATGACAGTCTCCATGAAGGTCCAAAGCCAGGTACACCGAGTGGGCACAATCGCATACCTTCCACAATACCACCACATGTAATTGAACACGATTCCTGTGCACCTGAGGTCACTACTTCCTTTGTGCTAAGTAAGACAAGATCGTATCAAAGAAATAGAAATCTATGTACATGGTTGAGTGCTTGTAAACCTTTCTCTTTATGTGATAGGTTCTTATTGACGCACCGCATGGCGTGTGGCGCTGCTGCAGTGTGTGGCGTTGAGTCAAACTATCTGACTCTGAACCAACACGGAGATTGTCATCCTCAATTGTTTATGCTGTCATCAGCCTCATCCCGTGAACTCCGACTGAGTTCTTAAATTTCCGTATATCTTGGCTTACGCGAAGTTCTCAGTCTACTTAAATATTCATCGCTCAAGCGTTCCGAAAATGTTCGGGAGACATTCGGGAAATGTTCGGCAAGTTAGACATACTTCAGAAAGTATAGAAGCACCCGTTTCACGCGTATTTTGTCTTCAAAAAGCCACTTCAGATTCGCAGATTCACAGGTGGGAAGATTTAACAAGACAGAATGTAGTAGCAGACACTGTAAATCACATGAAAGTAGAAAGTATCTTTGTATGACGTACATTTGACATCTTTCTTCCGGTTTGGGCTAAAGAGATGGGTATCTACTCAATTTTCGTTTGCATGTATATATTTCGATTTACGGCGGCATTTGAGTGCAACAGAGTCTGGGCAAGAATTTGCGCGCTAAGGCTTCGGCACTAGCCTCCTGCTGTAGGAGATCTTTCTAGTTTCTGCATGCTGCAGGGTTTCATTTTGAGGGATAGAGAAGTACAAAATGCATTCAGGCTGAAATTGTGGGTCTACGAGCGTCACTTTGGGGGTTGAAGGCCATCGGTAAAGTACGCTAACATGTGTGAATGTAATAGATCAGCTAATTATGAGTCTGAGCGGCCCAAGCTTAATGTATTGTGTGGCTGCGTAAGATAGCATGAAAGAGACAGTTAGATAGTCTAGATAGACTGCTGTAAATAGAGATCTAGCACACTACAGATCCCAAGCGTGGTTTGCGTGGGGAGTTTTATTAAATGCTTTTGAAAAGTCTTAGCCGATAGGAGAACTATAACACAGGGTGGACCGACCTCTTTATTTGCAACATAAAGTGCCAAAATTCACTCTTTACACCCCAAGGATACTGAGCTCAAGTCATTTACTACAGCGTTCCCTCGTGGTCGCCACCATAGTATTTAGGCAAGATATTCCCATATCATCATTCAGATGATTGAAGTCCACAACGACTCGATAATGGGATCCGTACGACTTTCAAATTCCCTAAAAAGTTGCGATAGACTGTCGGCACCGAGAATTATGCAGCCGGGTGGCACATCAAACAATGTAAATGTTTCCTCCTCTACGGACCCTTCGCCTAACTTCAATCTTTACAATGGAGCCAATTCATTTCTAACAGCATTATTGCGTTCGGCACAGAGCTCAGGCGACTGTTCGTATACGCACAACTGTATGGAAGGTGCGGACAAGTACAACGCAATTAAAACAACAAACCCTTTGAAAAGAAAACGGATTTCCAGTACCAATGAAGCAGCACAGGTATCAAACATGAATTGCAGTGAGGGACAAGATGTTAATACATCTGCCAAGATTTGCGTATCTTCACGACGCCTGGACAAAGATATTGTCACCTCACAATCTCACCAGAGGACCATTCCATACAGGCCGACACAGCCCTTAACGGTATTTCCTGGACACTGCCCATTAAGCGATTTTGAGTACTCGCGATTAAGTACTCAACATCAGCACAGCATTAGTTCTCCACTTGTTCTAAGGAACAAGATTGCCAATAGCTTGCGGATCTCTTGCCAGAATATGAACACTATGGGCTCTTCACCCAACGTGCATTCAAATATTACGACCGTCACTTTTACACATCCAAATGTGACACAGAAGAGTTACAGAAACGAAAAACGCTTTTTGTGTCCCCCACCGTGCTTAAAAGTGGAAAATTCGGGAATTTCATTGAGGAGATCAACAGTAGAGGTTTTCCGCGGTGATAGTTCTAGGGACTCAACAAGTAGAAGCTCAGCCCCTGGTAGGAAGAAAACCCATGATATCCCATCACAAGGGCTCATTCTTCGTCCTTGCGGAAAAGGCTACTTTAAGAGGCTTTATATGGATGCACATGTTCATAAGAAGAGCAAATCACTTTTCTTACAAGTCAGTCTCCTTCAAGGCGAACCTCTCGACATTAATAGATCTCGCTCGGGAGCAACTTGTCAAGATAGAATGCCCATCCTTAGAAATACACAATTCCTGCCTAAAATCTTTACTTTCGATGCGCTTCCTATAACAGTTGTATCGAAGCCATCGAGGACATCGGTACGCGCTCAAGGCTCCAACACAACAGTGCAAAATGGATCTACAATTTGCTTGTATAACCGTATGAACTCTCAAACAACAAGAACAAAATATTTGGATGTTCATACACAGGAAGGAGGAGACCACAACTCGGAAAATTACCTGAAAAAAAGACTGGTTACACACCCAAAAACGTCGGGAAACTTCACTCTGGAACTTCTGGCATGGCCTGTCAATGACGCCTCTACGGATGAGACAGCCGATGTAGCCTCCAAACCAGAAGATTGGAAGATTACATATGGGAGTATTATCTGCCTCCGTGAAGCTACTACGCAGTTCTGCTCAGATCCTATGATGATTTGCGAAACTGTAAAAGGAAATGTGAAGATGCCTCAAATATTCAGTGGCCAAAAACTCGGTAACTTTACTTTCAAGATCAAACATCGCAACCCTGATATTGCTAGAGATATTCTGTTGAGATACTCCCATTCTAGTTCCAACATGAAGGCAAAAGCAATGGAAAGAACTCCTAAAGGACAGCTAGGTAATGCCTCATGCATTCGAACTAGCTCACGAAGCACAGATATATATAGTTCTCAAGCACTTACGGCAGAACGAAATGGACTCGATCACATCGAATATGTGTCCCCATTACAGAAAGTGGCTCTCTTGCTAGTTAACGTAACCCAATCTTGCCACTCACCAAATGAAGTGACCTGTGACTTATCTATGCCGCGATTTTATCTTTGCTCTGGTGCCAGCCGCCATCCACATGGACATTTTCCAAACGCTGACTTGGAGAACTCTAAGACACAACAAGTTCAGCAAACCGGAGTTAATGTGTCGATTGATGTGGAGAAGAAGAAAGCTGCCTATCTAGGGTTTTCGCATCAGGAGGGTAAACACTTTAATTCTGTAGGATTTTGTTCCACATCCTTAAAGACACCAGGAAACAGCGAAGGGATCATCGATTCATTAGGTGATCAATTTTGTTGGACACTTGTCACAACTTGTACGTGTTTGAAAAAGTCTTTACTAGATGCTGATTCATCTTCAGCTCAAACAGCATGGTCGTTCGTGGAGGCCGACCTCAACTTTCTTCGTCTAGATCCACGAATACCAAGATTGTCCCTCCCAGTCATCTCGCTCCCTAACTTAGTCTCCAAGCCTCAATATGACCCACGAACCCATTCACTTGAAATGAATGTGAAGAATTTTTTTTATGAAGACGTAGGTTCACTATGTTCCAGTATGTCGTGTTCTTCGTCTTCCTCTTACTGGGATAACCGACCTTCTCACGAAGTGTGGCTTGCTCATGATTTCCCACTGCCCACTCGTACGATTTCCATGGATACTTTCAATGCTCATATATCCTGCAAGCTTCCTAGTATCTCGAAAATGGTTTCAGCTCATCGAAACATCATGCATCAAAACCACTTTACGTCTACTGTAGCATTTATTCATCTCCCCCTTTTTTTTGTGACCGTTAATCAAGGGATCTCCTTTCTTACTGGTTACATCCTTTTTGCTAAACCCTCACAAGTTAACTCTATTCCTGACAGTTCTGAGAACTCTCAATCTTGGTCTTTCAAGATTATAAAGCACGATCACGCTTGAGTACAAATTCCACAACCTATAGGATAGTTTCATGTAATGACAAGCAAGAGCCATCGCCTTATCAACTCATAACCTTAATACAATTATGCTATGTGTATGCCTGAGATCGTATGCAACAGACGCCGCATATGACGTAATCAATGTAAGAGCTAAGGCGCGCGTTCCTCGTGCGCGTGGGAAAGAGGATTTTACTCGGTTCGAAGCGCGCCGAAAATTTACCCTAGCTCGCGCTTTTCACGCTATTTTCTGCAAACCCTTAATTCTCGTACGGCCGTGGCGATCAATGTTTACTTACAGTCTAAACATACTCATCAACTATACAAAGTGCGACTGAACATTCTACCTTCCTATCTTGAACATCACCATGCATACTGACGCTCCTGAACAACATTCAGCTTTAGTTCTGGAAAATCGAGACGCTGGCTTTGTCTTAAAGAAGCTCCCCACGCCGCAACCTGATCCTGGTAGCGCCATCGTTCGCATTGATGCGGCTGGGATCTTACCTTACCATCTTAATGTCATCCGCCACTATCCCATACCCATTCCCTTGGTGGGTGGTTTTAGTGCTATTGGGCATATTGTAGCAACTGGATCAGACGCCGTTACCTTGAAGCCTGGTCATCTTGTGTATATTGACTGTGTCATTCACGCCCGCGACAACCCGGACGTGTTCTTTCTGTCTGCTATCATTGAAGGATTCACCGATGAGAGCAAACATCTGATGCGACATGCATGGCGCGATGGTTCTTTTGCGGAGTACATGAAGGTACCTCTCGAGAATTGTATTCAGATGAACGAGACTCGATTGTGCAAAGAGTTGGCATATTCCATTCCAGAACTCATGTACATGGCTTACCTACTTGTTCCTTATGGTGGATTAAAGGACATTGAAATTCTTCCTGGTGAATCGCTTGTTGTATGCCCAGCGACAGGGAGCTATGGTGGCGCAGCTGTTCAAGTAGCTCTTGCTATGGGTGCAAGAGTGATAGCAGTTGGTCGCAGCGAAGAGAAACTTGAAAAGTTAAAAGAACATGTGGTAAAAGCGTCACATGGTGCTGATCTCGAGACATTTATCGTGAAAGGAGACGAAGATGAAGATCTTGTGGGTCTCCGCGCTTTTGGCACCATTGATGCCGTGTTGGATTTGACACCCCCCTCTGCCGCTTCGTCGCCGCACACCAAAAGTGCGATCAGGGCTCTCCGACGTGGCGGGAGAGTTTCCCTGATGGGTTCCACGCAAAATATTGGAGCCAGTGAAATCTTAACAAACAATATTGCCCTAAAAGGTAAGGATTTCCGTCACATCCACCGACGCTATTGCTGACCGGACCATCCCTAGGAAAAATGATGTATGAGAGGGCGGACATATTGCAATTTGTGAAAATGTTAGAGAGAGGTCTTTTCCCTCGTGGCGAACACTTTGTCGATGTCAAGGAATTTGCTTTGAAAGACTGGGAAGAAGGTTTAAACTTTGCAGAAGATCATGCAGGCATCGGGAAATGTACAGTCTTCACACCTAGATCATGATAGCTTTTGTAAAGCCGAATAAATTTTTTTCTCCTGAGTTTCTTTACTTTTATACTCATCACCGGAAAAAGGTCACCAAGCAAAAAGAGACATTGTGCTAGTGAGTTTGCCACACAAGTTTGCGCCTTGGTCATGTGGGAATCCCGAGGTACATGTATCTTTTTGCCTTTGCATCTCGTGGCATCCCTCCGATGCTCTTAGGCTCTTTCAAGTTTCTCTTTGTGCTGGCTTCTACTGTGGCGTCATACTCCTCTACCTGATGAGAACTAACTCCTACTTTCCACGTCAAACGGCGCCTTCATAACCTTCTACCCAAATTTTTCATTTTCCTGGATGAATGGGCCAATATTTGCGCAAATGAATTAAATCACAAATCTTTACAATTACATATTTGCCTTAGCTTGGGATAAAGGTTCTCCCTCTTCAAAAGATAATCTCATTAAACAAGCCAGATAGTACAGTATACAGTATTTGGCGGGCTTTCCTGTTCGCGCGCTCCAAGATGCGATTATTAGTAGAATAAAAATATTATTACAATTCAGAAACCATAAGATTGTACTGAATACATAGAAGCAGCATAAGGATAAACGTAAAGATTTTCAAGATCAAAACTTAGAAAGAGAATTCCTACTAGGTAGAATCAAAAACTTCCCTATTGTCCGTCATTGTAGCCTGGCTGCTCGTGTCTTCCGGATGCATAATAATCTGCCGCATGCATCCTCTCCTACGTACCAATCATCTTTCTGCACTAATCTAAGCCCAACCTCGCGTTAGGCACTGCGTCGTACTTTCCATGCAGCACATTTGTTAGCGTAATCTCATTTGTGCGTCTCGATGAATCCGCGGACTTGTTGTTTGGAGTGAAAGAACGCGATGGCAAAGCCATTCCCCATAAACTTTCGGACACGCACTCTCCGAAGAGGACAATTACTAGTCCTAAACGAATTATACGTGCCTAAGGCGATGATATACTACCTATTGGAATTTCTTCTCTGGGTTTGACAAAAGTTTGTTAAGGCTATATAGGGTCTTATTTGATCCCCTTTATCCCTGTGTGGAGCACGGTTGTAACAACGTCATCCAAATGAAATCGATACTGTTTTCAGTAACCCGCATTCAGCAGACGTTACATCCGACATTCACGTTCTTGAATCTCCGCCCAACGAAAAATATGCGCGCGTCAAATGACTGACGATATTCCGGGTGTAATGTCCACGGAGTCATAGAAAGAACACCTAAACGCATGCAATATTATATTCGGCATCGTGCGTTCCGGATCTTTGACGTGCCTTGTTTACACAAAATACAGCAATATATATATATGTGAGGGAGGGTTTGGGGCTCCTCCTAACCTTCTACAAATAGGATAGAGTCTAAAAGGGAGAAACTGTCGTACAAAGAATGGTTTCCGCAACACCCCTCGACCGGAAGTCCAACCCTTTGAGGCCTGACGATGAACAGTATTTGTCCGAAGGGGATCAGCGCACAATGGAGATTCAAAAGTCCGAGCAGATGTTTAGTGACCTCGAGAAAGAGCTGGTGGATGAGAGCAAGTAGGTATTTATATGTTGTGGAATAAATAACTTACGTTTTTGCAGGAGTATGGATAAAAGTAGACAATCTGATTTAGAGAAAAACTTATCCGAAGACAATATCTTCAACCTTCGAGACTGGCTAGCAGGAATGAATGAGTCGATTTACCAGAAGAAAAAGAGTCTTGGTGTGAGCTGGAAAGATCTCGAAGTAGTGGGCACGGCTTCAATGGATCTAAACGTGCCCACTATCCCATCCATGGCCATTTATGAAATAATTGGACCCATCTTTTCTTTTCTAAAAATGCTTCATATCAATCCAGTAAAAGCAAAAAAGCGCAAACTCTTAACGGGATTTACAGGATCCGCCCAACCTGGTGAGATGATCCTTGTACTCGGACGTCCTGGTGCTGGGTGTAGTACGTTCTTGAAAGCCATTGCAAACCAACATGAAGGATTCTTGGGTGTGAATGGCGACATCCACTATGCAGGCATCGACGCAAAAACAATGAAGAAGCAATATAAAGGGCAAGTGGTATATTCGGAGGAAGATGATATTCATAATGCAACCTTGACTGTGTCACGTACGATCGATTTTGCCCTTCGTCTGAAACAAAGCTCCCAGAGACTACCAGAGCACACGAAGCGCGATATGCGCAAGATGATTCGGGATACGCTCCTCAAAATGGTTGGGATTGAACACACGAAGCACACGCTCGTCGGCAGTGCCACCGTACGCGGTGTTTCTGGAGGGGAACGAAAGCGGGTGTCAATTTTGGAAACATTAACCTCGAATGCATCAGTAATTAGTTGGGATAATTCGAGCCGGGGCCTGGATGCAAGTACAGCTCTAGACTATGCGAAAAGCATGAGAGTTTTGACCGACATCATGCAGGTCACCATGTTTGTCAGTCTGTACCAAGCTTCGGAAAGCATTTGGGAGCAATTTGATAAAGTGTTGGTCGTGGATGGGGGTTACTGTGTATATTATGGCCCATGTTCGGAAGCTCGATCATATTTCATTAACCTAGGATTCGCCGACAGACCTCGACAAACGACAGCAGACTACATCACTGGTATGACAGATAAGTATGAACGGATATTCCAAGATGGCCGTGATGCGAGCAATGTCCCTTCCACTCCTGAGCAGCTTGCGGAAGCGTACCAAGCAAGCAACATTTATCGAAAAGGCATAGAGGACAAAGAAAAGTATGATTCGACGGCAAACACGGACAAACAGCAGCACATGGCAGACTTCAAAGAGGCCGTAGTAACTGAAAAACACCCAGGAGTGCACAAGAAAAGCCAATACGTAGCCTCGTATCTGACCCAAGTCTATGCGCTTTGGCTTCGTCAAATGCAAATTATTCTGGGAGATAAATTCGACATTGTAATGTCCTATATCACGGCGTGTGTGCTTGCACTTCTCACTGGTGGTGTCTTTTTCAAGATGCCCACCGAATCATCTGGGATTTTCATTCGAGGTGGTTGTCTCTTTACTCTTCTACTTTTCAATTCTCTCACCGCATTCTCTGAACTACCATCACAAATGAATGGTCGTCCCATTCTGGCCCGCCAAACCGGTTTTGCCTTCTTTCGCCCATCCGCACAAGTGCTGGCGCAACTGTTTGCTGATTTCCCTCTTGGTATCCCGCGATGCACCCTCTTTATCATCATACTTTATTTCATGTCGGGTCTTCACTATTCGGGCGTAGCGTTTTGGACGGCATGGCTAATTGTCATTGTGGCTTACTACTGCTTCCGTGCGCTATTCTCCCTCTTCGGCACCGTGACTCGGGACTTTTACACGGCAGCGCGCTTGGCTGCCATTATCTTGTCCATGCTTGTTCTTTGGGCTGGTTATGTGATTCCCCAAGCGAAAATGCACAGGTGGTTGTTTTGGATCAGCTATATCAATCCGGTATTTTACGCATTTGAGGCGTTGATGATTAATGAGTTCAAGCGGACGTTATTTACATGTTCAGGATCACAGATCACGCCGGCAGGTCGTGGTTACCCTGCAGGACTAGGCCCGTACCAGGTATGCACAATCGCAGGTGCTACACCTGGCTCCACCAGCATTCAGGGTATGGACTATCTCATTGCTACGTTCCAATACAAGACCTCCCACCTTGGTCGCAATATCGGTATCCTCTTTCTTTTCCTTGTCGGCCTTGTTGCTGTGACATGCCTGATTATAGAACTTCAGGATCAAGGCGCCTTTTCCTCTGCCATTACTGTGAAAACAACACCCAACAAAGAGGAAAAAGCATTAGATGAGAGATTACAGGCTCGACGCAATGGCGACTTGGAAGCTACGGAGGCCAAGCTTGAGGTTCATGGTCAACCATTTACATGGTCCAATATTCGCTACACGGTGCCTGTCCAGGGCGGTCAGCGCACACTTTTGAACAATATTTCCGGTTATGTACAGCCAGGAACCATGACAGCACTGATGGGGAGTTCGGGGGCAGGTAAGACCACCCTTCTGGATGTGTTAGCTGATCGAAAAACGATTGGTGTTATTGAAGGAGAGAGGCTGATTGATGGCAAGAAAATCGACGTCTCATTTCAGCGACAATGCGGTTATGCGGAACAGCAAGACATCCACGAGCCCATGTGTAGTGTGCGGGAAGCTCTTCGTTTTAGTGCTTACCTACGTCAGCCGTATGAAATTGCAAAGGAGGAGAAAGATCAGTATGTTGAGGACATTATTGAGCTTCTCGAGCTTCACGATCTAGCGGATGCCATTATTGGGTATCCTGGTTTCGGACTGGGTGTAGGAGACCGGAAACGCGTCACCATCGGTGTGGAACTTGCTGCAAAACCTTCCATGCTCCTTTTCCTTGACGAACCTACCTCTGGTCTTGATGGTCAGTCCGCTTTTACCATCTGTCGTCTTCTTCGAAAGCTTGCCGATAATGGTCAAACCATCCTGTGCACCATTCATCAGCCTTCTGCTCTGCTATTTGAAACATTCGATCGTCTGTTGTTACTGCAGCGAGGCGGTCAAACAGTATATTTTGGTCCTGTTGGCAAGGATGGCCAACAGATTATACGCTACTTCGCCGATCGTGGTGCCCATTGTCCTCCTGGAGCGAACCCTGCTGAATATATGTTGGATGCCATTGGCGCAGGAAGCCAACCAAAGATAGGGAATAAGGATTGGGCCGAGCATTACAATGAGTCTACATTACTACAGGAGAATCTTCGTGCTATTCAACGCATCAATGAGGAAGGGGCAACTCAACTAACGACCAAGAAAGATGGCAAGAAAAGAGAGTATGCTGCTCCATGGCTGCATCAATTCAAAGTGGTCCTGCATCGAACCATGCTAAGCACATGGCGTCAACCGTCTTACCAGTACACTCGCTTTCTTCAACACTTTGTCTTTGCTCTCCTCACTGGTCTCCTTTTCCTACAACTTGATCACTCTATGGCAACACTGCAGTATCGTGTTTTTGTCACGTTCATGTTGGCTGTCATTCCTGCGATTATCATGGCACAGATTCAACCCTTTTGGATTTCCGCGCGGTCCATTTGGATTCGTGAAGAGACGAGCAAGACTTTTGATGGCACCGTGTTTGCTGCAACGCAACTGATCAGTGAAGTGCCTTATGCACTGGCGTGTGCTACCGTATTTTTCCTCCCAGTATATTACCTGGTCGGCTTTAATTCCAGTTCGAATAGAGCGGGGGTTTTTTGGCTCATCGTTTTCCTCACTGAGCTTTTCTCTATCACCGTTGGCTCCCTTGTTGCTTCTTTCTCCAAGAATGCTTACCTAGCCAGTCTCTCGGTCCCTTTCATCACCGTCATTCTCTCTCTCACATGTGGTATTATGGCCCCACCTGCCCAGATGACATCGACTCTCTTTAGCAAATTTTTCTACAATGTCAATCCTATTCGGTTTACAGTATCCACCTTAATCTCGAATGAGCTCTACAATTTTAAAGTCCTTTGTAAACCAGAAGAGTTCAACGTTTTCCAGGCGCCTCCGAACGAAACATGTGGAAGTTGGGCCTCTGCTTATCTGGAAGGAGGAAATGGAATAGGATATTTGAACAACCCCCAAGCAACTTCTGACTGCCAATACTGCCCATTTGACTATGGACAAGACTTTTATTCATCTTTTGGCATTCAATGGACAGAAAGGGGGCGCAATATTGGCGTGCTCATTGCTTTCATTGCTTTTAACACTATCGGAACCGTGTTCTTTACCAAGTTTCTCCATTTTAGTAACCGTTGAAAGGTGTGGTTCAGACAGGCCCTTGGTTGTAGCTCTACCCCTCCATAGAATGTTATAAGTAGCCGAACCGGTGCGCTTGTGTCAGTGGTGTAAAAAAAATGAGCACCCTAGCCAGCACAGCTTTTCTGAACCGGGGAAGCTCCGTGGAAGAAGTTGCATGTACAGCACAGGGCTAGACAGGAAGATTTCAGCTTTAAATTAATGTACATTGCAATTTCAAGCGCAGTGGGTTTGGAATGCAAAAAAGAGCATTCCGCGTGGAGGTAAAAGGAAACTTAGTGCTCGGTGAGAGTGTGCATGACACCTTATATTTACAGATAGGACGCTACATCCGTAGACGTTCGGGGTTTTTAAGTTTCAGGGTTACGAAATGGCCATGAGTTTAAGAAGCGTGTTTTTGCAAGAAGACAATTGTGAATAGAAGTATAAGTTGGGTTATTTATAGAAAGAGCGGCGAGGAGAGAGCAAGGCTTGATCTGTGTGCATACAGTGGAATACAATTTACGGTGCGCCTGAGGTCAGTGGCTCAGCTTAGTCCTAAATAAAGCTCGATTGTATTAAAAAATTACATGTCGAAGACCTCGCTCCTAGAGAGGTGTTCGCCCAACGCCGCCTATGTATTGCAAAGCACGTTACAGGCATATGGGACAATAGTCCCACTACGAGAGGGGAAAGGGAAGGGGGTGCTGCCCACACATGGACGCGCTTCTCGAGGAGTATGAAGCTCAATTGTTTCGAAGCACATAAGCAGGCAGTTTGCTCCATGGCGTTTAAGTTGCCTTGAAAGCCAGCTGTCGGGGACCTATCGATGGGATGTGCTGTCACTATGGCTACGTCGACATACGAGAGCTTGTGGTGGCCTTCGATCAGTAAATCCTCTCGGATGCTTGCGTGACCGGTTATGCATGGCTTGATAGTGACAGATGTAGACGCCGGTCGCCAGGCCTCGGCCAGCATATATCGGATTTGGTTATGGCATTGTGACCGCGTGTGGGGCCGGCAGCTGCATGCATCTCATGACCATAGAAGGCAGAATGTCCATAGGGTCCACACGGAGCCCCTCCCACCGTCGGCGGGTAGGACGTCGTTAGGAAGAGTTGAATGCGTAACGCTGTGGTTAATTTGCAATCAGTGAGCTGGAACCTGTTTCTGCCCGGAGACGTCAAAAACCAGAGTAACCCTAAGTACTATCCGTTCTCCTGTAGGAGCTTGTCGCGTGGGCTACCCAAGGACCACTGGAGACGTGCAAATTTATCTGCATGAATCTTTGGGAGGGTCCGTCTCTGGCTCAGTCCCCCTACTCGTGGAAAGGTCCATGAGGGAGGGGTCGAGAACGTGGTCCGGCCATATGGCCTTCGGGAGACATGCGACAGAAAGAAGCGCCGTACTGATGTCTTGCCATCCGCGCTCGAGCCCGTTGGGGTCTAACGTATGTGGTAGGTGCCGCAGGATTGTCAGCATACTGAAGCGCAGGAGGATCTGCGTGGATTGGCGGGGGAAGAGTAGGATCCCCTCAGTTACCTTCTTGACTGTGGCGATTTTGCCTTGAAGGAAGCAACGGCGGTTCGCGACTGAGCCTAAAAGGGACCCCAGCGTGGGCAGGCCTCTTCTTCCTCTCATTTTGACGTGTCATTGGCCTGACATTTGGCGGCATTGAGAGTGACGGGGGCGACTTGAAGCAGGGTTTGGGGCTTATAAATCTTTGGTTTGCCGCGTGCGGCATGTGATTGTGTTCGGTTAGACTATCTGGCTTTGAACCAACACAGAGACTGTCATTCTCAATTCGTATATTTGTAAAGATGAAGCGAAAAAAAGAGTGTTGTAGGGACGAACGTTTTCACAGTGCGGATTGTAAAGATGTAAGAGTCGACACAAACAATAAGGTAACCAAAGGTCAAAACAAAAAACTTAGATATATTGATGTGAGGAAGGAGAGATCTTGGCTTAAATATATTAGAGACAGTAACGTTATGAAGCACCGCTTTGCGGCATTAATATGTTATGTACAGACTCCGGTATGATATGAAGTAGTTGAATACATTGATCCAGTGCACGTAGCGTGACTGCCTTCTCTCAGTGCTTCGTTGGTCTCAATTGTATTACTGTTTTAGAGTATCTACATTGAGGTCATATATAGCTTATGACCTCCCAGGTATACGCTGCATCCGAAGTGTACTCTGTCCTAAAGGTTACTCCGTCCTAGAGGTTCACTCTGTACCGGGATTGCACGTGGAGAAGTATATTGGGAGGTACGATTGTCATTTTCAACTTTTTCAACTGAAGTCGCGGTGATCCTGTTCTTGCCGCTCACGTGGCTCGAACATTATCGTCATTATTGAACAACATCAATATATCTATCTACTAAAGGTTTTTTTTTGTTTTGACCTTTGTTTACCTTAACGTATGAGTCGACTCTTACACCTTTACAATTCCCACGTGAAAGCGTACGTCCCTATTGAGAGAAGAGAGGAAATTTAAGCGTGGGTGTTGGCCGACGCCGGAAAACATATATAAAAAGGGTAGAGAGAAGAAAGAGCTTGTATGCACACGGATCGATGGCTTATAATCTCTTCTTTGGGAAAAGCAGATAGAGATCACAGGGTTTTCGATCATGTAATGGGCTGTTGCAGCCGACGAGATCAGAGTGATGGTTCTTTCTACGAGATCACCATCATGCCAACAGCTTTGACAAATTCGCTTTACCCAAGTGAAGCGCACTGACAAGGTGTCACAAGAGAGGCAGAAAGATGTTCAATCCATCCAACTAGTCCAGCACGGACTCAGCTTTCCCTGTCACGCCTTCCAACACACCAAGCACCTAACGTCGGTGGCGGCCAAGGAGGCACACCCAAAAGTATGTGTTAAACTTTCTGTTCTTGCGCATAAACTTTCAGAACCGCGCTAACCCGAAACTAGATCCCAAAGCACATTCTTTCTAAATGAGAGATTCAGTGTGTATTAAATTATATTTTTCGAACCCCACAATCCGCCCTTTGCTGCCTTTGACAGAACCGCACGAATATGCTAAAGAACTCACTATTTCATTCACCTTTCCTCTTTGGCGTTAAGCTGAATGGTTTGTTATGGCGCACTTTTCGTAATGTTCTGGACCGTGGTCGTAGGGCAACAACATAGTCTACGCCCTGTCCCTAGCTCTCTCGCTTTTACACTAATGCAGATCCCGCATCTAGCGTAGTTTAAACAGACTATGAAAGAAAATCGTAAGAGATTTGAAGGAGGTTGCTATAAAAAAGGCTTCTCCATCATCAATTTTACTCCTCAATTCCCCTTTTTCCTCTCCGCCATGAAGCACTCTTTTATTCACATCTTCTCTTTTTTGTTGACGACCGTGAACTTACTGCATGCTGTCGTTACTTTTCCTACCACCGTTTCTCATAATGTAGAGCTACATCAACGTGCCACTCTACCTGACGACGACCCCTTCTACCAACCACCCGACGGATTTGCTGAGCAAGAACCAGGCTCGATTTTGAGAAATCGAACAATTAATGCAGCTTTCCTTGGCTTGTTGCCAGCCCCTGTCAAAGCATATCAACTTCTCTACCGTACAACCGCGATCAACGGCTCGGCAATCGCGACGGTGACGACCATTTTTGTCCCAATAAATGCCAAAAAAGACAAGTTCGTTTCTTTTGCTACCGCTGAAGATAGCGCAGCTTCCAAGTGTGCTCCCAGCTACACATATCAGCTTGGAAGTGCTCAAGATAGTCTCATTGTGTCTCTTGAGTTCCTTGTGCTTCAAGTCTACCTCGCGTCGGGCTACATTGTTGCTTCTCCCGACTATGAGGGCCCAGATTCCGCCTTTGGTGCCGGTAGACTAGCAGGAATGGGAATACTTGATAATATGCGAGCTGTCAAAAACTTTAAGGACACTTTGGGGCTCACCACCGATAACCCTGCTATAGTTGGCGCTGGCTACTCCGGTGGCGCTCTAGCTACAGGATGGGCTGCATCTCTGCAACCTTCTTACGCAAAAGAGCTTACAATTAAAGGGTGGATTCAAGGAGGCACTCCTGCCAACCTGACGGGTACAGCAGCATTTCTTGACGGGACATTCACTGCTGGCTTATTGCCTCCAGCTTTCGCAGGGTTATCTGCACCTAGTGCGTACGGTGCTCAGTTAACTCCGTTGCTTGATAGTATTATCACAGAAGAGGGTCGAAAAGCTCTAGAATTCGCAAAGAAGAATTGTGTAGCTAATGATATTTTGAACTTTGTCGGAGAACGCATTCTGTCTACCAAATTTCAGAATTTAGGAGACCGACTACTGTATGAGCCAACCGTTGCAAAAGTATTACGCGAAAATAACATGGGGTTGAAGAAGGAAGAAACACCTACGGCTCCAGTTTTCATTTATCACACAACGCAAGATGAACTTATACCCTACAGCAATACAACAAAGTTGGTAGATACATGGTGCAAGAATGGTGCATCTGTGAAGTTCTCCACCTATGCGAAGGGTGGACATGGTGGTGGTATAATATTAGGCTTTTTGGAAGCTTTCACCTTTGTCAACGATGCCTTTGGCGACAAGATTGCGGAAGGCTGCACACAACGTACGGAGTACGCCAACACACTCAATCCCGTTGCGTTGGGTGTTGAGCTCGAGCCTATTGCCCTGGGTCTAGTGAATGCCCTTCTCGCATTCGGTCAAAATGACGATGAGAATATCAAGAAAGACCCAAGTCTCCTTGCCAAGGGTCTGAATACATAGAT